>JANAVB010028397.1:11068994-11406494 GCA_029216955.1 Iris pallida
GGCTTTGCTTTACGAGGATGTTCCTGCGGGGAGACTCGCCTAGTTTGCGTAGTCACTTGGGATACTTAGTGTAGTCATGTATTAGACTACATATTTTGTAACTGGACATGTATCCAGTTTTACATTTCAGACTTGTACTTTGGATATTTTTACTATATGAGTCGACTTTTGTGTTTGGAGCATTTATGACTTTTATTCACTTATAGAACTGTTAGCACATTTAGTCATATCTTATTGTCTCTAGAACAGCTTACTGCATTTTATCCCAAACGCAGGCTGGACATGACTCGGCCCGGCCCAACAGTTTGGGTAGCGGGTCGTGACACCAGTCGAAGAGAGCTTCGCCGGAGAATGTGACCCGTCGGAGAGAGCTCTCCAGAGAAAGAGAGAGAGAGAGAGAGAGAGAGGGGATAGGGAAGATAGAGAGTTTTTTGGGGGGAATGAAAAATTTTCCCCTGTCGGTTCAATTTAAGTTAGGTTACAGTATTTAGCGACGGATTACCGACTGATATATCCGTCGGTAGCTAGTCGCTAAATACCCTACTGGATTACCGACGGAACGTCCGTTGCTAGATAGACGCTAATTTAGCGCGTCATTTTTTTACACATTTTGCCGCCATAATGTTCGACATATTAGCGACGGATATGAATCTGTCCCTAAAGTTTCGTCAAATGAGCGACGGATGTGCGACTGATTTTGACACAAAAAACTAAAAAAATTATCCATTGCTTTCTGACGGTAGCCCGTCACAAGGTAGTCGCGAGGCCGTCGCTATGGCCGACGAATACGGTCCATCGCTAATCTTCCGTCGCCAAATTGCTGTATTTTATTAGTGAGGGCTAATATAGTCATTTATATTATTTTATTATTTAAATTATTAATGTTAGTGTTTTTTACGTTATTAGTTTAATATGTATTTGGTTGATATAGATATATATATGTTCAATAAGTTTTTATTATAAAAAATTTAATATATTAAATAAATATAGATATGTAATATTTATTTTTAATTTTAGAAATAATTTTAGAATTTGTTTGGTATTGTTTTATTTATTCATAAAGAAGGAAAAATAGTTTTAAGAAATACTATTTTTAATGGGTTTTATTTATTAAATAAATACATATGCAAATATAATATATGTATGTATGTATGTATGTATGTATGTATGTATGTATGTATAAAGTATTAAAAGCCTTAAAGAAAAGGAAAAAAAGGAAAAAGAAATTCAAAATAGATTGAAAAAGTCAAAATTGATTCTTTTTTAATCAAACCACACACACACACACACACGAAATTTTAAAGCAGCAGCAGCAGCAGCAGCTGCGTATAAGCCGAGCGCCCCCTCTTTTCCTTATTTTAAACCGAGCGGACCCCCTTTATATATTTCGTTAGAGAGATAGAGGATTTTTTTTACAAAACCCAAACCCTAGCCATCACCCCCCAACCCAGCGTACGCCCCAACATCGCCGTCGATCAACCCGCTTCCGTCCATCGCCGGGAAACGCGCAACGAGCAGCCCACCTGCGCACGGAAGCTGTCAGCAAAGAGCCAACTTCGGAAATAGATTTCTCCTTCCTCGTTCAGTCGTTTTGTGAACCAGTTAGTCAGGTATGATCCTAACATATACACCTTTACTTCCCTTCAAATAGTTCGTGCCAATTCGCACCATGTGTGACGAAAAATGAGTTCCAAAATCGAGAAAAACTTAATTTATTGGATGTTAGAAACTGTCCCGAAACCCCAACTTTGTGGCCGATTTGCGACCAGCGTGTTGCGAATTTTCAAAATTGGTTTAAAGAGACTTGTAGACAACCTATAGAGCTTTAAAACCCTTTTTGTAGAATTAAATTTCATGCACTGTACAGAAAGTTATTGGTTGGTGAAGTTGGAGAAAAAACTGATTTTTAAAACTGAATTTTTAGAAAAAATGTCCCGATACGCCGTCCGTCCCGTCAATCCAGACGACGTGGTCGCGAACCTAAAGTATCGAAAGGTGCGTGACGACTTCGTGGACATATGGGCTTTGAAGAAATTCAAATTGGTCGCGTGTGTGCGACGAATTAGATGCTTATCCGTCAAAATTTACCGTATCGGCCTTTTACATACTTGTCAATTACTTGTGCACGCTCGTCATATCGAAACGAAACTTACGTCAACAGGACCATATCATTTTTCTGGTCCTATATGCCAAGTTTGCCCCGATTCTGAGAAGGTCGACCGGAACGCTATTTTGGCAGCCCGCAACCTGATCTAACCGACGAATTTGTGTACGATCCATCGGAATCCAACTTTGGACATACGGTTGGGTTCATCTCGTCAAACTGGACCTGTAGACATATAGTTTGATGACTTTAGAGATCATAGATTTTGGCACATTTTTCGGTATAAAGAGGGTCCAACAGCGGACACTATTTTGACCCAAAATTACCGTTTTGCCCTGTGTCCAGAATTAGACTTATGGGTAGGCATTTCTAGCTAATTTGACCAATATGAGACTGTTGGTAATGTCTGTTTCAGCATTAGGAGATTGTTGTACGAGTTGACCATTCGTGGCTCATTGAGTGGGTTGTAGTTTCGATTTTCTCAGCTCAAAAAAATAGGCAAGTACATTCTCTGATAGTTTTCATTGCTTTGATATCTACTATCCGATTAATTGTAATATTATACTTGATTCTTGGTACGATGATACATGGACTAGTATACGTGAATCTCGTCATGAGATGTCATTCCCGGTTTACCTGGTATATGAGTACATTGTTCGATATTGTTTCCTGTACTTATATAGACACCGATTTGGGAGTGGGCTAGCTCCCTGCTCTTCGAATCCCGTGTCATGACCTGTCATGTCTGGATTCATTATACTACTCGGGGATGGAGAGTTATTAGAGGTTATGTGATCATTATCCCCTACTTGTTTATTACTTGTGCATAGCTCCACCCTCACCATACGTAGGATGTAGCCTGACCTTATACTACCTGTGCATAGCTTTCCACTTTGGCTGTCCTGATCCCTATAATATATTATACTACCTGTGCATAGCCGGTCAAATGGAACAGCCTGATCTTGACCCAAGCCGATCACATAATGCTCTAATATCTCATGGTACTTTATTTTTATGTTACATCATACCTCAGATTACTTTTTGTTGTTTATATTCAAGTTTTATCTTATATCTCACATTTGACATGATATCCAGTTCTCTTGTACTATTTTACTTTCAGTCTTGATATTTCATCGTGTTCATTATAATTGTCTCTTATAGTATTTATCAATTTACATGGAACTGTTGTTGGTGTTTGTACTTGCTCATATCCTGACAGGATAACCCCTATTGTTTTTCATAGGATTTAGATGCAGATTGTCTGACCTACTACGGGTTTGGCATAGATGGAGCCTACGACCAGGACCAGCCTGTGGACCTGGTGCTCATAGAGGATGCACCGCCAGTAGTGACCTAGTTTACCTAGATTTTGTCTTGATTATATTCCAGTTTGATACTTTGAGACTTGTAGTATTTATTTTGGGATATTGTTTTATGTCTTGGTTTCTGAACTTGTGATTGCGACTCAGCATTTTTTCAGACTATTTATCTCATCTTTATCTTTATCTTTATCATCGTGTTTATCTTCCTTAAAATTATGTGATTGAGTTGTGGTTATATTCCTCCGTACGGAGATGACAGGTTATATTATTTTATCTTAGATTCTATATATTCTAGATGTCCTTTACAGCATTCTACTGCCGATACTGCGGCGTAGGCTGGACGTACCCACGTGCTCGTACCCCTAAATAGGGTGCGGGTCGTAACACATTTTTATGGTGGCCCATGCAGGTCAGAGTCGCAACTAGTACGATTTCGTAATGGTGCTCGACTTAGAGTGCTAATTATGAGCCTGCTGTTAGGATATAGGTTTTAGGTTATGATATGAGTTACTCAATCACATATTAGAAAAACTCTAATCTTTTGATTTCCATGACAAATTCTTCTTGTATTTCAAAATAAATTGTCCTTCCTTGATGATATCATATCATGTGCCATATTGATTTCCTTGCTTGAATCTGTATCCAGGACGACAGTGACTCGAGCTCAGGCAGTTAGATCCAGTACAGCACCGGAGAGGTCCGATCCGTCGCAACCTATTTTTCTGACTAAGAGCTGCAGATCAGGAGATTGACCCTACTGTCCCTGCCGTTCTAGATGTAGCGGCAACAGTACCGGAGGGTCTTTCTCCACAAGTCCCGAGGACTGTACCTGTTCAGCCGAAGACTCTTCTATCTCCACCTGCGTTGCCGATTGATGCTACTCAGATGTTCGCACTCCTCCAGCAGATGATGGAGGCGCAGCGAGCACAGGATGAGGCTTCACAGCGGCAGCCAGAGATTTTGAGGCAGAGCATGGAGAATGCGCACCAGTTAGCACTCGCCGCTGTAGAGAAGGTGACTGCAGTTCAGGCTCAGGGCACTCCAACCCAGCAGCCACAGCAGCAGTAGGCGAAACCTGGCTCCGTGATAGATTTCAAGAAGATGTTTTCTCGAGAATTCAAGGGAACAGAAGGTATCCTGTATGCCGATGATTGGCTAGAGGATGTTGAGCGGAGCCTGGGGTTAGCACAGCTTCCGGAGGGACTATGGGTGTCAGCAGCAGCAAGTCAGTTTTTTGATATCGCTCTAACTTGGTACCGCAAAGACCCTTGCGTGACAGTGACAGGCTTGACATGGGAGAACTTTAAGAAGCTATTCAAGAAGAAATTCTTTCCTGATGTGGCTCTTAGTGCACTGGAAGGCCAGTTTGTGGGACTTGTGCAATAGAACATGTCTGTAGACGAGTACGCGGCGGAGTTCTTCCATCTGAGCTGGTTCGCCCCGGGCATGGTTCAGGATGCTGGAGAGAAGGCCCGCAAGTTCAGGAGGGGCCTGAACCACGTTGTCAGATCACGCACGTCTGGGCGTCGTACTGCGACCTTTGAGGACATTCTGATGGACGCTCAGATTGCAGAGGAGGACTTGGGTCTCAGGCCCAAGAGAAGTAGTGATGCTATGGGTGCTGGTTCCAGTGCAGGACCGGCCAAGCGACCTCAGACTCAGCAGAAGGCGTTCCACCACCAGCAGCACCAGGCACCAGCACGTGCACAGCATCAGCAGGGGCAGAAGCAGATTCCACAGTGTGCTTTTTGTGGAAAGACGGGGCACACCCGAGAGGTCTACGGGAAGAGGTTGGGCATTTGTCTATTCTGTGAAGCGCCCGGCCACCAGTTGAGAGATTGTCCTACTCGTCCAGCTCGGAGAGGTCAGGACAGAGCTCCTCCTGCTAGAGCTCAAGTGGGACCAGCTGTTCAGTAGAGGGGTCCTCCACTTCTGACCCAGCAACAGCGTTTCGCCCAGCATCAGAGGGGAGAACCTCAGGATAGGGCGTTCGCACTGACAGTCGAGGAGGCCGAGCCCACAGCAGACGTGGTGGCAGGTTCTGTTCTACTCGATTCATTTCATACATTAGCTTTGTTTGACTCTGGTGCTACGCATCGTTTTGTATCTCTCTTTTGCACTTAGACATAATATTATTGCTGAACCACTGAGTAGGACTTGCAAGATTATGACCGGGGGAGGCATTATCCTGGTCAATAATATTTGCAAGGGGCAGAGAGTTATACTGGGAGGCCGGGATTTGAGTGTGTCTTTGCTCGTAATTCCCCTTTCAAGCTACGATATGGTACTCGGTATGGATTGGTTGAGCAGGCACCATGCTAGTATAGACTGTAGAGGAGGCAGAGTTTTGTTTAGACCGCCGGAAGAGCCAGAGTTTGAGTTTGCCAGGGGAACAGCTGAGCCAGGAGATGGTTTTTGTGGAGCTATGTTGACGGGGAATTGCCACATCCATTGATAGCAGGATTCTTGGATGTTTTTCCTGATGAGTTGTCGGGAATGCCGCCAGACAGGGATGTTGAGTTCTCTATAGACTTGGTGTTGGACGCTGAACCTATCTCGCAGCATGTCTATAGGATCAATAACAACAATTTGGCAGAGTTGAAGAAGCAAGTCGACGAGATACAGGACAAGGGATTCATCCGATCCAGTTCTTCACCTTGGGGCGCACCTGTTCTGTTTGTACCAAAGAAGGATGGAATGATACGCATGTGTGTCGACTACAGAGCACTCAACAACCTCACTATCAAGAATAAGTACCCGTTGTCGAGGATTGATGACTTGTTCGATCAGTTGAGCGGTGCGAAGGTATTCTCGAAGATAGACTTGAGGTCCGGTTACCATCAGCTGAAGGTAAAGAAGGAGGATATTCCAAAGACGGCATTTCAGACTCGGTATGGCCAGTATGAGTTTACTGTTATGCCATTTAGGTTGACCAATGCCCCAGCAGTATTCATGAACTTGATGAACAAGGTATTCCATCAGTACCTTGATAAGTTCGTGGTGGTCTTCATAGATGACATATTGATCTACTCGAAGACACCGGAGGAGCACGATGACCATCTACAGATTGTGCTAGAGACTCTCAAGAAGGAGCAGCTGTATGGGAAGCTGTCGAAGTGAAGTTTTTTCTGAAGAAGGTAGAGTTCTTGGGTCATGTTGTGACCGAGCATGGGATCTCAGTAGACCCGAAGAAGATTTCAGTAGCTGAGTCTTGGTCCACACCGAACTCAGTTGTAGAGATTCAAAGCTTTTTGGGTCTAGCAGGCTATTATCGAAAGTTCGTTCAGGACTTCTCTCGGATTGCAGAGAGACTCACCAGGAAAGATATAGAGTTCATCTGGACGAGGAGTGTCAGGATGCTTTTGATGAGCTGAAGAAGAGGTTGACTACAGCTCCTATCTTGACGTTGCCATCTGGGATTGGTGGTTTCACGATCTACAGTGATGCTTTTGGGAAGGACTTGGGTTGCGTTCTTCAGCAGCACGGGAAGGTGATTGCCTATGCATCCAGGCAGTTATGTCCTCATAAGAAGAACTATCATACCCATAATCTGGAGTTGGCAGCTGTTATCTTTGCTTTGAAGCTGTGGAAGCACTACCTGTATGGAGAGCGAGTTGAGATCTTCACGGATCACAAGAGCTTGAAGTACGTGTTTACCCAGAAGGAATTGAACATGAGGCAGAGGTGCTAGCTTGAGCTGATGAAGGACTTCGATATCTCTTTGCAGTACCATCCAGGGAAGGCCAACGTAGTTGCAGATGCCTTGAGCAGGTATCCAGTCGCTATGTATTTGACGACAGATTATCATCTATTGGCCGATCTAGATAGTTTGGGTATCGAGGTAATCGTTCCGGGCATGGAGGTTCAGATGTGGGATTTACAGATTTAGTCTACGTTGATGGACAGAGTCAGATCAACACAGTTTGATGACATGGCCTTGAGGAGCATCAAAGATCAGGTGTAGGCATGATTGCTAGATGATTTCTCTATAGCCGAAGATGGGTCGCTGAGACACGGTACTAGATTGTGCATTCCGAGTGGAGAGTTTCGGAAGGAGATTCTGTAGGAAGTACATCGTTCCCAATACTCTATGCATCCTGGAGCCAATAAGATGTACAGAGACCTGAGGAAGCACGTATGGTGGTATAGCATGAAGTGAGAGGTAGCTCCGTTTGTATCTCAATGCTTAGTGTGCCAGCAGGTAAAAGTCGAGAGACAGAGGCCAGGTGGTCTGCTTCATCTACTACCCATTCCAGAGTGGAAGTGGGAGCATGTCACTATAGACTTTGTATCTGGACTTCCATGATCTTCAGGAGGGAAAGACGCGATTTGGGTCATCGTTGATAGATTAACCAAATTAGCCTACTTTTTGCCTTTCAAGGTGGGACTATCTATGGAGAAGCTGGCAGAGATGTATGTGCGACAGATAGTCAGATTGCACAGAGTTCCGGTGAGCATAGTCTCGAATCGGGATAGTCGTTTCACTTCCCACTTCTGGAGGAGTTTGCATACTAGCTTGGACACCCAGCTCAAGTTCTGTACCGCGTATCACCCCCAGACGGACGGACAGTCAGAGAGGGCCATCCAGCCACTCGAGAATATGCTTCGCACTTGTGTATTAGATTTCGGAAGATCTTGGGAGGACCATCTTCACCTGGTAGTTTGCTTACAATAATAGCTATCAGGCCAGTATAGAGATGTCACCATTTGAGGCTCTATACGGACGGAGATGTCGCACTCCTTTGTCATGGGACGATATCGGTGAGAGAGTTTTTCTTGGCCCGGAGATGGAGGTGGATGCAGCAGAGAAGGTTAAGTTGATCAGGAATAGACTTCGGGTGGCTCAGGATAGACAGCGGCATTGGGCCGATAGCCACCGGAGACCGTTAGAGTTCGAGGTTAGCATCAATTTTTTTTCTGTTTGTGCTTGTTTGTGATTGTTTGCTTTAGGATCTTGTATTGAGTCTTGTCTTCTTTCTAGGTTGGCAATATGGTGTTCCTGAGGATTTCTCCGACACGAGGCACGATTCATTTTGGCCGAGGCGGGAAGCTTAGTCCGCGCTTCATCGGACCTTTCACTATTCTTGGAAGGGTCGGTGTAGTGGCCTATCGACTAGAGTTGCCGCCTACGCTCGATGGAGTCCATAACGTGTTACATGTGTCACAGTTGAGGTGGTACGTGGCAGACCCTAGTCACGTACTGGATCACTCCGAGTTAGAGGTGGGGCCTACTCTCCGCTATCCAGAGCAGCCTGTGAAGATTCTGGATCGTCATGAGAAGGTGCTCTGGAACCAAGTTATTCCTTTGGTTCGTGTCACATGGAGGCATCACTCTCCAGGTGAGTCTACCTGGGAGAGAGAGGATGAGATGCATGAGCGTTACCCTTATCTCTTCGAGCCTTGAGGTATATATATATTTTTTTTTTCTTTCTTGCTAGTGTTATTGTGCTAGTTTGCTCTAATTTCGAGGATAAAATTTTTTTTAGGTGGTTAGATTTGTCACCCCCACTTTCTTGAATGGGACTAATATAGTCATTTATATTATTTTATTATTTTAATATTATTTAAATTATTAATGTTAGTGTTTTTACGTTATTAGTTAAATAGGTATTTTGTTGATATAGATATATATATATGTATGTTCAATAAGTTTTTATTATAAAATTTTTAATATATTAAATAAATATAGATACGTAATATTTATTTTTAATTTTAGAAATAATTTTAGAATTTGTTTGGTATTATTTTATTTATTCATAAAGAAGTAAAAATAGTTTTAAATAGAAATACTATTTTTAATGGGTTTTATTTATTAAATAAATACATATGCAAATATAATATATGTATGTATGTATATGTATGTATGTATGTATGTATATATGTATGTATGTATGTATGTATGTATGTATGTATGTATGTATGTATGTATGTATGTACGTACGTATGTATATAAAGTATTAAAAGCCTCAAAGAAAAGAAAAAAAAGGAAAAGTAAGTCAAAATAGATTGAAAAAGTCAAAATTGATTCTTTTTCAATCAAACCACACACACACACATGAAATTTTAAAGCAGCAGCAGCAACTGCGTATAAGCCGAGCGCCCCCCCTATTTCGTTATTTTAAACCAAGCGGACCCCCTTTATATATTTCGTTAGAGAGAGAGAGAGAGAGAGAGAGGATTTTTTTACAAAATCCAAACCCTAACCGTCACCCCCAACCTAGCGTATGCCCCAACGTCGCCGTCGACCAACCCGCGGCCGTCTATCGCCAAAAAATACGCAACGAGCAGCCCACCCGCACACGGAAGCTGGCAGCAAAGAGCCAACTTCGGAAATAGATTTCTCCTTCCTCGCTCAGTCGTTTTGCGAACCACTTAGTCAGGTATGATCCTAACATATACACCTTTACTTTTCTTTAAATAGTTCGTGCCGATTCACGCCATGTGCGACGAAAAATGATTTCCAAAATCGAGAAAAACTTGATTTATTGGACGTTAGAAAATGTCCCAAACTCCAACTTTGTGGCCGATTTGCGACCAGCGTGTTGTGAGTTATCAAAATTGGTTTAATGAGACTTATAGACAACCTATAGGGCTTTAAAACCATTTTTTCATGCACTGTACAAAAAGTTATTGGTTGGTGAAGTTAGAGAAAAAACTGATTTTTAAAACTGAAGTTTTAGAAAAAAAATGTCCCGATACGCCGTCCGTCCCGTCAATCCGAGCGACGTGGTCGCGAACCGAACGTATCAAAAGGTGCGTAACGACTTCGTAGACATGTGGGCTTTGACGAAATTCAAATTGGTCGCGTGTGCGCGACGAATTTGATGCGTATCCGTCAAAATTCACCGTATCGACCTTTTGCATATTTGTCAATTACTTTGTGCATGCTCGTCATATCGAGACGAAACTTGCACCAATAGGACCGTATCATTTTTTTGGTCCTGTATGCCAAGTTTGGTCCGATTTTGAGAAGGTCGACCGGAACGCTATTTTGGCGGGCTCGCGACCTGATCCAACGGACGAATTTGTGCACGGCCCACCAGAATCCAACTTTGGACATATGGTTGGTTTTGTCTCATCAAATCGGACCTGTAAACATATAGTTTGATGAATTTAGAGACCGTAGGTTCTGACATATTTTTTGGTGTAAAGTGGATCCAAAGGCAGACACCATTTTGATCCGAAATTACCATTTTACCCCTGTATCCAGAATTGGACTTATAGGTAGGTGTTTCTAGCTAATTTGATCATTCTGAGAATGTTGGTAATATTTGTTTCAGTATTAGGAGACTGTTGTGCGAATTGACCGTTCGTGGCTCATTGAGTGGGTTGTAGTTTCGATTTTCTCAGCTCAGGCAAACAAGCAAGTACATTCTCTGATAATTTTTATTGCTTTGATATCTAATATATACGATTCAGTTGTAGTATTATACTTGATTCTCGACATGAGGATACACGGACTAGTATACATGAATCTCGTCATGAGATGGCATTCCCGGTTTACCTGGTATATGAGTACATTGTTCGATATTGTTTCCTATACTTATATAAACACTAATTTGGGAGCGGGCTGGCCCCCTGCTCTTCGAATCCTGTGTCATAACCTGTCATTTCTGGATTCATTATACTACTTGGGGATGGGGAGTTATTAGAGGTTATATGATCATTACCCCCTACTTGTTTATTACTTGTGCATAGCTCCACCCTCACCATACGTAGGGTGTAGCCCGATCTTATACTACCAGTGCATAGCTTTCCATTTTGGCCGGCCTGATCCCTATACTATATTATACTACCTGTGCATAGCCGGTCAAATGGAACATCCTGATCTTGACCCAAGCCGATCACATAATGCTCTAATATCTCATGGCACTTTACTTTTATGTTACATCATACCTCAGATTACTTTCCAATGTTTATATTCCAGTTTTATCTTATATCTCACATATGACATGATATCCAGTTCTCTTGTACTGTTTTACTTTCGGTCTTGACATTTCATCTTGTATTTCATTATAATTGTCTCTTATAGTATTTGTCAATTCACATGGAACTGCTGTTATTTTTTGTACTTGCTCATATCCTGACAGGATAACCCCCGTTGTTTTTCAAAGGATTTAGATGCAGATTGCCCGACCTACTACGAGTTTGGCATAGATGGAGCCTATGACCAGGACTAGCCTATGGACCCGGTGCTCATAGAGGATGCACCACCAGTAGTGACCTAGTTTACCTAGATTTTGTCTTGATTACATTCCAGTTTGATACTTTGAGACTTGTAGTATTTATTTTGGATTGTTATTTATGTCTTGGTTTCTGAACTTGTGATTGCGACTCAGCATTATTTCAGACTATTTATCTTATTTTTATCTTTATCTTTATCATCGTGTTTATCTTCCTTAGAATTATGTGATTGAGTTGTGGTTATATTCCTCCGTGCGGAGATGACAGGTTATTATTGTGTCTTAGATTCTATATATTCTAGATGACCTTTACAGCGTTCTACCGTTGATACTGCAGCGTAAGCTGGACGTACCCACGTGCTCGTGCCCCTAAACAGGGTACGGGTCATGACAGATAGTGTACATGTGTATCGACTACAGAGCTTTGAATGCAGTGACGGTGAAGAACAAATATCCCTTGTCGTGTATAGACAATCTATTCGATCAACTAAGTGGAGCAAAAGTATTCTCCAAGATTGACTTACAATCGGGCTATCACAAACTGAAGGTTCGGAAGGAAGACATTACAAAGACGGCTTTTCGATCGAGGTATGGACACTACGAGTTCTTGGTCATGCCCTTCGGTTTGACCAACGCTCCTGCAATCTTCATAAATTTAATAAACAAGATATTTCACAAGTACTTGGACAAATTTGTAGTCGTCTTTATAGATGATATCTTAATTTACTCCAAGAGTCAAGAGGAGCATGAACAGCATCTACGGATTATTTTAGGAACATTAAGGAATGAGCGACTTTACGTGAAGCTTAGCAAGTGTGATTTCTTTCTCAAGGAAGTATCATTTCCTGGACACATTGTTACTGGAGACAGCATATCAGTAGATCCGAAGAAGATCACAGCAGTCAAGGCATGGCCCGCTCCTACATCAGCTTTCGAGGTGAGAAGTTTTCTTGGACTTGCGTTTATTATCGTAGGTTCGTAGAAGATTTTTCTCGAATAGCGGGGCCTATGACTCGACTCACTTGTAAGGATCAGGAGTTTGTATGGACAGATGAGTGTCAAGCCGCTTTTGACGAGTTAAAGAAGCGCTTGACCACTGCGCCCATCTTGACGCTACCATCGGGCTCGGGAGGATTTGTGATCTACAGTGATGCATCCGGAAAGGGATTAGGATGCGTATTGATGCAGCACGGTCATGCAGTAGCATACACATTGAGACAATTGAGGGTGCACGAGAAGAATTATCTAACCCACGATCTAGAGCTCGCAGTGGTTATCTTTGCTTTGAAGCTATGGAGACACTACTTGTGCGGCGAGAAGGTAGATATCTACACAGATCATAAGGGCCTCAAGTACGTGTTCACGCAGGAAGAGTTGAATATGCGGCAATAACGGTAGTTGGAGTTCATGAAAGATTACGAGATCGAGCTATATTATCATCCGAACAAGGCTAATATTGTGGCAGACGCATTAAGCCGTAAGCCCATGGCACACTTCTTGACCACACAGAAGGAATTGATAGAAGACTTGCAGAATATTGGTATTAAGGTAGGATTGCCTGGAGCAGATGGCGTATTGGCCAATCTCCAAGTGCAATCATCATTTGTAGATCGGATCAAGGCGGCACTGCCCACGGATGCTAGATTTCGATGACTTCGAGAGAGGACTGAGACATGAGAGCAGACATGATTGAGAATTCATCCCGATGGGACATTACGATGTGGTGATCGTATTTACGTTCCTAATAGAGAGCTACGACAGGAGTTGATGGCAGAAGCACACAATTCGACTTACTCTATACATCCCGGAGGGACTAAGATGTACCGGGACTCACGATAGTATTATTGGTGGCACGGAATGAAGCGGGAGATACCTCGTTTCGTGGCCAAGTGTTTGGTATGCCAACAAGTGAAGGCCGAGCACTAGAGGATGGCCAGATTATTGCAGCCGCTACCCATTCCCATATGGAAGTGGAAGCACATTACAATGGACTTTGTCATAGGATTTCCTCGGAGTCCTCGTAGACGAGATGCGGTATAGGTGATTGTTGATAGACTTACCAAATCAGCCCATTTCTTACCTTTTAGAGTGGGGCAGTCCATTGAAGTTTTGGCGGATATGTATATGAAACAAATAGTGAAGCTACACGGTGTCCCAGTTAGCATCGTGTCGGACCGTGACTCGAGGTTCTCCTCATACTTTTGGAGGATTATGCAAGAAAGTTTAGGTATGCATTTGAAGTTTAGCACGGCGTACCATCCGTAGACAGATATCCAGTCAGAGCATACTATTTAGACGCTAGAGGACATATTGAGAGCGTGTATGCTTGACCTTGGCGGATCTTGGGAAGACCACCTCCATCTTGTGGAATTTTCTTACAACAATAGCTATCAAGCGAGCATTCAGATGGCTCCGTTTGAAGCATTGTATGGTAGGAAGTGTCGATCTCCTGTTTGTTTGAGCGACATAGGAGAGCGACATATATTGGGTCCCGAGTTATTTTTGAGCACAATAAAAAAAGTGAAGAAGATACAAGATCACCTGCGAGCAGCGCAGGATCGACAGAAGCAGAGGACAGATAATCGTCGTCGACCTTTAGAGTTCAAGGAAGGCGACAATGTGTTCTTGAAGATATCCCCCACTAGAGGCACGATTCTATTCGGAGGACATGGCAAGTTGAGTCCAAGATACAACGACCCTTTCGATGTCTTGGAACGAGTGGGAGAGGTTTCCTATAGATTGGCATTGCAACCGTCGCTTGAGAGAGTACATGACGTATTTCATGTGTCGCAGCTGAGACGATACGTGACAGACAGTAGTCATGTGCTTGAGCACTCCGAGATCACAGTTGGACCAAGCTTGTCGTACAAAGAGCAACCGGTAGGTATCCTTGATCGCCGAGTAAAGGTGTTGCGGAATCAATCTATACCATTGGTTCGCGTGGCATGGAAGCATCACTCGCCAGAAGAGTACTTGGGAGCACGATGACGACATCCGAAATCGTTACCCGCATTTATTCGAAGACAAAGGTACATTTGCATGTTATATTCTTAATATTGCATTGCATTGCATCCCCCGACATTAGTTTTAATTTCGAGGATGAAATTTCTTTAAGTTGGGTAGGATGTAAACCCCCATATTTTATTCCTAATTATTTTAATATTTTATTTAATTCTTGTTATATATATTTTTGTATTAAGTCAATAATTTTTAGTTAATAATGTATAGGTATGTATGCGTGTACATTATGCTATCAAATGTAGTCTACATTATAATTTGGAATTTTAGATATTTTTGTATATATTTTTAGAATTTTCTAAAGCTACTTTATTTGTTATAAGATTGAATATAAATGTATGTATGTATATAAAGAATATATATATATATATATATATATGAGAAAAAATGAGAAGTGATATTGCACCAAACTTATTGCATCAATTGTTGCACCAAACAATCTCAACCACACATTTATTTCTATCATGTGGTTATAAAGCATTCCATAAAGTTGTTGCCACGTCAGCATGCTTTATAACAACATGATTGAAATAAATGTGTGGTTGAGATTTTTTTCTGCAATAATTGATACAATATCCCTCCGCTATATATATATATATATATATATATATATATATATATATATATATATATATATATATATATATATATAAAGTTTAAAATGGGACATTGGCTCTGGGCTCCTCCCTCCTGGGGAGTTCCCCGGCTCGGGCTAGGGTTTAGCCTCCATTCCGGCCACCCTCCCCGGGGAGCGCAGCCGCCGTTGCTCGCCACACCACCTCCCCCGCTCCTCGTGATGGTTTGGTGCGTGTGGCCGGTCGGCCTCCTCGGGCTGACCGTGCCCCCTTCCTCCCGTCCCCTCAGCCACCGCTCCGGTCGGCTAGCCCCCGTCTCGCCGATTCTCCCGGAGGGGCTCTCCTTATTCTCGCCGCTCGGCCTCCCCCCTCTTCTTTTCCCCTACTCCCCCACTCGCCGGCTCCGCCGCTGTTCCCGCAGATCTCGCCGACCCTGGCTTTGTCCTCTACAGCCCGACCCTCCCCCAGAGGCTCGCCGCCCGGCCGGTGCTTCTGCCCTTTTCCCGCAGTCGTCGGTTCCTCCCACCACGGGAGTTGAACCCCCTGGGCCCGGGTGGCCTCGGCCACCTCCGCCTCTGCGTTTGCCGGTCGCCCGACGGAGTCGACTAGCTTCCCCCCTTCTTTCCCGGCGACCCCCCCCTCGTCGCCCCTGCTGCCGCGCCACCCCCCCGCGCCGGCGGCGAACGGTCTCCTCGCCCTGCAGTGGCCCGCTCCTCCTCAATGGCCCGCTCCGGCGACCACGGTCGCCTGCTCGTCTCCGCCGGTCCCCGGCGTGCCTCCCCCAACCACCGCCGCAGGCCTCGCTGGAGCTCCTCCCTCTCCTCCCGCCTCCTCCCTCCCCCTGGCTTTCTCTGGATCCCACCCTCCTCCCTCGGCGGAGGCGCCCACCCCCAGCGCGCCCCCCTCGTGGGCCGTTTTGGCAGCAAAGCCGCCGGCTTCCCGTGCTCCGGCGGTGGTCGTGCTGTCCCCGGCCCGCTCCTTGCTCCGGCGCTCTCTCCGCCGCACCCGTCCTCCCCCTCCCCTTCCTCACATTCTCCCGCTAGCTGCCCGACGGCCGATGGCTCGGCGCCCGGCCCTCCCTCCTCAGGCCAGACCTCCTCCTTTGGACTGACTCCCACGCCGGAGGGCGCCGGGTCCCCGCACTAGTCCTCCGCTTCCGGCCGAGCCCCCCAGCGGCCCTCCGCTTCCGGCCGCCTTCGCCGTAGGCCACCGGTTCCTGACGGTACAATGCCCCCACCCCCCTTTTTCTTCCTCCGGGTTCCGCGCCCTCCTCGAGCAGCTTACCCCCTCGGGTGCAGCGCACACCTCGGGCTGCGCCCCCTTGGGACCCGCGCCCCTCCATTTACGACGTTTGAATTTCAAATTCCCATTTTGTCTTATCCGAGCTCCTTTCGGAGCAGACTAAAAAAAAGAGAAGAAGAATGACGTTCCATATATATATATATATATATATATATATATATATATATATATATATATATATATATATATATCTTTTTTGATCTTCTAATGCTGCTTAATGATGGTGTTTTGTGTTAAGTTTTTGGCTAAGGATTACTCCCTAATCTTGTAGGAACTCGGGCTATCTTCCGGTTCCAACCCCTTGATTTTTCTTTTCAATGAAGGCTTTAGCCATTGTTCAAAATATATATATATATATATATATATATATATATATATATATATATATATATATATATATATATATATATATATAAGTTTAAAATATATATAAAAGTTTAAATATATATATATATATATATATATATATATATATATATATATATATATATATATATATATATATATATAAAGTTTAAAAAAAGAAAGAAAAGAGAGCACTGTAGCCGCAGCTACAGTACACCTAAGAACCCGACCCTTCTTTGATTTGAATGAAAATTCAAATCAACACCAAGCCTAAATCAAATCCTTTTTACAAATCTTTCAAGGAGATCTCCCCTATATCCCCTCCGATCAAATCTCAGATTTGATCACTGTAAACCAAGGATTTCAATAAATTCGAATATGAATCTTTCACGGACAACCCGATTATATATGGCTATGTCGAGAACATAGGGAAAAACCCTAACTAAAACTTCGCGAAGCCTCCCAGAGCCATCCGCGAGTCTCCTTCGCCCTTTGGCGAACAACTCTGGTCGTCTGACCGTGTCGCACTGTCGCGGGATCGTCGTTGTCACGCCCTAGAACTAGAATGCTGGAGAGCGGGGGACAGACACAGCAAGCTACGTATATAGAAGTGTAATCCACCTCAATATACGGTCACGGCTGTCTAGATGTATGAGGGTTTATCTACAAGCCATCAGTCTTTAGTGGTCACAAACAATCCTAGTGTCTCAATTTCAAGCAAGTAATAGTAGTTACAAGATGTTTTATCCATCAGATATTCAATAGTAAGGCATCCCAAACATTTCACATACAGATGATCATGAAGCTAGTCGTACAAAATGCGAGGACTAGTAAGAGTTTCAGTCATATATGATCAACCCTAGAATTTGTCAATCATGTTACAGCCCTTAGGCAGACAAGAAATATAAGTATTCAACACGAGCTAACACTTGCTCGGCGGCTAAACGCCTCAAAAGAATAATTTTACGATTAGAGTGGGGGAGCAAAATAAACCCACTCATTGCCAGGATTTCTTCTAGTGTTTACCATCTGGCAGGAGTGCTGGGAGATCCTCGGGAGCTACTCTAAAATCTGGCCATACAAAACCAGCTGGGTCAGACCCCAGAAGAAGCAAGTGCCACAAGGGAGCTTTCACTTAAGAACTAAAACCAGCATGTCAGAACATAAACAAGAATAATAACAAGAAGACATTAAATACAAATAAGGCAACAAATGACGAGAGGACGAGGAAATATTCCGGAAGCTAATTTACAATCCTTAAACTAAACAAGGACCGGGGTTGTAACCCTTTGCCTAAACAGAATCGGGTCTCTAGACATTTAATGCTAAGAGTAAAGCGTAAACAAGTATGTCCTGAGATAGCCATGTACTGGATCTATACAAGACTAGACATGATTGGACTCCATCCAACATTCATGACCAAGCAAAGAGTACGACTTGATACTTTAACTAACTTGGGTTATCACAAGCCTAGTTTGCAGCAAGATGTAATGAGATGTTTCGGCAGTCACAAGCCCTGCAGCTATCCAGGTTATCCAAGCGAGGTTCATATAAGAGTTATTAAGAATTATTAGGTGACTTGGAGTACAACACATGATAGTGTGCATAGTACTTGTTTTAAGAAGTGCCCCATATGACAGTGGGCTGGAAATGTGCCCTACTCGTCGGCAGGCTACAAGTCCATCAGGTGTGGCCGGGATAACGGGATCGCCTGTAACTGGAAACATCTCTCTATATGAGCTACTTTGATCAATCTAGTTATTAACCTAATCAGATTCAGTATGAATTCCTGATCATCGTAACCAGGGATGCAAGTCCTAGACATGATGCTAGACGTGACTGGTAGCTTATACAAGCACATTCAAGAACAATCACCCACAGTGTCAAGACGAGTTATTACTCAGCTTGTCAAGATAGTCGTCGCAACAACATTCAAGATTACATGTTAGGTTACTTATCATGTCAAGAGTGCATCACGACGGACCACTATCAAGAATTATCATGTCAAGTTGCTTGTCAAGAGTGCACCATGACGGGTCACTATCAAGAGTTATCATGTCGTGTTCATGTCAAGTCCAGTCAAATCTTATCAAGTTCAAGCCTTATATTACTCAACAAGTTATTTAGTCGGGTCATCACAAGGCAAGTCAAATAAAGGGTACAAGAAAATATCACAACTTTACACTAAAGACAAAGGGGACAAACATGGATAAAT
This sequence comes from Iris pallida, assembly GCA_029216955.1. Taxonomy (NCBI): domain Eukaryota; kingdom Viridiplantae; phylum Streptophyta; class Magnoliopsida; order Asparagales; family Iridaceae; genus Iris; species Iris pallida. The sequence goes on from JANAVB010028397.1 coordinate 11,088,059, forward strand.
GTAATAAGAATTATCATGGCAAAAAATGACGCAAGGGGTCAAAAGGGGTGCCAGGACAACATGCGCCAGAACAGCATGCGCCAGGGACAACATGTGCCAGGATAGCATCCATGCGCCAGGACAGCATGCGCCAGGACATCAAGCGCCAGGGACAACATGCGCCAGGACAGCATGCGCCAGGGACAGCATGCGCCAGAGCATGCGCCATAATGCATGCGCCAGGACAGCATGCGCCAGGAACAACATGCACCAGGACAGCATGTGCAAGGGACAACATGCACCAGGACAACATGCGCCAAGGGCCAAAAGGCACCATCCACAGGATGCGCCAGGACAGCATGCGCCATGGGCCAAAAGGCACCATCCACAACATGCGCCAGAATAGTATATGCCAGGGACAGCATGTGCCAGCATGCACTGCTCATCTTCTCCAACTAGCCTCCAAATGTTCATGAGAATCCAAGGACTAGAAAGGCCATAAATCTCTCAAAATAAGTCAAAATTAGGACTTTTAAAGGTATAAATTGGGTAGAATCAAATTTTTTACAACATAGGACCATTAGATCTCGAAAATAATAAAGTTTAAGAGATCAAAACCAAGAAAAACTGAGAAAATTATAGACTTAGATCTACAAAAATCTGTCCATGGAAACTAAAAACTCCAAGTTCTAAAGAGGCTTAGAATCAAGTGAAGAAGAAAATAGAATAGTAAAACTTGAGATCCATCGTGAAGCAAGTTGCACTTGCCTAGGATTTTCTTTGGTGGGTGGAGAGGAGTAATGGAGAAGATGAAGGAAATAAATGAAAGTAATGAAAAGAGAGAGAGAGAGGAGAGTTGACTTATATATCAACCCCTCTCATCTCAAATCACACAAAACCAAACCAAGCCAAGCCGAACCAAGATGAACCAAAATAAACCAAGGCAAGATTAAACCAGGATCAGGCTAAGCAAGACAAGTTTAACTATGGTCACCTAACAAACGTCAGAAATTTGTACACGTATACTGAAAATACGTATAACGAAAAACAGGAGTGACAACTCTATCTGCCTTAAAAGAATTTTGTCCTCAAAATTTAATCAAGAGACTAGAGGTGTCGGAACAAGTTATACTAATACTGGTAGTCTACGACTAACAGTCAATCAAACAATCATTCATGCAAGCAAGGAGGTAAAAGCATAAGGCATAAGGAAGACATTATACCTTATGAGTCAAATAGGTGTGGATATCACGATCGAATATCATCCTCACGTTCCCACGTTGACTCACCCAAAGAGTGATGACCCCAAGCAATATGTACTAGACTAATAGTCTTGTTCTTGAGTATCTTCTCTCTCCAGTCCAATATGGATACGTGTCTTTCCTCATACGAAAGGTTGGTACCAACAACCAATTTCGAATGATCAAGGATATGACTCGAATCCGGAATATATCATCATAATTGGGATACATGGAACACGCTATGTACCTCACGTAACAACGATAGAAGAACGAGATGATATGACACATCACCTACTCGCTCGAGAATGTCAAACGGCCCTATATACCTAGGACTAAGCTTTCTCCGTACACTGAATCGAATGACGTCACAGGTAGGCGAGATCCTAAGGAACACATGGTCGCTGACTGAAAACTCAAGGGGACGCCGATAAGAATCGACCCAATGGCGCTGACGATCTTAGGCAATTCGAAGATGATGTCTGACTTGTCTGACCACCTCGATTGTCTGCGTAACTATCTCTGGACCAAGCATCTGCCTCTCACCTACATCATCCCAGGCTAAAGGTAATCTGTACTTTCTACCATACATGGCCTCAAATGGTGCCATCTAGATACTGGCCTAAAAACTTTTATTATATGAGAACTCCATGAGATGTAGATGATCTTCCCACGAACCATCGAAGTCAAGTGTACATGATCGTAACATATCTTCGAGAGTCTTGATCGTGCGTTCTGAATGACCATTTGTCTACGGATGATAAGCTGAATTGAACTTGAGACGAGTCCCCAAATTTTTTTGAAGACTCCGCCAAAAGTGCGATATAAATCTCGAATCTCTGTCGGATACAATACTGACTGGTACTCCGTGTAATCTGTCCTGAGGTACATCTCTGTTAGTTGATCCGTCGACTGACCAATTCTGAAGGGAAGAAAATGAGCTACCTTCATGAGATGATCAACTATAACCCAGATAGCATCTCTCCTAGCTGGAGATTTAGGTAACCCAGTTACAAAATCCATGGTGATATGCTCCCACTTCTACTCCAAAATTGGTAAATGTTGAAGAAGTCCGGCTGGTCTCTGATGTTCAACCTTAACTTGTTGGCAAACTAAACAACGAGAGACAAACCGGGCTATCTCCCTCTTCATCTCATTCTACCAAAAATGTTGACGGATATCACGATACATCTTCATGCTACCGAGATGAATGGAATACTGTGAACTGTGGGCCTCTGTCATGATCTCCTTTCTGATATCACCACTGGATACACAAAGACGCCTCCCATGTCAGAGAGTACCATCTTCGTGAATACATAACTCTGGTCTCTGTCCTGCTACACATTCTGCTCTAAGTCGTTGAAGCTTTGAATCTGCTGATTGTGCCATCTTGATCCTCTCAACTATACTGGACTGAACTTGCATGCTGGCTATTAATGTCGCATTGGTAGGGAGAACTACTTCAATACCCATCTTTGAAGATCTGCTAACAACTCTGGCTGTGCTGTTAGAAAATAAACTTCGACTTTTTGTTCAATGCATCTGCAATAATGTTGGCCTTCCCAGGATGACACTGCAAGTTGATGTCGTAATCCACAAGTAGCTCTAGCCATCTTCTCTAACGCATGTTAAGGTCCTTCTGAGTAAACACATAATTAAGACTCTTGTGGCCGATGAAAATCTCTACCCGAGCTCCATACAAATAATGCCTCCACAACTTAAGTATAAAAAATACTGCTGCTAACTCCAAGTCATGGGTAGGATAATTCCTCTCATGGTCGCGAAGCTGACGTGACGCATAATTTACTACCTTACCATGTTGCATCAAGATGCATTCCAATCCTCTGCTGGAAGCGTCACAATAAACTGAAAGTCCTCCAGTCCCATCTGGAAGAGTGAGAATGGGGGTCATTATCAATCTCTGCTTCAACTTCTCAAATGAACTCTGACACTCTGCTATCCAAGCAAACTGCACATCCTTACGGTTCAACCGTGTTATGGGCGCTGAAATTCGAGCAAAGTCTGATACAAATCGCCGATAATAGTCGACCAATCCAAGGAAACTGCGAACCTCGACGACTGTACTGGGTACTGGCCAGGACTCTATAGATACTATCTTCTGGGGGTCCACTTCTACTCCATCTCTGGTGATGATATGACCTAAGTACGAAATACGATCCAGCCAAAATTAAGACTTACCGAACTTCGCGTACAACTGGTGCTCTTTGAGAATCTGAAGAACTACACAAAGATGCTGCTCATGCTCTGCCTCATTCTTGCTATAGACTAAGATGTCTTTTATAAATACTATCACGAACTGGTCCACATAGGGCATGAAGATATGATTCATGAGATCCATGAATACGGCTGGCACATTGGTCGCTCCAAATGGCATAACAAGAAACTCCCAATGTCTATATCTAGATTTGAATGCTGTCTTCGGGATGTCTTGCTCTCTGACTCTCATCTGATGGTACCCTGACTGCAAGTCAATATTCGAGAATACTGTCGCTCCTCTGAGTTGATCAAATAAATCATCTATCCTTGGTAGAGGATATCTATTCTTGATTGTTACAGAGTTTAAGGTACGTAATCAACACATAATCTTGACGTACCATCCTTTTTTTTCACAAGAAGTATCGGGACTCCCTAAGGCGATCCACTAGCATGAATGAATCCCTTGGTTCTGAGTTCTTCAATTATCTTGTACAAGATCTCCAACTCTGAAAGTGCCATCCTGTAGACTCCCTCTGACACTGGTGCCGTCCCTAAAAGAAAATTAATGGTGAACTCTATCTCTCTCTCTCTAGGGGCATGCCTGAAAGCTCTTCGGAAAATACATCAGAAAACTCTTCTACTACTTTGGGTAACTGAACTGCTACTGCTACTGCCACCCGTAAGGCTGGTAGAGAAGGTTCTACTTCACCTCTGGAAAATAAAAACTCTGGTTTGCCGGGAATACCAAAAATAATCCTGCCAATATTGCAGTCTATTCTTGCGTATTGATCCTTCAACCAATCTATTTCTAGGACCACATCATAGTCGGCCATCAAAAATTCTATCAATCTAGCGGAGAACTCTCTACCACTAACTACGATTTGACACGAGGAATAGACTCTATCTACCCCCACATGATAGTTACCAGTAAGTATATTGAGCCTTACTGATAATGACTCGGGCTCCAGTCCTATCCGTGTAGCAAATCGTGCAAAAATAAATGAATACGATGCACCCGAATCAAATAAGACTGATGCTGGAAAAGAGTTGACGAGAATGGTACCTGCCACCACCTCACCTAATGCCAATTCCTCTATCATGGTCAGAGCCATAGCCTATCCTTGCCCTCTGGGTGCTGGTCCCCTCTGCTAGAAACCTCTCTGTCGGTTCTGCATCTGAGCTTGGGTCTGGGCATACTGTTGGGGTCTCTACTGCTGGAAGGCTTGTGCCTGAGACGGCAATGGCCTCGGAGGCTAGTACTGCTGCTGCTGCTGTACTGGTGCTGGGGCTGGTCCTCTAACCGATGTACTAGTTAGGTTCGACGATGAAGAACTGGCTCTATTCGGGCAGGACCCTATCATGTGGTCTAGTGCCCCACAATCCAAGCATAATCCCAGTACTCTACGACGCTCTGAAACAACGTATCCTGGCTTCCCACAATGAGTGCAGCCTATTACGAAAGACTACCTCCATTTCTGTTGCTGAGGGTACATCGGTGTTGAATGCTGAATCGACGTAACTGAACTCGCCCTTCGGGGAACTCCAATCGACAAAGCCCTAGCTGTTGGGGCTGGTGCTGAGGACAGACTCATCTGTCCATGGGACCTCTTTCTGCTTCCGGTTCGGTCCACGATCCTCTGCGGGTATACTCGTGCCTCCTAGCTGCCCTCAAGACAACATCAAAAGTCTGATGCTCGAACTGCTCCACAGCTAGAATAATTTCTAGGTGGAGTTCCTGCTGAAACCGCTGCGCTCGACCCAACTCGGTTGCCACCAAAGTGGAGCAAACCGACTCAGTCTTGAAAACTCGGCCGCATATCCATCGACCGTCCTACTCATCTGTTTCAAATTGGTGAGTCTCGTCTACAGATCATATCGAGCCACTGCATCAAAGCACTTGATCTGAAACTTGTCAATAAATGTCGTCCATGGGACAGGCGTCGCCAATCCAACTGCTAACATCGCCCACCAGGTGCGGGCTAAGTCCAATAACTGTAGGCGTACTAAAGCCACCTTCTCTTCCTCTGGAGTCTTGGCTGCTTCCAAGATAATTTGGATATCCTGGAGCTACGCATCAGCAGCGATAGCATCTTCACTGCCATCAAAGAAAGGAGAGTTCAAGCGCTTGAAATTATTAGCTATACTGTTACCTTGATAACCAACTCTGCCTATGGCTGACTCTACTTTCTGGTACAGGGCATCGCCCTGACGATCTTAAGAGGCAAGCAATTCCCGGATGAGTCCTACCAAGACTCCATTGTCAGGCTCTGCAGACTGAGCTGGCTGAACTGGTGGTTCTAGATCCCCGAAAGGCATAACTTGGGTGGCTGCTCCTAAGTGCTGGACTTGGTCTCTTTGTTGAGGTTGGTTCACTGGTGGTTCTCCTTCCGACTGATCAGCAGGACCAGGAGCAATGCCACTGAAGAAAATAACATAGGGAACATTAAGGAAGGACCAAGATAGATCAAGGATATAAGCATGTGATCGGGCCAAGATTTCACGAAGATTAGAAGACACGAGTAGAGATCAAAGGCGAGTGCTGATTGAGACAACTATCCGGTAAAACTCTCACACATTTTGATTTACAAGACCTACATGGGCCACCACTTAAACCGTGTCACGCCCCAGAACCAAAATGCTGGAGAGTGGGGGACAGACACACAAAGCTACGTATATAGAAGTGTAATATATCTTGATATACGGTCACGGTTGTCTAGATGTATGGGGGTTTATCTACAATCCATCAGTCTCTTATGGTCACGAACAAGCCCAGTATCTTAATCTCGAGCAAGTAATAATAGTTATAAGATGTTAGACCATCAGATATTCAATATTAAGGCGTCCCATACATTTTATATATAGATGATCATGAACCTAGTTGTACAAAATGCGAGGAGTAGCAAGAGTTTCAGTCATACATGATCAATCCTAGGATTTGTCAATCATGTTACAACCCTTAGGCAGACAAGAAATATAAGTATTCAACACGAGCTAACACTTGCTCGACGGCTACATGCCTCAAAAGAATAATTTAACGATTAGAGTGGGAGAGCAAAATAAACCCACTCGTTGCCAGAATTTCTTCTAGTATTCACCATCTGGCAGGAAGACTGGAAGATCCTCAGGATCTACTCAGAAATCTGGCCATACAAAATCAGCTGGGTCAGACCCCAGAAAGAGCAAGTGCCACAAGAGAGGGTTCACTTAAGAACTAAAACCAGCATGTCAGAACATAAACAAGAATATAACAAAAAGACATGAAATGCAAATAAGGAAACAAATGACGAGAGGACGAGGAACTATTCCAGAAGCCAGGTTACAATCCTTAAACCAAACAAGGACCGGGGTTGTAGCCCTTCGCCTGGACAGAACCGGGTCTCTAGCTATTTAATTGTAGCCCCTCTTTCCGAAATTTTGATAATTTTTTTTATTTATTTGAATTAAATGGTGATTTTTAGATTTTTTTAAATAATTATTTAGTTAATTTTTACGGTAGATGATTTTAACCATAGTGGAGTTTTGGATTATAAGGCGACTAGGAATCGTGGCACGGATAGTGCAATGGTGCGCTTTGACTAGTGTGTTAGCCCTGATAGGGAAGGCCGAGCCATAGTGATGTCCTAACTCGGAAAACCAAGCCAAGTTGCGACTTAACCCTTACCGAAAATTTTATTTATTATTTAATTATTTATTATTAGGTTTTATTGACTTGTGGAAGACCCGGTTGTACCAAACTAGTCTGGACTGGACCCGGACCCATGCGGTTGAGTAGTGTGCTCAAAGACGCTCATGTAGATATAATTTATGATATTTCTTTATTGCTTGTTAGCAGCTACCTTCTATAAGTAAATAAATGTTATTTTGTGTACACCGTTTTATGTGAGAAGACCCACTTTGGAAATTATGTTATTATTAGGTTCATTGAGAAGTTACAGATATATATATATATATATATATATATATATATATATATATATATATATATATATATATATATATATATATATTTATATATATATATATATATATATATATATATATATATATATATATATATTTATATATATATATATATATATATATATATATATAGGAATATATAGGGACATATATATTTTTTGTAAATATATATGTATATACATAATAGGAAGAGGAATATAATAATTTCTTATATATATATATATATATATATATATATATATATATATATATATATATAGGAAAAATTAGAGATATGGATTTTATGTACATACTTATACATGTGCGTATAAATAAATAATATGTATAATGTGCGTATATATGTAAATATATAAATGTGTATTTATATATAAATATTATATGAGTGTATATATATATATATATATATATATATATATATATATATATATATATATATATATATATATATGTGTGTGTGTGTGTGTGTGTGTGTGTGTGTGTGTGTGTGTGTGTGTGTGCGAGTGTATGTGCATGTATACATAAAAATATAGATATATAAATGTGTGTATGTATATATAAATATATATATAAAAAAAATATAAATATATATAAGCGTATATGTGTGTGTGTATATATTTATATATATATGGGAGTGTATATATATATATATATATATATATATATATATATATATATATATATATTTAGTCTATGTCTTATAAATATATATATATATATATATATATATATATATATATATATATATATATATATATATATATATATATATATATATATATATATATTTAGTCTATGTCTTATATATATATATATATATATATATATATATATATATATATATATATATATATATATATATATATATATATATATATATATAAGACATAGACTAAATATATATATATATATATATATATATATATATATATATATATATATATATATATATATATATATATATATATATAAGACATAGACTAAAACAGCCCATCCCAGGCCCACATATCCACCAACAGCAGCTGGTGGGAGGCCGACCTTGTGGGAACCCGAGAACACCCAGCCCAAAACCCACGCGTATAATACACCCAGGCCGAACTGTCGATGCCGACCCCCAATACAGAACGCGAGAGGAGGAGGAGTTTTCGATCAACTCTGAAACCCTAACGCCACCACCACCTTCCCTGGACGACCCCTGGCTCTGGGAGGCCACCCTAGACGCGCCGCCGCCGAGGAGCGCCGCCTAGAACGGCAGACCGCGCGCGCACATAAACGGAGGGGCGACACAAAGGCAGTCGCAACTACCAAACTAATGATAAGATTTCGACCTCGTTACTCCATTATTTCGCGAACCGTAAATTGGGTTGGAAAGCCAACATGACCGCCTCGAAACCCCAGCAATTAGATTTTGTATAGGATACAGGACCAGTCCATGAGATCGACCCAAAGTTGGCCGAAAACCTGTAAAAACAGAACATTAGTGCAGTCCAACCATCCATGTTTGAAGATCGATTCCGATCGATCTAATGCCATACTAGAAATTCTATTTAAACATAGTTAAAAACAACATATAGGACTTCACGACCCTTTTTGTGGATTTGGAAATTAAGACTACGTGTCGAGAAATCGAATCCCCAAGTTGACCGAAAATCTGTTTTCGAAACCAATAAAATCTTTCGATACGACGTGCGTCCCGCCAATCCGGGCAACATGGTCGTGAACCGAAATCATCGAAAGTTACGTAACGGCTTCGTGGACATATGGGCTTTGACGGAATTCAAATTGGCCGCATGTGCACGACGAATTTGATGCTAATCCGTCAAAATTTATCGTATCGGCTTTTGTGCAAATTTCTAAATTACTTTGTGTATGCTCATCAGATCGAGATTAAACTTGTGCCAACATGACCGTATCATTTTTCTGGTCCTGTATGCCAACTTGGTCCAATTCTGAGACAGTTGATCGGATCACCGTTTTGCGGGCCCCACGGTCCGACTCAACGGATGATTTCGTGCACAGCCCACCAGAATCCAACCCTGGACATACGGTTGGATTCGTATCGAAAAACTAGATCCGTAGACATGTAGTCTGACGACTTTATAGACCGTTGACTCTGGTACGCTTTTCAGTGCAAAGCGGGTCCAACGGCGGACACCGTTTTGATCCGAAATTACCGTTTTGCCTCTGTGTCCAGAATTGGACTTAAGGACAGGCAATCCTAGCTATTTTGACTATTCTAAGAATATTGGTAATGTTTATTTCAGCTTTCAGGGACTGTTGTACGAGTTTTGACTATTGTGGCATTCTGAGTGGTTCAGATTATCGGTTACACCAGCACAGGACCACAGGCGAGTACAGTTTATTGTATGCATTTCGATATTGATCTTTACTATATTTCATTGATTGGCCATTGGTTATGTGATTTTTATACTCTATTATAAATTTTTGAGTCGGGAATGAGAAGTACCAAGGATGTGTCATCCGACAGTAGACAGTGTTTATTTTTCTGCAGTAGACCTCGTAGACAGTGCTTATTTTTCTGCAAGTAGACCTCGTAGACAGTGCTACAGTGCTTTTTTTTCATGCAAGTAGACCTCGTAGACCGTACGGTGTAGTATCCCAGACTGATCACATATCAAAGGTACTTCTAACAGTTGGAAAAAGTATTTTATGTCTATTTATTTGCTATTGGTTTTTCGTATTTCCTGTTTATTTTTAAAAACATGTAATTGATGTCTAACCTCTGTTGTATAGTCATTTTTTTTATTTGAAATTGCATTCAGTGAATTATGCTCGTTCCATTCCTGACTGAAAACCAATATTTTTCAGGTTAGCCGTGGATTCACTTAGCATGGGAGATACGGGGGTGCTTGCAGACAAAAGCCTAGAGACTAGATAGATAGTGGAGTTGTAGTCATTCAAATATTTGTACAAGTTTATATTTTTCTGCAAATGTAAAACTTATGAATATTGTAAGTTAAATTAATTATGTGAATGAGCATTATTTGTGATTTTGATCTTCATGGCCGTGACAGCGTTCTACCGCCGATACTGCGACGTAGGCTGGCTTGGACACGTCTCATATCCGTTTAAAAAAAACGGGTGCGGGTCGTGACATTAATGCTAAGAGTAAAGCGTAAACAAGCATGTCCTGAGATAGCTATGTACTGGATCTAGACAAGACTAGACATGATTGGTGTCACGCCCCAGAACCAGAATACTGGAGAGCAGGGGCAGACATAGCCAGCTACGTATAATAAAATGGAATCCACTCCACTATACGGTCACGGCTGTCTAGATATATGAGGGTTTATCTACAAGCCAACAGTCTCTTATGGTCGATAACAAGCCTAGTGTCTCAATCACAAGCAAGTAAGTAAATATTACAAAATGTAAGATCACCAAATATACAATAGTAAGGCATCCCAAACATTACATATTCAGCTGATCATGAAGCTAGTCGTTACAAAATGTGAGGACTAGCAAAAGTTTTAGTCATACATGATCAAGGTTGCCAATCATGTTACAGCCCGAAGGCAGACAGTAAGTAAAAATGTACACGAGCTAACACTTGCTCGGCGGCTAAACGCCTCAAAAGAATAATTTTACAATAAAGTGGGAGGACAAAAGAAACCCACTCGTTGCCCTGGTTACGCCTGGTGTTCACCATCGGGCTGGAAAACCGGTAGATCCTCTGAAGCTGCTCTGGTATCTGGCCATACAAAACCAGCTGGGTCAGACCCCAGAAAGAGCAAGTGCCACAAAGGAGGCTTCACTTAGGAACTAAAACCAGCAATTATCACAAGAGTATAATTATAAATAAAAGACAGTAATTAAGGAAAAACATGACAGGTGATATACGATGAGATAGCCATGGGACTATTCAGATAACCAGGTTACAACCCGTAAACCAAACAAGGACCGGGGTTGTAACCCTTCGTCTGAACAGAACTGGGAATTCTTACCATTTATCGGTAAAATAAATACAAGCATTCTGGTCATGCAGTAATCAGGATCAGGACAAGACTAGACTGGTTAGACTCCATCCAATCATTTCACGGCCAAGCAAGAATTACGGCTTAATACTTTAACTAACTAGGGTTGTCACAAGCCTAATTACTAACAAGATGCAGTGAGATTATTCCACAACCACAAGCCCTGCAGACCATCCAGGTTACCCGGGTTGAAAGATTAGGGTTGAATTCAGGTGGGTACATCGTCCAGGAAATGCATGTACCCTTAGGTAGCTTGAAGGGTGCAACACATGACAGTGTGCTGGAAATGTGCCCTACTCGATGGCAGGCTACAGATCCCAAGGCGTGCCCAGGTAACGGGATTACCTGTAGCTGGGAGATCTTTTTATGACTAATGTATTAATCTAGTTATTTAGCCTTAGTCCATTTCAGTAGGTACTCCTGACTGTGGTACTCAGGAGTCCCCTCCTAGACATGATGCAAGACAGGATTGGATTATTTGTACAAGCACAATCGCCCATGGTGTCCAGATTAATTATACAGGTCATGTCATATCAGGTAGCCGTCGCAACAGCTTATCAAGAAAATCATGTCAGGTTTTCATGTCAAGTGTACTGGTCAAGAGTGCGCCACGACGGGCCACTATCAGGTCATGTCAGGTTAGTCATGCCAGGAGTGTACCACTACGGGTCACTGTCATGTCAGGCTCAATTATCATGTCCAAATATATCAAGTAAATTTGTGGTTATCAAGTTCACGATAAAAGGCGTAAGGATATAAAATGGACATAAAATATCTAATAAAATATCAATACACAGGGCTATAGAAGAGCCATGCGGCTAAGGCATATGCTGCCAAGGATGATCTCATGCGGCTGGAAGAGAACAGCCCATGCGGCTGAATAGGGTCAGGCGCATGCGGCTAAAAAGGGAAAGGCTTATGCGGTCAAAAGGGGTATCAGTCATATGCTGCTCGGAGATCCACTCAGTCATGCGGCTGAGAAAGGTAAGACATATGCGGTCAGGAGGATAGGGAACTCATGCGGCTAGCGGGGGATGGGTCCATGCGGCTTGCTGACCAATCAAGCACATGCGGCCGGGGAGGAGCAACCCATGCGGCTGTGGGGAGCAATGACTATGCGGTCAAGGGAAGCAAACCCATGCGGCTGGGAGACTGCGGTCTATGCGGCTCGCGAGTGTTGGAGTTCATGCGGCTCGGGATGGGCGAAGTCCCATGCGGCTAAGGGGAAGGCTCAGTCATGCGGTTAAGTAAGAAGGACTTCATGCGGCTAGAAGGAATACTTGTCGCATGAACTTGTCATGCGGTCAAGTCAAGGCAATAGTGCATGCGGTTGGAACTGACTTGCCGCATGAATGTTCATGCGGTCAAGTGCTACTATGCGACTCGGGACTGTGCTTCTTCTCCAAATTTCCGAGAAGAAGTACACCATAAGCCATGGCTTCCAAGTTGCATAACTCTATCATCTGGAGCCCAAATCCGAACTTCCATAGGTCAAAATAGGGTAGAACGAAATTCTCTACAACATGGAACCATCAAAACTCGGAAATAACAAGATTAAGTAGATCAAAACCCAAGAAATCCGGAAATAATGTAAATATAGATCTACAAGAATCTAGCCATGGAAAGTGAAAATGCCAAGTTCTAAAGTAAGTTAGAATGCTGTAAGGAAGAGAATGAAGCAATAAAATTAGAGTTCCTCCATGAAGCAAGTTGTACTTGCCTAAGATCTCCCTCTCTCTCTGGTAGGTGGAAAATTAATGGGGAGGAAGAAGAAAGAGTTAATGAGAATTGATGGAAGAGAGAGAGTGGAATTGATATTTATGGTGGGAGTGGTGGTAGGTGGGGTTTATCTCCATATAAAACCAAACCAAGCCAAACCCACTAAACCGAACCAAACCAAGCCAATACAATAAATGAAATGCTAAAATAAATCAAGCAGGGAGATATACAAATACGGGTCAAAATACGTACACGTATTTCAAATACGTAATACGAGATATGGGCATTACAATTGGACTCCATCCAATATACACGGCCAAGCAAAGAGTACGGCTTGATACTTTAACTAATTAGGGTTACCACAAGCCTAGTTAGTAGCAAGATGTAATGAGATGTTCCGGCGGTCACAAGTCCTGCAGCTGTCCAGGTTATCCAGACGAGATTCATGTAAGAGTTATCAAGAATTATTAGGTGACTTGGAGTGGAACACATGACAATATGCATAGTACTTATTTCAAAAAGTGTCCCACATAACAGTGGGCTGGAAATGTGCCCTACTCGTTGGCAGACGACAAGTCCATCAGGTGTGGCCGGGACAACGGGATCGCCTGTAACTGAAAATATCTCTCTATATGAGCTACTTTGATCAATGTAGTTATTGACCTAGTCAGATTCAGTATGAATCCCTGACCATGGTAACCAGGGATGCAAGTCCTAGACATGATGCGAGACGAGACTCGTAGCTTATACAAGCACATTCAAGAATAATCACCCACGGTGTCAAGACGAGTTATTACTCAGTATGTCAAGATAGCCGTCGCAACAACATTCAAGATTACATGTCAGGTTACTTATCGTGTCAAGAGTGCGTCACGACGGACTACTATCAAGAATTATCATGTCATGTTGCTTGTCAAGAGTGCACCACGACGGGTCACTATCAAGAGTTATCATGTTGTGTTCACGTCAAGTCCAGTCAAATCTTATCAAGTTCAAGACTTATATTACTCAACAATTTATTAAGTCGGATCGTCACAAGGCAAGTCAAATAAAGCGTATAAGCAAAGATCACAACCTTACACTAAGGACCAAGGGGACAAACAAGGATAAATGTAACAAGAATTATCATGGCAAGAAATGGCACAAGGGGTCAAAAGGGGTGCCAGGGACAGCATGCGCCAGGACAGTATGCGCCAGAACAGCATGCGCTAGGGACATGCGCCAGGGACAACATGCGTCAGGACAACATGCGCCAGGATAGCATGTGCCAGGGACAGCATGCGCCAGGACAGCATGCACCATCATGCATGCGCCAGGACAGCATGGTCCAGGGATAACATACGCCAGGGACAGCATGCGCCAGGACAGCATGTACAAGGGATAACATACGCCATGGGCCAAAAGGCACCATCCATAGCATGCGCCAGGATCGCATGCGACAGGGACAGCATGTGCCAAGACAACATGTGCCATGGGCCAAAATGCACCATCTACAGCATATGGCAGAACAGCATGTGCCAGGGACAGCATGCGCCAGGACAACATATGGCAGCATGCATGTGCCAGCATGCATGCGCCAGCATGCATGTGCCAGCATGTACTGCTCATCTTCTCCAACCAGCCTCTAAATGTTTATGAGAACACGTGGACTAGAAAGGCCATAAATCTCTCAAAATAAGTCAAAATCGATACTTTCAAGGGTCTAAATTGGGTAGAATCAAATTTTCTACAACATAGGACCAATAGATTTCGAAAATAATAAAGTTTAAGAGATCAAAACCAAGAAAAACCGAAAAAATTATAGACTTAGATCTACAAAAATCTATCAATGGAAACTAAAAACTCCAAGTTCTAAAGAGGCTTAGAATCAAGTGAAGAAGAGAATGGAACAATAAAATTTGAGATCCATCATGAAGCAAGTTGCACTTGCCTAGGATTTTCTTTGGTGGGTGGAGAGGAGTAATGGAGAAGATGAAGGAAATAAATGAAAGTAATAAAGAGAGAGAGAGAGGAGAGTTGACTTATATATCAACCCCTCTCATCTCAAACCACACAAAACCAAACCAAGTCAAGCCGAACCAAGATGAACCAAAATAAACCAAGGCAAGATTAAACCAGGATCATGCTAAGCAAGACAAGTTTAACTATGGGTAACCTGACAAAGGTCAGAAATCCGTACACATATACTGAAAAGACGTATAACGAAAAACAAAAGTGACAGTCGTCAGCCACCCCAGGCCGACCGTACAATAGTGCCAATCCACTATTGTCGACTGCAAGGTACCCATATTCTAACGACGATTCTTCATTAATACTCAATCGTTTTTCGATTCGTTAAATCCTATTGAGAGACCATATAACTATCTTTAATCTCTGTATCTAGTATCGAATCAAATCAAGTTAGAATCGATAGAAAATTACTCAAGAAATCGAGGAAAACCTATGTTAATTGAACTATGATTGGCAATCCTAACCCACAACTTGAAAGGCCGATATCGACCAAACCAGTGCGTAATTTTGAAAACCAACTTAACACAGTTAAAGCCAACATAATTGAGAGTGAAATCCACCTGGTCGGATTGGTTTTCAGGGACTATGCAAGAATTCACTTGATGTTAAAAATCGAAGAAAAACTGGTTTCAATAACTAAAAACTTTAAAAAACTTCCCGATACGGCGTGAGCCCTGACAAACCGGGCGACATGATCGCGTACTGTATGCATCGAAAGGCGCATGTGGATGTTGTCGACATATGGAAACTGACGAAACTCGAGTTTGTTGCGTGGGAGCGACGAAATCAGTGCGTATCCGTCGAGATACCCTCGTATCGACCTTTTGTAAACTTAGCCAAAACTTCGTGTACGTTCGTCGTATCGAGACAAAAATTATGCCAGCAGGACCGTATCATTTTTCTGGTTATGTATGTCAAGTTTGGTCCAATTTTGAGAAGGTCGATTGGAACGCCTATTTGGCGGACCCGCAACCCGCTCCAACGGGCAAAATTGTACACGGCTCATCGGAACCCGAAATTAAACATATCGTTGTGTTTACCTCCTCAAATTGGACCCGTAGACATGTAGTTTGACGACTTTAGAGACCATAGACATTGGCATGCATTTCGGAGCAAAATGGGTCCAACGACGGACATCGTTTTGATCCGAAATTACAATTTTGCCCATATTCCAGAATTAGACTTTTGGACAGCCGTTTCCTAGATATATGTTTTTCATGGGAATGTTCTTGATGTTTATTTCAGCATCCGGTATCATTCGTGGATTGTGAGATTTCTTGCTGATGTGATTGATTACTTGGAGTTGCTATTCCCGCTCTGCCAAGAAAGATACCTTGCCACATTCTCTATGATTTATATATTCTTATTTTTAGTTATTTATTTTTAGCATTTCTTATTGTTGTTATTATTATAAAACTGTGCGTCCAAGTCACACTTGGGTGCAAACGACTTTATCGATCGTTTTCTTGCTTTTGTTTATTTCTCTTGTATTGACTTTGCCTAATGACCGCCCATTGTTGATGAGGTATTGATATATCTCATACGACCTTGACACTTGATTTACCACCTATTATGAGTCACATGTAGGACACGTACCCGCATAGTCGGCTGACCACCAATACGTATGTAACGTGCGACGGATAGGAGTAACTGCCAATAGAATTGCTTGTTAGAAGACTTGGCGGTTACTAGAGGTTCATATCAGTCATGGAGATGAATATACTAGGCATTGGGTGGGGAGAACAATGACGTATTCCTTACACTTCCCTGATTTAGTGTGTGCTCCTCTGGAGACGCAGGTCCCAGATGCCCTCTGACGTTTTCCAGAGCGTTATAGACGTACCCCTTGCACATGGTGCCTCTGACGATCTTCAGACGTTACGGAAGTAGGCCCCTGGTGACCTATACGGAGACTATGCCGATCCCATCTACAGCCAGGGCTCATGCATCGAAGAATTATTTCTCAACTGCATATTTATAGTAGAATTGTTAGGAACCCTATTGCATGTATCCCCTTTCTTTTATATTATATATCATACTTTATATGGCATGGTGTTTTCTTGTATTTCGTTACGTCCTGCTGAGGACCTGGTTGTCTCTTCAGGATTAGACGAGTTCTCGCAGGAGTACGGAGCGACACTGGATCCATCCTATATTGACGACGAGGCATCTCCTGCTGATTTCTAGTCTATTCATTTATTGAGACATTAGTGGATATTTTTACATCTCTTTTATTTTTATTTTGTGGAGGTTGGACTCCGATCTTGTGAGACTATTTTTTATAGCTGTTTGGAGTGTGTATGTCCACCCGGCTATATTTTGATACACTCATTTATTATCTGGACTCTATTATCTTCTGTGTTGAGCTGTGATGAGATTATATTATATTATTCTGGCCTGTGATTATTTTATATAAAGCTTATGTACGTATACGAGGATTCCATATATTGTAGTATTCTTCGTATATGTGAAGCTGGCATGTTCACGTAGTCCTATGTATTTTAGGACTGGAACATTACAATAGCCTGCATCCACTCCTGTATGTGTTTGTCTTCCATAGCCTCTGCAAAACTTTCGGGCTCTCTCCCTTCAGTCAGTAGCACATACTCACCCGGTGTGTATCTCGTAGATAGTCGACGCTCTCTGTCGCTCCTTCTCAATGGAGCCACTGGTGCTGGCTGTATACCAACGACCTTCTCCCCTTCGGGAACTGCCTCCCCGGCATGCTTATCCTCCTGAGGGATACACCACCATCAGCAGGCTGATGATCAAGGTTGGGAGAAACTCCATGTACTGGCTCCTCCATAACAAGATCCTCTGTGATGTCCTCTGGAAATTTCTTGAAGTGAAATGACTCTAACTCAGACAATTTCTCAGCCTCAGAAAGCGTCTCGGAATCCTTAGTGTTTGTCATGGTCTGATCCTCGACGAATACCACATCCCTGCTTCTGTAGAGCTTTCTTCCCACTGGGTCGTAGAGTCTATATCCAAACTCATCCCGACCGTAGCCGTCAAAGACGTACCGCCTCATCTTCGGCTCAAGTTTGGACCTTTCATCCTTCGGTACATACACGAAGGCCTTACAACCAAACACTCGCCGGTGATTGTATGACGGCACTTTGCTGTACCATACTTTGTCAGACACATCACCCTGTAAAGGAGCACTAGGATATAAATTAATAACGTAAGAAGCTGTAAGAAGAGCCTCACCCCAATAATTATCTGGCAAATTTGCTTCTGACAGCAAACACCGCACCCTCTCCATCAGTATCTTGTTCATGCACTCCGCTACACCATTAAGCTGAGGTGTCTTAGGCAGAGTCTTTTGGTGTGGTATCCCTTGCTCTCTGCAATAAGCATCATAAGGACTAATGTATTTGTCGCCATTGTCGGACCGAACACACAATAACTTCTTGTCCGTCTCTCTTTCAACAGAGACCTGAAACTCTTTGAAAGTAGGCAGCAATTGATCCTTGGTCTTTAAGACATAGATCCAAACCTTCCTGGAATAGTCATCAATAAAAGTTACAAAGTAAAAAGTACCACCAATAGATTTTACCTTCATAGGACTGCAGACATCCGAGTGAATCAACTCGACCAACGTCGGCTTCCTTAAATTTGGGCGACTTTGGAAAGACATCCTATTTTGCTTCCCAGCTAAGCAGTGCATGCACTTCTCCAACTTTGTAGACTTGAGCCCTGGAGTCACCTGTAGTGCTCCGTCCTACTCAGTCAATGGAGGAATCGAAATGCTAATGGCATTCGGACTTAGCCATGCAACGGCTTGCTCGAAGACCCGCACGGTCGAGGCGACTCCTCGTTCAGGTGGGTGGCTTCTGTGAACTTGCCTCAGCATGGCCTTTGCACTAATAAAATGAATGTTTTCAAATGCACAAGTAAGCTTGATAATAAAAGAGACGAATCCACATAGCTAAAAAAATAATCCCAAGTCGGGTCGATTAAGTTAAGAATATGGAAAGGTCACATTGTCGGCTTAGAAGCATTGTACATTGTGCTTTCAAAATGACACTCAGTCCTTCGTCCCGTAGATTGGGAGAAGGAAGTTGGTTTAAGTTGCCATGAAGTTATGGACTTAGCCTAAGTCGTAGGCATCGCACATATAAATGTTTGATAAAGCATGCACGGTCCCATCGTCCAAGGCTTGGCATAGCCTTTGACCATCCTACGGATTAAGTTGTTGTACAATTAAATTAGGCAAAAGTTATGTTGGGCTGTCAAAGTCATAATAAGCATTGTCCCACTCTTTCTGCGGTGGTTAAGTCACATAGTCCCACGATCTCAAGGCTCGTCATATAAAGTATGACTTGGACGATAGCGTCGCGTAGAACACAAGTCATTTTAAGGCACTAGCCACGATCGGCACTATAAAAAGTTAGCCACGATCTATGTCACTTAAGGAACACGTTTGTTCAATTTAAGCTAGAAGGCTATACGATAGTCGATCCTTGGGTTCAAAGAAAGAAAAGTTCATGCGACCGTTTGTCGTCGAGGCGGTCCCATGTTTTGGAAGTCTCCAGGGATGCACGTTTTGTATCGTATGGTTTGATGCACGTTTTGCATCGTATGGTTCCAATGTACGTTTTGTATTATATGGTTCCGAGCACATTTTGCTAAGTATGGTTCTAGTCGTACCTCAAAGTATGCCATGAATTTACGTGAGTCTAGGTGTTCTCGTAGGTGCGTGGTCATGGACAACTTGTCGACAAGGATTTCTTCCTCGACTGGTATTACGTCGGGGCGTCGGGGCCAGTCGACCTAGGGGGAAGACTTTATAGCAGCGCTGGATTGTATCGCGTGGGTAGTCGAAAGCTTTCTATAGGGCTAGCTACCTTGAATTGAAAGGTTTGCCGCCTACCCGAGCTATGTTCACGATGGCTTAGATTTCCAGTAACTTTCATATATATAAGTTGGTGTACTGAGCGGCAATCTGCATGCACGATGTCGGTCAATTCAAAGAAAGTATAAGCATGACACGTTTGAGTGAAGAGGGTGTGCACGGTTGCAACACCAGTATGGAGTCTAAGATTTTGGTTATAAGAAGGACCCGTGCTTCGGCACGAGATGCGGCGTTAAGTATTAAGTTGATGACCCAGAGTTACGAGATGCGGCGTTAAGTATTAAGCCGTAGACCCTGAGTTATATATGCCGGAATTGAGGCATCTTCGAGTTTAAGTCAAGAAGGGCCGTAGGGCAAGTTTGGTTAAGTCATGTTGAGTTGCGATGCACGGCCTTGATATGTTATGGCACGACTACGTTGTTACGGCACGAGTATAGGCAAAGTTACTAAGTTATGAGGTACTGTCTCGATTATGTTATAAGAAGTGATTTATGGCATGACCAAGTTGTTATATACCAAATATGGGCCGAAAGGCAAGCACGAGTCGATAAGATGACGTTGTTAGCACGAGAAGGTCTAGATGCATAGTATGAGTAAGTTATTGGTGCAAGGCACGGTGATGATCTAAAGACACAAAATAGGCCAGGGTTATGTCCTAATATTGATCATAAGGCAAGAATAGAAAGACATTCGTAAAAGGATATATTGCACAAAGTAAATGAACGTATTAGTTTTGTATGGGTGGGCGAGGAGCTCCCTCTACTAGTACAGTTGAGTACTGATACCCATACAGTATTTATGTACAGGCACAGGTAGAAGCTCGTCAGCACGGAGCTCCCTTAGATGCATCGATCATGGAGTCCCTTGGCATTTCGGGCCGTACGGCCACATGGAGTCTCGACTTATACGGGACATAATGTATCGACATCGCCTATCTGAAGCATCTGCTGGCTCGTCAATTGTATTGAGAGATGAAAGAGCGTAGAGTAACTTGTAATATGAGAAGAGTGAGCTTGTGTGATTGTAATCTTGGCCTCGTACCCACCTATGTAATCTTTGTTTCAATATCAATAAAGAGCATTTTGAATGACTTTCGTTTTTCTTTAAGATTTCGTTGCTGTTTTATCAATGTTTCTGCTTGGGACTTCTGTGCGACAACCCCCGTTGCTTAGACTGTAATCGGCCGTTATGGAACCTCCCTTACGTGGAAACAATCTAGGCTCACCCAGAATCACGCCTTAGTGAGGACGAACGGTCCTACGGGATCGGGGCGTGACATAGTGGTATTATAGCACGGCTTTACGTCCTTGGACTTTCGATTGAATTCTTTAACTCTGATTTTGTTTCCACAAACTCTGAAGTTTTTTCTGTGATTGATATCGTTAGTGCGCTCTCTCTCTATGTTCCACGGGATGTCCATACAATAAGTCTATGTAATTTGTAATCGTATGAGAATAGTTTTTCACAAATAAAAGATAGTTCATGTAGAGCACGGTTGGCTAAGTCGGGCTGGACGTATACACCATGATTGTATTGACCTTAGCAAAGTCATATGGGATTCAAAATGTGTCAGGCAAGAATGAGTTAGACTCGATTCATAAACAGTATTAGTTAGTTGCGATAGAGGTGCTATCGTAAGGCGATATCGTCAATACAATATAGATGGAACGTGCTTAAAATTAAGGAATGGTTCGAACGGAGATTCGAAGAAATCAATTATGAATCGAACGATAGTTTAGAGGATGTTTCGAACGACTTCATCCTTGTGTGGTGTATGGGATAGCCTCGGGGATGTCGATCGATTGAGGATACGGGATGCCAATGAGTCTATCAGCAAGCGTCGTATTATATGCAAGGTCTTAAATCGAGTATCATTGAGTAAGTTATAATCTTAAAGTTTATGACATGTTGGTTTGAACAAACTAGAAATGATTTGCACGAGAATTGTGATTGCGCAAGTATGAATTGTGAATATGATTGAGTAGGTAGATTGAATCGAAGAAAAGTTAAGGTGTACGAACGGATGACTCGATTGAGAAAATCGATATGAATCGTATACGAAAAGTTAGCATGATTGGATGATAGCGTGCATGGAAATGATTCGAATATTTGAGATTGACTCTAAGGATTGAAGTAGATGTTGCTCGATAATTTGAGTTAGCATAGATCGAGACATTTTGAGAAAATATGTTGCTCGATGACTTAAGATAAATGGATAAACATATATGATTATGGGTTTGAACGAATTAATAATGTGAATAGTTCGAGATTATTGAACGAGTTTTATGGAATGTCCAATTCGGATCATAGCATTAGTTGCACGACTCGGAATTCATTGTAAAGGAAGATCGCCAGGTTAGGCATATCATCGATGGTATTGAGACGTATCAAAGGTCGATATACGATAACTCGGAGGGTACTCTGATTTGAGGAATGACGTTCGTGTAAAGTGCTATTGTTTGGATGGATGCTATACTCGAGATTTTGATGTAAAGGGATGTATGGATGAAAGGAAAGTATCTTGATTGCTTCGACGATAGCCACAATGTCAACGTTCTTGTCTTCTACGAGCGCAACACTAGCCTCACACATGCTCACATCGGATTTGGGGTGATCATTCTGTATGAGCGCTGACATGGTGGTTCATGTCGCGGGAATGATCGAACACAAAAAATTAGGGCATGGCAATTTGTATTATTTGACTTGTGGTTTGAGGCAAAGATGAATTCGAGGATTATTTGGACTTGTGATTGAGGATTTAGTGAACTTGGGGATGGAGTAGATCAAATCTGCGTATCGAGAATGAATTAGTCTAGACCCGAAGAAAGAGTTACGCCCCGACGAGAATTTGTGCTTTCAAAATGATACTCAGTCCTTCGTCCCGTGGCTTGGGATAAGGAAGTTGATTTAAGTTTCCACGAAGTTATAGACTTAGCCTAAGTCATAGGCATCGCACATATAAATGCTTGATAAAGCATGCACGGTCCCATCGTCCAAGGCTTGGCATAGCCTTTGGCCATCCTACGAATTAAGTTGTTGTACGATTGAATTAGGCAAAAGTTATGTTGGGATGTCGAAATCATAGTAAGCACTGTCTCACTCTTTCTGCGGTGGTTAAGTCACATAGTCCAACGATCTCAAGGCTCGTCATATAAAGTATGACTTGGACGATAACGTCGCGTAGAACACAGGTCGGTTTAAGGCACAAGCCATAGTCAGCACTATGAAAAGTTAGTCGCGGTCTATGGCACTTAAGGAACACGTTTGTTCAAGTCAAGTTGGAAGGCTATATGATAGTCGTTCCTTGGATTCCAAGAAAGAAAATTTCATGCGACCATTTGTCGTCGAGGCTGTCCCACGTTTTGGGAGTCTCCAGGGATGCACGTTTTGTAACGTATGGTTTGATGCACGTTTCGTATCGTATGGTTCTAATACACATTTTGCATGATATGGTTCCAAGAATATTTTGCTAATTATGGTTCTAGTCGTACCTCAAAGCAGGCCATGAATTAACATGAGTCTAGGTGTTCTCGTAGGTTCGTGGTCATAGACAACTTGTCGACAAGGATTTCTTCCTCGACTGGTATTACGTCGGGGCACCGGGGCCAATCGACCTAGGGGGAAGACGTTATAGCAGGGTTGGATTATACCGCGTGGGTAGTCGGAAGCTTTTTATAGGGCTGGCTACCTTGCATTGAAAGGCTCGCCGCCTACCCGAGCTATGTCCACGATGGCTTGGATTGCCAGTGACTTTTATATAGATAAGTTGGTGTGCTGAGCGACAATCTGCATGTACGGTGTCGGTCGATTCAAAGAAAGTGTAAGCACAACACGTTTGAGTTCAGAGGGAAAGCACCGTTGAAACACCAGTATAGAGTTTAAGATTTTGGTTATAGGAAGGTCCCATGCTTCGACACGAGATGCGACGTTAAGTATTAAGCCGTAGACCCTGAGTTACGTATGCTGGAATTGAGGCGTCTTCGAGTTTAAGTCAAGAAGGGACGTAGGACATGTTTGGTTAAGTCATGTTGACTTTCATGGCACGACCTTTATATGTTATGGCACGACTACGTTGTTACGGCACGAATATAGGAAAAGTTAATAAGTTGTGATGCACTGTCTCGATTATGTTATAAGAAGGGATTTATGGCATGACCAAGTTGTTACGTACCAAATATGGGCCGAAAGACAAGCACGAGTCGATAAGATAACGTTGTTGGCACGAGAAGGTCTAGAGGCATAGTATGAGTAAGTTGTTGGTACAAGGCACGGTGATGGTCTAGAGACACAAAATAGGCCAGAGTTATGTCCTAAAATTGATTCTAAGGCAAGAATAGAAAGACAATCGTAAAAGAATATATTGTATGAAGTAAATGAACGTTTTGGTTTTGTATAGGTGGACGAGGACCTCACGCCACTAGTACAGTTGAGTACTGACACCCACACAGCGTTTATGTGTAGTCACAGGTAGAAGCTCATCGGTGCGAAGCTCACTTGGATGCGTCAAGGCATGGAGTCCCTTGGCATTTCGAGGTGTGCGACCGCATGGAGTCTGGACTTATACGGGACATAATGTATGGACATCGCCTATCTGAAGCATTCGCTGGCTCGTCAATTGTATTAAGAGATGAGAGAGAGCAGAGTAACTTGTAATGTGAGAAGAGTGAGCTTGTGTGATTGTAATCTTGGACTCGCGCCCACCTATGTAGTCTTTGTTTCAATATCAATAAAGAGCATTTTGAATAACTTTCGTTTTATTTTAAGATTCTGCTGTTGTTTAATCAATGTTTCTGCTTTGGACTTCTGTGCGACAACCTCCGTCACTTAGCCTGTAGTCGGCCGTTATGGAAACTGCCTTGCGTGGGCACAATCTAGGCTCACGCGGCATCACGTCTTAGCAAGGACGATCGGTCCTACGGGACCGGGGCTTGACATCACCTTCCTGTTCACCAAGTAGCTCATCTCCTTCTCGCTGATATGGCTAAGCCGCCTGTGCCATAATTCGGTAGATGCATCAAAAACTGTATTCACCTCATGTGTCCCCTGTTTGCTCCCCTTCATATAGTAGAGACCGGACTTCTTGCTTCCTTTGGCAATCACCATCGAACCTCTGGAAAACTTCTACTGACTATTCCTGAAGAGACTAAAGAATCCCTCGTCATCCAACCTTCCAACGGACACCAGGTTGAAACGGATATCAGGGACATGGCGAACATCTTTGAGAACAAGAACTGCACCCGTCTTCGTCCTCAAATGCACCTCTCCAATGACAACCACCTTTGATACATCTCCATTGCCCATCTTCAACATTCCACAGTCGCCTGTCGTGTAAGTGGTAAATAGTGCCTTGTTATGAGATACGTGCACAAAAACCCCTGAGTCCACCAGCCAAGAATTGTTATCGCAGACAAGGTTTGTAATAACATCATCACCTACGACGATCACATCGCCTCCATGTATCGAAGCCGCTGTTGTAGTGTTATCATCTTGCTTCTCCTTGTCGCCCTTCTTCTCTCTCTTCCAAGCGAAATAGTTTCGCTTGATGTGGCTCTTCTTGCCACAGTGGTAACACTCCGAGTCCTCGTACCGACCCTTGGACTTTCTCCTGCTCTTGTCTCTGCCACCACCTGGACCCCTGCTTTTGCCCCTTCCGTGGCTCTCTGAAACTAGTGCCTCTGAGTAATGGGATATGGTTGAAGTGCCCTGAGAACGTCTTCGCATCTCTTCATTCAGCACCCTGCTCTTGGCAAAGTTCATGCTGACCACGCCTTCTGGATCAGAAGCGATCACAGATACTCTTACGGTCTCCCATGAGTCTGGCAATGTACAGAGTAGCCATAGTCCCTGAATCTCGTCATCGAACTTGATTTCCATCGAAGATAGCTGGTCAACCATGCCCTAGAAATCACTCAAGTGATCTGTAATAGACTCCCCATCTTTGTACCACAGACCCATCATCGTCCAGATCAAGAACAACTTGTTTACCTCGGTCTTTCTCGTATACAAAGATTCTAGCTTATCTCATAATGTCTTCCCATGCTTTCGTCAATGAACTGCCTGATATATCCGCATACCTTTATGTGCTTGAATTTTCAGTCCTCCTCGAATTTATCAACTGGTCGCTCGAAAGCAAATACGGGCAGATGCAACCTCTTGACAAACAGCAAATCTTTCATCTTGCTCCGCCAATAATGATTGTTGGTGTCGTTCAGGTTCACCATGCGCACCGGCTTCGCGTCCATCTCTCCTCTCTAGTTTTTCTGTCAACTCCTGACACCCTTCTGAATTCCAGAACCTGGCTTTGATACCACTTTGTTGGGAAAGAAGCACGGAAACCTTTTTCCAAACTATAGAGTACCTACGAGAGAAACGAGCAATATAATGCACGAACCAAACACCAACATAATCCACGCAGACACAGAGAATTTTTGACGTAGAAAATCCTTGCGGAAAAAACCATAGGACGATCGGAGTCCAACCCTTGAGAAGCCTTCACTAATGAAATAAAGGAGTACACCCTCTACAAACTTCTTCTGATCCAATACGGATCCCCATGACACTTGGAAGCAAGAATAATTGATTACAAGGCTACGAAGAACAAAGACGACAAGTAGAGATTACCCGAACATGATCATCTTCGAACACGACCTTCAATCCTCCTTCTTCTCTTCCAAAGTTGCAATGGCACCCTTGCCTCTTTTCTCTCTATTTTTCTCAATGTTGTGTTGTGTTTAGGGTTAGGAAAAACAATATGTAAACACCCTAATCCCGCAACAAAACCTGGACCGTAGGATACGATCCAACGGTATAAAAATATTCTGAAATCAGCCTCAGCCCGTCGACACAGAGTTCGGCCAGAACTCTGTGTTTTCGTGACAGAACTGTTCTAGAACCAAGGGGGCAAAGTTCGGCCCGAACTCTGCCTCCCATGTTCCAGAATGTACTCTGGTAGCTCCCGAGCTCCTTCTTCGTCTCTGAATGGCCTCGTCACCTCCCCGAGCTTCTCTAACACACAGACGACGTTCATCGCACTCCGGGGTCTTCTCTACACAGGTTGGAAACCCCACCCACTCCAACATTCCACTAATATTGAGAGGGGGTTTATTTTTTCTAATACTATTGAAAAAAAATCAATTGAGAAAATGAGTGTCATCCAACAGCTTTCCACGACCCGAGATTTACAATTTAGGAACTCGTAAGTTTTTGTAGAATTTTTGATATCTGTAATGGCCAGGCATGAAGATCATGATTTTTTTAATTAAAATTCCATCACGAACACATGTTTGATCGTTTATGGGATTAATTGCCATGTCATATGAAATACTCCTTGCATTCATTGGTCATTTAACATCAACAAAAGAATCCCTTCAGGAGGCTCTTATTGGCTAGTCACTTGAAAGTTAAATACCTGACATTTTGGCAACTAAATATGGTAAATATCCGAAACCCTATTTAAATTTTAGTGATTTTTGTCACTTGAAAGCCTTATATTATAAAATTTTTTTGTAAAAGAATGAACCACAAAAAGTGAAAAAACAAACAAGTAAGCTTGATAATACTTTTGACAACGGTGAAAATTGCTCATAACTAACTGTGAAGCTATTAAAAGATAGTAACAAAGTTTCTCATTACAGAGCAAAGCTCTAATAGCAGTGAAGAACAGTTGAAAATTGCCGGATGTAGGGTGATGAAGATCAGTACCGTCACTCAAAACGATATTCGACTTCGTCAATCCGCTTCCAAGAAAGCAAGTTCGGAAGAAATTTTGGAACGCTCGTCATCACACTTCTCCAGGAGAGAGCACTAAAGTGCTAAACAATGGCACTCGAAACAAACACTTGACTTTTAAAGATGAAAACCTCTTCTTCTCTCTTCTGGCTCCCATGAAATTTTATTTTCTCGTAAGAACACAGAGTTCTGGAGTAGCTACTTAAATATAGGAGCAATCCCCTAAAGTGGTAACCACACATTAACGACATGAACGGAAAGACCAGATAGTAACTCTCTATTAAGTAAGACAACTGCTAGCAGTAAATTCTTATAAATAGAGCAGTTAGAAAATTAATAACCCCCAACTGCAACAAATTACGATTCAACCTAAGTAGCTCCAAAGAATTGCACCACTTGAGGCTCATGAAACCGCAGCACTGAAGTCCAGTCGAATCACATCGCCGCAGAACAGCATCACTGTGTCCTTGTGTAATTGTAGAACCCTGCCAATCCTAACCATCATCACCTTGGATCATATTTATCATCCAACTCAACAAGCATCTAGTAACCTCTAACCTTCAATCTTCAAATAACAGTCTCGATCTTATGAAACACCCCCTTTCTCTGGGAAACCAATCATCTATCGCAAATAGACTCCGAACTTGAGCTCAGCTCACATTCTACTTTATATCTGGTACATTGTCCACGTTAGAGTATTTAGAAATAACTATCGTTGTACAAGAATCAATATATCTGACTCGTCATTCTAGAGTCATCGAAGGTTGACCAACTGCAAAGAACCATCCTGAATATCCAACCCAATGACCACAAAAATCATAGGAGCATCTCCTTGAACTCACTATCATAAATATGTAGAAAAATTTTAGCAGGACTAGTATTTTCTTTCCCTCTAGTAAAATTTATGTAGATTCTGTGATATATTATAACTCATGTCGCCAATACATGTAAAAAAAAGCTTTTAGAGACATAAAAGATCTTATGTTGCTAAAACATGTTGCTAAAAATACAATTTTTGTAGTGACTATATCTCCTACCAGCCAATAAATATTACTGAACTTCTCTCCCTTCATGAGCATGATGCAACCACGTGTCACCCTTAGAACTCAATCTCTCGCTGAAAAATCACAGTCCACATAGTTTAATGCACCCAACGATATGATATTCCTGCACATCTTTGGTACATATCGTACCCCAACAAGCATCCATGCCATCATGCATCTTAATATATATATTGTTCCTTCACCGGTAAGTACCTATGCTACATTCTATGTGATCTCAACATTACAGACCAAATTAAACATAAATCTAATTGCTTCAACTCTATAACGTGTTGGCGATAAACACCTCAAGGAGGACGGTAGTCTTGCGGATGTGGATAAACTTGAGGTGGTCGATAAAGGAGGCCACAGATACGCTCGTCGAGCTCCCATGTCGACAATCTGGATGGCTACGAGGCCACACCGTGGAAGAGATCAACAATGGAGCAAAGGAGTAGAGGGGTGGTGGCGAAGGGGGTGGCATGTAATGCCCCGTTCAAGCTTTCAATTATGCTATGTCTTTGTCCAATTTTTGGCATAATAGTAGAGTTTAGTTTTGACTCGACTCGAGTATTATTTATTGGAATTTAACTTATGAATCATTCATTTAAATAGTTTATTCTGTGAACTTAATTACTTTGTTGTATTGTGAATGTGTCGGTTTGGATTTTGGCTCCAATGGACCGTAGGATTTGGGCTTGGAAGATAGGTTTTCCTAATGGATTGGCTTGGTTAGTTTATGGGGCGATGACCACTTGTGCTATGAAGACCCATTAAGATCATCTCTTACCATATCAAATTATATGTTGGAAAGATCCTCTGATATCTTTTAAAGATTATTTGAAAGCTTTTGAGGTATTCTGATATTTGCAAAGATTTTTTAGAAACTTCTTTATCTTTGAAAATCTACTTGTATCTAAATGAGCGAGAGAAATATATACGGAGATTTTTGTGGTAACGTCCTAACCATTTGGTTGAGATCTTCTTTATCCATTGACTGGGACTTGGTTGGAATAAGTCAAGATTCTTTGAATCGTATCAGGATGTGATCAAGTTTGTTGTCGAAAGATGAGGACTTTATATCTTTGTAACCACTTTTGAAAGCTATATAAGGAATCATGATACCACAGTATCTCTCTCCTCTGTCTCTCACTTTTTAAGAAAAGAAACTCTCTCTATCATCCCTCTTTTATGTCCATATGATCATGAAACCATAATAAAATGACCAAGATTAAAAGAGATCATTAGTATGTTTTTATCTTAAATGCTTGTATTCATCTCCAACCCTATTGTCTTGTTAAGTGTTGTGAGTCTTAGGTTGCTCCTATGTGGCATGAGCCACAAGACAATGTCTTGTTTATGTGGCAAAACTACATCTCAAAAGACAATGAGATAGAAAAACTCTCTCCAATGCAAAAGTATTGAGGAGACAATAAAAAATATATTTTTCAACTTCCAAGGCAACTCCTCCACTTCTTCAACTTTTTTATAAATATTTCTATTCATGATTTATGATGTGGAGACAAAGTCATTAATTTATTTCACATTTGCATTGGAGTAAGTATTTTTGAAAAAAATGCTTGTCATTCCTATGTGGCAACCATTTTTTCCAAACTCACAATAGGGTTGGAGATGCTCTTATGATAGAATTTACTTTATGTTTCTTTTTGTGCCTTTTTGCACGTCTGGTTTCTTACATATTGTTGAGCGCTACTAGTCTGTGTCATTGCTGTTAGAGCATCTCCAACCCTATTATCTTGTTAAATGTTGTGAGTCTTAGGTGGCTCTTATGTGGCATGAGCCACAAGACAATGTCTTGTTTATGTGGCAAAATTATATCTCAAAAGACAATGAGATAGAAAAACTCTCTCCAATGCAAAAGTATTGAGAAGACAATAAAAAATATTTTTTCCAACTTCCAAGACAACTTTTAAGACAACTACTCATCTTCTTTCTTTTTTCTAATATTTTTTATTCATAATTGATGACATGGAAGAGAAGACATTGTCAAGTACATTGTCTAGAACAAGACAATCAACTTCACAATGTCTTCTTTAATTTTTGCCACATAAGCTTCACAATTGACTTGACTATTGCATTGAAGATGAACTTTTGAATAAAATTTTGTCATTCCTATGTGGCATTAACTTTTTTCCAAAGTCACAATAGGGTTGGAGATGCTCTTAATTGACAGAACAGCTGTTAAAGACCCATATCCTTAAGTGGGTTGCTAACCACCCCATTAATAGGCCAATGATGGCCAGGTCTCTCGTGAGATAATAAGGAGAATGTAGATGAAAATCCCAACTACTAGTGGTTCACCAGATTATCCCCATGGATGCGAGTTGGCTCCGCGGAAAGCAATTATAGTCTCCTCTATAAATAGCCCATGTCAGGGCCAAAATTGGATCTTCTTCATGAAATTCTCACGTACAAATTAAGGAGAATATGGTCTTCTTCTATTCCTAAGAATTCCACTATATGGTACGAGAAGAAAAGACCCCCAAGACAATTTCTTGGATGACGTTCGTTCAGTAGTGCAACATAAGATCCATCCCGAGCGACCCCGATCTCTATCAAGCCATGTGGGCTACAAGTTTTCTTGCAAAAACCACTTCAACAAAAGAGTGTTTGTTCTTCAGTTCAGCGGCTAACTTTCGACATCTTAAAGTTATGAAAGCATTTGAGAAGAACTTATCGTCGTCGAGAAGAACTCATGTCTCATATTCAGATCGTCAACGGAACAAAGTGGTCACGCATTAACCACACTTCCATAGCCATGCATCCCCAAAACTTTCTAATAGTTGTAGAGATTACTTATTTGTTTGGGTGGTTCTAGGTTCGCTTACACGGGGATATGCATTATTCCTTTCAATGCGTGAATTGTGGGAGTATATATATATATATATATATATATATATATATATATATATATATATATATAATTTTAGATTTCAAAAATCCAAAAAATTAAACTAATGTGTGATATTAAATAGATATAATCCTTATGTGTGCAATCGAATAATGTTTGCTAGTATATTTATATAATAAAAAAAAGTTGTATTTATTAATAAAAGATAAGAGAATAAAGAACGACCATGATTAACTGGTAAGAATATTCATGATATAACATGAAGCATCACCATTGAAACAACAAAGTAGTCATTTTCCACATGGTGTATATGTCATCTAAGTAGAAGTGTCATGATCATCAATAATTTTAAAGACATTATTATTATTATTATTATTATATAAATGATAAGCAATTTAAAAAATCTATTTGTCAACGTGCTGCTTGAGATTAAAAGGATATTGGAAGACATAAGTAACTTAGATGACTTCAAATAAGACACGTGTATGTGTTATCTATGTAAGTATCACAATTAAAAGAGAGTGGCCTTTTTAGACAGAACATAAGTGCCATGATAAAAAGATACGAATTATTAGAAATAAAACACATGTATATAAGTGAAAAACAATTAACAAGGAGTATCAGATTGACTAGTATCTCTACTATTATAGAGGCTTAAAAATAGCTTAAAATAAGTCAACTAAGTCGTATATATAGTTAACAAAAATAAATAAATCGTAACTAATTCCTAGACCTTAAGAAAGGTTTATGAAATCCTAAAAATCCCGGTGTTATCTCTCTCCCTCTCTCTTTCTCTTTCCAATATATATATATATATAAATATATATATATATATATATATATATATATATATATATATATATATAGGAAGCGGATCAAAAATCCTCCCTTAGAAAACCCCCTAAAAATTCCCTCACTCTAATCCGTAATTTAATGTTAATATTAATGTTAATGTTAATGTTAATATTAATATTAATATTAACATTAAATACTAAAATTAACATTAAAATTAATATTAACATTAACATTAATATTAACATTAATATTAACATTAACATTAAAATTAACATTAATATAAATAAAAAATTAAAAAAAATAATATTAACATTAACATTAATATTAACGTTATCATTAATATTAACATTAATATTACGAATTAGAATGAGGAGGATTTTTAGAGGATTTTCTAAGGGAGACTTTTGATCCGCTCCCATATATAAATATATATATATATATATATATATATATATATATATATATATATATATATATATATATATATATATATATATATATATATATATCTTGGAAAGAGGCCATTGGCGCGGTGGCGCACCGGTAAGACCGCTGACACTCGGGGTGAGGGCGCGGGTTCGAGCCCCCAGTCCCACGGGGGCGGCTGGATGACGTTGTCCACGGCCTCCGGGCCAAGACTGGCTGGATGGCATTGTCCACGGGCCTTGGTTTACAAAATATATATATATATATATATATATATATATATATATATATATATATATATATATATATATATATATATATATATTGGAGAGAGAGAGAGAGAGATAGAGAGAGGGTGGGACCGGAGGAGAAGGAGGAGGAATCAAGTATTACTATGTGCCAGGAATATTCTTGCTACTATAATGCACCGAACATTCTAATAGTAAGAGTCATCCCAATTTCGAAATTCTAGATTCAAAATGCACGTGGGTGCTTATTTTGTAGAATAATAAAGCTCAATTGGAGCCCTATAATGTTCCAGTTCCAGCCACATGAGTTCTAGTATGGAATTGAGAATTTCTATATTCAGAATGTAGGAGCGCATTTTGAAGGTGGTCTCAACCCACTTTGATTTTAAAAATGATGGAGGAATAATATTTCAAATGCATCCCAACCAAAATTTAACCAATTTTCTACTATTCCACCTGGCCCAAACCCATTCTAGATTTATTTATTTTTTTGTATAAATTTGTGCCTCGAATGCATTATTCATCCCCCATCTATTAGAGATGCTTTAATACCTTCCTTTGGCACATGTCACATTTGGCAAAAGTTCCAATCCCCTTTCCTAGTCTATATTTTCATCTTGATATTAGTATTGTTTCGACTCCCATTGCCTCTTCCATTCACACCTGTAGCAAGAATGCACAAAAATGGAATGATCCAATGACCTCATTCACACTCAGCTCTACATGTACATGCATGCACGGTCCTTTCTTAATACCAAGTCTTTATATAGCTCTCTTCGTACACATATCATCATATATCAACGGCACTAACCTTCTTCTTGACATCTCTATATTGGCAATATGGCTTCCAAGTTGTGGTTTGAGTTGGCAGTCACTGTGTTTTGTTGCATCCTCTTTGTAGCCTCAGCGAAGGCCACTGGTCGATTTAGCAATGGCAAGAACTCTGCCGATTTCCTTGGTAGGTGTTTAAATACTTCATCTCATATTACTAATTATTTTTACACAAGAATTATTAATCATGTCTTTATTTTCATTTTTCACCATCATTTTGAGTTTAAGTGCATGGAAAGGTGGTCTGATGAAATATACCACTTTTGTTAGTCTCAGAGAGAAAATAGACTTTAATGGAACTCAATGGGAGAAAATGAGACAAACATCGGACGCCAAACATCTGACGCCAAAATTTTAGGATCTGCTTGGTAACGGTATTTTCACTGGTTATGGAGTGTTTTTGAACCGACCGTTTATGAAAACTCTTGATTGTTAATTTTTTTTGAGGCACTGGTTTTGTCTGCTCAAAAACCCTCAAAGCCGCTGTCGGTGTAATGTAATTTTGGGTGGCTTTATAAACACCCCAAATTGGTAGATTTTGAACGACTTTATTATTTTATTCCATTTATTGTTGGAGCTTTTCCTTGACATGTAGAGAAAGCTTGCTTTCAATACATGCATAGTGATATTTAGTCCCACATTGGAAAAGCACCATGGGCTGTATCTCAATATATACTTGGTATTTTGTTGAGATATGCACATGGGGTGGTGATCCTAAGGAGAGAACCGTGTGGATGCTTTTACTAGGAGGTAATGATAAGATTCCATGGTAAAGCATTAATGTTTTTTGCTCTTGGAAATTTAATTCCATTGGAGCTAAGTCCCATAGGGGCTTAGCGACTCGGACTCGGACTCATGAGGCATAATGTTGCATTTTGTTAGCGTACTTTGTACTTAGCACGTCAGTATCGTCGCAAGGCGCATAGTGCACTTAAGTTGCCAGATGGTGCGTAGTGCGCAGTTGGCGCTGCCAGATGGCGCGTAGTGCGCGTGTGCGCAATTGGCGCCGCGGTGCACAATTATGCATGTTGTGCGCCGTTCGCGCGCGCTATGCGCTAATTGGCGCGCGATGTGCGCCAGTTGGCTCAATCGTGTCTGTGCACGATTTGAGCTGTTACGGAACGTTCGGAGCAATTTTTCCTACGTCCTGAACATTCTGTATACTGAGCAGTTACTGGGCGCACCTATATAAAGTCCCTTTCTTCTCTCTCAGTAAGGACACAACACAAGTATCAGAAATTTTCTTACGAAATTCTCTAAATTCAGAGCAGAGAAGAGAGGCACTTTAGGAGCAGAGTTCGCGCCATCCGACGAGTCAGAAGAGCGGAGTGTTCCGAAGTTCTCTGTCGAACTTGTTGGTTCCTGGAAGCTGTTCGTGTGGGGAGATTCAAGCTTTGAGCGCCGGTGATAATTCATCCCAGCAGGCTTTCTTCTTCTCTAATCTAATCAGAACCTTCTGTTCTTCTATTATCCACTTGCAACTTGTTCTGAACGAGAGCTTTTCTGATCTAATCAGAAAAGTTAGTGGACGTTCGTTGATGCTGCTGCTACGAATTTTTTTGTGTGTTCTTCAAAGTAACACATTGGTTTTCGCCTCTTAGAATCCTCCAAGGATCTCTGTCTAGCACATTCCTTGAAGTGTTGCATAATTTTCTGTTTTCCATCAAAAAATTACGCCTCGGTAGTAACAATCTCAAAGCTTGAATTCACAAGATGGAAAACTTTCGTGCTTAACTAATCAATCATAATTTCACCAAGTTAGAGCAATTTGATGGAGAGCACTATCAAGTCTGGAAGAGGAAGGTTGTAGTGTCCCGTCCCTATATCGTGCCCCATTCTTCGTCTACGGGGTGCGCGAGAAAGGAACACTGTCGCCATCAATTCGGTCGGAACCGATAGGTCGGGATCGATCGAATCTGTCGAACGGGAACGGTTGAATTAAGATCCATTCCTCGTTATGGAATGGCTTTTTCGGAACCAAGTCCCATATTCAGCGGGTTGCACCTCAAGGATTGACTCTGCGGCTGTGTTTTTCACTCCGTTTACGTTGGTTTTGACTTTGGTTTTCTGAATGCATTTTCGTGAATGTTTTCGATGGTTTTCATGGCTTGCACTTCGAACTCGCATTTCCTATCGAACTTCTTGCATAATATAGTGTTCTAATCAGTTGCTTGTGCGATTTTAGGTAATCGCGTAGGCGACGTCTAGCGCGGCCAACAAGTCTCTCACCTCAAACAGGACTCAAGGTGAGTGGCTGACCTCCTTCGCCTCGACCCTCTATTTCAAAATGAGAACTCGGGTAACGATATCAAATTTGACTGCTTCACTTGAAAAATACAAGTCCTATGTTCTAGAAGAGAAAAGATGAGATATTTAGAAAAGAGATAGAATTATTTCAGGTCTGCAAAACAACCAAGTAAATGAATAGATTACATAACAAGCCCCAACGATACCCTAAAATATACCTTGTTAACTTGACACGGTCATGGACAACTTGTCGAAAAGGGC
The DNA here is from genome assembly GCA_029216955.1 of Iris pallida. Classification (NCBI taxonomy): domain Eukaryota; kingdom Viridiplantae; phylum Streptophyta; class Magnoliopsida; order Asparagales; family Iridaceae; genus Iris; species Iris pallida. The sequence goes on from JANAVB010028397.1 coordinate 11,124,480, forward strand.
GATGGTTTCTTTGAGCGGCAACTCGGGGCCACGGGACCGACTCGGCCAAGGAAGAAACAGGTTATAGCCGAGCTGGGTATGAAGGAACCGGTAGTTCGGGGACTTGCATCGGAGCTCACTACTTGCGGTGCAAGGACCCCGTTTACCAGGCTATGTCTAGGATGACTAGTTAATGCCAGTGACCTCCACAATATACACTTGATAGGAATTGTTATCAACTACCAGGGATGGAGAGAGTAAGTTTTATGTTGCACGACGCGCTATGTCGAGGAAAATTCTGGTGTAATGTACTTGGTTTACGTTTCGTCAAATGGTTCGCATGAAAATAACTAGGATGGCTAGAAAGATCACTAAAAGCAAGTTGTATAATTTTTATCTAAATTCTTGAACCAAATGAGAGCCTGGAAACTAATTAGTCACTCGCCAGTACACGTTGATTGTACTGATCCTCGCTCTCTCTACAGGTGCGATAAATTGGGAGGAGCGTGCTGCGTGAAGAAAGGCATCGCTCGTGTGTTTTGAAGCTTCGTCCGTACAGTCGAAGCCTAGATCCAATCTCTTCTGAAGACTCCGCTGTCGAAGACCAGAACACAGATGGAGCGACTCTCCACCATCCCAGGTGGTTTTGTAATATTGGTTGTAAAATCAAATGGATGAAATGTATGGAACGGCAATCTCATCGACGTTCATTTTGTAATGGAGTCAATTTGTAAAAAGCCCGCGCGGCGTCTTTGTATCGAGTCTATAAAATGATGTTCATTATCAATAAAGCTTAAGTTTCCTTCTTTATAATGTGTGTTCAATTTACTCTGTGCATTCTCTTGTTGTTGTGTTTCGGATAACCTTATGACTACGCCTTGTATGATCGCAATTTAGGTTCGCACGGTATCACGCCCGGGGGACGACTATCGATTCTACGGAATCGGGGCGTGACTTAATGGTATCAGAGCATGGCTTTACGTCGTTTGGCCTTCCATTTCAGTCTCTAACCTTTGACCTCGTGTCGATGAGATGAGTTGTTCCATACAGCGAGTCCGTAATATTTTCTGATGACTAATACGAGTTGCCTTCTAAATGTCACGCCCCACTCACAAATATATGGGATTAGAGCATAACCTTGCCAGTTAATACGACCTAGAGTGAGCTGCCCAATTTAATGGACTCACTTAGGTGTACTATGTTGTAATTGTAACTATACTACACAGGCAAGGGGTAACATCTAAATCTCATCCACAAGAACAAAGAAAGTAATGCTGAAATATAAAACTAGAGATACATGAAGTCTGAATAAAATACAACTGAATAGTCTGGTGGGTACAAACCCACGGAGTACAATACTGAATGAAAATACTGAAAGCAGAAAGATAACTAGTCATGAGCATCGACTAACTAGATAATGATGCTCATAACCTAAACAGTATCATACCCTGAGTCAACGGAACTCCTCAGGAAATACCTCGTCGTCTTCTACAGCAAGTCCTATCTCAAGTCCCGGTTCGCACCCAGTCAACTGCAAGTGCTCGTCTAAATCTGGAAAGCAACCAGGTCCTCAGGGGACATAGCAAGATACAGAGGAAATATGCCATAAAGTAAATACTGAATAACTGTAAAGGGTGAACTAACCAGCTAAGTGAATGCACTTTGAAGACAACCCTAGTACATATGGGTAGGTAAATAAGGATTTGGCGTCAAAGCACGGGCCGACATCAGATCACGAGCAGAGGCCCCATCGGGTAACACTGAGCTCAATGGCCCTTACTGAATGTAACTGGCTGTCCCATACGCCTACTAATTGTCTTCCCTTACCCCACGAAAATGTACAAGTCTTATCCTCTACTTGAACATTCCGACTCTCAATGCAAGGTTACAATAACTAGACGAAACCTAACCATTCTTTGTACTGGAGCACGAACCCTTTTGTACGGGTAGTTAGCCAGATGCGCAAGCCCTACCATGGTATGAACTCACTCAGTACCGTGTCGTAACACATGTCAAGGTCATGGGAATCATGACTATGATTCCATAACTTAGGGATGTCACCTAGGACTAAGTCAGATACATGAAACTCGCTGATAATGTCGTCAACGACTGTATCCGAGGTATCACTCGGACACACAACCACGCCCACACGACCAAGTGCGCAATATATAAATGTGGATAAAATAAACCAGTAATACAAGGCAAGGTATACTTGCCTAAAACTCCAGGAAGTGCAAGCGAAGATCCAGGCTCCTGAATCAAGATCGTATCGTCTGGTGTACCTACAAATACAACAACCACGATTTACGATACGTTAAATAAACATTCATGATTTACATATCTATTCACACACAACATTGTGTATACGTATTCACGTATACACACATACGTGAAAATATATATGATGGTGATATGAAATACACATGAAACTGTGACAAAAGTACGGACTGGTTACAAGCATGTATTTATATATATATATTTGAAATCATTTATATACATATATATGTACGAAACCTTTATATATTATATTTACGGAATATTTATATATAATACGAAAACATACACACACACACACACACACACACACACACACACACACACACACACATATATGTATATATATATATTTGAATAAGAAAATTATATAGAAGACAGAAACCAACAACACAGTACAAAGAAGCTGGGCCCGCCCACCCAACGGTCGAGACTCAAAAAATCAAAATTTGAAAAAAGAAGCCGCACACAGCCCAAGGGGGGGAGCACGTGGTAGACTGACGCGAGGCCCGAGGGGGCCAGGTCCTGGCGCGGGGCCCGAGGGGGCCTGGTCCTGGTGCGGGGCCGGGTGGGGGACCCGAGGGGACTCGAAAAATCCGGGGGGGGGGCAGCGGCGCCGGGGGACGACTCGATGGCGGGGGCCACGGAGAGGGAACGACACCGGGGAGAGCGGCACCGAGGGGTGACTCGATGGCGGGGGCCACGGCTGGTGATGGTGAATCCCTAGTGGAGGGGGGCTAAGCAAAACCCGAGGGGAGGGGGGCAAAGCGCTGCCACGAGGAGGCGGCGGGCGACGGCGGGGTGCGACGGCGGGGAGGGGGAGGCCATGGAGGAGGGGCCAACCACGAAGGATCCCCGGCGTCGAGGGGGGAGGCCAGAGGTGGAGGGGTCAACGCCGAGGAGCGTGCACGCTCGCAGGGGGCGCTGAAGGGCCCAATAACGGGGGAGTCAGAGGGGGATCGCGGGCGAGGGCCGGCGAAGGAGGCGGGGAGGCCAATCGAGGCGGAGGGGGAGAGTCGCCACCGTCGAGGGAGCTCGACCCGGAGGGGGAGCTGGCACAGACATGGCGAGGTGAGGGGATGCCTCCCCGGGGAAGGAGGGGGCTCTGCCAGGAAGAGAGGGGAGGAGATTGGAGGGAAGTTATGTAACGTCCCAGTCCCAATATACGTAGGACTAGGAACGTAGACATGCCAGCTGTATTCATACGAAGTACGTAGGCCTCGTATGAATACATAAGCTGTAAAATGCAGTAATCCAAGACAAACTAAATCTCATCCACAATAAATGAATAATAGTATAAAATCAACTCGAATATTTATGGTACATTCGTTGGGCAGAGACAAAGTCCACTACCAACTATCAAAAGGAGATAAAGTATACAAGAAAATGATCCATGAAAGTATCAAGACGAACCAAGAGCGATCATCTTCGAAGAAATGGAGACGCCCAAAATCTTGGCTAGAACACCTGCAGTAAACCATGAAAGCACACACACCTAGAGAGATAACCAGGTCCTCAGAGGGACGTAACAAGATACATAAAAACAATACCATAATGAACTGTAAATGAAACATGACAAAGAAAAGATCACATGCTCCAACACAATGGAACCTAACCATCTAGGTGTAATGCAAGTCGAAAACTATACTGGAACGTATAAGTGGGTAGGAATAAAGCATAGCATCTGCTAGAGGCTTTCGCATGAACTAGTATACGTCTCTGACCGTATCTGACGCATGGTCAGGGCCGTGCAATAGATATATCCCCTAGTCCATACTTTGTACCGCAAGCATACCTCCTGACCGTATCTGACGCGTGGTCAGGGCCGTGCAATGGATATATCCTCTAGCGATACACCCATAACAGGGAAACCATGAACCCATAACCGGGCAACTAAAAGACTGTGGGCTAGCTCATACGTCCCAGTAGTTTTTCTCGCCCATGTATCACACAAGTCATATCCATGACTTGGCGATCCGTATCTCTATGCAAGTCTATATCTAGACTCCGCTAATCCATAAATGAACCGACACACGAACCGCCCGTATCGGTAGCAAGTCGAATACGTAGGTTCGTGCCGACTCTATGATCATCACTCATGTGTAGTGTAGGAGACGTGTCAACAGGTCAAAGAAGTTATGGAGTATAACTTCAATACATCGAAAAAGTCAGCTACCACTTATGGTCCACACACACACGCACACAAACAAACATCGATATACATATCGATGACACCCAAGTCATACTTGGACACATTCTTACTAATGTAAAACACTAGCAACATATAAAATATCATGAATCAAATATAAGTACAAGATGACAAGGTATCTTGCCTGAGGTTATGTGCAAAAGCAAAGATCCAGTAGCTCGAACCGACAAATAAACGGTGCCAGAGAAAGCCAAATCCCGCAGATGACTCCGGATGCTGCAACAAACATCACGAACGAATTTGGAATATAAGATATGTCTAGGAATTGCCTGTCCAAAAGTTAAATTCTGGAACAGAGGCAAAATCATAATTTTGGGTCAAAACGATGTCCGCCGTTGGACCCGCTTTGCACCGAAATGCGCGTCAGAACCTACGGTCTCTAAAGTCGTCAAATTACATGTCTACAGATTTGTTTTGATGAGACGAACCCAATGGTATGTCCAATTTTGAATTCCGGTGGGCTGTGAACAAAATCGCCCGTTGAGTGGGATTGTGGGCCCGCTAAAATGGCGTCCCGATCAACCTTTTCAGAATTGAACCAAACTTGGCATCCAGGACCAGAAAAATATTTCGAGTCCAATGGCGCAAGTTTCGTCACGATTTGATGAGTGTGCACAAAGTAATTGAAAAATACCGAAAATGTCCGATATGGGAAAATTTTAAGGTTTTGAAAACGGGTTTCTCGGAAATTTTAATTTAATTAAACATGGAATTTATTGCAGAATAAATAAATCTATTTGAAGTGGATTCTAGAGGGTCATGTGGACTTTCTACACGAATTGACGGATCTAAAAACGGATTTAAGATGATGGAGAATTCGAACGGAGAAGTGGGATACCTTAAAGTGGGAATCTGTTGTTTTATTGTTGTTGTTGTTGTCGCCGTGACGATCGGGAGGCGGAGATGCTGTTGCTCTGGCGAGGCTGGCACGCACGCCGAGGAGTAGGAGGAGGATGGAGGAGAGAGGAGGAGAGAGGAATTTAGGTTTAGAATATACATGTTGATACATAGGCTAAAGGGGGTCGGCCCCTTAAATATGTTGCTGCTATTCCATGGGTAAAGGGGTCGGCCCGCCCCCCCGCCCCCCCCCCCCCCCCACGCCCCTCCATTGAGCGCAGCTGCTGCTCAATTTTTTTTTTTGCTTGGTATTGTGGTCGGCTGTGGGGCGACCACATTGGGTGAGTTTATATATATAATTTTTTTACTAAAATCTTCTAAACCTCTTACACACACATATATATATATATATATATATATATATATATATATATATATATATATATATATATATATCAAGAATCATCACAAATTTAATATAACTTAATATTATCTTTTCAAATAATTAATGTATTTAAACACATCTATATATATACATATATAATTTACTTTACAATAAATTTAATAATAACATATAAGTAGAGTGAACATATATATTTATTTAAAAATAACTTTAATGATAATAAAATAACAAATTTGTTCAATGGTGGTTTTGGTGAACCCATACCACACTCCCAAATTCGGGTCTAGAACAATTTGTACAATGTTGCAAAATATTATTTAATAACAAAATACCAATATTTTGTACCAATAATTAAATAATTACCAATTGTACATAAATTTTAAAATAATTTAGGAAATATTTGTACATATCCAAAATATGCCTACATGGTCACATTTGGTCACACTACATACTTACTTGGGCTTGGGTTCGGTCCGAGCCCAGTTCGGGCGGAATTGGACAACCCTGGTCACCTAAAAATCAATATATAAAATAATATTTAATTTAAATACTTTAAATAAGTTAATTCACAATTTGGTTTGGTTTTCCTAGTTTGGACATCACCATGGTTAGGCTTCCCCCGGCATGGCTAGTACATTAGTCAAGGCGCCCTGCTACATCTTCCGTGCTAAAGGTCATGGTCGTCTAGTGCTCCAAAACTCAACAATGGATAAGGTCGCTTCTAATAATTAATAAAAATTATAAATTACATAAAAATAAATATTTAAATATTATTTTTTTAAAATAATAAAAATAATAAAATAGGGGTTTTACATCCTATCCAACTTACAAGAATTTCGTCCTCGAAATTTTGGATTAATAGGTTAGATAGGGTTGAGGGATAGGAAGAGTTCGTCAATACCAAAATACAATTAAATTTTTGGTGGAGGCGATAAAACGGCGTTCAACACCACCATGCAATAGAAAATTGTGGAGTAGATATATACAAAAATATATCATGGTTATGGAATTGAATAAGGATCGCTAGTGAAGGTAACAAAATTTTGAATATCCAATTTAGAAGAACAGTAAGAATTGAGTAGGACAAAGAAAATAAATTAGACATTTAAGAGATGTGATTCCTTAAGAGAGAACTGGATACTAATCGTCTTGGTCGAGGGTTTGATTAAGTGATGATTAAAATCACCCTCGTACGTTCAAGTGGGGTTGGAAGGGCACAATGAAATTTCTAGGATTGGGGAGAAGAAGAGTTTAAGGTGAGGATATAGCCACATGAGTTGGTCGGTGGCTATCTAAATTCGTGTTGAAATAACTGATAGGAAAACTAAAGGTGATATCTTACATCTATCTATCATGTACAGTGTCTGGTCTTTCTAATATAAGTAAAGTAAAAACAATAATGAGTTCAAGGACGATGCTATCGAGTACGAATACGGGGTTCATAGGCGACAAAAATAATTCAAATGAGAGTTGCCAGTGCTGTCGCGGATGAGACTCTAAGGCAAGTTTATCTATATCTCCATCCACGTAGAATAATTCATGAAAAGCGAACCAAAGTGCAATAGGTTGATCGGACCATCATGCACCGGTTCTGATATTAGTGGGTGCACCCAATAATATATGTCATGATCAAGCTTGATAACGAAATAAGCTTGCAAACTGAAGCTACATTAGCAGCATGAGATAGTCAAAATATAAGCAAGGGAGGTACTGATGAAGGAAATTTTAAATAGTCCAAGATCTTTTAAAATCAAGTCTTGTCCGAAGTGTGGGCCCTTACAGTTGTCCTAGTTTTCTTCATTTATGGCTTGGTCGCCTATATAAGTTTAGGGTCCTATGAATTTCTAGTCTGAGTAAACTCATCAACATGATTCATAAGGATAAAGGTTTTGTTAGGTTGTGAGGTATTCTACCCAACTTACAAGAGTTCAACTAATAGTGTGATGGGACAATGGGACAATGGGTCACGCTATAATTCACTGAATCATAAGTATTTTTTAAAGACCTTCAAAATCAAAACTCAAAATCAATCCAATTTCCTTTCTCAATTGTATATAAATTCCTCTATCATTTTTTTAGATAAAATTAAGTTCTAAATCCTTCAAAGTTATTAATGTTGCTACTACCCAACTTGGAATTAACTAATCCCTAAGTTTATACTTCTTAAAAATATGGTCCCTCTATCCTCGTAGCTTTATAACTCAATTAGGATCTCAAGGCATACTAGTTGTCAATGTAATCATTTTAGCCATGTAGTTGACCAATGAGCATATATTAGTATAGTCATCTTCCTATCAAGTATGAAAATAAGGATTATGGTAGGAAGAGCTCAAGCAAGATGCAAATCAAGGAGGTCGAACGAGAGTTCATAATTTGAAGTCAAGAAAGGGTGTCAAGTAGGTGGATGAGATTCTAGACTCTAATCCTATATTGCAGGCCCGTTCGGTACAGTCATGTAACCGAAACGGCAAACTCGACCTGCATGGGCTACCACAAAAATATGTAACATCCCAGTCCCAATATACGTAGGACTAGGAACGTAGACATGCCAGCTGTATTCATACGAAGTACGTAGGCCTCGTATGAATACATAAGCTGTAAAATGCAGTAATCCAAGACAAACTAAATCTCATCCACAATAAATGAATAATAGTATAAAATCAACTCGAATATTTATGGTACATTCGTTGGGCGGAGACAAAGTCCACTACCAACTATCAAAAGGAGATAAAGTATACAAGAAAATGATCCACGAAAGTATCAAGACGAACCAAGAGCGATCATCTTGTCACGATCCGCACCCACTGTGAGGGTACGAGTTCGTAACAGCGCCCAGCCTACGCCGCAGTGTCGGCGGTAGAACGCTGTTCTAAGTCTCTAACTAACCATCAACTCATACAGTATATAGTGTACTCATCATGATCAACTCCGAACGGAGGACAAGTATAAGATATGGTGTAACTCAATCACAGTCTAAGCACGATAAGATAACACCGAAATATAACTAAAAAATTGAAGACAACAATAACTACTGATATAATAACAACAAACTCAAACAATCTCAAATACATCTCAAGTCTCAATTCTATATATACAACTCCAGTTCTAAACATAAAAACTAAAATAAGACAAACAAGCTAAACTCCCGATCACTCCTGAGTGTCGGGGCCATAGGTAGCTAAGCCATCTCCTGGTCTGTAACATGTCGGGCATGTATCCTTAGGGCAATCATCTGTAAAATTTACAACAGGTCTAGTCAGGACAGGAACGAGCACATCTCATCTAGAAAATCCAAGTAAATGACAGAGAACTATAAAGCAGTTATAGACAGTTGTATTGATGAATATGGCAGTTTATATTCAGGTGATGGTAAGAAAGACAGATAAAGTACAAGGAAAGAAAATAACTAAACAAGAGAAGAATCATAGCAATGAAGACTGTAAAAATAGAACTAGCTGAACCAGGGTAATATGATATAAAGTCCAGACAGCAATATAGACAAGTGTAACTCCAATGTAAGTCCAGTACAAGATGAATATAATACAAGATGAATCCAGTAAGGGACGATTCCAGTTATAGTGATCAATGATTCCAGGGTGAGTCCAGCCTATACTCTAGCAGTGTGTTTTAAAATACCGAGATCGACATGTAAACGGCTATAGGTAATCCGGCACATCACACACCTGGCCGGGTGTGAGATGGCTATCATTCCAGTTTGATTCCAGTAAAGGGTGATTCCAGAAATGGGGTATGTCTACATATCTTACTCTAGTATTTCCCCTCCCAGCAAGTGAATCCAGAATTTTGACACAATGATTCAAGATGAGTCCAGCCAGTAATATGAAGATACCAGTAAATGATTCCAGAATGATTCCAGTAATAGAGGCCAGATAATAAATGTGTGTCGTATACATGAATCCAAAATATCCATACGTGTTGAAATAGAGAATCGTATACAACTAACTAGAACTGAAGTACAGTAATTGACAAGTAAATGAGAAAACTATCAGAGAATGTACTCGCCTGATACTCTAAAAAGAGTAGTGTAATATCAGATGTCTGCACCAGAGTCACAATGTCCTAAATAGAGCAGTACAGGTTATAATGTGTTTAAAATAAGACAATTGATGTTTATGATACAATCTACATGATTTCTAGGCCAATCTAGGTCAAAGTCAACTCTAAGTCAACCCTGGTCAACACTCTAGTCAAACTAGGTCAATCCTAGTCCATTCAAGTGTCAATAGGCCTAACCAAGTTAGCCTAAGCAATCAAGGCTAGACAATAAATGTAAGGTAAAACAATGTGAACCACACCAAGGCATATATATATATATATATATATATATATATATATATATATATATATATATATATATATATATATATATATATATATATAACCATATCACAAGGTACCCTTACCATGTTTACTATATCCCACAAATAGCTATTAGCCTACATGGGGGTAAACCCTCACAACCTCATCTCACATATATATACATATAACTCTTATATAGTATCTAGCCAACCTCTCATGTAGCAACCATATATATATATATACATTAAACCCATATATGTAACTATTGGCTTATATACATGTATCCCCACTTATCAATCAATGCCATACCCTATAATACCATAACCTTCTTCCTATGCAAACCTTTATCCTCACTCAACTCCAACATTCACTCCATGTCTTATACCCTTGATAGTTGGCCACTTCCACATGCCTAACCCAACTCTAACATCCCACTGTTTAAAAATCCTATAAACTGAATACCAACATCTCTCTTTCCTAAGTGAACCCCCACCCACTAGCACACATGTGGACATAGGCAAATGCTAAAACCAGAGAACACCTATCAGTAAAAACTGAAAGTGAACCACTCAAGGTTCATAATGAAGAACCCGAGAATAATATCAAGAACCAATCTTGGTATCAGACCAAGTCACAGTTCAAATCAATATGAGAAGGCATTGCAAAACCAAAAGAATACAAGTGAAAACCAAACTGGGAAGGACAAGGGTAATTCAACCCGAGAATTAATATGAAACTGGGAATGGACTTAATTACCAAATTCTGAGAAAACACTATTATTCAACCCAAACAAATGCTATGAAAACCTGAGAATCAAGGTAAAACCAAACTCCATCCATATTGTACATGTGAAACACAATAAAATCCAACCCAAAATATGCAGTATGCTACATACTGACATCTGAAGATTAATTCACATTAATTAGCATAAAAACACAGCAATTTGAACTCAGTGTCATGTTTTTCCCGATTTTGAAAGTGTGTGTGGGGGGGTTCAGTTTAGGTGTGCACAACTCAGTGTCATGTGTGTGCAGAGTAACAGTGATGTGTGTGTTTGAGCAATGTGTGTGTATGCAAGTAGGGAGCGTCCAAGATTTCGATTTACATGGATTAAACATGGGAAATAAACACATTGATATCAGTGGGTGTGCAAAGCATGGTGTCAATGACAGTTTCCTGTGTTCTCAGGAATCAACAATGAATAGTGTGTAGATAGGTATCAGTCCAATGCCATTCAAGGCCCCATATACAATTCGAAACAATTTTCATGCTAACATACGACCCAAACATGGTAGGTCAATCCAGGAATGGGTTAGTGAATCATCATTACGAATTTAATCAATCCTCAGTTAAACCTGTATTTGAAAACTTAGTAAATCAACAATCAGTAAACTTGGAAAGAAAGAAAAAATGGGGATTCAATGCTCAAAACCAAACACAACTTCACAAAGAGGAACCCTATTATATCTAACATATATACAACATCCTAACTAACGTGTTAAATATTAATTTATCAAATGAAATCGAAATTTAACCATGACCTTTCAAACTCTGAAAGAAGGTATCAGAAAATTGGGAATTCCCAACTGAATTCGAAAATGCATTTAAATACATAAAAAATAGGTTAGGGTAGAGTCGTGTAGGTGTAAGGGTACTCCACAGGTCGTGTTGTGTCCACAAAAGTGGACACAACGTGTCCAAAAGCAGAAATTTAAGTATCAGAAAAAATAGTGTACTCAGGCCTCGTACGTGCGTGTCGAGCCTTCGTGGGCTCGACACAGAGCTCGAGGTGGGTCGAGCTCGTGCATAGGAGTTCGCCCATACTAGGGCTTCGTGAGGAAGTGTCTGTATTATGTCCAATTAAATCGTGTCCAGAGAAAACAACACGTATCAGACGCGATTTTCGTGCGCAAGCAGTTCAGTGTAAAACCCGTGCGAACGCGATTACTTCGCGCACAGTGAACGAAAGCTCATGAAATTTTGTGTGGGTGATGGCAGACAATGCCCACACGTGTCCACAAAAAATCAGCTCACGAGAGTCTGTGTCGTGTCCGCAATGGCACCCGAGCAGCAGGACACTGTACGGTGTCCTCGTGCACGCGTTCATGTCCAAATTTGGACACGAAAACCAATCCAAATCATGTTCAGTCATATACAAACATAATCTACATATAATAAGCTTTCCAAATATGTAATTTGTTTTGAAAAACATTAACATTCAATCCATTGAGGCATTTCAACAAACACCTATACTACAATACGATACGTGTCCGATACGGACACCAAACGGACATGAATTTGACCCAAATTTCAGGGACACCTAGGGGACTCCTAGATCTAGCCCTAAATGCAAAGAAAACCGAAATTTAAATCAATTTAAAGGGTTTTACCTATATATGCAAAAAGCTTGGAAAAGCTTCAAATGGGAGATTCTTTCTCTTGATGGCAAAAGCTCCAAAATTGTCCCAAAGCTGGGATTAAACCCCAAAATCAGAAAATAGGAGAGTATTAGGTTCTAATACAAGAAACTAGGATTAAAAAGGAATAAAAATGGATTTATGAAGATTTTTGAAAGGGGGACAAATACCTTTCTTTTCCAATGTTGAAATGAATAAAAGAAAGAGGCAAGCCCTAGAGAATAAGTATTTATATAGGGTGGGGATCCCTATGGCTGGTCATAAAGGAAGGAATTAGGGTTAGGGTTTCCTAAATTGGCCCATGGGCTTAAGTTATGATCAAACAATCATTAAGCCATAAGTCATTTTATGAAACCATAAGCCATGACTTAAATTCACTTAAACTAATCCTCCTAATCCAAAATTAGTTTCTAATGACTAAAAGTAGGTTAACCTAAGTTAGACTAGGGTCACCATGGCTAGGGTTAGCTTCTAGGCTAGTTCACTAGGTCTCAACAAGTCAAGTCAACCTAGAATTCACCAATTCAATAAATCATCAAATAATTCAAATAAGTCAAAATAACCAAATTACCCCTAGGCTAAAAATGATAATCAAATCATCCTAATGACATGGTTAGGCTCTAGGTCATGCAGTCTCTAGGGTTTCACTAGCAGCATGTCAAAAATTATTAAAATTGCCAAAAATTATAATATGAAATAAATATCAATAAATAATAATTATAATTATAAAATTTCAAAAATACCCTCATTCCAGAAACTGGGTGTTACAATCCTACCCCCCCTTAGAAAAATTTTGTCCTCGAAATTAAAATGATCGCACCCCTACTAGGCCAAACCCCCAATCAATCAAAATCGAAGCAACACAATCCTACTGGTCGTGATTCCACAGTCTCGAACAGGATAGCTACACTATCTAGCAATCACAAGCAATATCCTGGCAGGTACTAAGGGAAATCATATATGAAAGTGGGGAGGAAGAATAAGAAGGTCAAACCTGCTAATCCATCACCTGTAATGCCAGTCTCCTCGGCTGCCATCGCAAAAGCTCCACCCCTCTGGTGCTGAGCTACAGGTGGCCTAGCCCCCTCAAAAGGAGGTGTAATGGAACAATCTATCTTCTGATGGGCAGCTGACCCACAGAAATAGCAAACCTTCAACCTCTTCCTGTACTGCTCCCAGATGTGTCCCGGCTTCTTGCAGTAGGAACAACTGATCGCCTTCGGGTCCTGACCCCGATACTGATGCTGCACCTGCTGAACTCCTACTGGTGCCTGCGTCTGCTGAATCTGCACATGAGGCCTCTTGGCCTGGCCTCCACTGCTGCTGGTACCGTGAGCGTCCCGTCCCCTCTTGAGCCTCAGCTCAAGATCATCCTCAGCCAATAAAGCTCCCGTCAAGTCTCCTCGAAAGTGGCATCCTTGTAGCCCTTGGTCAAGGACTTGACTTCCTTGACCAGACCCTTTCGGAACCTCTGGGCCTTCTCCGCCTCGCTCAAGCCCTCTACGAATCTGCTGAGGCGGCCGAACTCCCCAGCGTACTCCTCCACTGACAGGCTCCCCTGAACTAAGCTCTCGAACTGCGACTCTAAGGCTTTGAGCGCTGAATCTGGAAAGAACTTCTTCTTGAAGAAGCCCTTGAACTCCTCCCAAGTCTGTCCAGCTACCCCCACCCTGGGGTCTGACTGATACCAGGTGCGAGCAAGATCTCGCATCCGGCTAGCTGCTGCCTCTATCTGAAGATCTGTCGGTATCTGGGCCAGGTGAAAGATCTTCTCTATATGCTCGATCCACTCGTCAGCATATAAAATCCCCTCTGTCCCCAGGAAGTCTCTGGGGCTCATCTTCTGGAACTGCTCTATCCCCAGTGTCCTCGGCTGCTGGACCACTGGTCGGGCTGCGACTGCCGTAAGGGCCAACTCCAAGCCCCTGTCCTGTCGGGCCAGATGCCGGTCCATAAACTGCTGGAACTAGGCGAATATCTGTGCCACATCCACGTGTCCTGTAGGCGGCGGCTGCTGGAACTGCATCTCTGGGATGACTGGGTCCTGCCTCCGAGCTGGTGGAGGCATACCCCCTGCTGCTGCTGCTGAAGTCCCAATATGAGTAGAGGTGGCAGGAGCTGCAGCCTCCTGACCCTGCTGAACTGGCTGAGAGGTGGCGGTCCCCTCTATAGCAACTGCTGCACCAGAGCAATGTGATCGTGTCTCTACCATCCAGAAGACAGATCGAACAAGGAAGTCAATACTGAGCAGGAATCGATATATCAAAGGAGGACAATTTATTTCAAAGAAGGCAAATCAGTACGATATGTAGATGGCATGATTTAAAGCAGAATTTTCCTAACTGTGATTAAGTGCCTCTCCGGTAAAGCCTATCTCTCAGTCCTATCGCAGGCTCGCAGCAGTACAACTAAGTCGTCGTACTACCACGATATCGTACTAATGCGACTCTCGACCTGCATGGGCTACCACTAAAAACGTGTCACGACCCGCACCCACTGTGAGGGTATGAGTTTGTAACAACGACCAGCCTACGCCGCAGTGTCGGTGGTAGAACGCTGTTCTAAGTCTCTAACTAACCATCAACTCATGCAGTATATAGTGTACTCATCATGATCAACTCCGAACGGAGGACAAGTATAAGATATGGTGTAACTCAATCACAGTCTAAGCACGATAAGTTACCACGAAATATAACTAAGAAATTGAAGACAACAATAACTACTGATATAATAACAACAAACTCAAACAATCTCAAATACATCTCAAGTCTCAATTCTATATATACAACTCCAGTTCTAAACATGAAAACTAAAACAAGACAAACTAGCTAAACTTCCGGTCACTCCTGAGTGTCGGAGCCATAGGTAGCTAAGCCATCTCCTGGTCTGTAACATGTAGGGCATGTGTCCTCAGGGTAATCATTTGTAAAATTTACAACAGGTCCAGCCAGGACAGGAACGAGCACATCTCATCTAGAAAACCCAAGTAAAAGACAGAGAACTATAAATCAGTTATAGACAGTTGTATTGATGAATATGGCAGTTTATATTCAGGTGATGGTAAGAAAGACAGATAAAGTGCAAGGAAAGAAAATAACTAAACAAGAGAAGAATCATAGCAATGAAGACTGTAAAAATAGAACTAGCTGAAACAGGGTAATATGATATAAAGTCCAGACAGCAATGTAGACAAGTGTAACTCCAATGTAAGTCCAGTATAAGATGAATCTAAAATAAGATGAATCCAGTAAGGGATGATTCCAGTTATAGTGATCAATGATTCCAAGGTGAGTCCAGCCTATACTCTAGCAGTGTATTTTAAAATACTGAGATCGACATGTAAACGGCTATAGGTAATCCGACACATCACATACCTGGCCGGGTGTGAGATGGCTATCATTCCAGTTTGATTCCAGCAAAGGGTGATTCCAGAAATGGGGTATGTCTACATGTCTTACTCTAGTATTTCCCCTCCCAGCAAGTGAATCCAAAATTTTGACACAATGATTCAAGATGAGTCCAGCCAGTAATATGAAGATACCAGTAAATAATTCTAGAATGATTTCAGTAATAGAGGCCAGATAATAAATGTGTGTCGTATACATGAATCCAGAATATCCATACGTGTTGTAATAGAGAATCACATACAAATAACTAGAACTGAAGTACAGTAATTGACAAGTAAATAAGAAAACTATCAGAGAATGTACTCGTCTGATACTCTGAAAAGAGTAGTGTAATATCAGATGTCTGCACCGGAGTCACAATGTCCTAAATAGAGCATTACAGGTTATAATGTGTTTAAAATAAGACAATTGATGTTTATGATGCAATCTATATGATTTCTAGGCCAATCTAGGTCAAAGTCAACTCTAAGTCAACCCTGGTCAACACTCTAGTCAAATTAGGTCAATCCTAGTCCATTCAAGCCTCAATAGGCCTAACCAAGTTAGCCTAGGCAATCAAGGCTAGACAATAAATGTAAGGTAAAACAATGTGAACCACACCAAGGCATATATATATATATATATATATATATATATATATATATATATATATATATATATATATATATATATATATATTTAACCATATCACAAGGTACCCTTACCATGTTTACTATATCCCACAAATAGCTATTAGCCTACATGGGGGTAAACCCTCACAACCTTATCTCACATATATATACATATAACTCTTATATAGTATCTAGCCAACCTCTCATGTAGCAACCATATATATATATATATCAAACCCATATATGTAACTATTGGCTTATATACATGTATCCCTACTTATCAATCAATGCCATACCCTATAATACCATAACCTTCTACCTATGCAAACCTTTAACCTCACTCAACTTCAACATTCACTCCATATCTTATACCCTTGATACTTGGCCACTTCCACATGCCTAACCCAACTCTAACATCCCACTGTTTAAAAATCCTATAAACTGAATACCAACATCTCTCTTTCCTAAGTGAACCCCCACCCACTAGCACACATGTGGACATAGGCAAATGCTAAAACCAGAGAACACCTATCAGTAAAAACTGAAAGTGAACCACTCAAGGTTCATAATGAAGAACCCGAGAATAATATCAAAAACCAATCTTGGTATCAAACCAAGTCACAGTTCAAATCAATATGAGAAGGCATTGCAAAACCAAAAGAATACAAGTGAAAACCAAACTGGGAAGGACAAGGGTAATTCAACCCGAGAATTAATATGAAACTGGGAATGGACTTAATTACCAAATTCTGAGAAAACACTATTATGCAACCCAAACAAATGCAATGAAAACCTGAGAATCACGGTAAAACCAAACTCCATCCATATTGTACATGTGAAACACAATGAAATCCAACCCAAAACATGCAGTATGCTATATACTGACATCTGAAGATTAGTTCACATTAATTAGCATAAAAACACAGCAATTTGAACTCAGTGTCATGTTTTTCCTGATTTTGAAAGTGTGTGGGGGGGGGGTTCAGTTTAGGTGTGCACAACTCAACTCAGTGTCATGTGTGTGCAGAGTAACAGTGATGTGTGTGGTTGAGCAATGTGTGTGTATGCAAGTAGGGAGTGTCCCAGATTTCGGTTTACATGGATTAAACATGGTAAATTAACACATTGAAATCAGTGGGTGTGCAAAGCATGGTGTCAATGACAGTTTCCTGTGTTCTCAGGAATCAACAGTGAATAGTGTGTAGATAGGTATCAGTCCAATGCCATTCAAGGCCCCATATGCAATTTGAAACAATTTTCATGCTAACATATGACCCAAACATGGTAGGTCAATCCAGGAATGGGTTAGTGAATCATCATTACAAATTTAATCAATCCTCAGTTAAACCTGTATTTGAAAACTTAGTAAATCAGCAATCAGTAAACTTGGAAAGAAAGAAAAAATGGGGATTCAATGCTCAAAACCAAACACAACTTCACAAAGAGGAACCCTATTATATCTAACATATATACAGCATCCTAACTAACATGTTAAACATTAATTTATCAAATGAAATCGAAATTTAACCACGACCTTTCAAACTCTGAAAGAAGGTATCAGAATATTGGAAATTCCCAACTGAATTCGAAAACGCATTTAAATACATAAAAAATAGATTATGGTAGAGTCGTGTAGGTGTAAGGGTACTCCACAGGTCATGTTGTGTCCACAAAAGTGGACACAACGTGTCCAAAAGCAGAAATCTATGTATCAGAAAAAACAGTGTACTCAGGCCTCGTGCGTGCGTGTCGAGCCTTCGTGGGCTCGACACAGAGCTCGAGGTGGGTCGAGCTCGTGCATAGGGGTTCGCCCATAGTAGGGCTTCGTGAGGAAGTGTCTGCATTATGTCCAATCAAATCGTTTCCATAGAAAACAACGCGTATCAGACGCGGTTTTCGTGCGCAAGCAGTTCAGTGTAAAACCCGTGCGAACGCGATTACTTCGCGCACAGTGAACGAAAGCTCGTAAAATTTTGTGTGGGTGATGGCAGACAATGCCCACACGTGTCGACAAAAAATCAGCTCACAAGAGTCCGTGTCGTGTCCGCAATGGCACCCGAGCAGCAGGACACTGCACGGTGTCCTCGTACACGCGTTCGTGTCCAAATTTGGACACAAAAACCAACCCAAATTGTGTTCAGTCATATACAAACATAATCTACATATAATAAGCTTTCCAAATATGTAATTTGTTTTGAAAAACATTAACATTCAATCCATTGAGGCATTTCAACAAACACCTACACAACAATACGACACGTGTCCGATACGGACACCAAACGGACACGAATTTGACCCAAATTTTAGGGACACCTAGGGGACTCCTAGATCTAGCCCTAAATGCAAAGAAAACTTAAATTTAAATCAATTTAAAGAGTTTTACCTATATGTGCAAAAAGCTTGAAAAAGCTTCAAATGTGGGATTCTTCCTCTTGATGGCAAAAGCTCCAAAATTGTCCCAAAGCTGGGATTAAACCCCAAAATCAGAAAATAGGAGAGTATTAGGTTCTAATGCTAGAAACTAGGATTAAAAAAAAATGGATTTATGGAGAATTTTAGAAGGGGGACAAATACCTTTCTTTTCCAATGTTGAAATAAATAAAAGAAAGATGCAAGCCCTAGAGAATAAGTGTTTATATAGGGTAGGGATCCCTATGGCTAGTCATAAAGAAAGGAATTAGGATTAGGGTTTCCTAAATTGGCCCATGGTCTTAAGTTATGATCAAACAATCATTAAGCCATAAGTCATTTCATGAAACCATAAGCCATGACTTAAATCCACTTAAACTAATCCTCCTAATCCAAAATTAGTTTTTAATGACTAAAAGTAGGTTAACCTAAGTTAGACTAGGGTCACCATGGCTAGGGTTAGCTTCTAGGCTAGTTTACTAGGTCTCAACAAGTCAAGTCAACCTAGAATTCACCAATTCAATAAATCATCAAATAATTCAAATAAGTCAAAATGACCAAATTACCCCTAGGCTAAAAATGATAATCAAATCATCCTAATGACATGGTTAGGCTCTAGGTCATGCAGTCTTTAGGGTTTCACTAGCAGCACGTCAAAATCACAAGTCATGACTTAAAGCAGTTTTTAAATAGTTTAGAAATTATTAAAAATCACCAAAAATTATAATGTGAAATAAATATCAATAAATAATAATTATAATTACAAAATTTCAAAAATACCCTCATTCCAGAAATTGGGTGTTACACATCTTCGAAGAAATGGAGACACCCAAAATCTTGGCTAGAACACCTGCAGTAAACCATGAAAGCACACACCTGGAGAGATAACCAGGTCCTCAGAGGGACGTAACATGATACATAAAAACAATACCATAATGAACTGTAAATGAAACATGACAAAGAAAAGATCACATGCTCCAACACAATGGAACCTAACCATCTAGGTGTAATGTAAGTCGAAAACTATACTGGAACGTATAAGTGGGTAGGAATAAAGCATAGCATCCGCTAGAGGCTTTCGCATGAACTAGTATACGTCTCTGATCGTATCTGATGCGTGGTCAGGGCCGTACAATAGACATATCCCCTAGTCCATACTTTGCATCGCTAGCATACCTCCTGACCGTATCTGATGCGTGGTCAGGGCCGTGTAATGGATATATCCTCTAGCGATACACCCATAACAGGGAAACCATGAACCCATAACCGGGTAACTAGAAGGCTGTGGGCTAGCTCATACATCCCAGTAGTTTTGCCTGCCCATGTATCACACAAGTCATATCCATGACTTGGCGATCCATATCTATATGCAAGTCTATATCTAGACTCCGCTAATCCATAAATGAACCGACACACGAACCGCCCGTATCGGTTGCAAGTCAAATACGTAGGTTCATGCCGACTCTATCATCCTCACTCATGTGTCGTATAAGAGACGTGTCAACAGTTCAAAGAAGTTATGGAGTATAACTTCAATATATCGGAAAAGTCAGCTACCATATATGGCCCACACACACACGCACACACATAAACATCGATATACATATCGATGGCACCCAAGTCATACTTGGACACACTCTTACTAATGTAAAACACTAGCAACATATAAAATATCATGAATCAAATATAAGTACAATATGGCAAGGTATCTTGCCTGAGTTTATGTGCAAAAGCAAAGATCCAGTAGCTCGAACCGACAAGTAAAAGGTGCCAGAGAAAGCCAAATCCTGCAGATGACTCCGGATGCTGCAACAAACATCACGAACGAGTTTGGAATATAAGATATGCCTAGGAATTGCCTGTCTAAAAGTTAAATTCTAGAACAGAGGCAAAATCATAATTTCGGATCAAAACGATGTCCGCCGTTGGACCCGCTGTGCACCGAAATGCGTGCCAAAATCTACAATCTCTAAATTCGTCAAACTACATGTCTACGGATTTGTTTTGATGAGACGAACCCAACGGTATGTCCAATTTTGAATTCCGGTGGGCTGTGCACAAAATTGCCTGTTGAGTGGGATTGTGGGCCCGCTAAAATGGCGTCCCGATCAACCTTTTCAGAATTGAACCAAACTTGGCACCCAGGACTAGAAAAATATTTTGAGTCCAATGGCGCAAGTTTCGTCACGATTTGATGAGTGTGCACAAAGTAATTGAAAAATACCGAAAATGTCCGATACGGGAAAATTTGACGGATACGGGTCAAATTCGTCGCGCACACACAACCAATTTAAATTCCGTCAAAGCCTGCACGTCCGCAAAGTCGATACGGACCTTTTGGTACTCTCGGTTTGCGACGGGGTCGCCCAATTTGTCGGGACGTACCTCGTACGGGATTT
This sequence comes from Iris pallida, assembly GCA_029216955.1. Lineage (NCBI taxonomy): Eukaryota > Viridiplantae > Streptophyta > Magnoliopsida > Asparagales > Iridaceae > Iris > Iris pallida. The sequence goes on from JANAVB010028397.1 coordinate 11,145,745, forward strand.
TTAAGGTTTTGAAAACAGGTTTCTCGGAACTTTTAATTTAATTAAACATGAAATTTATTGCAGATTAAATAAATCTGTTTGAAGTGGATTCTAGAGTGTCATGTGGACTTTCTACACGAATTGACGGATTTAAAAACGGATTTAAGATGATGGAGAATTCGAACGGAGAAGTGGGATACCTTAAAGTGGAAATCTGTTGTTTTATTGTTGTTGTTGTTGTCGCCGTAACGATCGGGAGGCGGAGATGCTGTTGCTCTGGCGAGTCTGGCACGCACGCCGAGGAGTGGGAGGAGGATGGAGGAGAGAGGAGGAGAGAGGAATTTAGGTTTAGAATATACATGTTGATACATAGGCTAAAGGGGGTCGGCCCCTTAAATATGTTGCTGCTATTCTATGGGTAAAGGGGTCGGCCCGCCCCCCCCCCCCCCTCCATTGAGCGCAGCTGCTGCTCAAATTTTTTTTTTGCTTGGTATTGTGGTCGGCTGTGGGGCCGACCACATTGTGTGAGTTTATTTATTATTATTTTTTTTTACTAAAATCTTCTAAACCTCTTATATATATATATATATATATATATATATATATATATATATATATATATATATATATATATATATTTTATATATATATTTATTTATTTATTTATTTTTATATATATCTATATGTATATATGCATATTTTTTTTTTTGCATATATCTATATATATATATATCAAGAATCATAACAAATTTAATATAACTTAATATTATCTTTTCAAATAATTAATGTATTTAAACACATCTATATATATACATATATAATTTACTTTACAATAAATTTAATAATAACATATAAGTAGAGTGAACATATATATTTATTTAAAAATAACTTTAATGATAATAAAATAACAAATTTGTTCAATGGTGGTTTTGGTGAACCCATACCACACTCCCAAATTCGGGTCTAGAACAATTTGTACAATGTTGCAAAATATTATTTAATAACAAAATACCCATATTTTGTACCAATAATTAAATAATTACCAATTGTACACAAATTTTAAAATAATTTAGGAAATATTTGTACAAATCCAAAATATGCCTACATGGTCACATTTGGTCACACTACATACTTACTTGGGCTTGGGTTCGGTCCGAGCCCAGTTCGGACTGAATTGGACAACCCGGGTCACCTAAAAATCAATATATAAAATAATATTTAATTTAAATACTTTAAATAAGTCAATTCATAATTTAGTCTGGTTTTCCTAGTTTGGACATCACCATGGCTAGGCTTCCGCCGGCATGGCTATTACATTAGTCAAGGCGTCCTGCTACATCTTCCGTGCTAAAGGTCATGGTCGTCTAGTGCTCAAAAACTCAACAATGGATAAGGTCGCTTCTAATAATTAATAAAAATTATAAATTGCATAAAAATAAATATTTAAGTATTATTTTTTTAAATAATAAATAAAAATAATAAAATAGGGGTTTTACAAGTTAGTAGAGCGGGGGGAGGCCGAGCCCCAGCACAGCGGGCGGCCGGCAGCCGGGAGAGTTAGTAGTAGCGGCTCGACCCCAGGGAGTGGACGTATGCCGCCCACTATATATATATATATATATATATATATATATATATATATATATATATATATATATATACGGAATATATACATAAATTAGAACCTATTATTATATTTGCAATGTTATTAAATGTGCACAAGCAAGCAAGTGAAATGGGGACTTGTTATTGGTCTCCCAAGTGAAGAAAACCTGCAAATGGTACCTCACATAAAGTTATATTAACAAGTGAAGGGGGCATGCTGCCATGACTAGCTCTTTTGAATGAACTTGATTATCAAGCTCAACACAATTTCTCAAGTCCAACTAAACAATGGTAGCACATATATATATATCAAATGGAAACATATGGAGAGGGAGGAAGGATGATCACCTCTGCCGTGTATGCTACAACAGGGAAGGCGTACAGGGGGTGGGCTAGATGGGCTACGGCGTGACGAAGACGCACCGTCGACGCAGGAATGTCGAAGAGTCGGCAACTGCGGAGACGTAGCACCTGAGCTTCGAAAGGTCGGTGGGGGCTGCTGGAGGTAACACTTCCCTCTCCGAAGAATCGTCGGACTGAGGGGGGTCGGCGGTGGCCGACGTGACGCACGACGGCATTACGAACGCAGCACAGCAGTCGCCGGCTATAGCAGCAGCAGCTCGCACTCTGTTGGCTGACGTCGATGGTCTAGGCGGCGAGGGAAGGTGGCCCTGGGGTCACCGCAGGTGGAGGTGGTACGACGGTGGCCGGCCTCGCTTATGCGATGGCGCAGGAAGCGCACGACAGCCGCGATAGCAGCTTCCGCAGCAGCTACAGCAACAGCAGCACTCGCACTACTGTGGGGGAGGCTCCGACAGCGGGGGGCAGCCTGCTGGAGGTTCGCTGGCCGGAGGGGAAGGTCGGTGGCTGACCTCGCACTCGCGGCATCATTATTCACAGCAGCAGCGACAGCAGCTTACAAGGAGGAGAAGATGATGAATATGATGGAGGTGGTGGTGATGTGCTTGGCTGCTGCTTGGGAGGAGGGTGCTGTCGGATTTAGAGGGAGGGAGAGAGCGGCTATGGTGAGAGGAGAGAGGAGAGAGAGTTAAAAACAGAGGGGAGAAGTGTGTGGCTGGTTATCGGGGGAGAGGGGAGTTATGGTGAGGGGTGTGTGTGTTTGAAATTAGAGAGAGAGAGAGAGAGAGAGGTGATGTGTGTGTGGGTGATGGGACATGGGGTGTTTGGTGTGTTGTAGAGAGGAGAAATGGTGTGGAGTGTTTTGTAGATATACTTTATTGGTATTGTGTGTGTGGGTATGGGTGAGAGAAATTGCATGGTGCTTGGGTTGAGTCCAAATGAGTCGGGTTGGGTCACAAGTTGGTCTAATTGAGTCTTAGTGATTAAAATAACTTAAATTAGTCATTCATAATCACGGATATATAAATAACATACGAAGACTCAACTAGATGGGACACCAGTGGCATGTGTGTAGTAGGCTCAAAATGGTTCGTGTCCATATATTAGGTTGACAAGTTTGGGTCAAAATGGCGTCTCCAATTCAAGTTGGAATTAAATGAGACTCGGTGGGGTAAATCGAGATTGGGTCAAATGTCCGAAAAGTTGTGCGATAAAAATGAAGCACAAGATGGTGTGTCTGAGTGGGACACGAAGGTCATAGACGGAGAGTGTCTCGAGTAGATCATGCATGACAAGTTGGTTTGGAGAAAATAACTAGTATTATTCTCCTAAATTAAAAGTCACGGTAAGGTACATATGATGATCAAAAATAAAAGTAGGAATTTAATAATAACTAAAAATGATTCAAATGGCCTAATTTGACCCAAAATTTTTACGATGCAAATAGAGCACAAGAGAACAAGTTTGGGTGGGACATGATATATCAACATGAAGATAAATTTGTCTAGATCAAAAATCATAAAGGACGTTTCGAGAGGTTGACATCTCTGGCGCTCCAAAAAATCAAAGTCACGAATAGTATATTTAATTATCAAAAATAATTATAATAAAAATATTTATCGAAAATAAATCATTTAAAAATTTAAAATAACCCTAAAAATCCAAAGGGGTTACAATCTATCCACCTTATAGAATTTCGTCCTCGAAATTAGACACATCATATATAACAGCACATGAATATAATAATTAAATAGTCAATATAAAACATACCTCTTTCCGGCAGAATTGGTATCGATACTAACTGCTGATTCATGCCCCGACGCCATGGACATCTCATAACGTGATGTTTCTTCGATCCACACTTCAAGCACAACCGTAAACTCTTTCTACACTCCTTCTGAATGTGCCCCATCTTGCCGCAAAAGTAACAAGTCTTAAACTCATTCACTTGGCTGCTGAATGTGCTCTCTTGAATGCCTGATCGGTCCTCCATGTTGTCCTCCAGCTAGTGCGTCAATGGTAGCGGGGTACCTCTGAATCAATGGATCCTGGTTGATGGCCTCCTGGACTCTGGCTTCTTCTAATGTCGCTGTATACGAGTTCCTTGCCTGAGTGCGGCTAAACTCCGTATCATACTCGTCTACAGTCATGTTCCTTTGGTGAGTTGGTGCAGACTGCGGTACAGGTACCCTCTCTAGGATCGTCATCATGCTCTGTCTCAAAGCTTCGGTCTGTTACCACTGTGCTTGCATCATTGTCTGAAAGAACTAGAACATCTCCTGCTGAGCCATCTGGGGTGCAAATTGTACGAACGGCATCGGAGGGAGAAAAGAAGGTGGAGGAGGCAAAGGAATCTTCTGCTAGATCGGTGCTGGTAAAGTTTGTCCCTCCTGGTGAGTTGGTGCAGTCTGCGGTACAGGTTCCACGTGAATCGATAGAGTCGTCGGGAAGGTTGTGACATATTCCAGAATCTGGTCCACCGATGGAGCTGGAGTCCTGTCGTCATTGGGCTCGATGTCAGATGCTGAGGCAACGCCATAAGTCGTGCGTACACTACGCAAATTCATCTCTCTAAAAGAGACATAATTTTATTACAAAAAGAACGGAAGGAAGCAAGATACAAGAATATTAATAATAGAATACGAGTTGAGGTTCAAAGGTGATAATCACACGTGGATGAGATCCTAATACTGCTAATCCTAATCGCAGGCTCGAATCGGCATAGTAACGTAATCGAAACGATAGACGAGACCTGCATAGGCCACCAATAAAACCATGTCATGCGTCACTCCCAAATATATGGAATTAGAGCATAACCTGGCCAACTGATACGACCTAGAGTGAGTTGTCCAATTTAATGGACTCACTTAGGTGTACTACGCTATAATTGTAACTATACTACACAGGCAAGGGGTAACATCTAAATCTCATCCACAAGAATAAAGAAAGTAATACTGAAATATAAAACTGGAGAAACATGAAGTCTGAATAAAATATAACTTAATTGTCACGACCCGCACCCGCTTTTCGGACACGAGCTCGTGAGCAAGCTAGCTATGCATTAAGCGGACTCCAGTCCGACTCGAATACGTAAATACTGTCACGGCTAGGGTAAACTGCCCAATCATGGCAAGGTAAAACTATATCTCAATCCACAATAGGAATAATAAACAAGTATGGGTCGTAGTCTGCAGTCCACTAGCATGCATGTCCGATTAGACTCCAAGAAATAACACGAGCCTATAAACTGAATCAATAAATATGAAATATCATGATGATGATGAAAGGAAAACACGAGCTGGATGAACTGGATAATAAACATGGTAGCAATATCTGAATCCCGCAAGCAATATCATCACATCCGGACCCCAAAAGTGTCATAATCATCCGCCATCCAGAGCTGCTAACTAACTCCACGCAATAACTAACCTGAAGAGATCATCAGGTCCTCAGGGGACATAGCAAGATATATAAAATCATGCCTATCTAGCAGTTTATCATACAATAAAAAAAATACAAGAAATAAACGGAAAAAGACCAATCAGCATGAAACACGACTATATACGAGTGGAAGAACCACTACGCCTAAACGAACTGCTGGAGAAGAATAAGAGAACACGATATCACGATGCCAATGGATAACCAATCGAATACTCAAACCCTCGCCCCTAGTATGGACTCGCAGGTTTGAACAACTACTAGCCCTCGCCCTAGTGTGGACTCGCAGGCTAGCATTACCCTCGTCCCTAGTGTGGACTCGCAGGTGTGAACCATATACTACTAACCCTCGTCCCTAGTGTGGACTCCCAGGTTAGCATCACCCTCGTCCCTAGTGTGGACTCGCAGGTGTGGACAGATAACTACTAACCCTCGTCCCTAATGTGGACTCGCAGGTTAGCTTAACTACTAACCCTCGTTCCGGATGTGGACTCGCAGGTTAGCTTAACTACTAACCCTCGCCCCTGACGTGGACTCGCAGGTTAGCTTCAAGATTTCAAGACAATAAGGTAAAGCAGTTCCGCTATGACTTATTCATCCGATGACACGATACGACTCAGTCCAAGTACAAGTGAAGACACGACACGACCCAATCACGATACACCAGAAAACCAATCCAATATGAACTACAAAGCTAATTATAACAAGGCTATATATATACTAGCAGGCATGATATACAAATCACATATAAATAATCAACTAGTAAAACTGTATAATAATATAAATATGCATGTAAATAAACTGTAGAGGGAGGTAAGGTATCTTGTCTGGAGGTTGCACTCAGATCCAATATCAATCTAGTCCACTACTAAGCCACAAAGTCCAAATCATCACAACTGTCTCCGAAAGCTAAAACAGACAATACCAACAGTCTCAGAATAGTCAAATTAGCTAGAATTGCCTGTCCTTAAGTCTAATTCTTGACACAGGAACAAAACGGTAATTTCAGACAAAAATGGTGTCCGCCGTTGGACCCGCTTTGCACCGAAAAGCGTGTCAGAGTCAATGGTCTCTAAAGTCATCAAACTATATGTCAACAGGTCCAGTTTTTCGAAACAAATCTAACCATATGTCCAAAGTTAGATTCCGGTGGGCCGTGCACAAAATCACCCGTTGAGTCGGACCGTAGGGCCCGCAAAACGACGATCTGATCTACTGTCTCAGAATCGGATCAAACTTGGCATACAGGATCAAAAAAATGATACGGTCCTGATGGTGCAAGTTTCGTCTCGATCTGACGAACGTGCACAAAGTAATTAGGAAATTTGTACAGAGGCCGATACGGTGAATTTCGACGAATACGGATCAAATTCGTCGCGCACACGCAACCAATTTGAATTCCGTCAAAGCCCACACGACCACGAAGACGTTATGCACCTTTTGATGCCTTCCGTTCGTGACTACGTCGCCCGGTTTGGCGGAACGCACGTCGTATCGAAGGATTTTCTAATTTTGAAAACTGTTTTTAAACCTATTTTTCTCGAACTTTGAAAACCGATTTCTTTGCACACAGTTGATAAAATTCGAAACTATAAATTAGGTTATGAAGCCCTACATGTTGTCTTCAACACCGTTCAGAGGGTTTTCCAAAATGGTCGCTAGATTGATCGGGATTGATCCTCCAACTTGGGTTCATGGACTGTTTCGTATCCTGTTTTGAACAGGATTTCCGCGATGTTCGTGCTGATTTTCTGATCGATCCAGTGCAGTATAATTAAATCTATATGAAGACAATTGAAGTGGTATAGATTAGGTTTATACCTGTAGAAACGGCACGAAGAAGGATCGATCGTACACGAAGAATTCCCGCTACGAACATGGCGCAACTGCTGCTTGTTGCTGTCTGCTCGCCCCTCTGTCCGCGCGCGTGCGCGGCCGGCCGCTGGCGGTTCTCCGGCGATGCACGGCCGTCGGGGTGGCCGCCCAGGGTGGCGCGTGGTGGCGGCGTGGATTCCTTTAGGGTTTTGATGTTTTGATCGATTTCCTCTTCTCTCGGCTCTCTTAATATACACGGTTACGTATAAAACTGTTAGCATAGGGGGGGGGGGAATTAGGTTGGGCCTTCTCGGGTTGGGCTGGGGTTAGTTATTAGGATTTTTCTTTTATTAATACTTTGATATATATCTTTATACACACACATATATACACATATATGTATATTTAAATGTATGTTTTCATATATAATGATTCATATACATATATTTCCATCAATACAAATTTAGGTATATATATATACACATATATATATATATATATATATATATATATATATATATATATATATATATATATATATATATATATATATACACACATATACATATATACATAACATAAATACCTATGTATATAAGGTAATTATGTTATGTATATATGTATATGTGTAGGTATTTATATTATGTATATATGTATATGTGTGTATATATATATATGTGTATATATATACCTAAATTTGTATTGATGGAAATATATGTATATGAATCATTATATATGAAAACATACATTTAAATATACATATATGTGTATATATGTGTGTGTATAAAGATATATATCAAAGTATTAATAAAAGAAAAATCCTAATAACTAACCCCAGCCCAACCCGAGATGGCCCAACCTGATTCCCCCCCCCCCCCAGGCTAACAGTTTTATATTATATATATATATATATATATATATATATAATATATTTATATATAAATACACATATACAATATTTATATATACATACACATGCACATATATATATATATATATATATATATATATATATATGTATATATATATATATATATATATATATATATATAAAATATATATATATATATATATATATATATATATATATATATATATATATATATATATATATATATATAAATTAAATATATATATATATATATAAATATATATATATATTAATAAAAAGGATGTTTTATTAAAAAGAAAAACCCAATTACACAGCACAAAACGCTGGGCCCACACAAACGGCCACAGTTCAAATTTTAAAAAATGCACGAAAACCGGAGGGGGGAGGCCACATGGTCACGTGGGGGGGGGTCTGCCCGAAGGGGCTCGGGGACCGAGGGCCTTGGTCTGCCCGAGGGAGAGCGGGGACCGAGGAGGGAGGGCGGGCCCGAGGGGGGAAGGGCGGTCCGCGAGGCGTCGAGTGCCGTAGAGGCGGCGGCCCGAGGCGGCCGGCGCGGGGGAAGGTCGGGGAGAGCCGCCGGGGAAGGGCGGGGACCGGACTCCCAGGGGAAGGGGAGCGCGGCACTAAACGACAGCGGGAGGCCCGCGGGAAAGTCGCCGGGAGCGGGGATTTGAAGGACGGAGGTCGGGTTCTCCAGGGGCCAGACTGGGAGAGGGGATACCGGTGAGGGAGGCGGAGAGGGACTCCACGGCGACGAGAAGGGTGGGAGGGGTCCGAGCAGAAAAGGACACGAGGGGTAGCTGGGTAGGACGGACCGACGAGGGTGAGGGGGAGCTGATCCGCAGGAGCCACGGGGGCCGGAGGCGGTCGGAAGGGAGAGCCGCTGCGGCCTGCACGCTGAGGCTGAGGCACCGCCGCCAGGAGCGCTAGAGGTAGCACCGCGATCCCAGGGAGAGGGCGTATGTCGCCCACTGCACGGCGGAGGAGGAGCCATAGTGGGCCGCGACCGCCGGGGGTGGGACGGAGACCCAGTACCACCTCAGGGTGGAGGGATCTTGCCAGTAAGCCCCGGCCGAGGAGGAGGAAGGTGGAGCTGAGGCGGAGACGGGGAGAGGGGCGAGAGGGGTAGGCATCGGGAGGGGGTTGGCTGACTGAGCGGGGGGCTCCTCGGCCGCTTGGGAAGGGACCAAGTACCACCGCTGGATGGAGGGGTCCTGCCAGTAGGCCCCGGTCGAGGAGAAGGGAAGCGGAACAGAGACGGCAGGCGGAGGAGACGGCGGGTGGTCCACTGCCGCGACATGAGGGGCTCGGGCGTAGGCCTCTGCCAAGAGGGAAGGAGGCGCGGCGGGTTAGGACTCGAGATGGGAGGAGAATTCCCCGGCCATGGCAATGGGCACGGCTGGAAGGGAGTCGAGTTGGGGGAGGCGGACCTCGGCCTGGACGGAAGGCACCGAGAGGGACATCGCTGATGAGGCGGGAGGAGTCGTGAGAGGAGGAGGGGGCGCGGAGATGCAGTCCGAAGCCGAAGCGGGGAGGGGCTCGGAAGGAGTGGCTGCCGGAGGGAGGGCGACTACCAGGACGTGGGACTTTCAAGAAATTTGAGGACAACTGGCAAGCTCAGGCTCATATAGAGGACGAGATGGCACTGACCCAAGAGGCAGAGCGTCGAGCTAAACAGAGGTTTGAGCGGTCGGTTGCCTTGCTGACGGACCGTCTCATGACGCTATGTGCCCCGGAACAGTGATCGGTTTTCTGTTTTCTTTTGCTCCTTTTCCCCTTTTTCTTTTTTTTTCTTTTTGTCAAGGGATATGATCCCAGATGATGTAGTACTTTAAATTTTGAATAAATGAGCATGTTTCGACTCATCTTCTATTTCTTGTACTTGTGGTGTTTGTAGAATTGGACCTGCTGGGGGATTATTTATGGACCTGTTACCCTGGGCGTACCTTGGTTTTAGGTACGAGTAACAAGTTTTGGATAGGAATACCTAGAACAACTTCGCCATAAGACAGCTATAGAAGTTTTTGGTATTCGAAAGAATGCCAGGGAGCAACTAGGCTCCCGACATGATAGGGAAGGGATGGGCATGTACTGGAAACCCAGTACAGCATCTGTGGTCGGCTGAGGACATTTGTGGTTATCAGAGGACATTTGTGGTCAACAGAGGACATTTATGGTCAACAGAGGACATTTGTGGTCAACAGAGGACATTAGTAGTCAACAGAGGACATTTGTGGACCTATTATCCTTGTCGTACTCCGGTTGTGGGTACAGATAATAGGTTGAAAGGGAGCCGACATACTTACTCAGAGGTAATGAGGATATGGCAAGTATGAAGGTTTCTTCTACGGAGCCTTCCCACTCAGAGGTAATGAGGACATGGTAGGAGTGGGCTCAATGAAGAGGAGGTACATAAAATGACTCAGAGGTAATGAGGACATGGAAGTTCTATGTATGGGGTGATTTGTTTTTGGCGGAAGTGAAACGACTCAGAGGTAATGAGGACGTGGCCGTTTTGGAAATTTGTGGATCGCTTACCCTTTTTTGTGCACTGGAAGTACGGGTAGTGGATCATGAGGGGGGATCTCTTCCAGGAAGAAAGTTCAGGGGTATGCTCATACATGACTTACTATCTGAAAGAGTGATCGGAATGTGAGTTCAGAGGCACCAGCGAGTACATGACTCGATATTGTAAAAGTATGAGTTCAGTGGCACAAGCGGGCACATGACTCGATAATCTGGGATGTTTGTAGATATGAGTTCAGCGGTACCAGCGGGTACATGACTCTGGAATATAGAGAATGGTGAGTGTGAGTTCAGCGGTACCAGCGGGCACGTGACTCGAATGATTGGAAAATATGGAGAATGAGTTTAGAGGTACCAACAGGCACGTGACTCGAATGATTGTAAAATATGGAGAATGAGTTCAGAGGTACAAGCAGGCACGTGACTCGAATGATTGTAAAATGTGGAAATGAGTTCAGAGGTACCAGCGGGTACATGACTCTTATGCATAGAACCAGAATATAAGTTCAGTGGTACAGGGTGGTACATGACTCGACACTCTGAGATGTCTTGAGGATTTTGTTTTAGACATAATACTTCTTCAGAAACTTGCCGTTGATGGATAACATGAGCAAGTCTCCATTTTGCTTTGCGAGGCGGTAGGCGCAGTTGGAGAATACGGCCTCGATGATGAATGGGCCTTCCCATTTTGGTTGGAATTTATCGGCAGTTTTATGTGTCATAACCATCGGCCTCCGAACCGCCAGAACGAGATCGCCTACTTGGAATGTTCGGACCTTGACCTTCTTGTTGAAAGCTCCGGAGATTCGGGCTTGATATAGCTCAATTCGTTGCTGAGCTAACAGGCGCTTCTCGTCTAGGGCTTCCAATTCCTGTAGTCGGCGATGGTGGTTTTCGTCTGTCGTCAACTGATGTGTAAGGGCAACACGGAGTGAGGGGATCTGAGTCTCTAATGGGAGAACTGCCTAGCTTCCGTACACCAGGGAGAATGGTGTATTCCCGGTGGCTGTTCTAACTGTGGTGCGATACGCCCATAAGCATTCGCCAAGCTTCTCGTTCCAATCGCGCTTGTTAGATAACACGAATTTCTTGAGTAGCTTGATTATGGTTTTGTTGAATGCTTCTGCTAACCCATTGGCTGCTGGGTTGTAGGGTGTCGAAGCAATGTTCTGAATTCGGTGCTTGTCACAGAACCGATAAAATATGTGGCTTGCGAACTGTGGCCCATTGTCGTGAATGATCCTTCGAGGTAGTCCAAAGCGGTAGATGACATGATGTTTGAGGAAGCTGATCACGTTTGAAGTTTTTACCTCTGCCAATGGGATGGCTTCCGCCCATTTGGAGAAGTAATCAGTGATCGCAAGTATGAATCGGTATCCTCTGGACGAAGGCAGGATAATTGGGCCGACGATGTCCATACCCCATGCTTCAAATGGCCAGGAGGCCACAGTCGGATATAGGAATTCAGATGGCTGGTGGATGAAATCGGCGTGGATTTGGCAGGCTTTGCACTTTCGTGCATAATCTATTGCGTCTGCCACCATCGTGGGCCAGTAATAGCCCATTCGGCGAAGGCAATCTTGCAATTTTGGGCCAGGTTGATGGGCTCCGCAGACACCATCATGGGCCTCGCGCACGGCTTCCTTGGCTTCTGTATTTGATAGACACCGAAGCAGTAAACCATCATAGGATCGGCGATACAGCATTTTCCTCTCCGTATCGTAGAAAAATCTGAGAGAACGTCTTCTGATAGAAGTAGCTTCCTTTGGATTCTCTGGCAGGATATCGTATACTACGAAGTCAATGAATGGCTGTCTCCAGTCTGGTGCTTCGTCGACTAAAGAGCGGAGTAGCTTTCCATGCATTGAACGTTATCCTTAAGACAGACCAGTTCACGGCCTATTATGTCGACCTGATGACGAGCGTAATTTGGCACAGCTAGGGAAGTGGCCAAACCAGCTAGGGCATCAGCCTCAATGTTATGGAGTCTGGAAACATATTCTATGAAGAATCCTCCCAGAGACGAGATGATGTCGATTGCTATTCGATGATACGGGATCATGTCTTCGTGGCGGACCTCGTATGACCCCCGAATCTGATTGACGATTAACTACGAGTCGCCGTATGCTTTAAGATACTCTACCCCCAGCTCTTTTACAAGCCGGAGGCCAATGACCAGGGCATTGTACTCGGCCACATTATTTGAACAGGGCTCTGTGAGTGAGTAGGCCCGATTGATCACTAAGCCGGAGGGAGAAATCAGTACCACGCCAACTCCAGAGACGATGTTGCCTTTGGGTCCAGTTTTCGAAGCGCCATCGAAGAACATTCGCCAGATGGCATCATGGAAAACTGCATTTGAACTGGTGACCTCGTCCGGTATCTCTTTATATACCCTAGTCGTCTTCCTACCTGGATTGGCTGCTAGAAAGTCTGCCAGAGCCTGGCCTTTAACGGCCTTTTGCGGGACGAAGATCATATGGTATGGTGATAGTAATATCGCCCAGGTAGCAAGGCGAGAGCTGAGTGCCCCAGGTTTGGTCATGAGGACCCTAAGGGGGTTGATCCGCGATATCATGTGAATGGTTTGTCCCGTGACATAGTGTCGCGTCTTCTGGATGGCGAACACGAGAGCAAGGCATTCCTTCTCTACGGCCGTGTACCGGTATTCTGGCCCAATCATCTTTCGACTGAGGTAGTACATAGCTTGTTCGTGGCCCGCATCATTGTTCTGTGCCAACAGAGCACCAAGAGAATGTTCCATCGCTCGCACATAGAGCAGGAATGGCTTTTCGGCAACAGGAGCTACCAGGACCGGGGGGTTCGACAAATATTCTTTGATGCTGTCAAAAGTGCCCTGGCATTCCTCATCCCATACGAAAGAGACTCCCTTCTTCATGAGATGGATGAATGGTTGACATCGTCCGGAGAGATTAGTGACAAATCTCCTGATGTAAGCTAGCCTGCCTTGGAGGCCTCGGCGTTCGCGAAGATTTTTCGGGGGACCCATCTCCATGATAGCCTTTGTTTTCTCGGGGTCGATGTGAATGCCCTGAGAAGTGATGACGAAACCCAGGAATTTCTCGCTGGAGACTCCCAAGAATGATTTCGTAGGGTTCATCTTTAGGTTGTGTGCTCGCATTAGGTCGAACACTGTCCTGAGATCTTGCAGATGATCTTCCTTCGACGTAGCACTCTACTGTCTTGCGCAAATGGTCTCTAAAGATGACGCTCATAGCTCTCTGGTAAGTGGCGCCAGCATTTCTTAAATCGAAAGGCATAACGGTGTAGCAATATGTACCAATCGGTGTTCGGAATGATGTGTGCTTCTCGTCGTCAGGAAACATCTTGATCTGGTTGTATGCTGAGAATCCATCCATAAAGGACATACGTTCGAAGCCGCAGGTATTGTCGATTATAATATCTGTGATAGGGAGAGGGAATTCATCTTTAGGGCATGCCTCATTCAGATTCCGGAAGTCAATGCATATTCGGATCTTCCCGTTGTTCTTGAGAACTGGTACGATATTGGCTACCCAGTCTGGATGCTGCTCTTCGCGAATGAAGCCGCTGGCTATCAGTTTGTTGACCTTGGCTTCAATAGCATTCATGACATCGGGGCGAAACCGTCGTTGCTGTTGCTTGACAGGTTTTGCATCTGGACGAATATTGAGTTTGTGGAGTACGATCTCGGGGTCCAATCCTGGCATATCTTTATCGCTCCAGGTGAACACATCGATATACTCTTTGACGAGTTGGAGCAGCGACTCTCGCTCTTCATCTGTCAGACTCTGGCTGATGAAGATTGGTTTCGGGGAGGCTTCATCACCAAGATTAACTTGTATGACCTCATCTTCAGTAGGAGGTTCTCTTTGCTCGAAACACTTTTCCTATTGTTCATCTTGCTGTTGGGCCTACGGCTCTAGTTCGAAGATTTTTGGAATGTCTTCATCTTCTTCGTAAGCGTCAGCGAATGCCATGTTGACTGACAGGACTTGTCTGAATACGTCTCCGATGCTGGTATCCAAGTCAGAAGTTGGTGACCCGGTTGAATGTGAATGCCAGTCACATTCTTTATCTGAACTTTCAGGGGTCATCGTGGGTGCACATACCCTAATCCACATCGAGTCTTGCTATAGTGGTCCCGTGGTTTGCCAGCCAGGACCGGGGGCTTCAAAGGTAATCGTCGTCCAGTATCATAATTCAAGCTTGGTGTCTTTTCCAGGTCATACCCGTGTTTCTGTATGAGATATTTAGATTGGGGGCTATAAAGATACAAAGGTAGTCTCCCGGCATCCGATCCAAGGTCGACTTCTTCTATGGTGAAGGGATACGGGTCGTCCTTCCGGCCGAAGATGATTGGATGGTCCCCTCCCTCGATTATTCGGTAAGCATCTTCTGCTGGAGTAAGCTGGATTATGGTATAGACATTTGTCACCTGTGTGTGTAGGTGAGTGCCTATACCGTGTTCCATAGCGTACATTGTACAAAGCTTATTAAGCTCGAGGTAGTTCAAAGATAGCCCTTTATTGATGAAGTAAGGTATCTTTTCTAAGGGGATTACATCATCTGCGGAGGGAACATCAGTGTGGACAGCTACATACTTGGCTAGCTCCGGTTCCTCTTCGGCTACCCCCTGTGTGAATGAAGACTGAGAGGACGACCTGGAGAGCCTGATCGTCAGCGGTTCGGTTGATGGAGTTGAGCGTAGAGTTGTTGGCAGACTAGCAACCCCCAGTTTGGTACTCGATGTGGGGCGAGGAGTGGTTGGTTTGCTAGAAGTGTCGGACCTCGCATCGGGGTGACGACCCTTCTTGGGAAGGCGTATCGTCAGTGGCTTGTCGGTGGGATTGAGCTTCTCCGTTTGGGACTGACCGACTCTCGACAGTCTGATTGTTAGTAGCCCTGTTGTGGATCTTGGCACTTGGTCAGACCTTGGCAGCCGGATTATCATCTGCTCTTCTTGTGCCGAGAGGCTGATTGCGTCCTTACGCAGAGTGGCGGTAAGGGGTGCAGACCTGCCCTGTTTGCGAGCTTGGAGGTGGATCGTCAGAGGCTCTTCTGATCCTGTGGTTGTCTCGGTACTAGCTTGTACATCTCCTTCACTAAGATGCTTCTTCGACTTTTCGTACAGGCAGGAGTCTGAGTAGTAAGATTCGACCCCTTTGAAGGGATCGATATCAGCAAATTCCGTCCTCACGAAGCCATATTTGTCGACATATTTGAAGCACTGGTGCAGCGTGGAAGGCACGATCATATAATCGTGTATCCATGGGCACCCCAAGAGGATGTTGTAAGAAGTGTCTGTATCTATGACGTAGCAGGTGACTTCGAATTGGAGGTTGCGAATTTGACACTTCAGACGAATCTTTCCAATAGGGTAGCTTCTGCCCGAATTAAAACAGCTGATGGCGGTGCTTGTAGGTGTCAGGCGATGCATTAGGATGCGGAGATGATGTAGCAGACCCTTCGGGATGATGCTTATGGAAGAGCCAGGATCAATGTGCATCCGATCCACGTTTACGTCGCTGATGTATCCAGTATAGTATAGTGGGCGATCGTGCAGATTAGTTTTGATGAGCATATCTTGCGGAGTGAAGACGATGTTTGGCATTGCGCCAGTGCAGGCACTATCCTAGAGATCCATAAGTGAGTCCTCCCCGGTGAGGTTGGATTGAGCCAGATAGGCATCGACATTTTGGAGTGCTTTGCTCAATGCAATACGAACGTCCTTGGAGAGCCTTAGGAGTTCGTACAGTGACAACTTGGCCGGTGTGTTAGCCAATTGCGCTAAGATGTCAAAGTTGTAGGGCCTCTCTAGCCCTTGGGCTGCCTCTTTTCGGAGGGATTTGTCGAAGCGAGTCTCCCTCGGCATAGGCTTGTCGGTCGTCGAAGGCTGAGCCGGTCCCGGAGCATCAGTTGTAGTGGGTTGATGATTTTTAGCTGGATTGTCAACCACAGGTTGGGATTGCGCTCCAGACCGCATGACGACGGCTGTAGCTTCCTCGATGTTTGCCGAGATTGTGTGGCAGGTCCTGACTTTTCCACTTTTCTTCTTGTAGGTGGAAGATGGGGTGGGCCGAGTCACTTCTGATACCAAGTCTGGATGGATCCACATAACCTTCCCTCGTGATGTGGTGAGGGGTACTATACCAGCAGCCTGATCTCGGGGAGATGGAAGATTGGCAATCTCCATTGTCGCCAGAGGGATGGGGACCACCCCGTCTTGAATTTCTGTCGGAGGGAAGCTGCTGAATTGTACGGACACCATATTGGCTGCCACGGTTACCTCTTCGAAATCGATAGCCAGAGCGTTCGAATCGATGAGGTTTTGGATGTACCATTTCAGCTGGTAGCAGTCGTGTGTAGCATGATGGACATAGCGATGATAATGGCAGTACTTTGGGTTCTCCATCTCTGCCGGCCGCGGTTCCCGTCTTGGTGGAGGAAGCTGAATTCTGTCCCCTTGTATGAGCATGTCCAAGATGGGCTTAACGTGACCGACTTCGAAGGAGTAAGTGATTTGCCGCCATTGTTTGTCTGCTGGCTTTGGCTTAGGTTCTTGTGCTGTATCGGCCACCAGTAGCCTACTTTCCCTTGCTGTCTCGATTATTGGAGAGGCTACCCCATTGTCATTATTGGGATGCTTGCCCTTGTTCTCTCCGTCCGAGATGTGCAATCCCAGCTGGCGAGCCTTCTTCAATCGTTCTTCGGCGCTTGTGGCGCTGATGATGAACGTCTTCCAGTCCTTGAATTGACTTTCGCCCATCCAGAGACTGATGGTTGGGAGGAGTCTCTTTTGGCAAATTTCAATCAAGGAGGAATCTGGATTTCTAGAAGGCAGCTTCATGGCGGTTTGGCGGAACCGTTCGATGTAGTTCTTTGTGAGCTCTTTCTTCCCTTGGACGACGTCCATGAGGGTGGACATGGTGATGTCCTGCCCTACTTCGTAGAATCTCTCCAAGAACATGCGCTTGAAGCCGACGAAGGAGTGGATGCAGTGGTCCGGCAGGTTGCGATACCAGTCGAAGGTGACTCCTTCCAATGCTCCGATGAATAATCGTGTGAGAATGGCATCATCATGGGGCAGATGGTCGGTGGTGACCTCGAAGTAAGCGATGTATCGACTTGCCGAGGTCTTGCCATCATAAGGATTGATATTGAACGGCTTATATCTTGGTGGGAATGGAACATCCCTCCATGCAGCAGGGTATGGTTGCCGTATTCTGAGGTTTTGAGAGTTTTCTCGAGCGTGGAACCTGGCTCGGAGCTCCTGGACTTCTCTTCTCGCTTCGCGTGCTTCGTCCACGGCGGTGGGGGCCGTTGTTTTCGGGGGATTGTTGCCCGGGTTTGGGGCCACTGAATTCGAGTCCGCATTGCCCGCGGGACCCGCGCTTGTTTGGCCAGGCGTCCTTCCTTGCAGAGTTGGAAGGGCCGCTTTAATCTCGTCTACAGACTTGACCAAAGCAAGTAATATGGCTTCGAGACTGTCGATGCGTTGGCGATCACTGGAACCACCTTGGTTGCTGTCTGTCATGAAAATCGTCTTCTCATGAGGAGAGATAGACGGAGCGGTGGAGGAAGCGCCCTCCGAATCGTACCCCTGTAGTGAGAAGTCATCGGGGTATGTGGGTATGTTCCCTTCTGATTCAGACTCGGAAGGAACAGTACCCCCAGCCTCCGAGTTCGCCTCATCTTGGGAGTTGTGGAAGTCGTCGGGGATGTCAAGGTTTGCTGTATCTGATGGAAGAGTTGTCTCCCCTGGCTCGTCTTCTTGGAACATCGGATTGCTGTGGAGGCTCGGAGGGGTGCTACCTCCAGCCCCAGCAACCCCCTGCGTTATGGATGACGAATCTTCCACTGTAGCAGATTTCATCTTAGAGCGAGTACCTTGGAAAACTTCGGTGGTGGGCACCCGTTTAGACGACAGTCTTTTAGTCGCAGTGGTTGAGATCTTCGGGCTGGGAACATTCGTCTTCTTTCCCCTTCCATCAGTGGGGACTTTCTGAGCAGAGTTGCAGGAGACGACGGGAAGTGCCTCGTCTTCTGAAGATGGCTGTTGCAGTCTTTAAAAGACAGACTGTCGGTCTTCTTGCATCGTCGTGCTTTTGCAGCAGCAGTTGACGATGATTTGGGTACAATGACGTCCGTGGGAGGACTCTTTGCACCCCGATGCATTTTCTCTTTCCTTGCGTTTGTGGAGGATGGACTCACACAAGTCACTTGCTTTACTGGCTTAGGGAATTCCGGGCACGCGAGTGTGTAGGCCTCTCGCCTGCTCCCTGATTCGAAGGTAGCTCGTATACTTGCCTTCGCTCGTAACTGGGAGATGCTTGATGACTATTCTGCCCATTGGCCGCAGGGGGCATGGTACGAGCAGCCTTATACAACTTTCCATTAGAGTTCCGCATGACAATCAGCACGACGCTCCGATAGTCAGAGGTTTGGGCAGCAGACTGGGCTTGGTGCGCCCGCGCTGCCCTAGACTTCGTCCTTTTAGCACTTACGGGTGCGTAATAGGAAGAGTCTATGTTGGATACCACAGAGTCTGGCTTATCATCCAGAGAACCATCAGGGTCAGGACCGCATGAGAGACGGTCGAAGACTGATTGAGAGAAGCGTGGAACAGATGCTATACGGCTAGGATTGGAAATCGTGCAGGCTGTCTGCATGCGGCTGTCTTTACTTGACGGATGAGTTGTTCTTGTGCGACTAGGAGTCACGACCGTGCAGGCTGGCCGCATGCGGTTGGCAACTGTGGCCGCATGGGTTTTCTGCAAGCGATTGACTTCAGTAGCCGCATAAGTTTTAACCATGCAGTTGGCAACTGTAGCCGCATAAGCTATGCGGCTGACAGATGTGGCCGCGTGAGTTTTCTTCCTGCGACTGGCGGATGTAACCGCATAGGCTTTCCCCATGCGACTAGAACCCTTATGCGGCTCGGATCGCATAGAGTTCCTCTTTTTCCCTGTAAGTCCAGCATCATAATGTTTTTTTCTGCCGAACTTGGGGACAGCAGAGTCGTCTATGATCTGAAGCGGGGCCGCGGGAGAGTCTTCTCTGCCGTCTTGAGCAACAGAGGGTATCTCTGCAAGAGCTTCAGTAGGAACAAAGGATCGGGGTCTCCACTCCTTGCAGGCCTTCTTTGTGCGGGCTCGCTTCTGGACCGGGCCAGCGCACTTGTCGGAGAGCATTTCTTCGAACGCCTGTTGGTCGAACCGGGCGACCATCTTCTGTTGCGTGGAGCCAAGTTTGGCTGCATCCGATTGCATCGCCAACTCCTCAGCCGTGGAGAAGTTTGTCCCCAGCAGAGTCGCTATCGTGTTTGCCATGAAATATAAAAGAGCAGAACAGTTTTATGGGAGGACTGGACTTTTACTTTATATTACAAACTCGCTTGTACAAAGAAAGCCTAGGGACGAAAACCTAGGTACAGCAATCTAAGTACAATTATTTATTTTTGATTCTGGGGGATGACGATAGAGGCTCGGGAAAGCGACGGCAGCTCTGTCTTACTCTTGGACGATCGAACGTAGCCTTGGCTCCTATGACGAGATGGTTGGCGTTGATGAAGAAATGCTCTTCTTGCTCTCCTCGTATTGCTCTTCTGGCTTCTCTCTCTCTGGATTGATCTCTGTGGATTTTTCTCTCTGATTATTGGGGGAGTGTCTCTCTGTATGTGCGTATCTCTCTCTGTAAGTATCTTTTGCAAGGGAATGGCACCCTGCTATTTATAATAGTGGGGAGCATCATTAGGGTTTACAATGATTGCCCATTCTTAAAGTGGCGGCCGCCTGGTAAATGATCAATCTGGACCATTAATCTTGAGCGTGAAGGATCTGGGCCATTAATGAGGATTATGCCAAATCATGTCAGGCATTAATGTTGATTGCAATAAATCTCCATCATGATGATTTGCTGATATCCGTAAATCTGAATGAATCAATTTAATTCATTCTCTAGCTACGTGTCCCAAATTATGGGGATCTGACCCAAAGTTTGATTATCTTTAGGACACGTGTTCTGTCATCATTGTTGAGCCGCATGAGGAGCGTTCATATTTGGGCCGCATGAATGTCGTCATGACCGAGCCACATGAAAGGTTTCATGACCGAGCCGCATGAATAGTCTCTATACTCGAACCGCCTGAAGGTCATCACGACCGAGCCGCATGAATATGTTAATGACCGAGCCGCATGGGGGTCTTCATGGCCGAGCGGTATAAGAGTCTTCATGGCCGAGCCGCATGGGTTTCTTTCATGACCGAGCCGCATTGGGGACCTTCATGATCGAACCGCATAGGTTTCTCTGCACAGGCCGCATGAACTCGTCTAGACTGGCCGCATAAACTAGCCTCGAAGTTGTGAAGATTTTCTTCAGTTCCCTAGGAAGATGTTGCCCTTGTATCAGTCATCATGACTACTTTTCGTCAGGGCTGTCAGCTGTCAGCTGTCAGCCGACAGAGCATTAATTGTCAGCCGTCAGGGCATTAATTGCGTTTGAATGACGCTGGTTACAGCCGTTCTAAAAAGGACACGTGGCTTCCCTCTGCTGGCCGTATGGAGTCCGCTCTGTGTTTGAGCCGCATGGGGCTCTTGAGCTGCATGTGGCCCCTTGGCCGCATGGATCATATTTCTCTTCTTTTTCATGCTTCTACACCTAGGATTGATCATGTATGACTGAAACTCTTGCTAGTCTTCATATTTTGTATGACTAGCTTCATGATTATCTGAATATGTAATGTTTGAAACGCCTTACTTTGTATGTCTGATGATCTAACATCGTGTAACATTTACTTACTTGCTTGAGATTGAGACACTAGGCTTGTTCTTGACCTTAAGAGACTGATGGCTTGTAAATAAACCCTCATACATCTAGACAGCCGTGACCGTATTGCGAGATAGTTTTCACTTCAAAGTACGTAGCTGGTTGTGTCTGTCCTCCGCTCTCGAGTATTCTGGTTCTGGGGCGTGACACGGTTTAAGTGGTGGCCCATGCGGGTCTTATAAATCAAGATATGTGAGAGTTTTACCGGATAGATGTATCAATCAGTACTCGTCTTGATCTCTACTTGTGATTTTTAATCTTCCTGGAATCTTGACCTGATCACATTCTTATATCCTTGATCTATCTTGGTCCTTCCTTAATGTTCCCCATGTCATTTTCTTCAGTGGTATTGCTCCTGGTTCTGCCAATCAGCAGGAAGGAGAACCACCAGTGAACCAGCCTCAACAAGGAGACCAAGCCCAACTCTCAGGAGCAGCCTCCCGAGTTATGCCTTCCGGAGATCCAGAGCCACCAGTTAAGCCAGCTTAGCCTGCAGAGCCTGACAATGGAGTCCTGGTAGGACTTATCCGAGATTTGCTTGTGTCACAGGATCGTCGGGATGATGTCCTGCACCAGACAGTATGAGATGCCATGGGCAGAGTTGGTTATCAAGGGAACAATGCGGCTAACAGCTTCAAGCGTCTGAACGCTCCTTTCTTTGACGGAACTGAAGATGTTATTATTGCTGATGCATGGCTTCAGGACACAGAGGTTATCCTAGAAATAGCTAGGATTTCTGAGGGTGAGAAGGTAGCCATCGTGCGCCTGCAGTTATTGGACTTAGCCCGCAGCTGGTGGGCGATACAAGCAGTTGGATTGGCGACGCCTGTCTTATGGGCGGTATTCAGCAACAAGTTCCAGATGAAGTACTTTGATGCAGTAGCTCGGTATGATCTGCTGACCAGATTCAGCAATCTCAAGCAGATAGAAAGGACGGTCGATGGATATGCGGCCGAGTTTTCTAGTCTTAGTCGATTTGCTCTCACCTTGGTGGCAACCGAATTGGACCGAGCGCAGCAATTCCAGCAGGGACTCCACCTAGAGATCATTCTAGGAGTGGAGCAGTTTGAGCACCAGATGTTTGATGCCGTCTTGCAAGCAGCGAAGAGGCATGAGTATACCTTCCAAAGGATATAGATCGAACTGGAGGACGAAAGAGGTCTTATGGACAGTTGTCCCAGTCATCAACACCAGCCCCGGCAGCTAGGGCTTTGACCATTAGAGCTCCTAGGAGGGCAACCACAGTTTCGTCGGTTCAGCACTCGACACCGACGTACCCTTAGCAATAGAAGCAGAAGCAGAAGCAGAAGCAGTCTTCCACGATAGGCTGCACTCATTATGGTAAGCCAAGACACGTAGTCTCAGAGTTTCGCAGAGCATAGGGGTTGTGCTTGGTTTATGGAGCACCGTATCACATGATAGGGTCCTGCCCATATAGAGCCAGTTCCTCTTTATCAACCCTAACCAATCCATCGGCTAGGGGACCAGTACCAGTGCAGCAGCAGTACCAGCCTCCGAGGCCATTACCGCCTCAGGCTCAAGCCTTCCAGCAGTAGAGGCCACAACAGTATGCTCAGGCCCAAGCTCAGATCCAGAACAGGCAGAGAGGTCACCAACAGAGGGGACTAGTACTGATAGGACAAGGTCAAGCTATGGCTCTGACTATGGCAGAAGAATTGGCATCGAGTGAGGTGGTGGCAGGTACCATTCTCGTCAACTCTTTTTAGTACCAGTATTATTTGATTCGGGTGCATCGTATTCATTTAAGTCTGCACGATTCACTACACAGATAGGACTGGAGCCCGAGTCATTGTCAGTAAGGCTCAATATACTTACTAGTAATGGTCTTGTGGGAGTAGATAGAGTCTTTTCCTCGAGTCGAATCGTATTTAGAGGTAGAGAGTTTTCGCTAGATTGATATAATTCCTAAAGGTCGACTATGTTGTGGTCCTAGGAATAGATTAGTTGAAGGATCAATACGCGAGAATAGACTGCCATGTAGGCAAGATTATTTTTGGTATTTCCGGCGAAGAAGAGTTTTCATTTTCCAGAGGCGAAGTAGAACCTTCTCCACCAGTATTGCGGATAGCAGTAGCAGAAGCAGTTCAGTTTCCCAGAGTGGTAGAAGAATTTTCTGACGTATTTCTCGAAGAACTTCTAGGCATGCCGCCAGAAAGAGAGATAGAGTTCACCATCGATTTTGATTCCAGGGACGGCACCGGTATCAGATAAAGTCTATAGAATGGCACCATCAGAGTTGGAGATCCTGTACAAGATGATTGAATAACTCGGAACCAAGGGATTCATTCGTGCTAGTGGATTATCTTGGGGAGCCCCGATGCTTCTTGTAAAGAAGAAGGATGGTACATCAAGATTATGTGTTGATTATCGTACCTTAAATTCTGTAACAATCAAGAACATCTATCCTCTATCAAGGATAGATGACTTATTCGATCAACTCAGTGGGGCAGCAGTATTCTCGAAGATTGACTTACGGTCATGGTACAATCAGATCAGAGTCAGAGAGCAAGATATTCCGAAGATAGCATTCAGATCTAGATATGGACATTGGAAGTTTCTCGTTATGCTATTCAGAGCGACCAATGCGCCAGCAGTATTCATGGATCTCATGAATCGCATATTCATGCCCTATTTGGATCAGTACGCGATAGTGTTCATAGACGACATCTTAGTCTATAGTAAGAATGAGGCAGAGCATGAGCAGCATCTCCGAATAGTCCTGTAGATTCTTAGAGAGCACTAGTTGTACGCGAAGTTCAGTAAGTACGAATTTTGGCTTGATCACATTTCATACTTAGGGAACATCATCACTCGAGGTGGAGTAGAAGTGGACCCCCAGAAGATATTTACCATAGAGACATGGCCAGTTCCCAGTACTGTCGCAGAAGCTCGCAGTTTCCTAGGATGGTCGGCTATTACCGACGATTCGTGTCAGACTTTGCTTAAATTTTGGCACCATTGACGCAGTTAACCCGCAAGGATGTACAGTTTGCTTGGACAGTAGAGTGTCAGATTTCATTCGAGAAGTTGAAGCGAGGATTGATGACGGCACCCATTCTCACACTTCCAGATGAGACTGGAGGATTTTCAGTTTATTGTGACGCTTCCGGCAGAGGATTGGGATATGTCTTAATGCAGCATGGTAAGGTAGTAGCTTATGTGTCATATCAGCTTCGTAACCATAAGAAGAATTATTCTACCCATGACTTGGAGTTAGCAGTGGCAGTTTTTGCCCTTAAGTTGTGGAGGCATTACTTGTACGGAGATCGGGTGGAGATTTTCACCAACCACAAGAGTCTTAAGTATGTGTTTACTCAGAAGGATCTTAACATGCATCAGAGGAGATGGCTAGAGCTACTTGTGGATTACAACATCAACTTACAGTATCATCCTGGAAAGGCCAATGTAGTTGCAGATGTGTTGAGTAGAAGAGCATGAGCTTATTTTCTAACAGCACAGCCAGAGTTATTAGGAGATCTTTATAAGATGGCAATAGAGATAGTTCTTCCTACCAATATGGCATTGATGTCCAGTATGCAAGTCCAGTCCAGTATAGTTCAGAGGATTAAGTTAGCTTAGTCAACAGATTCTAAGCTTCAGCAGCTCAGAGCAGAGTATGAAGCAGGACAAAGACGAGAGTTATGTATTCACGAAGATGGTACTCTCCGATATGGGAGGTGTCTTTGTGTACCCACTGGTGATATCAAACAGGAGATCATGACAGAGGCTCATAGTTCTCAGTATTTAATTCATTCTAGTGGTACGAAGATGTATCGTGATATCCGTCAGCATTTCTGGTGGAATGGCAAGAAGAGGAAGATAGCCCGATTTGTCTTTCATTGTTTAGTTTGCCAACAAGTTAAAGCTGAGCATCAGAGATTAGTCGGACTTCTTCAACCTTTACCGATCCCAGAATAGAAATAGAAGCACATTACCATGGACTTTGTAACTGGATTACCTAAATCTCCAGCTGGGAGAGATGCTATCTGGGTTATAGTTGACCAGCTCACGAAGGTAGCTCATTTTATCTCTTTCAAAATTGGCCAGTCAACGGATCAGCTTACAGTGATATATCTTAGACATATAGTCAGATTACATGGAGTGCTAATCAGTATCGTGTCTAATAGAGATTCAAGGTTTGCATCACAATTTTGGCAGAGTCTTCAGGAGAGTTTGGAAACTCGTCTCAAGTTTAGTTCAGCTTATCATCCGCAGAAAGAAGGTCAGTCGGAGCGCACGATTCAAACTCTTGAAGATATGTTGCGATCATATACACTTGACTTTGGTGGTTCGTGGAAAGATCACCTGTACTTGGTGGAGTTCTCCTTCAATAACAGTTTCTAGGCCAGTATCCAGATGGCATCGTTTGAGGTACTGTATGGCAAAAAGTATAGATCACCTTTAGCCTGGGACGATGTAGACGAGAGGTAGATACTTGGTCCAGAAATGGTTACTCGGACTATCGAGGTGGTCAGACAAGTTAGAGATCAAATTCGAGTTGCACAAGATCGTCAACGTCATTGGGCCGATTCTCATCGGTATTCTCTTGAGTTTTCTATCGGCGACCACGTATTCCTTAGGATCTCGCCTACCCATGGCGTCATTCGATTCGACATACGGGAAAAGCTTAGTCCTAGGTATATAGGGTCATTTGATATTCTCGAGGGAGTAGGCGATGTGTCCTATTGTTTTACTCTTCCGCCGTCATTACGTGAGGTATATGACGTATTCCATGTATCCCAATTACGATGGTACATCCTGGATTCGAGCCATATCCATGATCATTCAAAATTGGTTATAGGTACCAACCTTTCGTATGAGGAAAGACCCATATCCATATTGGACTGAAGAGAGAAGGTACTCAAGAACAAGACTATTAGTTTAGTCCGTGTTGCTTGGGGTCACCACTCATTAGGTGAGTCAACGTGGGAGCGTGAGGATGATATCTGATCGCGATATCCACACCTGTTTGACTCATAAGATATAATGTCTTCCTTATGCCTTATGCTTTTACTTCCTTGCTTGCATGAATGATTGGTTGATTGACTACTAGTCGTAGATTACTCATGATCAGTATAGCTTACCCCGACATCTCTAGCCTCTTAATTAAATTCCGAGGACAGAATTCTTTTAAGGTGGGTAGAGTTGTCACTTCTATTTTTTGTTATACGTACTTCCAGTATACGTGTGCGGATTTCTGACATTTGTCAGGTGACCCGTGTTGTGACTTGTCTTGCTTAACTAGTCTTGGTTTAATCTTGATTCAGTTTATCTTGACTTGGTTTATTTTGGTTTGGTTTAACATGTTGGCTTGGTTTGGTTTGAGATGGTTTGGGTTTAATATATAAGTCATTCCCTCTCTCTCTCCTCTATTTATTTCTCATAACTTCTCCATCTTCTTCTTTTACTCCTCTCCACTTACACCTAAGAGCCCTAGGCAAGTGCAACTTGCTTCATGATGGATCTCAAATTTTATTGTTCCATTCTCTTCTTTACATGATTATAAGCCTCTTTAGAACTTGGAGTTTTTGATTTTTATGGATAGATTTTTGTAGATCTAAGTTTGATGCATTTTTATTTTTTTGTGGTTTTGATCTATCAAACTTGCTTGTTTTCAAAAACTAGTTATTCCATGTTGTAGAGAATTTCATTCTACCCTATTTTGACCTTTGAAAGTCCTAATTTGGAGTTATTTTGACCGAGTTATGGTCACTTGATATTCATGGGTTCAACCAAGCATTTTTATGCTAGTTGGAGAAGATGAACAGTATGCGCGTGCGCTTTTTAGCACCGCGTCATCTAGGTTGCACGTATTCTGGTGCAACTTGGCTTTTGGCGCAACCTGGCTTTTGGCACAACCTAGATTCTGGCACAACCTGGCTTCTGGCGTAACCTGGCTTCTGGCGCAACCTGGCTTCTGGCTCAACCTAGCTTCTGGCACAACCTGGATTCTGACACAACCTGGCTTCTGGCGCAACCTGGCTTCTGGCACAACCTGGATTCTGGCGCAATCTGGCTTCTGGCGCAACCTGGCTTAAGGCACAACCTGGCTTCTGGTATAACCTGGATTCTGGCACAACCTGGCTTCTGGTGCAACCTGGCTTCTGGCACAACCTGGATTCTGGCACAACCTAGCTTGACACAACCTGACTTGGCACAACCTAGCTTGGCACAACCTGACTTGGCACAACCTAGCTTGGCACAACTTGGCTTGCACAACTTGGCTTGCACAACCTAGCTTGGCACAACTTGGCTTGCACAACCTAGCTTGGCACAACCTGGCTTGGCGCACTCTCGACAAGTAACAAGTAAACTTGATATAACATGTATAATCTTGATAGTGGCCCGTCGAGGCGCACTCCTGACAAACAATCTTGACAAGTAACAAGTAACCTGACATGACATAATAATCTTGAATGTTGTTGCGATAGCTACCCTGACTTGCTAAGTAACTCTTGTCTTGATACCGTGGTTGATTTTTTTGATTGTGCCTGTATAAGCTACCTGTCTCATCTTGCATCATGTCTAGGACATGGATTCATGGTTACCACGATCAGGGATTCATAATGAATCTGACTATGTTAATGACTAAATGGATCAAGTAGTTCATATAGAGAGATTTTCCCAGTTACAGGCGATCCCGTTATCCAAGCCACACCAGAAGGACTTGTAGCCTGCCGTCGAGTAGGGCACATTTCCAGCTCACTGTCATGTAGGGTACTTCTTGAAAACATAAGTACTAAAAGTATACCAGTAAGTTTGATAACTCTTGTAACTCTAATAAATCTTCTCGTCTGGATAACCTGGATAGTCTGCAGGGCTTATGATTGTGGGAACATCTCATTGCATCTTACTAGTAACTAGGCTTCTGATAACCCTAGTTACTTAAAGTATCAAGCCGTACTCTTTGCTTGGCCGTGAATAATGGATATAGTCCAGTCTAGTCTTATATAATCGATGCCAGTCTATGATTACTTCAACACATGCTTGCTTATGCTTTACTCTTGTCGATAATTTGTTGGAGACTAAGCTATGTTCAGAGGAAGGGTTATAACCCCGGTCTTTGTTTGGTTTACGGGTTGTAACTTGGCTACCGAAATAGTCCCTTAGTTTTCTTATCGTTTATCACCTTATTTTCTCTAACTCATGTCTTTTATTATCATTTATATTCCCATGTGCTAATATGCTGGTTTTAGTTCTTAAGTGAAGCCTCCCTTGTGGCACTTGCTCTTCTGGGGTCTGATCCAGCTGGTTTTGTATGGCCAAATTTTGGAGTAGGACTCGAGGATCCTCCAGCCTTCCAGCCAGATAGTGACCACTAGGCGCAACCCTGGCAACGAGTGGATTCTTATTTTGCTCTCCTACTCTCTTGTAAAAATATTCTTTTGAGGCGTTTAGCCGTCGAGCAGGTGTTAACTCGTTTGCAACTTTACTTACTGTCTGTCTACGGACTGTAACATGATTGACAAATCCTAGGTTTGATCATGTATGACTGAAACTCTTGCTAGTCTTCACATTTTGTATGACTAGCTTCATGATCATCTGAATATATAATGTTTGGGATACCTTACTTTGTATGTTCGATGATCTAACATCTTGTAACATTTACTTACTTGCTTGAGATTGAGACATTAGGCATGTTCTTGACCTTAAGAGACTGATGGCTTGTAGATAAACCCTCATACATCTTGACAGCCGTGACCGTATTGCGAGATGGGTTTCACTTCAAAGTACGTAGCTGGCTATGTCTGTCCCCCGCTCTCGAGTATTCTGATTCTGGGGCGTGACACGGTTTAAGTGGTGGCCCATGCAGGTCTTGTAAATCAAGATGTGTGATGGTTTTACCGGATAGATGCCTCAATCAGTACTCGTCTTTAATCTCTACTTGTGCTTTTTAATTTTCCTGGAATCTTGACCTGATCACATTCTTATATCCTTGATCTATCTTGGTCCTTCCTTAATGTTTCCCATGTCATTTTCTTCAGTGGTATTGCTCCTGGTCTTGCCGATCATCCGAAAGGAGAACCACCAGTGAACCAGCCTAAACAAGGAGACCAAGCCCAGCTCTCAGGAGCTGCCTCCCGAGTGTTACGCCCCGTTCCCGCAGGAGCGTTCGTCCTCGCTAAGGTGTGATGCCGCACGGGCCTAGGTTGCGCCCGTGCAAGGCTATCTCCAGAAACGGCCGATTCGAGCTAGGCCACAGAGTCGCACAGAGTGTCCCCATTGGCAGCGGAAAGTAAAATGAACACAATTGAAGCGAATTCAACTCTTTATTGATATTCAAGAAGTTTACAAGCGGCACTAGGCCGATATTACAAATCGCTCAAGCTCTCTCTCTCTGAAACATAAAAGGCGTGCCAAGTGGCTTACAAGATGGAATGATTCATGGCGATGTTCCGATACATTATGTCCTGTATATGGTGCTCCAGCTCCTTGCAACGCTCCAAGGCTCCAGAGATAGCTCCGTGCCTTAGCAAGTTCGAGGAAAGCTCCGCACCCGCCGACGTTTCCTGCTTCCTGCAAGCAGACTGTGGGGTTATCAGTACATTGTTATGCACTGGTGGGGAGGCTAGCTCGCCCACAATGCTATCATTACCAAACACGTTCTATTTACTTTTGTGCATCTCTATCATTCATTGTCTTTCTAATCTTGCCTTAGGATCAATTTCATGGCATATTTCATAGCCTATCTCGTGTTGCCAATTTCAAGTGTCGCATGGAAATACAAGCACAACTTACCCATACTTACCGTCCGGCCTTCCCTGTCCAAGGTAAACCAAGTTAGTCAACAATTCATATGCAATAACTTGATAAAATTCGCGTAACATTCAGTATTCAAGGGCGTGTCCCTGCCTCGGGTTCTAGCACATCGTAGGCATATTTTCTAACTCCTTGCACGAAGTACTTTTGATCATTTGTGCTTTACATTCGATGTCTGTTCAAAGGACGTTTTGTTCAGATTAACTTAGACCACTTTGATTTCAATGCAAGGACTTGCATGTGGATTGCCACCAGCAAAGCCCACTTAAATCTATATGCACCGGTCGCTGGCATCACAAGCCATTTTAGACATCCAAGCCGTTGTATTTCTCAACTAACGTAGGGTGCGGGCTGGCACACACCCCGTTAGTCTCTTGAAAATACTGCTGCACTTACGTCCCCTAGATGGCCAAGTCCACATCCAGGCAGCCCGTAAGCCATTTTGATTTCCGTCCGGACCGGCCACGTCCTCCCTTTGACCGTGCCGCTGGAAATCCCTTATATCTTCCACCTCCCGTATACGAGGGGATTGTCCGCGACCATTTCGTATTATTTGTCATTTAACTTAACGGCTGACTCCGAGCCGTAGGCTAACCCTTAGCCATAATGCATTATCGACCAGGTTGGCGTCCGTACAGTGCGGGTAGCGAGCCCCGTTGCACGTGCCCATCACACCTGTCGCTAACAATTCTTTTCTTTCTTATCTTTCCTTCATTCTTTCTTTTCTTTCTTTCTTTCACTTGTTCGTTCGTTCATTGGTTCTTTCACATATTTGTTCAATTCATTCACGTATTCATTCTTTCATTCGTTGATTCATTCATTCACTTATTTTGCAACTCCCTGTACGGGAGTCGCCTTGGCGACCCATCGGTCCCATAGTCTTTCAATGTTGCTATACTCTACTCGGAACGACTATGTTGATAGTCTTCCCGTTTCATTGTTGTAAACCATTCATTGTTTCATTTTTGAACGCATAAGGTACTCGAAGGTAAGCTTGTGCCTTAGCACGAGCGTGGAGTGCGGTACGAGAGTTCTCATATTTTTCCATGTTCCTTTCCATATTCTATACAAGCATACAAGATGGGATTATTCCCTTAGCTAGGTGCGTTGCGTCATTTATTAGCATGCGCGGTGTTATCGCCTAGCGGTTTCAGGGATAGTGTCCATATTGTTATGTGTCTAGGCTAAGCAAAGACGGGTTCATCGGAGCCACCCACCTTAGCGATGTTCGCATCGGCCGAGCGATACTCCGAGCGCGCCTTTAAAAGTCTAAGTCTGGATTCATCTTGACGGGCCAATGTAAATCTTGCATCGATTCTTCATCTGGTCGATGCCAACTCTTCGGGTCGACGGCTCGTTTGAGTCGTTGCACTTGCCGTTTGAATCGGCGTTCCGCTAGGGCGGAGCGGGTCATTACATAATACACCACTCAAAACAAGTCTCGTCCTCGAGACTTCCTGAGTGCAGGTCATCCTACCATTCCTTAACTCGTGTCGTCGTGTTTCTTAGACAATTCTATCGAACGGCTCTATCGTTCGATGGCATCGAACTCGATACTTTTCCAAGTTCTATGTTGCATACGTTTGGTCGATTTTATTGAATGGCTTTTCATTCATTTTAGAGTTGATGGCTCTCATTCAATTGTCGTATTTCCTTCGACTTGGTTGCTATTGTGTTGTTTCATGGGACGATAATGGTCGTACGAGGTGCGTTATAATTTATCAAACACGAGGGTCGTAGGCTGCGGCTAACTCACTTCTGTTTTATGCGCATCTCAACACCCATTTGCAGCTGCATTCGAGTTCATCATATCGCTGAGTTTGGATCGTGCACATATCCAAGGCGTCCCCCGAATACGTACATTTCAACCAAGCTTAGCGACTAGTGAAATCGGACAAGCTACTCATGATAGTTTCGAATTGCCGATCGTTTCACTAACTTCGATTTAGAACCAAACTCAAATGCATCTCACTATCGTTTTATCTCGGTCCTCGAGATGATTCGATTCACTTCTCAAGCGCTCTTGCCAACGAAATCAATACGATTTCTTCTTAGCGGGGTCGACCAAGTCTAAGTAATTTTCGTCCAATTCAAGATCAAGTATCGCACTATCACCGAGTACGTCTTCCAATCAATGATTCAATTTGTTATCGCAACTTTACTTGCGTATCATCCATCCCTATCATTTCCTTCGTTTGGGGCTAATCTTGTCGTCGTTCACGCACACTCCCAGTTCCCCGTCCTACTCTAAGTCTTAGTTTCCCCAAGTCTATCGTCCATCCAGACGATACTGTAAATGCCATCGTACAGGTTCAATCACTCGGCATAGGGTCGTCCGCCTATCCGCTAGGTCAGCTCACAAGGTCATAGTTATAAGTCAAGTCCGTGGCTCGTCGTGCAAGGTCGTTGCACGACGCTCGCCCCAAATCCTATGGTCAAACCATTTGTTCGCTTGTACGGAAGTTTCTACCCAAGTTCGTTTTGCTCAAATTTCTAAACATCGAGCATGATCACCTAATTCGCATCAAGCCTTATGTTGCACATATTCAATTCTATTCAATCACCAGTTCTAACCAATTCTTGTATTCGATCACGAGGTCATCCAGCTCGACAATAAATTGTGCCCCAATCTCACGCGAGTCCGATTATCCACGGCGGTTCATGAATCACCATGCAACGCTCCCGCGGAATAATCATTCTCATCGGGGCGTAACTCTTGTTTGAGTTTTAGACTAACCCATTCTCGATACGCGGATTGGACCTACTCAATCCTCAAGTTCAATTCTTCAAACACACAAATTCATTCTCAAGTCCACTTTCGCGTTAAACCACAAGTCGAAGCAATCAGATTGCCACGCCATCCAAGTTCAATCACTCCCGCTGTATGAATCACCATATCAGCGCTCACGCGGAGTGATCGTCATAATCCGGCACTGACGCATGTGCGAGGCTGGAGTTGCACTCGCATAAGACAAGAATGTCAACGTTGTGGTTGTCAACGAAACGAATCCAAGCATTCACATTTTCATCTAAGCCAAATTAATTCGATAGACTGACCTTCATGCGTTCAACTAAAAAATCCTCGAGCCAAATCTATCTTTTCCTTGACACATTTTTAACATCCCAAGTATAGCATCCAACGGAACAATGACATTTGCACGATCGTCATTCGCCGAGTCAGAGTACCCCCGAGTTATCGCATATCGATCTTTGATGCGCCTCAATACCATCGACGATATGCGTAACCTGACGATCTTCCTTTGTAACCGATTTCGAGTCATGCGTTGATGCTGTTGTCCGAGTTGGATATTCCATAATTTCCTTCGATATTCAAGATCAAGTTTGATCGCTATTCCTCAAGCTAGTTTCAAGATCGTTGTCCCAACTCAAGTCACAATTTATTTGAATCAATCCAAAATCGTGCGCGTGATCCTCTAAGTTTTCCTCGATCAAGACCATTCATTTTCATTCATCGTTCCGAATTGTTTTCTAACTTGCGTTGCCCATTGACAAGTTGTCCGAACGACATATCGTTCGGAACATTCGAAGTCACGACCAACTAAGCGTGACGCGTTCTAAGGCTTTGCGCGATCGCATCGCCTCGCCACGTATTCGTTGTGTTTCGTAATCCTCAATTTTCGCTCGAATGATTTTCTAAGAACATCCATACACCATTCGGATTCGAGCCATACGATCTATTCGTCGATATTCATTCTTATTCTTCTCCGAACTTATCACATACACCACTCGGGTTCAAGCCATCCTATTTAATCCACAATCACATTCGCATCACGCGCTAAGACATCCTTCAGATTCGTTCGACGAATCTCTAGCAGTAATCGCATCACGTCGCCTCGACTGTACTAAGTCGTTCGCACTTATCCTCAAAATCTAATAAATCTTTCGTGTACGCCTAAGTGTTAGTTTGATAGCATTCCTATCGATATACACACTAAGTGTATCTCTGTTCCCGACCGAGCGGTACTTGATATCGCTCGCAACTCGATTGCACCAGAAGTCGAGGTGCGCGACACGCGGCACAACTTAGCCAAAAGGTCGTGTGCATAGCTATCCCGTGTGGACTATATTCGAGTTCGCATGCTCACTTATTCTCGTTCGAGCGATAATCGATCTCACTCGCAACTCGTTTGCACCAGAAGGTCTAGGTGCGCGATACTCTGCACCACTTAGCCAAAAGGCTGCGTGCATAACCATCCCGTTCGAACTGTACTTTGGTCTCGTGTACTCGTTTGCTGTCAGCGTAAGCTCATTCAAGCATGTACTACGTTTGCTAACTCTTGGCATCGGTTCCTTCCAACTCAAGTACGTCGTGGTTCGGCACAAAGGCCTTCGCCTATCGATCCATTCAACCGAGTACTTGTACGAGCTTTTGAAAATATTAGACTTATTGTATGGAACATTCCAAGGCACAACGAGAGAGAGCGTATACTTCTTTTGTTTCAACGAGCTTTCAAAACTGAGAGAATCGAAATAAAGTCCAAGGACGTGAAGCCATGGTCTGATACAATCTGTCACGTCCCGCTTCCGCAGGAGCGATCGTCCCCGCTAAGGCGTGATGCCGCACGGGCCTAGGTTGCGCCCGTGCAAGGCTATCTCCAGAAACGGCCGATTCGAGCTAGGCCACAGAGTCGCACAGAGTGTCTCCATTGGTAGCGGAAAGTAAAATGAACACAATTAAGTGAATTCAACTCTTTATTGATATTCAAGAAGTTTACAAGCGGCACTAGGCCGATATTACAAATCGCTCAAGCTCTCTCTCTCTCTCTGAAACATAAAAGGCGTGCCAAGTGGCTTACAAGATGGAATGATTCATGGCGATGTTCCGATACATTATGTCCTGTATATGGTGCTCCAGTTCCTTGTAACGCTCCAAGGCTCCAGAGATAGCTCCGTACCTTAGCACGTTCGAGGAAAGCTCCGTACCCGTCGACGTTTTCTGCTTCCTGCAAGCAGACTGTGGGGTTATCAGTACATTGTTATGCACTGGTGGGGAGGCTAGCTCGCCCACAATTCTATCATTACCAAACACGTTCTATTTACTTTTGTGCATCTCTATCATTCATTGTCTTTCTAATCTTGCCTTAGGATTAATTTCATGGCATATTTCATAGCCTATCTTGTGTTGCCAATTTCAAGTGTCGCATGGAAATACAAGCACAACTTACCTATACTTACCGTCCAGCCTTCCCTGTCCAAGGTAAACCAAGTTAGTTAATAATTCATATATAACAACTTGATAAAATTTGCGTAACATTCAGTATTCAAGGGCGTGTCCCTGCCTCGGGTTCTAGCACGTCGTAGGCACTTTTCTAACTCCTTACACGAAGTACTTTTGATCATTTGTGCTTTACATTCGATGCCCTGTACCAGACAGTTTGAGATGGCATGGACAGAGTTGGTTATCAAGGGAACAATGCGGCTAACAGCTTCAAGCGTCTGAACGCTCCTTTCTTTGACGGAACTGAAGATGTTATTATTGCTGATGCATGGCTTCATGACATAGAGGTTATCCTGGAAATAGCTAGGATTCCTGAGGGTAAGAAGGTGGCCGTCGTGCGCCTGCAGTTATTGGACTTAGCCCGTGTTTCACTTAACAAAATGCCTAAAAATTAGCTTTTGAAAGAAAACTAGAAAAGTACAGGAAGTACAAATTTTCTGGGAATATTGCTATGGAAGTCTAATCTGAAGGCGATCACTTTGTTCCTTGGACCATACGATGATGATAGAGAGTACTGCTGGAAGATGAACAGCCGGAAGAACTATGTCACCAGAAAGGTATCGACGCACTTGGGCACTGATGGCGAGGTCGAATGCTTTCCTGCTTTGCTTCACTCTGTTCTGGAAGAAAAATTGAAGAAGAATGCTCTGGAAAATCAAAGTCTCTGGGCTCTGATCTCTATGTATTCTCTCCTCTCTCTCTGTTGATCTCTTGATGCTGTCTATGTGAAAAATAAGTCTATTTATAGACTTTCCCCTTTGTGCGTAAAAAAGCAACAAAATCCTGTCTTTACGCTGGTAACTGTCACCCACGATGGAAGTCACCCTCTGCGCACGTTGATACGTGTCCCATTATTTCAACAAAAATAGGGAGCACGTACACACGTTTCTCAATAAGTGTGGCATGATAGCCACGTAGACAAACCACGTTTTAAAGTAGTCAGGAAGGATCGGACGTAAAAATGACCTTAAATATGCCTCAAGCGTAAAGTGGCAAATTGGCGTAAAAACAGCCCAAAATAAACTTCCCAGCGTAAAGTGGCTAAAATAGCCTTGAGCGTAAAACTTAGCCCAAATAGACTTTACGCCCACAATAGTTTTGAGCGTTAAGGATCGAATAACTATAGTACGTAAAAAGAAGTAATTTTATTGAGCATAAAATAGCCTTCTCTGCCATACGACGAGCATCGGGTTTTGGTGAAAATCCGATCTTCTCGACTTCTGTGCTGCTTGCTGTCAGAAAAACCATTCTGTCAAATCAAATCTTCATGCATTAAATGCGGCCTGATAACCTGTCTGTTTCACTTAACAAAATGCCTTGGAGGAATTGGCTTTTGAAAATAAAACGAGAAAAAGTACAAGAAGTACAAATTTGATTCTGGAGAAGTATTGTTGTAGAAGTCTGATTCGTAAATGATCACTTTGTTCCTTGGACCATATGATGATGATGAAGATCACTGCTTGAAGTAGAACAACTGGAAGAACTAAGTCACCAGAAAGGTATTGACGCACTTGGGCACAGATGGCGAGGCCGAATGCTTTCCTGCTTTGCTTCACTCTGTTCTGAAAGAAAGGTTAAAGAAGAATGCTCTGGAGAATCAAAATCTCTAAGTTCTGATCTCTGTGTTCTCTCCTGTCTCGGTCTGTGTGTGTGTGTCTTGTCGTTCAAAAATTAGTCTATTTATAGACTGGGGCTTCTGTGCGTAAAAAGCATCAAAATATGTCTTTACGCTAACAACTGCCACCCATGATCAGAGTCATCCTTTGCATACGTTGATACGCGTCCCATCATTTCAGTGAGAATAGGATACATGTACACACGTTCTTCGAAATATGTGGCATGAAGGCCATGTAGGCAAACCACGTTCCAAACTGGCCAGAAAGAATAGGGCGTAAAAATAGCCCCAACATCCTCTGGGCGTAAAGCAGTAAGATGAGCGTAAAATAGCTCTGTCATAGGTTTCCCGTGTAAAGTGGTTATTGAATAACCTTGAGCGTAAAAATGGCTCAAATAGACTTTACGCACACATCGTTTTATGAGTGTAAAAACTCGTGTAAAACTCCGTGCGTAAAAGAAACCATATAGTGAGCGTAAAGTAGCTCGATCCACATAAACGACAACAATGGTCTTTGTATGAGACAAATTCCTTTGGATTCTGTGGTAAATGCCATCATTAATATCTCCATGTCAGGTTCTGCATTAAATGCGAGACTAGACAGCCTTGTCCTAGCGTAAAAGGAGTATTTGGCTAGTCATAGGCGTAAAGAGCCATCTGTTTGGACCCAAGCGTAAAACGATCAGCTTGCACAGGCGTAAAGTGATTAGCCTCTCTGTGGCGTAAAGGGATTAACCGCTCTGTTTGGTGTAAAACCAATCACTTATGAATGAAAAATGATTCATCTCTTTGACTCTTTCTCTGAAGCACTTTTTACGCTCCTAGACCCCCTTCAAAGTTTTCAAATATCTTCAAAATTTGAAAGACTTTGAAAAGAAGCGTAAAAGTTGAGATTTGATCTGCCAGCATAAAATTTGGGATACGCAACCATCATCCGCATAAAAGCGGGAATATCCAACAGTCGGCATAATTTTTAATAGTGTCGGTCAACACTCAACCGTCATAATGAATTTTTTTTCTCGAGACTTTCGAATGCCTTTTCGTTTTCCCGAGTTCTACATTAATAATGAACAGTTTCCAAAGAGGAATATGAAGAGTTGATTTAACCGTATAAATGAGGAGAAATTCTTCACTGTTGTCGTTCATCTCTATAGTGACATGGCGTCCAAGAAGGAGATTAACAATTAAGAGGCTTCGGACTCAAGGATTGACTTTGAGCGAGCACGCAACTTTGTAGCGTGCTTCGGATTAACTCCAGCAGTCTTCAGTCGCATCGATGGTGGTCCCCCGACTGCATATGAGGGCTCAGGAGATGCAGAAGCATTTTTAAATCTGATGCGTCGCTCCGGGATTCACAACATGCGTGAGTTAGGTGCCTCCCTTCGTCAATCCAACGAAGGAGAGGGAAAATGAAATTCCATGTATTGCAACTCTCTTATATGTAGGGGTCCACTTCCCCCTTTTTATAAATAAAGTTTTGATGTTAATCTCATCTGCTGATACATAGAACTGTTCAACACTTCTTTTGACTGCTTCTATGGTTATTCATTCCCAAGAAACAAACCGACACGTGGCGTCTGTCTTGTGGTTACGAGGCCTTTCAATAGGATCTCTTCCCGAAATAGACTCCCAACAGTTTCTTCAGTATTTATAAATAGCCGAGAATGTCTCATCTATTCTCATTCTCATTCCTCTGAAGATAACTTTTTGCAATGTCGTTCTTTAACAAGTGACAATGGCAAAGCTGTCCAATGGTGTTCCTTTGTACGCCCGATCATTAGACGTAGATTCAACCATCATTAGAGCCAAACCATTTGGCTTAAGTGGTAAGTCCGACTGTAAGCAAATATCTGTCTTCGAATTTTCTGTTGGAAACAGGTATTCATGGGCGTAAATTCTTGACGAGCGTAAAAAATCTTTACTGAAGCACTGGCGTAAAAGCCTTGTTGAAGCACTGGCGTAAAAGCCTTGCCGGATCAAAGGCGTAAAAAGCCTTGCTGAATCACTGGCGTAAAAGCCTTGCTGAAGCGCTGGCGTAAAAAGCCTTGTGATCTGTTTTTAGTTAGCGTTTAATACGCATCTGATAATACTTATGTTTTTAAAACACTTCTTCTTTGTTGTTTTTTTGCAGAAGTTTGGCTGAGCAGCTTTTCCAGAACCGGTATTGGCGATTTTGACGCTGTGAGGAACGTTCTTCTGACATCAACATCAGGGAGCTCATGCGCTTTTGACGCACAAATCAGACAACTCAGAACTCTTCGTGGGATAGAAGGGTCTTCCTCTGTTGGTAGGAAGAGCCTTTATACACGGAGAGTTTGATGGTGGAGTCAACTCTACCCCGAGAAATCGGGTAGTAGAGTTCCTTTCACGGCAGAACTAGGAATCGTATCCCAATGCTAGATGTGTTCCTATCTCCTCTGGAAGGCCGCCCCTAATCCACCAGTTGTATTGGCAGCAACACGTCTTCGGGCTGCCATACCCTGGGGTTCTCCTCTCGTCTGAGAGAGAAGACCAGAGTTTGATTCCTTCTGTTCTGATCGCCACAAGGGCTTGGACAGCAAGGAATTGACACCAACAACGAATCCGACGAAGAAGATCAAAGAAAAAACAGATCTCCATTAGGCTATCTTTGTGTGTATAGAATGAAAATCCAAGAATGTAATAGATTTCCATTATAATTTGTAAGAAAGTCTAAGAAATGTAATAGACTTTTTTGATAATATGGGAATGGAAATGATAAGTCTTCTATGCTCAATGATTTGTATCTATCTGGATGTGATATGGACATGATAGATAATGAAATCTTGTTTTCTGTTTTTAGCGTATACAATACTATCAGAGGTAATATGGACATAATAGTATATGTGAACTCAAAAGAAAATTAGATTAATATCTATGCAGAGGTCAAAATAGAAGTGATAGATAGGAAAAGTAAGTAGATTTAGTATTTATTCAGAGGTCATGGAAACATGATAAATAGCGAATCCCACTTTCTAAAAATAGAAAATATAAAATCCCTTTCCCAGGAGACAAGAAATCATCTTAACCAAACCTTGGTAGCTGGGGACTAAGGAGACAGATGTCATGAACATATAAGTCCATCTTAATGTATGAATGAATCATAATTTTCGGGAAAAGAAAGTATTGATTCGATTCCGTAATTAAATGAACGAACCCGATAGAACGAATGAACAGGTCTTTTCGGGAATGAAAAGTTGTTCTCAATCTCAAAGATCGGTTCATCAACAGTCCTCTTCTATAAATAGGCGAGAACTCTCTGTAACATTTCATTCTTATTTCCACTCCTTCTATTGGAAATGTCTTCCGAGGATGCACAGCAAAAGAATAAAGTTTCCAGGAAAATTGAAGACATCACTGAGATGTGTCCTCTTGAGTCAACAGTGGCGGGCCCAACTCAAGTAGGTAACAGCTCTTCTACGCCCAAGCCGCCACAAGATATCCTTGCGTTCTTAGTAGAGCCAGGAAAAACTCCTTAAGAAGAAGTACTGAGGATGGCCATCTGCAAAAAATTTCATGAGCTCAGGCAACGACGCCTTCGAGACATTAACTGACTATGTATTCCATAAGGGAGAGAGTGGCCCTCTTCCTTAATCTTTTGTCTTGAACAAAAATAATAAAAAAAGCTTTATTTTATTCTGTCCCTTTTTTTTATACATAGTATTTCTTAAGAAACTTGCCATTGATTGGCATCATGAGTAGATCTCCATTGGGCTTTGATAACCGATAGGCGCCATTGGAAAAGACGGACTCAATTACATAAGGGCCTTCCCATTTTGCTTGGAATTTTCCTTTGCTTTTATGAGTCATCACCATCGGTCTCCGAACAGCTAATACAAGTTTGCCAACCTTGAATACCCTCTCTTTTACTTTACGATTGAAAGTTTGAGATATACGGACTTGATATAGTTCAATATGCTGTTGTGCTTGAAGACGCTTCTCATCTAATCCTTCAAGTTCTTGGAGTCGTAAGCGGTCATTATTCTCTGTAGTTAGCTCATTAGCAATGGCTATTCGTAGAGATGGGATCTGGATTTCTAATGGGAGGACAGCTTCACATCCATAAACTAATGAGAATGGTGTAAAACCAGTAGGAGTCCGGACTGTTGTTCGATAAGCCCATAAATACTCTCCAAGTTTCTCATTCCAATCACGTTTATTAGAAGAGACAAACTTTTTGAGAAGTTTAATGATCGTCTTATTGAAAGCTTCGGCTAAACCATTAGCAGCTGGATTATAAGCCGTAGAAGCCAAATTCTGGATTCGATTCTGATCACAGAATCGATAAAATATCTGACTGGCAAATTGTGGACCATTGTCATGAATTATTCGTCTAGGGATCCCGAAGCGATAAATGACATGGTGTTTGATGAAGCTGATCACGTTAGATGTTTTCACTTCAGCAAGGGGAATTGCTTCTGCCCATTTAGAAAAGTAATCGGTTATAGCTAATATAAATCGATGTCCCTTGACAGAAGGTGGATTAATATGACCAATGACATCCATACCCCAAGCTTCAAAGGGCCAAGAGGCTGTTGTAGGATATAGAAATTCAAACAATTGATGAATAAAATCATCATGAATCTGACATGCTTTACATCTTCTGGCATAGTCTACAGCATCTTCTATCATGGAAGGCCAATAATATCCCATTCTTCGAATGCGGTCTTGTAATTTAGGACCTGGTTGATGAGCACCACAAATACCATCATGAGCTTCTCATAGAGTTTGTTTAGCTTCACTTTCTGAGAGACAACGCAGCAAGAGTCCATCATAAGAACGACGGTATAGCATATGTAAAGACGAATCATAATAAAATCGAAACGATCGTCTTTTGATTGATGCAGCTTCTTTCGGATCTTCAGGCAAAATCCCATGGACTGTATAATCAATGAATGGAGTTCTCCAATCTTTCTGCTGGGAACTTGACTCTGTAGTATAACTTTGTTCAATATACAAATTATTCTTAACACAGAATAAGTCTCGATCCAACAAAGTGATTGTATTTTGTCTTCGGATTGGAATAGCTAGGTCTGCAGCTAAACTGGTAAGAGCATCAGCTTCCACATTTTGAGAGCGTGGTACAAACTCAATGAAGAATCCTTTGAATGAAAGGACCAATTCAACTACCACATGATGATAAGGGATGAGATCGGGATTTCTGACTTCATAAGTCCCTCTAACTTGATTAACGATCAATTGGGAATCTCCATAAGCTTCTAGGAACTCAATATCCAGTTGTTTTACAACTTGGAGACCAATCAATAGAGCATTATATTCTGCTACATTGTTGGAGCATGGTTCACTGAGAGAATAGGCACGGTATATGACCATTTTGTCAAGAGAAACCAAGACGATTCCTACCCCAGAGACAATATTGCCGTTAGGTCCTACTCGTGATACTCCATCAAAATATAATTTCCATATGTCATTCTTCAAAGTCAGGTTACAATCCACGACTTCATCTGGAATGTCCTCATATAATTTTGATGTTTCAGGTATAGGGTGAGCAGCCAAGAAATCGGCTAATGCTTGACCCTTTATTGATTTCTGAGGTACATAAACCATGTCATAAGGAGTAAGCAACATCGCCCAAGTGGCCAACCTGGAGTTAAGAATGCTAGGTTTTCTCATCAATACCCGAATGAGATTTATTCTGAAGATGACATGAATAGTCTGCCGTGTCACATAATGTCTTATCTTTTGGACAGCAAAAACTAAAGCTAGACATTCCTTTTCCACAGGAGTGTACCTGTGTTCAGCTCCGACCATCATTCTGCTCAGATAATAAATTGCCTGCTCATGACCCACATCACTTTTCTGTGCAAGAAGAGCGCCAAGTGAATGATCCAAGGCTCGAACATATAACAAAAATGGCCTTCCTACCACCGGGGGTACCAGGACAGGAGGGTTCGTCAGGTATTGCTTAATGTCATTGAAGGCTTTCTGACATGCTTCATCCCAAACAAAAGATACACTTTTTTTAATAAATGGGAGAAAGGTTGACATCTTCCAGAAAGATTAGATATAAATCTTCTGATATAAGCAATACGACCCTGAAAGCCACAGAGTTCTTTCAGATTACGAGGAGGACACATTTCTAGAATTGCTTAACCTTATCAGGATCAACGTGGATACCCTGAGAAGTAATGACGAATCCTAAAAATTTGCCACTGGAAACCCCTAAGAAAGACGTAGTAGGGTTCATTTTCAATTGATACTGGCGCATCAATTCAAATACTGTCCTCAAGTCCTGAATGTGATCATCCTTCGATCGACTTTTAACAGCGATGTCATCTACATAACATTCAACAATCTTTCGTAGATGTTCTTGAAAGATATTGCTCATAGCCCGTTGATACGTGGCACCGGCATTTTTAAGACCAAACAGCATAACTGTATAACAATAGTCCCCAAGAGGTGTACGAAAAGCGGTGTGCTTCTCATCTTCTGGATGCATCTTGATCTGATTGTATCCTGAGAATCCGTCCATGAAAGACATGCGTTCAAAACCACATGTATTGTCTATCATGACATTAGTAATTGGAAGTGAAAATTCATCCTTTGGACAAGCTGCATTAAGATCTCGATAATCTATACAAACTCGGACTTTTCCGTTCTTCTTCATGACATGAACAATATTGGCAACCCAATCCGGGTGTTGCTCTTCACGAACAAATCCACATGTGATCAACTTTTTGACTTCTGCTTTAATTGCATCCATCATGTCTGGTCTAAAATACCGTTGCTGTTGTTTTACAGGCTTGACTTTGGGCAGAATATTGAGTTTATGAGTGGCAACTTTAGGGTCTAACCCTGGCATATCCTCATAACTCCATGCAAAGATGTCAATATATTCTTTGATAAGTTTTATCAACTCTTTCTTTTCATCTTCAGCAAGATTTTTACTGATGAATATTGGTTTGGACTTAGCTCCATCCCCAACATCAATCTGGATGACCTCGTCTTCTATAGGTGGATGTCGTTGTTCAAAACGGAGTTCCTACTGAGTATCCATCTGTTGTGCCCAAGGATCATTCTCAAATGGTTCTAATTCATTATCAGTTTGAACCATATTGACTGAGAGTACTTGTCCATATTCATCTCCAGATTGAATTTCCTCTGAATCTGATAATTATGAAGAGCTAGAAGAGAATTCTTCTTGTATATCATCATAAAACATGTGAGACGGATCATATCCCAACCCATGAC
Organism: Iris pallida; assembly: GCA_029216955.1. Classification (NCBI taxonomy): domain Eukaryota; kingdom Viridiplantae; phylum Streptophyta; class Magnoliopsida; order Asparagales; family Iridaceae; genus Iris; species Iris pallida. Next base: position 11,190,052 of record JANAVB010028397.1, read on the forward strand.
GAGTCTTTTGGTAAAACGGATCACCATATAATGGTAATCGTCTACCCTTGCCTTGATTGAGACCTTGCATAGTCTTCAAGTCATATCCCATGTTCTGGATAATCTTGATAGATTGTTGACTATACTTGTCAATTCGGATTCTTCCCTTATCTTTATCCTTCAGTTCATCTGCCTGAGCAACAGGGATATTTCTAGCTAGGTCAAACACAATTTGGCGCTTGTTTTTCTTATCAGACGGAACCACGAAGTAAGATTCTTTGTGACGTCTAAAAGTTATGCAAGCTTGTGATGAAGCGGCCACAGGTAGAAAATAAGGAGAAGATGTTAGGAACCTTTGAGCATAAGGTCCAACATCTATATGAGGAGGGAAAGAATTTTCCTTATGATCGATGTATAAAGTTTCTTCTGGCTCGATGTCGTCTTTATATCGATGACTTTGATTATCAGAAGATAAAGTCATTCTTTCGATAAACTTGACAGCCATATACTCGAAAAGGAAATCTTTATTGCTATCAAAAAGTACAGAATGATCATTTACGATTTGACTGCTACGCCTCGGATTAATCATCAGTGGACCATTATCCGTCTTCTGCGTAGATTTGCCAAGATTGACAATTAATGGTGGTTCTGGATCATTCGTACAAGAAGTACGTCCTTTGACCTTGATCATGAAAGGTTGAACTTGGCTCTTAGCAGGAATATTTGTTGATTCCTCAAATGAAGTTTGAGTTCTTCCTTTAACCTTGATTATCAGAGGTTGATCTTTGACAGATTGAGATTGGATTCGTCCCTTGACTATGATCTTCAAAGGTTGCTCCTCTGGCGGATCTTCATTAATAGATTGATCCTCGGTAGGTGATTGATCTTCAGCCATATCTGATATCTCTTTCACATGCTCTTGTTTATAAAGCCTTGAATCAGAAAAATAGGCTTCGACACCCTTGAAGGGATTGATATCAGCAAACTCAGTTTTCACAACTCCTTGGGAATCCACATACTTGAAGCATTGGTAGAGAGTTGAAGGTAAAATATTATGCTCATGAATCCACGGTCTCCCCAAAAGGATATTATAGGAGACGTCTGAGTTGATAACATAGAAAGTTACCATGGTTCGAAGATCACCAATCTGAATCTGCAGACAAATTTTCCCCAATGGCTTGCTCTTGCCAGAGTTAAAACCGACTATCGTAGTACTAGTGTAAGTCAAATCACTAGTAGGGATCCTCAGGGGTCTTAGCATACTCTGAAGAATTATGCTAATTGAGGATCCGGGATCAATGTAAATCCTGTCAATTTCAGTGGATCCAATATACCCGGTGTAGCACAAAGGCCTGTCATGCTTGTTATGCTTCAACAGCATATCTTCTTGTGTAAAGGTGATGTTGGGAATTGCTTCCATCATACTATGACATTGTGGACATGACACTGGTATATTATCAGGATTCTTGAGTTGAGCCAAGCATGAATCTGCTTGAAGTAAAGCTTCACTCAAAGTCTCTCTGCTTTCTCTGGAAAGGCGAAGTAACTCAAATATAGATAGTCTAGCCGGAGTATTGGCTAACTGAGCTAGAATATCGAATTTGTAAGGCTTCATTACTACCCCCTGACTAGAAGCAGACTTCAATGGGACGTCGAAGCGTACTACTTTCTGTTTCCCCTTTTCAACCACAGAAGGTTTAGCAGGAACAGAAGAGGATTGAGTTGGTAGTGTCTCCACTACGTCTTCAGCTTCTTTGGAGGATCCCTCATGGTCTTTATGGTACTCTTTTCCAGATCTTATACCAGCAAAAGTTTCTTCTTCGGACTCAGGCTTCGGACTCAGGAGAAGGAAGTACCATATTACAGGATTTTGTCTTTCCTTTCTTAGCCTTCTTCTTGTATGGATTGTTATGAGGAGATTCAGAACCCAATCCAAGAGTGGAATTTTGACTTTGAATTTATAAAGGAAGTCGTATTCCTTTATCATAATTCAAACCTTCTGCCTTCTGAAAGTCATAACCCATCTTCTTCATGAGATGGACAGATTGTTGACTATACAAGTGAGTGGGCAGCAGACTTTTGACAGGTGTTCTAATAGAGGAAGAGGAAGAAGCAAGACCTTCTGTACCCTCAGGAGAGTGGAGAATAGGTGTCGTTGTAGCCACAGAAGGAGAAAGATTCGGGATACGAGGAAGAATCCCTGTTAGAGCTTTTTCATAAGCAGCAAAGACTTGTTGTGCCCGATATAAAGGAACACTATTTATGGCTAACCACTGCTGATGAGTAAGCTTGAGCTTGGTAGAAGGAGCTAGACTTGGGGGACAGATGTTCAGTCCTTTCAGTCTATCTTCTAAAGGAAGGCCATCCCATAGGTGATCCAAGTCATCGGGATCTGGAATAACATGGGAAATCATGTTGCAGGTTCTGACTTTCTTGCCCTTCTTGGATTTTGAAGTTTTATCTTCACTTTCCAACTCAGGCACTAAATCAGGATGTACCCACATGATTTCACCATTCTTTAGTGTAAGCGACAGTAATCCTGCATCTTCTTCTCTGGCAGGCGGGATATTCATGATCTTCATCGTCGTCTTCGGAATTGGGATAATTCCACCTGGGACCTGCTGTGGAGGAAAATCTCCGAACTGAAGAGAAACCATATTGGTTGTAACCGTATGGTCATCATTGGTTAAAGCGATAGCCCCGCCATTTATTAGCTCCTGGATTTTCTTCTTCAGGACATAGCAAGCACTGGTAGAATGATTAATGTATCTACGATAGATACAATATTTGGGATTATCAGTTAGATTTACCTCATTAGGCCTCTTTGGCTCTGGAATCTGAAGTTTGTCACTTTTTACCAGACACTGAAATATCCCTGGGATATCACTCTCATCAAAAGAGTATTCTTCCTTTGGCCTGGAAGATTCCTGACTATTCGGCATCGTTTTATTCTTGGAAAGATTAACCATGAGGGTATCTTTCCCCTTCACATTATGATTGTCGAGGTTATTACCAGGATTACTTTTCTTTCCTCTATCATCTGAGGCGAAAATCATCCCATGTTTACGAGCTAACCTACCATTGGTCTCGGCAGAAATCGCTGCTATGATGAACGAAGCCCAATCTGAGAATTGGGAACCCGTGAAAACAGTGATGGATGGTCGTAGATTCATCTTGCATGTATCAATCAATGCTGAATCTGGCATACCAGGAGGCATCTTTAAAGTAGCCTGTCGAAAACGTTCGATGAACGTCTGAGTATCTTCTTTCTCCTTTTGTTTGATTTTTATCAAGGAGGACATATTCATGTCCATGCCTCCTTCATAGAAGCGGGAGAGAAACATTGCCTTAAATTTGTTAAAAGATAAAATGTAATTGTCGGGTAAACTTCGATACCAATCATAAGCCGAACCCGTCAGGCATCCGATGAACACTCGAGTGCGAAGAGCATCATCTTTCTGCATGTGTACAGTCATAATATCAAAGTAATTGATATATTGACTGGGAGATGCTTTTCCATCGAACAAAACCATAGATGGTGGCTTGAATTTCGGTGGAAAGGGTACATCATTCCAATGAGGAGGATAAGGTTGCTTGATCCCTAACCTCTGGAGCTGATCTTTGTGCCTCAGAACTTTAAACTGTGCTTTGAGCTCACGCACTGCTTGAATGGCTTCACTGGTTTGAGGAAGCACATTTGATTGAATGGTTGTTGGATGTACCGTAACCCCCACTGGAGGTGGTACATCTTCAGGAATGATGGGATCCAGAGATGCAGAATTCTGATTAATAGCCGGCTCTTGAGTATTCAAAGGTATTTCAGCCCCTTAACTATCTTGAGTTTGTGCTGCTACTGGTACTGGTGTTATTACCGTCGGCTGAGCAGTTTGCTGATTCAAAATTATCTGATGCATACTTTGCACCATGTTAAGCATATCTTTCAGTGATTGCTCAACGGCAGTGAGACGTTGTTCTGTATTAGCCGATGACGTCTCTGGTTCATCTCCAACAGCGTAAGATTCAACCTCTCGTGAAGATATGGAAGGATTTGTATAGAAGTATGAATCCACACTATCGGTATCAGACTCAAAAGATTGAGTACCCCCAGCTTCTGAATCAGAAGTCTGCAATCGCCTTTGTCTTCTTGATCGAGTATTCTGATATACTCCTTCAAAGGAATCAAGAAGTTTGTTGAACTGTTGTTGACCTGGAGTTTGGGACATATTCCGTCTCGGACGTCGTCCTCTGTTAGTATGAGATGCCATGTTGACTGATGCATATGACAGCTCATCTTCTTGGTCTTCAGCTTGATGTTGAAGCGAAAAACTCAATCGATCGAAAATTGACCGTTTTGAAGCCGAACAACAACAATTGATCACAACTTGGTGATATTCACAATGATGTTTTTCTTGGGGGAGCGTCACCGGAGATTGTGAATTCTTACGCTTTTGTATGAGCAATTCACGTAAGTCAGAAGGAATGGAGGGAGTATTCTTCTTTATCACATTAGGGGTAGAAAAACGTTTAGTACCCTGTGTGTAAAGAAGATTACTAGCAGCATTTGCAGAACCAAATTGTACATTTTTACGCGTTTGGAGTTGTGTGCGTAAATCTTGAGATTTTTGAGCACGAAGGACTCCATCTTCATGGCGCGTGATTTGCAAGTTTGGTACTTTGCGTAAAGCAGTATAAGAAGGTTGTTGGTGTAGGACAGAAGTTTTACCAACAACATTTTTACGCTGTATGCGTTTAGGTACATTCACATTAGATGTGCAAACATCGTTGTGAATTTTATCTACACTGTCACAGACAGGAGACTTACCTTTACGCGTAAAACGTAAAAATTGATTATCTACCACGTCACAGACGGGAGATTTTGTTTTACGTGAGGAGCGTAATTTGTGTGTGTCTACCACGTCACAGACGGAAGACTTATTTTTACACTCAGAAGCATTAGAATCTGCCACATTACAAATGGGAGACTCATTCTTATGCCTTGAGCGTAAAACTTGGTTTTTACCCAGTGGGCGTAAAACCTGGTTCTTACGCAGTGGGCGTGGAACCCGATCATCTACACCATCACAGACGGGAGACAAATTGTCACACTTAGAGAGCGACGTCGAAGTAAGGACTGCTTGTTATGAACGGGAGCCCCTACGACAGGAGAGGGAAGAATTCCCTTGTTATCAACAGCAACAGAGAGATCAGAAGCTATTTTGGAATTAGGAATCCAAATTTTTTGTGCTTTGCGAGACTTTTGAACATTGGAGCAGCGAGAACCACCCCCAGTTCGGAGTATTTCTTCGTAGGCAGTCTGGTCGAAGTGCACAACCAGAGTCTTCTTGGTCGAACCGACAGAAACATCATCATATTGAGCAATTGCCTCCTCGTCAGAGGAGAAGGTCGTCCCCAGCAGAGTCGCCATTTTTGTTTCACTTAACAAAATGCCTTGGAGGTATTGGCTTTTGAAAATAATACGAGAAAAAGTACAAGAAGTACAAATTTGATTCTGGGGAAGTATTGATGTAGAAGTCTGATTCGTAAATGATCACTTTGTTCCTTGGACCATATGATGATGATGAAGATCACTGCTTGAAGTAGAACAACTGGAAGAACTAAGTCACCAGAAAGGTATCGACGCACTTGGGCACTGATGGCGAGGCCGAATGCTTTCCTGCTTTGCTTCACTCTGTTCTGAAAGAAAGATTGAAGAAGAATGCTCTGGAGAATCAAAATCTCTAAGTTCTGATCTCTGTGTTCTTTCCTGTCTCTGTCTGTGTGTGTGTGTCTTGTCGTTCAAAAATTAGTCTATTTATAGACTGGGGCTTCTGTGCGTAAAACGCATCAAAATCTGTCTTTACGCTAACAACTGCCACCCATGATCAGAGTCATCCTTTGCATACGTTGACACGCGTCCTATCATTTCAGTGAGAATAGGATACATGTACACACGTTCTTCGAAATATGTAGCATGAAGGCCATGTAGGCAAACCACGTTCCAAACTGGCCAGAAAGAATAGGGCGTAAAAATAGCCCCAACATCCTCTGGGCGTAAAGCAGTAAGATGAGCGTAAAATAGCTCTGTCACAGGTTTTTCGCATAAAGTGGTTATTGAATAACCTTGAGCGTAAAAATGGCTCAAATAGATTTTATGCACACATCGTTTTATGAGCATAAAAACTCGTGTAAAACTCCGTACGTAAAAGAAACCATATAGTGAGCGTAAAGTAGCTCGATCCACATAAACGACAACAATGGTCTTTGTATGAGACAAATTCCTTTGGATTCTGTGGTAAATGCCATCATTAATATCTCCATGTCAGGTTCTGCATTAAATGCGAGACTAGACAGCCTTGTCCTAGCGTAAAAGGAGTATTTGGCTAGTCATAGGCGTAAAGAGCCATCAGTTTGGACCCAAGCGTAAAACGATCAGCTTGCACAGGCGTAAAGTGATTAGCCTCTCTGTGGCGTAAAGGGATTAACCGCTCTGTTTGGTGTAAAACTAATCACTTATGAATGAAAAATGATTCATCTCTTTGACTCTTTCTCTGAAGCACTTTTTACGCTCCTACACTGTCCTCAGGCGTAAAATTTAATGAATTGCTTTGGCGTAAAGTGGCTCGCGTAAAGTTCAATGCAAATAGCCCTGGCGTAAAATTCAATAAAATAGCCCTGGCATAAAATAACTCACATAGAGAGTTGTTTGCATAGAGTCCTCAATTTTTTTGACTTAGTCCATAAAGCACCTTTTACGCTCCCACAGCCCGCAGCTGGTGGGTGATATAAGCAGTTGGATTGGCGATGCCTGTCTTATGGGTGGTATTCAGCGGCATGTTCCAGATGAAGCACTTTGATGCAGTAGCTCGGTCTAATCTGCAGACCAGATTCAGCAATCTCAAGCAGATAGAAAGGACGGTCGATAGATATGCGGCCGAGTTTTCTAGTCTTAGTCGATTTACTCTCACCTTGGTGGCAACCGAATTGGACCGAGCGTAGCGATTCCAGCAGGGACACCACCTAGAGATCATTCTAGCAGTGGAGCAGTTTGAGCACCAGATGTTTGATACCGTCTTGCAAGCAGCGAAGAGGCATGAGTATACCTCCCAAAGGATATAGATCAAACTGGAGGACGGAAGAGGTCTTATGGACAGTTGTCCCAGTCATCAATACCAGCCCCGGCAGCTAGGGCTTTGACCATTGGAGCTCCTAGGACGGCAACCATAGTTTCGTCGATTCAGCACTCGACACCGACGTACCCTCAGCAACAGAAGCAGAAGCAGAAGTAGTCTTCCGTGATAGGCTGCACTCATTATGGAAAACCAGGACATGTAGTCTTAGAGTGTCGCAGAGCACAGGGGTTGTGCTTGGCTTGTGGAGCACCGGATCACATGATAGGGTCCTGCCCGCATAGAGCCAGATGCGCAAGCCCGTGCCATGGTATGAACTCACTCAGTGCCGTATCGTAACACGTGTCAAGGTCATGGGAATTATGACTATGATTCCACAACTTAGGGATGTCACCTATGACTAAGTCAGATACATGAAACTCGCTGACAATGTCGTCAATGACTGTATCCGAGGCATCACTCGGACACACAACTACGCCCACACTACCAAGTGCGCAATATATAAATATGGATGAAATAAACCAGTAATACAAGGCAAGGTATACTTGCCTGAAACTTCGGAAAGCGCGAACGAAGATCCAGGCTCCTCAATCAAGGTCGTATCGTCTAGTGTACCTATAAATACAACAACCAAGATTTACGATACGTTAAACAAACATTCATGATTTACATATCTATTCACACACAACGTTGTGTATACGTATATACGTATTCACGTATACACACATACGTGAAAATATATATATGATGGTGATATGAAATACACATGAAACTGTGATAAAAGTATGGACTGGTTACAAGCATGTACGTCAAATAAATCTCATGTACATACTCAAGATATCAATATATATATATATATATATATATTGAAAATTCACGAGAATTCACCTGCGACACCAAGAAGCTCCAACTTTGAGGTGTCAAAATTCACGAAAAATTGTCGCACTTCCTTCTGCGGTACTGAAGACCCTTCTTTGGCGATCGATTGGTTGGAGGAGTTGGAAGACCTGTTCAAACTTCTGGGCATCGATGAGTCCAAGAAAGTCGCATGCGCTCAACTTCTACTCCGATTGAACGCGTACGACTGGTGGACCGTACAAAAGGAAGCATTCAGACGCGGCGAAGAGACAATGACAATCTCTTGGGCCATCTTCCGAAAGGCGTTCGAGATCGAGTACCTCACTGCAGCCGTTTGTCAAGACAAAGAAAATGAATTTATGTAGCTGAAACAAGAAAACAAGATGGTGAGGCAGTACGCAGCAAAATTCAATAAGTTAGCCAAATTCATTGGAGCATTCTTGCCAACAATAGAGAGTCGTGCTAGACGGTTCAAAGTGGGAATGCGGACCTCCATCTCTGCTCGTGTGTCAGTTCCCGAATACAAGACAATGGGTGAGTCCCTGAATGACGCCCTCCGTCTTGAACGCCAATATCCTCCAGATGCTGCCGGCACTGTGCATACATACAATCACAAACGCCCTAGCCACGTGGAAGAAAATAATACGACCAAGTGTCCAAATAATAGGCAACAAGGCAAATATCAAGGGCGTAATCCATGGCCTTACTGTATCCGATGTCGCCAGTCCGGTCACACTATCATCATTGTCGGATACCAGATGCTAGATGCTGGAACTGTGGTAAAAAGGGCCATGTTCGTGCTGATTATCCGACCAGAAGACCGAACCCAACGGCGCACCAGCAGTAGCAATATCGTCCAGGGAACCAGGGTCCAGCGCCTCGAGCCTACCAACCTGTACCACAAAATGGCCAAGCCTGTCACCATAATGCCCAGGGCCGCGTCTACGCCATGACTCGAGATGAAGTGCTTGCACCAGATACGGTAGTGACAAGTATACTAAATTTCAATAATGTGCATGCTCATGTACTATTTAATTTAGGTACTTTGTATAGTTTTATATCGACGGACTTTGCCGTCGAGCACAAATTTCCTATAATATCATTAGATCTCGACCTTAGCGCAAGTATACCTTCGGGCACACTACTACTCACAAATTTAGCCTACGGCGACGGGATCATCTGTATTGGGGGTCAAAAGATCGTCTTGATGAGATAGTTCTAGATATGAAGGACTTCGATATCATACTGGATATGGATTGGCTCGGTCCTTGTAACGCCACTATTGACTGCGCAAGAAAGAAGGTCACCTTCCGTATACCTGGAGTGCCTGAATTCTACTACTCATGTGGTAAAGCATCGCCGACGTGTATAGTGATTTCGGCAATTTCTGCTTGAAGGATGCTGTATTCAGGATGCGAAGGCTACTTGACGTCCGTTCAAGACACACGACTGGTTGGTGCAAACGTAGGCCAGGCCGACGTTGTGGCAGAATTCCCCGACGTGTTCCTGAACGAGCTACCTGGAATGCCACCCGATCGAGAAATTGAACTCACCATCAATACATTCCCCGACACCCGACCGATCCCGAATGCTCCATACAAAATAACCCTAGCAGAATTGAAAGAACTGAAGACACAACTATAAGAATTACTTAACAAAGGGTTTATCCGCCCGAATATCTCGTCGTGGGGTGCGCCCATGCTATTTATGAAAAAGAAGGATAGATCGATACGGCTATGCATCGACTATCGGGAATTGAATAAGGCCACCGTTTGGAACAAATACCCCTTACCCCGTATCGATGACTTGTTTGACCAGCTCCAAGGAGCAACGGTGTTTTCGAAGATTGATCTGCGATCAGGTTATCACCAACTCAAAGTCAAGCCAGATGACGTGCCGAAGCCTGCCTTTCGTACTCGCTACGGCCACTACGAGTTCTTGGTAATGCAGTTCGGTCTAACAAACACCCTTGCCGTCTTTATGGATCTGATAAATCGGGTGTTCCGTTCGTTCGTTGACAAATTCGTAGTAGTCTTCATCGACGATATCCTTGTCTACTCAAAGGATTGAGCGCAACATGCAGAACACCTGTGGACGGTACTCCAAACCCTTCGAGTGAATCAGTTGTATGCGAAGAGGAGCAAGTGTAAACTCTGGCTGAACAACGTCTCATTTCTCGGGCACATCATCTCCGTCGCGGGCATCTCAGTCGATCCGAAGAAAGTTGAGGCAGTTGCTGATTGGAAACGGCCGACATCAGTTAGCAAAATTCGAAGCTTCCTAGGCTTGGTGGGATACTACCGACTCTTCGTAAAAGACTTCACAAAGATTACGTCGCCGTTGACTCGCCTCACCCAAAAAGGAGTCGCATTCGAGTAGTCAGACGACTGTGAAGCTTCCTTCCAGGAGCTCAAACAATAGCTCGTTTCGGCCCCAATACTTTCTCTTCCTTAAGGGACTGGGGGATTTCAAATCTTCAGAGATACTTCTGGCCAGGGCTTGACGTGTGTGATCATGCAGCGGGATAAGATGATATCTTTTGCTTTCCGACAGTTGAAGTCGTACGAGAACAACTACCCCACGCACGACCTAGAACTAGCGGCAATTGTGTTCACGTTGAAGCTGTGGCGTCACTATCTTTATAGCATGGCGTGCAGGATTTATATGGACTAGAAAAGCCTCAAGTATCTCTTTATCCAGAAAGAACTGAATTTGCGGCAGAGACGATGGCTTGAACTGAGCAAAGACTACGACTTATCAATCGACTATACACCGGACAAAGGAAATATTGTAGCGGATGTGCTGAGCCGAAAATAATTAGCTTCATTATGCATCAACAGTCGACTGCTGCGTGACTTGGAAGGAATGGACATTGAACTCTAAGTTCGTTTTAGAGACATAAAACTGGCACAACTGCGACTGGAACCGAGCCTATTGGCGAGAATCAAGTCTGCTCAGAAGGACGACCCATACCTGGAGAAGATACGGAAGTTGATATCAACAGGAAAAGCGTCTGACTTTGCAGAGGACGAATCGGGAGTATAGTGAGTGAAGGGTCGGCTATGCATTCCAGATGACGCAGAACTTAGAAAGGAGATAATGACGGAGGCACATTATGCAAAATATTCCTTGCATTATGGTAGCACCAAGATGTATAAGGACCTCTGCATTGTCTTTTGGTGGCACGGCATGAAGAGGGACGTAGCACTCTTTGTGTCAAAGTATATGGCCTGTCAGCAAGATAAAGCTGAGCACCAGCGACCGGGCGGGGAGATGCAGAACCTTGCCATTCCAGAGTGGAAGTAGGATCATGTCACTATGGACTTTGTTGTTGGCTTACCGAGGATGTCGCGGGAAAACAACACCGTCTGGGTCATCGTCGATCAACTAACCAAGTTAGCACACTTCATAGCCATTAAAGTCACTTGGAGCGTCGACCGTCTTGATCAAATATACCTTGACAAAATAGTTCGACTGCACGGGATCCTAGTATCTATCGTCTCGGATCGGGATGGACGGTTCATGGCATACTTCTGGGTTAGTCTTCATTCAGCATTGGGGACCAAGTTGAAGTTTAGCTCAGCTTATCATCCTCAGACTGACGACCAAACAGAATGGGTGAACCAGATTCTCAAAGACATGTTACGACTCTGTGCGATCAACTTGAAGTCAAGTTAGGACGTTCATCTACCGTTGGTCGAGTTTGCATACAACAACAGCTATCAGTCCAGCATCCAAATAGTGCTGTATAAAGCTTTGTACGGCCGAAAGTACAGATCGCCCATTTGCTGGGATAAAGTCAGGAAATGGTAGATACTTGGCCCGGAACTGGTGGAGCAGACTGTGCAGAAGGTCAAGTTGATACGATAAAGATTGAGAATAGTATAAAGTCGACAAAAGAGTTATGCCGACATGCACCGATGCCCCTTTAGTTCTTAGAAGGCGACCATGTATTCCTGAAAGTAATGCCCATGTGTGGAGTTACAAGATTCGACGTGAAGGGGAAATTGAGCCCAAGATTTGTCGGTCTGTTCGAGATATTGAAACGAGTTGCCCCAGTAGCTTACCAAATTGCTTTGCCGCCTACGTTGTCGGATGTACACACGTCTTCTACGTCTCACAGTTGCAGAAGTACATGCACGATCCGAGCCATGTAGTAGATTTGGGTCAGCTGGATCTGAAGGCGGACTTGTCATATGTCGAAGAGCCTGTGAAAATCTTGGAGCGCAAAGATAAACTTCTCCGCAACTGTGCTATTCCTTTCGTCCGTATTCTCTGGAGAAACCATTCGGTCGAGGAGTCGACGTGGGAGCTTGAGTCAGAAATAAAGAAAAAATTTCCTTCATTGTTCTCGTAGAGGTAGGTTCTATTCTTAAGTTTCGAGGACGAAACTTTTTCTTAGTTGGTTATGGTGTAGTGCCCCGCCCCTGTATCGTGCCCCATTCTCCATCTACGGGGTGCGCGAGAAAGAAACACTGTCGCCATCGATTCAGTAGGAACTGATAGGTCAGGATCGATCGAATCGGTCGAATGAAAACATTTGAATTAAGATCCATTCCTCGTTATGGAATGGCTTCTTCGGAACCAAGTCCCATATTCAGTGGGTTGCGCCTCAAGGATTGACTCTGCGGCTGAGTCAGAAGAGACCTCCCGTTGCTCTATTTTTTATGCCACTTGCGTTGGTTTTTACTTTGGTTTTCTGAATGCATTTTCGTGAATGTTTTCGATGGTTTTCATGGCTTGCATTTCGAACTCGTATTTCCTATCGAACTTTTTGTATAATACAGTGTTCTAATCGGTTACTTGTGCGATTTCAGGTAATCGCGTAGGCGATGTCTAGCGCGTCCAACAACTCTCTCGCCTCAAGCAAGACTCAAGGTGAGTGGCTGACCTCCTTCGCCTCGACCCTCTATTTCAAAATGGGAAATCGGGTAACGATATCAAATTTGAATGCTTCGTTTGAAAAATACAAGTCCTATGTTCTAGAAGAGAAAAGATGAGATGTTTAGAAAAGAGATAGAATTATTTCAGGTTTCAAAACAACCAAGTAAATGAATCGATTACATAACAAGCCCCAACGATACCCTAAAATATACCCTGTTAACTTAACACGGTCATGGACAACTTGTCGACAAGGGCGATGGTTTCTTCGAGCGGCAACCCGGCACCATAAGACTGACTCGGACTAGGAAGAAACAGGTTATAGCCGAGCTGGGTATGAAGTAACCGGTAGTTCGGGGACTTGCATCGGAGCTCGCTACTTGCGGTGTAAGGACCCCGTTTACCAGGCTATGTCCAGGATGGCTAGTTAATGCCAGTGACCTCCACAATATACACTTGATATGAATTATTATCAACTAACAGGGATGGAGAGAGTAAGTTTTAGGTTGCATGGCACGCTCTGTCGAGGGAAATTCTGGTGTAATTTACTTGGTTTACGTTTAGTCAAATGGTTCGCATGAAAATAACTAGGATGGTTAGAAAGATCATTAAAAGCAAGTTGTATGATTTTTATCTAAATTATTGAACCAAATGAGAGCCTGGAAACTAATTAGTCACTCACCAGTACACGTTGATTGTACAGATCCTTGCTCTCTCTACAGATGCGATAAATCGGGAGAAGCGTGCTGCGTGAAGAAAGGCAACGCTCGTGTGTTTTGAAGCTTCGTCCGTGCTGTCGAAGCCTTGATTCAATCTCTTTTGAAGACTCCACTGTCGAAGACCAGAAGACAGATGGAGCGACTCCCCACCATCCCAGGTGGTTTTATAATATTGGTTGTAAAATCAAATGGATGAAATGTATGGAACGACTATCTCGTCGACGTTCATTTTGTAATGGAGTCAGTTTGTAAAAAGCCCGTACAGTACCTTTGTATCAAGTCTGTAAAATAATGTTCAATATCAATAAAGCTTAAGTTTTCTTCTTTATAATGTGTGTTCAATTTACTCTGTACATTCTCTTGTTGTTGTGTTTCGGATAACCTTATGACTATGCCTTGTGCGATCGCAATTTAGGTTCGTACGACATCTCGTCCGGGGGACGACTATCGATTCAACAGAATCGGGGCGGTTACTCTCAATCTTCAACTTTCCGAAGTTGACTACGTGTTAACTGAGGAGGAACCTACTGTTCCAGAAACTGGGTCTGCAACCGCAATTACTGTGCTACTAAAAATCAGGCCAAATAGAAAAGGGAGAATAGCATCTGTAGGCTTTTAATCCTAAATGCTATGGAGGACTCCCTAAAGGGATCATATTCAAAGAAGACAATTTCCAGATAGATATGAGAGTCACTGGAGAAACTTTATGAAAATGACAAAAACATGAGCAAGATATTTATTGTTGAAAATATCATAAATTGTTCTTTGAAGACGAGAAGTCTATGCTGTCGTAGGTAAAGAAGTTCCTGAAGCTGCGATAGAAGTTGGAAGATGAGGCAGCCCCTCACCGACAAGTTTGTTGTTAGAGGGATCGTCTTAAACCTTCCCACTAGGTACAGCAAGTTCTATACAAACATGCATAGGAAGAAGTTGTAGATCAGTCTGGAAGATCTCCTATAAAAAATCTATGTTGAGGACCAGATGAGGGCTCACCTGAAGGTGGACACACTGTCCAAATAGATGGCTAATGCTAATTTGATTCACACCAAGGAATACAAGGAAAAGCAGGTAGCTTTCCACAGCAAGAAGAAAGACCCTAATAATCTGAAAGTGAAGGGGACTTCCTTCAATCAACAGAAGCCAAAGTCCCAGATGCCTTACTTAAAGTGTGGCAAGAATGGCCACTTTAAAAGTGAATACAAATCCAAGCCCAAGCAATCAGAGCAAGGTGACCCTAGTAAGGTTTTTATGATCACTGACGTTGTTATAATGATTGTGCAGGTCACTGCGGTGGGGGCTGACTCTAACTGATAGGTAGACACTGGTGGCACCTACCATGTCTGCTCAAGCAAGGAATGGTTCACCACCTATACACCAACTTCTGAAGTGGTTATGGTGGCGAACGAGACACAAGATAAAGTGTAGGAGATCGAAAGGGTGGTCTTGAAGCTGACTTCTGGGAAGTCTCTGACACTTTAAGGTGTGAAAGATGTACCTGCTATCGTAAAGAACCTGATCTCTGGAGGCCTACTCTGTAACACAGGCCTAAGGATGGACATCAATGCTGGCCAGATAGTGATGTCCATAAAGGGAACATACTTTAGGAAAGGATTTTATATCGAAGGTATGTTTAAAGTTCAGCTAATAAATCAGTCCATTGTAATTAATGCAACCGCTCATTCTACTTATACTCTTGAGTCGTGGCATAATAGACTAGGTCTTGTTTATTGTAAAAGAATAAATAGAATGTCTAGTCTAGGACTTATCTCCAAATATGGGGGTAAAGTAGAGAAATGTGAAGTATGTGCTCAGACGAAGATCACAAGGAAACCCTTTCCTCGGGTTAATCGAAGAATAGATCTTCTGGAGTTGGTACAATCCGATATCTGTGACTTCAAACAGTTCTCTACAAAAGTCGGTATAAAGTATTTTATAACCTTCATCAACGAATTCTCAAAGTACGCATTCGTTTACTTGCTGAAGGCTAAAGATGAAGCAATCGAGAAGTTCAAAGAGTTCAAGGCCGAGGCTGAACGACAAACTGGACAACACCTCAAGAGAATAAGAAGCGATCAAGGTGGAGAGTACCGGTCTCATGAATTTATATCGTTCTGTAAAGAACATAGAATTTTTAATGAGACTACTGCTCTGTATTCTTCTCAATCTAACAGACTAGCAGAAAGGAAGAACAGAACGTTGACAAAAATGATAAACTCAATGTTGTTGACCGCGGGTCTTCCAAAATGCTACTGGGGAGAAGCTGTATTGACGACGACTTTTATTCTAAATAGAGTGCCTCATGCAACGTAAGACGTTACTCCTCATGAACTTTGGTTCAAAGTCAAAACAACCTTGAATGCCATTCGAGTGTGGGAGTGTCTGGCATATGTGAAGCTTCTAGATCAAGATTCAGAAGCTCGGGATAAGGACTACGAAGACGATCTTCTTGGATTATGTCGAGAGTGTGATTCTCAGAGATTTCTTGATATTGAATCAAAACATATCATTAAATCTCGTAACGCAGAATATTTTGAAGACAAGTTTGCAAGGCACAAGAACATTATTCTTACGGATATTCCGGAGAACAATGAGGGTGCACAGGAAACTGAAGCTTCCAATGAGAATGTAGTCCAAGAAGATGTTGTTGTTGGAACAACGGTTTAACAAGAGCTTGCTGAGCCGTCAACTAAGTGAGTGAGAAGGCCGAAGGACTTCAGAAATGACTTTGTCACCTATTATATGGAAGCAGATCTGTCACGACCCGCATCCAATGTAAGGGCACGAGAAGTGCATACGTCCAGCCTACGCCGAAGTGTCGGCAATAGAACGCTGTCCTAGGTCATAATATCTAACTATATTACAATGATATACTCTCCAAAGGAGGACAACATAGAAGTACAACTCAATCACAGAACCTGAGATAGAAATAAAGGGATAAAAAGATAGATAATAATCTCAACAGAGAACTATAACTGAAAGTTAATAAGTTTAGATGTTTAAACAACATCAAAATCTAAATAACTGAAGTACATCTCAAAGACAAAACATCTAAATAAAGATAACTAGTCTAGCAGTTTAATCTAGACAATGGGCAAGTCCTCAGCAACTGTTGGATCCTCCTGAGGGCCCAAGTCAGCGGTGTCATCTAAGCTAGCTCCATAGTAAGTAGGGCAGAACTCCTCCTCATCCTCTATAATATTTTCAACTGGACCGATCATGACAGTAATGAATACATATCTCTCACACAGTTCATATCATGACAGGAAATGTAAAGCATGCTATAGAATAAAGTACATAAAAACTGTAAGAATAAATATGAAGAAGAAGAGAGAATTTGATAACAGAAAATATTTAGATATGGTAATAGAGAACTGTAAGTGACTAGTGATTTAGAGTACAAGATAGACATATGGACGACTTGATTTGTATATGATTACACTACAGAGTTTGTACATGATTACACTACTTTAGAATTGTTCACTTGACTACTTCTACTCCCCCGTACCCCAATCAATACACAAGGATCAAGACAGGTTATGTTATTATACATGAAAGTATATACATTAAACTTATGAGATCATGAGAGTACATGAGAGCACATGAGTGTACATAAATAATAAGAGTCCATGAGATACATGATGTTCGTGAAAAGCACATGACATGATGTATCTGATACACCCGAGAGGGATAACATCTCATGTAAAGATCCATATAGTACTAATCCGTGATAACATCGTGTCAGCATCAAATAAATTAGTCTATAACAAGAATATAATTTCTAACAAGTATGAAATGGTCAGAGAATGTACTCGCCTGATATCCCGAATGTCTGATGAGAATATGAGTCCAAACTGGAGTATCTGAGTCCTATTCAGAGCAACCACAGATTACAAAGTGTCCAACATAAATTTAGAGAAATTTACAATACATTCTAAATAATTCTAGGTCATTTTGGGTCAAATTCAACCCTTTGTCAACTCTGGTCAATCCTGGTCAACCATTCTGGTCAACTAGGTCAACCCTAAGTCAACTAGTCCATTATTCCAAGTTTATGTCAAACTTGAGTCATCTAGTCATTTGAAGTCCATTTAGGTCAAGTTTAGATCAAGTTTGACCCAAAGTTGACTTTTGTCAACTTGGTCAACTTGCTAGTCAACTATGAAAAGTTAGGCCTATTGGGTCAATTCTAAACAAACTAACCAACCATAGGCTAATATCCTATATCAAAATCAAATATATTCATTCAATTCAATATAATATTTTATATATATATATATATATATATATATATATATATATATATCAAAGGAGTGAAAGCAAGTGTGTATGTGCTGTATTGTGTAAGGGGGTAGACTAAATCTCAGAAACTGAGATTGAACTCAAGTTCAAAACATATATATATATATATATATATATATATATATATATATATATATATATATATATATATATATATATATCAAAGGAGACCCCCCCCCAGCCGCTCCTTCTCCCGCGGTGGCGACCCCCCCCCCCCCCCCCCGCTTTTCTTTCTCTCGAGTGGCCGAAGCCCTCGCTCCTCCCGGCTCCCGGCGGTCCTGGAGCAGTCCGCGCCTCCGCCCACCCAGCCCCGCCGGCGTTCCCTCCGGCGTCTGAGGCCCCCCCTCGTGGGCGATGATGGCCGCGCTGCGGCCCTCGTGCTCGATCCCCCTGTAACTCCCAAAATCATATTTGGTAAATTTTAGGGTTTTTCTAATTTTTCTTGAATTTAAATATTTTTTCTTACAAAAACCAAATTTCGATTAAAATGAATTTCGGGTTTTCCTCAATTTGAAAAGTATTTTAATACTAATTTACGTATTTTAGATGAATTGCAATCTTGTTATTGTTATTAATATTGATTGAGTTGTAATTTATTATTAACTGTTAATTATGATAAATGGTTTATTATTATTTTCGGATTTTATTAATATATAATTTTATTGGAGAAAATGGCAACTGTTTTATTAACAGTTGGAAATTTTGTAATCTGTTGGATATTTACTTTCGAAAAACTGTTGGAGGAAACATTGCAATTTTAGAATCTGTTTTAGGTTGATTTTGAAAGCCTGCTTTCATTTGAAAATCTGTTGGAGGCAAACTCGATTTTGAAGTTTGTTATTATTTTGAATTTTGAAAAGTTGTTACAGACTATTCTAATTTAGCCCAGATCTAATGTTAATTACTGCATTGCCACTATGTTAATTACCCCCAGATCTGTAACTTATTACATCTTTGCCACTCTGTACACACACACACACATAATATTATTTTATTATAAATTTACACACAGTCCTATGCATTTCTGACACACTGTCAGTCCTCTCTCTCTCTCTCTCTCACTCTCTCTCTCTCTACACGTCACCTCTCTCTCTCATCTCTCTCTCTCCTCTCTCTGGTCGAGGAGCACCGCCGCTGGCCGACCCCCGGCCATCGACCACCGCACCCTTGCCGGAACGTCGCCAAGCTCGCCGTCACACCATCGCCATCGGTGCTGCCATCGGAAAGAGAGCCACCGCCTCTATTTTCTTGGAGACCTCATCGCCGTCGTCGAGCAGCGAGCCGCCTCGACTGTCGAGCTGTCTCCTCGACTCCAGAGCTGCCGCCTCGAAGACCACGCCACCGCCAGAGTGCTACCTCGGGCTGTGCTGTCGTTTCGACTGCAACGCCGAGCCACCGCCATCATCAGGGCTGAGCGCCGAGCCCGAGGAGCCACCTCCTCATAGTCGCTGCCGCCGTCGAGATCCAGTAGCAGCGAGGGCCGCTCTGCCACCTCGGGAGGAGAGCCGCCCCTTCGAGAGAGCGCCACCTCGCAGATCGTGCACCGTCCTTCGGAGCTCTTGACCGCCACCTCGAGACGAAGTCGACGCCGCGAACCTCGCTGAGACCACCGCCGTGGTCGGATCTCCGTCACCTTGTGTCGCCGCCGAGGATCGACGTCCCCTTCAGGCCGGTAAATCCCGCCTCGATCTCTCGAACCTCTTTCTTCTAGCTCTTGATTTTAGGGTTTCTGGTTTGGGGATTAGGGTTTCCTGTGAAGATGGTAGATTAGGGTTCCTGAACCTAGATCTAGGGTTTCACGTCGGAGAAGGAAGTATTAAGGAAAAAGACCTAGAAACTAGGGTTGTATGGGCTGCGGCCATGGCACAGAACTTGGTGCTAGGGTTTCGAACCCAAGGGAATGTAGGAGAGGAATCTAGGGTTTTGGCCATGGAAAGTTTTAGGGTTAGGGTTCTCCATAGGAAGTCTAAGGATTAGGGTTTTCCTAGCCATGAGAGACCAGAGGAAAAAGAAGAAGCCTACGGGTTAGGGTTTAGAAGAGGATGCTGGAGGAGGAAGACGAAACTGAAAAAATAGGGTTTCACCTAGGGTTCAGGCGGGGAAAGTCTAGATGAGCTTGGGGTTGAAGAAGACGGAGAAGGAGTCTCTTCGCTGGAGAAGACGAAGAGGCCGAGCTTCTCTTTGCCGGAGAAGACGGAGAGACGAGCTGTCTCTCGAATCTTCGGCTGGGTTCGGTTCGTTGAAGTGACCTGAGAGGAGAGAGAAAAGAAGTGATAGATATTGGTGAGCTGATGGGCCGGGTCTCTAAGCCTAGGGATTGGGCTAGTATTTTAATTGTAAGAATTTAGGTTTTAACTGTTATAATAACAGAGAGTATATAAAATTGGGTTGGGCCGGGTTACAGGCTAGGAAGAAGGCTGGGTATTTTGGGCCAGTAGGGTCTGTGGGCTGGTATTGGATTTAAGAGAATTTAAGGTTTAATTATTAAGTTTAGCAATGTAGAGCTGGACCAGGCCTTGGGACTTAGTGATGGGCTGGTCCTGAGCCCTATAGTTTTGTTTAAATAATTTGTAGTTAGGCCGGATTTTAGGTGATGTATTTTGGGCTGGTACTATTAAATCCTTACTGTTACTATTATATTGTTAGTATCCATGTAAATTTTGCTAGTAGAAATATTCTTAAATAATATTATCCTTCTAAGTTATTTTATACTAGTTAGTTTATCTATAATGGACTAGTAATTATTTTGGTTAAATTAATTGTTTTACAAATAATTGTTAAGGTTTCATTTTTGCTATCATTTTTATATTATATTTCCAAATACATATAAATGCTACCTTATTTATTAGCATAACATAAATATCTTGTTAACAAATATATAAATTCATATTTTATTAAGTGGTTTGAAAATTATTTCAAAAGGATTTTATATTACTAATACTTATTTTGATCAAGTTATATATTTATATTTTCAAAATATGGGTAAACTAGTTTATGCTTAGTTAGCCTTTTTAACTAATTATCATTATTTTAAACATGAAATGTTTTCTTGCAAAATATAGTATTTTCACGAATTCAAGCTATGGTATATGTATTTTCTAAAAATATTAATTGCTAGTCTTATAAACATTTTCTAGCTACTTGGTTATACTACTATATGTTTCTAATAAACTAGTTAACCTTAATTAGCTAATTGTCATTATTCAAAACCCTAATAACTTGTACAAAATATAACAGGTGATTCATTACAACCATGCAGTATTACTCTCGTGCAAACAAACCGAGGCAAGTACACTGACTCGACTTGTACCTTGTTTTCTATCTTACCTTCATGTGCCATATTCTCATATCGGACACGAGATACACACGATTGTCTTGTACCCTTGTTCATTGCTTGTGAGTCATTGTTATTGCAAGGATTGGAGGAAAAATTAGCTTTTGTGTGACCACACCCAACATAGGTAATTGTGGATAGCCTAATCGTACACGTCACGTACGATGAAGCCGTACCTTGTAGAATTGACTCATTGCCTCATTGATTGATTGCTCCTAAGCCGGTCACACATAGTTTTAATATTTCAAAATTGTCACAATTGTATATTGATTGTCATGATTCATTGCCTTGTACATTGATAGTCGTATTCATTGTCTAGCATATTGATTGTCATCCATTGCCTGCAGTTTTACATTTTATTTCTGGTACCGCAGTTTCACTTTTATTTCATGTTCTAGTATTCTGGTATTCTGGTTTCACCTTGTACTCTGGATTACAGATTACATTGTATATTGTCTGGTTAGGGTTGAACTTTGCTCTTTTCCTGACAGGATCGTTGCAGGTGAGTGGAAGATTACATGGAGCTGGTGATTGCTTGGATATTGCAGCTTTTATTTTAGTTTATTTTTTGGAGATTGTATCTTAAATATTCATTGTTGGATATTATTTCATTTGACCGGATTTGTCTTCGGCTGAGTTTGTATTTAAAAGACTTGATGGATATTGGTGATTTCTGGGAACGTTATAAAAGCTGTGTTTTGTTTACATTACATTGTGACATGGAGTTTTCCTTAGTATTGTACAGCTTACTTCGTCGTGTCCATCGACGAAGGCTGGGCGTGTCCGACTCGTATCCGATTATTCTGGAGCGGGTCGTGACATGTTTTTAGTGGTGGCCCATGCTGGTCTATCCTAATGACACTTAGGCAATAAAGTGTTATTGGGGGACCAGCGAAAGCTAAGAAAAACTCATCACAGCATAGGAACCGCGGGAAAATGGTTTATGGTTTATGGTTATTGATGTTTAAAATTTTAAAATTTGATTTACTTATGATTTTTAGGATAGTTTATGATTTTTCTAGGATATAGCAATCAACAGTTTATTTTTCTGTTACAGGACGGTCGCCACGACGAACGCTGGGACCAGTGAGCAGCCTGCACCCAGTGCACAGGAGCAGCTTCCACCGCCTCCGCCTCAGCCGCTTCCTCCAACGATGATGTTCGATGGCACACAAGTGATGGCCATGTTTCAGCAATTCATGGAGGTCCAGAATCAGCAAGCTGCACAGTTCAGAGCGACCGTCGTCGACGCACTCGGGACCAGAGAGCCAGCTCCACCAGCACCGCCGGCACCAGCAGCACCGAGGCCAGGGTCTGCCAAGGACTATCAGTTCCTCTGTCAGATGGATTTTTGGGGCAATAAAGGGATAGTCTACGCAGACGAGTGGCTGGAGAATGCTGAACGGTCATTGAAGATGGCGAGGATCCCGGATGATTTGCAGGTCGAAGTTGCGAGCATGCGACTTTTCGACATCTCTAGGGCTTGGTACCGGGAGGAGCCTCAGCTAGCAGAGCCCGGAGTTTCCTGGAAGGATTTCAAACTGCTATTCCAGGAGAAGTTCTTCCCGGATGTGGAGCGGGACGAGCTTCGGATGCAATTTGAAGCATTGCAGCAGGGGAATATGACCGTTGCCCAATATACATCAGAGTTCACCCGACTCAGCAAGTTCGCAGAGAACCTAGTCAGCACGTCGAATGAGAGGGCTTGGAAGTTTAAGAAAGGCCTCACCTGGGAGCTGCATCATGCAGTAGCTATCAGTCAGGCCACTACTTATGCGAGCATCCTTAAAATTGCTCAGGGAATGGAGAAGGAGATGGACCCGAAGCTCAAGCGGGACCGAGACAATGGCGCCAGCAGTTCCCAGGGTCCACCGAAGCGGACCGACACTAAGTAGAGGCCACTTCAGCATCATGATCGAGCTCCGACATCACCAAGGCAGCAGAGACAGATTCAGGCTCCGATGTATTTTTTTTGCGCATACTGCAAGAGACCAGGACACCGTGGCGAGGAATGCCGCAAGAAGTTAGGGCAGTGCTTGGTTTGTGGATCTGCCACTCACCAACTGAAAGATTGCCCTGTAGCTTTCACTCGTCAGGAGACAGCACCAGAGCAGCAGCAGGAGGACCCAGTCTTTGAGGATCAGTAGTAGCTGCAGGAGCGCAGTCGGATGGACCGTTATCTTTTTACTTGCTTGTAGTAGCTATATTTCTTTTATATTGCCTATTTTGAGGCTTGTCTCTGAATTTTCTTGCATTTACAGTCTTTCCTTTTGTCTAGTGACTACTTGCTAGTCCTTGTTATTTTACTACATAAATAAATTATTTAGTTTTCTGGTTGCCTTTAATAAATTTTGATAGATTTTGTACACTGCAAAACCCTTGAAATCTCAAGGACGAAATTTTTGTAAGGGGGGTAGATTTGTAACTCCCAAAATCATATTTGGTAAATTTTAGGGTTTTTCTAATTTTTCTTGAATTTAAATATTGTTTCTTACAAAAATCTAATTTCGATTAAAATAAATTTTAGGTTTTCCTCAATTTGAAAAGTATTTTAATACTAATTTACGTATTTTAGATGAATTGCAATATTGTTATTGTTATTAATATTGATTGAGTTGTAATTTATTATTAACTGTTAATTATGATAAATAGTTTATTATTATTTTCGAATTTTATTAAAATATAATTTTATTGGAGAAAATGGTAACTGTTTTATTAACAGTTGGAAATTTTGTAATCTGTTGGATATTTACTTTCGAAAAACTGTTGGAGGAAACATTGCAATTTCGGAATCTGTTTTATGTTGATTTTGAAAGCCTACTTTCATTTGAAAATCTGTTGGAGGCAAACCTGATTTCAAAATTTGTTATTATTTTTGAATTTTGAAAAGTTGTTACAGACTATTCTAATTTAGCCCAGATCTAACGTTAATTACTGCATTACGACTATGTTAATTACCCCCAGATCTGTAACTTATTACATCTTTGCCACTCTGCACACACACACACATAATATTATTTTATTATAAATTTACACACAGTCCTATGCATTTCTGACACACTGTCAGTCCTCTCTCTCTCTCTCTCTCTCTACACGTCACATCTTTCTCTCTCTCTCTCTCATCTCTCCCTCTCCTCTCTCTGCTCGAGGAGCACCGCCGTTGGCCGACCCCCGGCCATCGACCATCGCACCCTCGCCGGAACGTCTCCAAGCTCGCCGTCACACCATCGCCATCGGTGCTGCCATCGAAAAGAGAGCCACCGCCTCTCTTTTCTTGGAGACCTCGTCGCCATCGTCGTACAGCGAGCCGCCTCGACTGTTGAGCTGTCTCCTCGACTCCAGAGCTGCCACCTCGAAGACCACGCCACCGGTAGAGCGCCACCTCGGGCTGTGCTGTCGTTTCGACTGCAGCGTCGAGCCACCGCCATCATCAGGGCTGAGCGTCGAGCCCGAGGAGCCACCTCCTCGTAGTCGCTGCCGCCGTCGAGATCCAGCAGCAGCGAGGGCCACGTTGCCACCTCGGGAGGAGAGCCGCCCCTTCGAGAGAGCGTCACCTCGCAGATCGCGCATCGCCCTTCGGAGCGCTTGACCGCCACCTCGAGACGAAGCCGACACCGCGAACCTCGCTGAGACCACCGCCGTGGTCGGATCTCCGTCGCCTTGTGCCGCTGCCGAGGATCGACGTCCCCTTCAGGCCGGTAAATCCCGCCTTGATCTCTCGAACCTCTTTCTTCTAGCTCTTGATTTTAGGGTTTCTGGTTTGGGAATTAGGGTTTCTGTGAAGATGGTAGATTAGGGTTCCTGAACCTAGATCTAGGGTTTCACGCCGGAGAAGGAAGTATTGAGGAAAAAGACCTAGAAACTAGGGTTGTATGGGCTGCGGCCATGGCACAGAACTTGGGGCTGGGGTTTTGGACCCAAGGGAAGGTAGGAGAGGAATCTAGGGTCTCGGCCATGGAAAGTTTTAGGGTTAGGGTTCTCTATGGGAAGTCTAAGGATTAGGGTTTTCCTAGCCATGAGAGACCAGAGGAAGAAGAAGAAGAAGCCTATGGGTTAGGGTTTAGAAGAGGATGCTGGAGGAGGAAGACGAAACTGAAGAAATAGGGTTTCACCTAGGGTTCATGCCGGGAAAGTCTAGATGAGCTTGGGGTTGAAGAAGACGAAGACGGAGTCTCTTCGCCGGAGAAGACGGAGTCTCTTCGCCGGAGAAGACGGAGTCTCTTCGTCGGAGAAGACGGAGAGACGAGCTGTCTCTCGAATCTTCGGCTGGGTTCGGTTCGTTGAAGTGAACTGAGAGGAGAGAGAAAAGAAGTGATAGATATTGGTGAGCTGATGGGCCGGGTCTCTAAGCCTAGGGATTGGGCTAGTATTTTAATTGTAAGAATTTAGGTTTTAACTGTTATAATAACAGAGAGTATATAAAATTGGGTTGGGCCGGGTTACAGGCTGGGAAGAAGGCTGGGTATTTTGGGCCAGTAGGGTCTGTGGGCTGGTATTGGATTTAAGAGAATTTAAGGTTTAATTGTTAAGTTTAGCAATGTAGAGATGGACCAGGCCTTGGGACTTAGTGATGGGCTGGTCCTGAGCCCTATATTTTTGTTTAAATAATTTGTAGTTAGGCCGGATTTTAGGTAATGTATTTTGGGCTGGTACTATTAAATCCTTACTGTTACTATTATATTGTTAGTATCCATGTAAATTTTGCTAGTAGAAATATTCTTAAATAATATTATCCTTCTAAATTATTTTATACTAGTTAGTTTATCTATAATGGACTAGTAATTATTTTGGTTAAATTAATTCTTTTACAAATAATTGTTAAGGTTTCATTTTTGCTATCATTTTTATATTATATTTCCAAATACATATAAATGCTACCTTATTTATTAGCATAACATAAATATCTTGTTAAAAAAATATATAAATTCATATTTTATTAAGTGGTTTGCAAATTATTTCAAAAGGATTTTATATTACTAATACTTATTTTGATCAAGTTATATATTTATATTTTCAAAATATTGGTAAACTAGTTTATGGTTAGTCAGCCTTTTTAACTAATTATCATTATTTTAAACATGAAATGTGTTCTTGCAAAATATAGTATTTTCACGAATTCAAGCTATGGTATATGTATTTTCTAAAAATATTAATTGCTAGTCTTATAAACATTTTCTAGCAACTTGGTTATACTACTATATGTTTCTAATCAACTAGTTAACCTTAATTAGCTAATTGTCATTATTCAAAACCCTAATAACTTGTACAAAATATAACAGGTAATTCATTACAACCATGCAGTACTACTCTCGTGCAAATAAACCGAGGCAAGTACACTGACTCGACTTGTACCTTGTTTTCTGTCTTACCTTCATGTGCCATGTTCTCATATCGGACACGAGATACACACGATTGTCTTGTACCCTTGTTCATTGCTTGTGAGTCATTGTTATTGCGAGGATTGGAGGAAATATTAGCTTTTGTGTGACCACACCCAACATAGGTAATTGTGGATAGCCTAATCGTACACGTCACGTACGATAAAGCCGTACCTTATAGAATTGACTCATTGACTCATTGCCTCATTGATTGATTGCTCCTAAGCCAATCACACATTAGTTTTAATATTTCAAAATTGTCACAATTGCATATTGATTGTCGTGATTCATTGCCTTGTACATTGATAGCCGTGTTCATTGTCTAGCATATTGATTGTCATCCATTGCCTACAATTTTATATTTTATTTCTGGTACCGCAGTTTCACTTTCATTTCATGTTCTAGTATTATGGTATTCTGGTTTCACCTTGTACTCTAGATTACAGATTACATTATATATTGTCTGGTCAGGGTTGTACTTTGCTCTTTTCCTGACAGGATCGTTGCAGGTGAGTTGGAGATTATATGGAGCTGGTGATTGCTTGGATATTACAGCTTTTATTTTAGTTTATTTTTCTGGAGATTGTATTTTAAATATTCATTATTGGATATTATTTTATTTGACCGGATTTGTCTCCGGCTGAGTTTGTATTTAAAAGACTTGATGGATATTGGTAATTTCTGGGAATGTTATAAAAGCTGTGTTTTGTTTACATTACATTGTGACTTGGAGTTTTCCTTAGTATTGTACAGCTTACTTCGTCGTGTCCATCGACGAAGGCTGGGCGTGTCCGACACGTATCCGATTATTCGGGAGCGGGTCGTGACACCCCCCTACCTAGCCCCCGCACTGTGGCCCTCGGCGAGCTTCTCCCCCGACCTGGCGTCCTTCCCGACGTCGGTCGGTAGACCCATGTCTGCGGCGTCGCCGCCCTCGACGTCTGCCCCCCGCTACGAGCTCCGGAGTTTCCTAAAGTCTCATGCTGGAGGGAACTCCTTCTAGCAGGTGGTAGGCCATAGGCCACCCGGAGGTCGAGCCCTCAGCTCCCTCCACCCGGCGGTCTAGCCCCCGCCCCCCCGGGAGGTCGAGTCGCTGCCTCAGCCCCTCCCTCTCACCTTCTCTCCTATCCTCCGAACGTCGCCTAGTCCGGTCCACCCCGTGACCGCTGGCGTCTCGTTCCCCCGTTTCCGTCTTCCTAGCCCTCCCATTCCCGACGGGATGGCCGCCCGTGCCGGAGCCCATGTCCCTCTCTTGGCCCCTCTTGCCGGAGCCTCCGGCCCCGGGCAGCAAGCGGGGGGGGGGGGGCCGAGGCTCCTCGAGTCGTACCCCCCCTTCTCGGGCCGAGCGCCTCCTCCTCGGTCAGGGTGCCCTCCTAGGGCTGCGAGCCCACACCCCCCCACCTCGAAACGTGAGCCGTTCTCCCCCACCCCCTTTTTTTCGAAGTTTGAATTTAGTAACCGTTGGAATTTCTGATTTTCCATATATATATATATATATATATATATATATATATATATATATATATATATCTTATATATTTTTTTGGTGTTTTGTTAGGCTCTTTGTTTAGGGTAACCCCCTCATTTTGTAGGAACTTGGGCTATCTCCCGGTTCCAACCCCATGTTTTCTTTTTTAAATGAAGGCTTTAGCCATTATATATATATATATATATATATATATATATATATATATATATATATATATATATATATATATATATATATATATATATAATATATATAAATATATATATATATATATATATATATATATATATATATATATATATATATATATATATATCAAAGGAGTGAAAGCAAGTGTGTATTTGCTGTGTTGTGTAAGGGGGTAGACTAAATCTCAAAAACTGAGATTGAATATATATATATACACACTTGCTTTCACAACACAGCAAATACACACTTGCTTTCACTCCTTTGATATATATACACTTGCAAATACACACTTGCTATGTTGTGTAAGGGGGTAGACTAAATCTCAGAAACCGAGATTGAACTCAAGTTTAATCTCAAAACAAAACCAAAAACCAAGTCTCAACTTATCAACCTACTAACATTCAATAGTACATACATATATACATATAGCAATACCTATAACCAATAGCCTACAACACTCAATACATGTCATATCCATATATATATATATATATATAGGTATTCCAACTCTCATACATGTATATACATATACAACTGAAATCTCCTAATGTATCTCAGAAAACTGAGAACACAACCCATATTGCTAACCTATATACTATACCTTATAATTTCGAACCCTCACATGTATGTATATCAACCCACATACCCTCAAAAGAAATTGAACTCAATAGGTATATCAGAAATCTAATTCAAAACTAAATATCAGTGTCAAACTCAGAAATCTGAGTTGAACACAAAATCAATTCTCAAATATCAAAACCAATTCAATATCAAAAAATCCATATACTACACAAACCCAACTCAAAACCTAAAATCCGAAATACACAACTAAAACTCATGAAACTTGACAAACACAAAGGTGTACACGTGTGTGTCATGCTCGTGTACTCACAGAGTCGAACCCTTGTCCGTATCGTGTCCAAACAGTGCGTATCGCACAGGCACGTACACGTATATAGAAAAATCCTCGTGGGCACGTACCGTGCTCGATAGAACACCACACGCAACACGAGGAGCCTCTTGCTCGTGCACGTAGCTAGGTGGGGTCTAGGTGTACACTACCCTAACACGCGTCCATGCGTCACACGAACAGCGTGTCGGGATGGACTGTGCGCGTGTGCACGGTGTCAGCCGAATCAGTGCAGGCACGATAACTTCGTGCACACTCAATGAAATATCATAAAATTTCACGAGCACATGGACAGAGGTTGCCCCCACGTGCCCACAAAATTTCATGTCAATCCGTGTCGTATTCATCGAGTTATGACACTCAGAATACAGGACAATGCACTAGCTGTGCATGAGATCTCGTGCTACGTTCCCGTGTCCGATTTGGACACCAAAAACGTATCAAATCGAGATCCATCTTCACAGAAGTCCATTAGCAAAAAGGCCAAAAAGCTATATATTAAATAGCCTAAAAATAATTTAAATTGTTTCCTAATTAGGACTAAGCTCTAACTTAAATTCTAATTAGCTAATTAAGTCTCTAATCACATGGTTAGTATTCTAATCAAGGTTAAATATGGTTAAACCATCTGCTAATACTAAGAGCACCAATCAAAAACTACTACACCAATCAAATTAATAATAAAATAATCAAAAATTCAAAATATCACACAATTATTGAAATACCTCAAATCTAGAAAAATGGTAGTGACAAGATCCGCTTACCTATGGTGAGGCGATGAAGACCAGAGACGCTATTTTCTGAAAGGAGACGATAGACAATCAAATTGATTCAATCACCTCAAATAACACTTGGGTGTTGGTTGATCTTTCTGAAGGAGCAAAACCGATCGGATGCAAATGGATCTTCAAGAAGAAGATGAAAGCAGATGGAACTATTGACAAGTTCAAGGATAGGCTAGTAGCCAAGGGGTTTTTTCAGAAGCAGGGTGTAGTTCCCCTTCCCAAAAATTTTAAAATATTTTTTATTGTATATTTTATTTAAATGGTGATTTTTAGATTGTTATAAATAATAGTACCATTGCTATCTAACACATAGCCTAAATCAAGGCACATAGCTAAACCATATTGCTAACAAGGCACACAAACTTAGTTATATAATATACATTACATACATATCACATATATCTTTATCCATATATTACCACCCTAACACATACATATAGATATCATATATCAAGTATATATACATATCCTCACTATGAACCATAACCTATATCTATATGCTCTCATTATATATATAGATACTATATAAACCAAAAATATATATACCTATCTATATAACCCTTCCATAATCTAACATCACCTACTCAAACTCAAACACTTAGACACTAACCCACTAATACTAGGATACCATATCAATCTTGGTTATATGGTAAACTAATCATTTACCTTGAAGGTAAAGGTAATTCATATTTACCTTAAGATACTAACTTGGTATCATGAGATACTAAGATACCTCTTAAATATCTAATTAACTAACTATCTAATGTACTAACATAATCACTTAACTAATATCTAACATATAATCTATAGAGACTAACTTGCTAACATACCAATATCTAGAACTAACATAATCTACTAACATATCAATATCTAACATACTAGATATTTAACATCAAACTATCTAACAACATATCAAATATCTAATAAAATACTAACCTCTACTATCTAACTAACACTCATACTAACAAATATAACTTACACTAACATATAACAAACTCTAACATATATAACCCTCTACTAACAAACATATAACAAACATACTAACATATATAACTTAACAATAATATATATATATATATATATATATATATATATATATGTACTATATCATACTTATACTCGACAACCTATGATACATACATTCACTTAATATCCATATACTACATAGGCTCATAGGTTACATAAAATGTCTATATCGTATAGTCACTCTTCTACTTAAAATTAATACTATACCAATTGTGCCTTCACTAAATTTTAGGATTAAGGTATGTTGTAGCCCTTCGTATTAGCTTTCCGAAACTTCAAACGAATCACATTTTTATGTCCGGAAGCTCCCGAAATCGCGAAAACACTGAAACGCGTTCGTCTTTCGTACAGCTGACACTAAAACAGTTCTACAGAAAGTTTTAGAATGCATTTGACATATTAATATATATATTTGGAAATCTAACTTCGATACGGTTCTTTTAAAAAATCGGAAGATTAATCGAAGTTCTAAGCTAAAAGTTATGACATTTCTAAGTTGCTTTGGTTAATAAAAACGTGGATAAATATTATGACGAATTTGAGTTGTTTTGGACAAAAGAAACACATATAGGCCAAGAAACTTGGATACCAACATAGGTATCCAAATGAAACTCATTCTAACCATCCTAATTAAGATCAATCCACTCTCTAACCATTCTAAAACTGAATTTAAATATCTATTTAAACTATTAGTATACATACATACACATGGGGTGTCCTAATTTGGGATCTATCAAGTAGGACACAAGACACATATCTAAAATCCTCAAGAGAGCTCCAAATGGCCTCAAATTTGAATCTAAATGGGGTACATGCATGGGGGTGGATCCTATGGATTCAAAACTAATTAATATGCATAGAAAATCATTTTAGAGGGTTAGTTTTACCTATTAGGAGTGGAATACCAATGATACTCCCAAGGACACGGCTCCGACACGAAGATCTTCCAAAAAGGACACTCCTCCTTGCACTTTGCTCCAAATCTTTGCTAGCACCCTCCCTTGGTAGTATGAGAAGGTTGGATTAAGTTTTGGTGGAGGGATGTAAGGATTTGGAGATCAAATCAAAGAGAAAAGCTCTCAATTTCGGAAAGAATACTTGTAAAGGAAAATGGAGGCTTGACGGAATGAAATGAAAGGAAGGAAGGCTAATCTACCTGTAGTGGCTGCCATTAAACCCTATTTGGGCCTTGGAAGAAAGCCCAATAAGACCTCAACTAGTCCTTTTGGTTAATTTTAAGTTAGGTTCAAGTTTGGGATCAAAAGGGTTAAATTTAAGCCTCTAACTTAACCAATCTAACAAGTTGGATTAGTCTAAACTTACTAACTTAATTAGTGGGGTTTGTGGGCCATGAATAACTAATTTTGGGGTCCTGTCTAGAGTCTAAGCTACCCGGGTCACTAACACAAGTCGGAACAAAACGAAACTCAAACCCGACTAAACAAATCCCGTAAAATCAATACTAAAATATAAAAATTCCCAAAATATTAAAATATAAAATGTCACGACCCGCACCCACCGTAAGGATACGAGTACGTAACAGCGCCCAGCCTACGTCGCAGTGTCGGCGGTAGAACGTTGTTCTAGGTCATGAACTATAACTAACTAACATGAAATACTCTCCATAAGGAGGCCAACACAGAGGTACAACTCAATCACAATCTAGAGATAGAATATGGCACGATGAAATAGATAAGAAACTCCTCAACTGAGGTACAACAGAATGAAATAACATAAGTTAAAAACTACTAGTCTCAACATCTCAAATTATACAACTCTGAAAATAAGGACAACAACTAAACATCAAAAAGGAAACAATCTAGACTATCTAAACTATGCAATGGGTATCATCCTCAGCAGCTGCCTGAACCTCCCCAGGGATCCAGGTCGCGAGTGTCATCTAGGCAAGATCCAAGAAAAGGGGTGCAGGGTTCCTCATCATCCTCTGTAAAATTTTCAACAGGTCCAGTCAGGACGGGAGCGATCACACTACATCTCACGCAGATCATAACAGGTTAGAGAATATAAACATGCAAGAGAGTACGATACATGAAACTGAAAGAAAGTACATAATGTAAACAGAGAGAGAGAACTGTAATAGAAATATCTACTATAAGTAGAAAGCTACCAGTGACTAGTGATTTAGAGTACAAAGTCGACATGTGAACGGCTTGATTTACACATGGCTGTACTAAAGAGGCGTACATGGATATACTACTTTGGAATTGTTCACATGACTATTTATACTCCCCCATACCCCAATCAATACACAAGGATCCAGACAAGTTATGTAATGTACATGGTTTTCACATGAAGCCCATAAATGGGTGCACATGAAGTATACATGAGAGCTCATACATGAGTGCACATAAAGTTCACATAGGGGCCCATAAATAGGTGCACATGAAATTCATATGAAGGCTCATAAATGAGTGTACATGAAGTATAGGTTATACATGAGATACATGGGAAACATGACCGAACATGATAGCACATGAAAGTACACGAACGAGCACGAACGAGTATGAAGCACATGATAACAAGAATAACATAAGTGCGAAGAATACACGATGTACATGAAACACATGACATGATGTATCCGATGCTCCCGAGGGGGATAACATCTCAATGTAGGGATCCATATAGTACCAATCCGTGATAATATCGTGACAGCATCAAATAAGGTAAACTAGAGCAGGAATATAATTCTAAATAAGTTATGAAATAATCAGAGAATGTACTCGCCTCGTATCTGAATGTCTGAAGTAAATATACTGTCCGAGATGAGGTACCTGACTCCTAGTTAGAGCAACACAAGTCAAGATGTATACAAGGGATGATAAATGAAATCTACGATGCATCTGCATGCTGTCTAGGTCAAACTAGACTAAAGTCAACACTGGGTCAACTCCAGTCAACTATACTAGTCAAGCTAGGTCAACTAGGTCAAGTCCTAGCAAAAACAAGTCTAACAAGTCTCACTAGGCCTAACCAAGCCTAGGCTACCACCCAAGCACAATCACAAGGCTATACAAGCCATCAATCACATAATTTATATTATATATACAACTCATATTTTGTATACAATAGATATACATTTAGGCAATCAACTATATATACATTAGACATTCCTAGGCACATATCAATGAGCTAGTGTGATCATACATGTATATACTAGCATACAATACTAGGCCTATATATAATATGCCACCTATATGTTACATACATTATATATACATATATAGGCATACAATATATAGGGGTTACATTGTATTCATGCAAGGGGGAATGTGTATAACAATGTGTATATATGCTATATACTCTCAGGTTTTGGGCTAGGTGTATCAGTGAAGTGCAACTTAATGTGAATGTGTGATATAGGAATGGCAGGAAATAATATGAAGAATGTGTTAATAAATGTGTGTGTGTGTGTGGATGACAGTGTGCAATTGAGTGTGTGATAGGAAACAAAATTAGTGATGTGTCAATGGGTGAAGGCAAGGGAAAATCTCAGATTTATGACAGTGAAGGGTATAGGATTTACCTATGTGTGTTCCTTCACAAGAAAAGCTCCCAAAAGTGAGATCTCATCAAGCTAGCCAATGGCTCCAAATTGTATGAAACCTGAGAATGGCCTCCACCAACAGTAGGGGGACACTAATTAGGTTACAATGGAAGAAGTTTCAATGAAAATGGACTAATATTGAATAAACTATGAAGAAATTTCAATGGAGAACAAACCTTTCCTTAGAAAATGAAGGGATGAATAAAGAGGAGGCACAAACTTTGAGAGAGACTTTATAGCAAGAGGGGAGATCCCTAGGCTGGCCACCAAGTTAGGGTTAGGGTTTTTGGGGTGAATCTAATGGCTATCAATCCATCAAGTCCAATCAAGGGCCTACAACCTAGGTTTCCCTTAGTCAAGTTGCAACCTATACATTCTAACTATTCATGACTTAAACCCAACTAACAAATGCTAACTAAAACTCACTATGGCTAACTAGACTAGCTAGGACTAATCTAGGTTAGGGCTAATCTAAACCACAAGGCTATCAATTAATGATATTAAAATCACACCATCACATTAATCATGTTAAATTCCAAATAAATATACATTAAATTCAATTAATTCAAAATGACCAAAATACCCTCAAGCTAAAATAATGAAGTACCCTAATCATATGGCTAGGCTCTAGGGTAGACAGTTTCTACGGTTTCACTAGCAAACACCAAAATCATAAGTCATGATTTTAAATAGTTTAAAAAAATGATTAAAAATCACCAAAAATCATAATATGAAATAAATATCAATAAATAATAATTATAATTACAAAATTTCAAAAATTACCCTTATCTGGAAAACTGGGTGTTACAATCCTACCCATCTTAGAAAAATTTCGTTCTCGAAATTTAAGATGGTAGTAGTCCTTCTAGGTCAAACACCCCACAATTAAAGTCTCAAACATACCGTCAGATAATCATATGCATCTGTCCAAAATCATGATACTCAGAATCTTCGTCGTGCTAGTGAGCAAGGCTACGATAATCACAGAGTCCTCGACTAAGGCACATACCTCTAGAATCATGGTATTTAAAATTTTCGTATTGCCGCATGCTTGGCAGAAAAAATCTTAAATTCCCACACCCGAGAAATACGTCCTAAATCTGACTATATGTCCTCACTATGCCAGCTAATACGACTATCGAAGATTCTAGATCCCATAACTGTGGTGACCTAGCCCATATGATTCATCTCAGAAGAAAATCAAATATAACACAAGAACAACAGGACAGAATTGATCAACTAGCAAGGAACAGAGGAAATCGAAATTTTAAGGCAGTTATAAGAGGCAATTACGAAAAAGGAATCGAATATAACGGAACCTGCAACTACATCTCCAACGGCCTGAGCATCCTCGACTGTCCTGGCAAAAGCTCGCTACTGCTAGCCTCCCGTGGTCTGCTGCTGATGCTGCATGTACCTCTGCTGCTGAGTCGGTAAGGATAATCCCTTCTGCTGGCCTATCGGAGTCCTCGCTCCTGCTCCTTGAGCTGTCCGTTTAGGAAACTTGGGACACTCTCTTAACGGGTGATATGATGCTCCGCAAAGTAGGCACTTGCCTATCCTCATTCGGCATTCATCCCAATCGTGTCCTGGTTCCCTACAGGAAGGGCAACTGATAATCTGCTGCTGTCTAGGGGTCTGCTGCGTATGTAACGGTGGTCCCCTCGGCTGCTCTGTTGGAGCCCTAGCTCCTGCTCCTGGTGCTGCTCCCTGAACTACTCTGCCTATGTTCTGGGAACACTCCCTCAGCTGGTGGTCCGCTGCTCCATATAGTAGGCACCTGCCCAGCCTCTTCCTACACTTACCCCATCCATGCCCTGGCTTCTTGCAGTAGGGACAACTGATTGTCTGCTGCCTGGGTGCCTGATACTGTCTGGGTTGCTGTTGTCCCTGCTGATGGCCCTGATCCTGGAACTGCTGCTGAACAGGCCTCTGTTGATACTGATGCTGAATCTGTACGTGAGGCCTCTTAGCCTGACCTCCACTGCTGCTGACTCCATGAATGTCATGTCCCTATTGAACAACTATTGCCGCTAAGTTTCCACTATCTACTGGAAGAAGGAGAACAACCGCGCCACGTCCTCTGGTCCTGATGGCGACTGCTGCTGAAGAACGTTCGGAACGACAGGAGAAAGTATCGGAGTAGGAGGAGGTGCACTCCCATAAGCTGCAGATATCCCAGCCTGAGCTGGCATAACAGAAACTGCAGTCTCGGGGCCCTGCTGATCAGGACGAGGAGTGGTAGACCCCTCAGTGGTATCTTCCTGATCGAGACGATGAGATCGTATCTCCATAACCATCCTGAAGACAGATCAAACAAGGAATGAATACTGAGATAGAAATGATAATTCAAGGGAGGACAGTTATTCAAGGAAGCAATCTTCAACAGGAATTTAGATGGCAGGAACCCAGTTAAGAGTTTTTTCTAATGTGATTGAGTACCTCAAAAATAATCCTAATCCTACTGCAGGCTGTAGTGGTACTCTAGTTCGAATACCACTACACAAACTCGACCTACATGGGCTACCACTAAAAATGTGTCACGACCCGCACCCACCGTGAGGGTACGAATACGTAACAGCGCCCAGCCTACGCCGCAGTGTCGGCGGTAGAACGTTGTTCTAGGTCATGAACTATAACTAACTAACATAAAATAATCTCCATAAGGAGGCCAACACAGAGGTACAACTCAATCACAATCTAGAGATAGAATATGGCACGATAAAATAGATAAGAAACTTCTCAACTGAGGCACAACAGAATGAAATAACATAAGTTAACAACTTCTAGTCTCAACATCTTAAATTATACAACTCTGAAAATAAGGTCAACAACTAAACATGAAAAAGAAAACAATCTAGACTATCTAAACTATGCAATGGGTATCATCCTCAGCAGCTGCCTGAACCTCCCCAGGGGTCCAGGTCGCGAGTGTCATCTAGGCAAGCTCC
Source organism: Iris pallida (assembly GCA_029216955.1). Taxonomy (NCBI): domain Eukaryota; kingdom Viridiplantae; phylum Streptophyta; class Magnoliopsida; order Asparagales; family Iridaceae; genus Iris; species Iris pallida. The sequence continues at coordinate 11,227,542 of JANAVB010028397.1, forward strand.
AAGGTAAGGGGTACAGGGTTCCTTATCATCCTCTGTAAAATTTTCAACAGGTCCAGTCAGGACGGGAGTGAGCACAATACATCTCACGCAGATCATAACAGGTTAGAGAATATAAACATGCAAGAGAGTACGATACATGAAACTGAAAGAAAGTACATGATGTAAACAGAGAGAGAACTGTAATAGAAATATCTACTATAAGTAGAGAGCTACCAGTGACTAGTGATTTAGAGTACAAAGTCGACATTTGAACGGCTTGATTTGCACATGGCTATACTAAAGAGGCGTACATGGCTATACTACTTTGGAATTGTTCACATGACTATTTATACTCCCTCCATATTCCAATCAATACACAAGGATCCAGACAAGTTATGTTATGTACATGGTTTTCACATGAAGCCCATAAATGGGTGCACATGAAGTATACATGAGAGCTCATACATGAGTGCACATGAAGTTCACATGGGGGCCCATAAATGGGTGCACATGAAATTCACATGAAGGCTCATAAATGAGTGCACATGAAGTATAGGTTATACATGAGATACATGGGAAACATGACCGAACATGATAGCACATGAGAGTACACGAGTGAGCACGAATGAGCATGAAGCACATAATAACATGAATAACATGAGAGCGAGGAATACACGATGTACATGAAACACATGACATGATGTATCCGATGCTCCCGAGGGGGATAACATCTCAATGTAGGGATCCATATAGTACCAATCCGTGATAATATCGTGACAGCATCAAATAAGGTAAACTAGAGCAGAATATAATTCTAAGCAAGTTATGAAATGATCAGAGAATGTACTCGCCTCGTATCTGAATGTCTGAAGTAAATGTACTGTCCGAGATGAGGTACATGACTCCTAGTTAGAGCAACACAAGTCAAGATGTATACAGAGGATGATAAATGAAATCTATGATGCATCTGCATGTTGTCTAGGTCAAACTAGACTAAAGTCAACACTGGGTCAACTCCAGTCAACTATACTAGTCAAGCTAGGTCAACTAGGTCAAGTCCTAGCCCAAACAAGTCTAACAAGTCTCACTAGGCCTAACCAAGCCTAGGCTAGCACCCAAGCACAATCACAAGGCTATACAAGCCATCAATCACATAATTTATATTATATATACAACTCATATTTTGCATACAATAGATAAACATTTAGGCAATCAACTATCTATACTTTAGACATTCCTAGGCACATATCAATGAGCTAGTGTGATCATACATGTATATACTAGCATACAATACTAGGCCTATATATAATATGCCACCTATATGTTACATACATTATATATATAGGCATACAATATATAGGGGTTACATTATATTCATGCAAGGGGGAATGTGTATAACAGTGTGTATATATGCTATATACTCTCAGGTTTTGGGCTAAGTGTATCAGTGAAGTGCAACTTAATGTGAATGTGTGATATAGGAATGGCAGGAAATAATAGGAAGAATGTGTTAATGAATGTGTGTGTGTGTGTGGATGACAGTGTGCAATTGAGTGTGTGACAGGAAACAAAATCAGTGATGTGTCAATTGGTGAAGGCAAGGGAAAATCTCAGATTTATGACAGTGAAGGGTATGGGATTTACCTATGTGTGTTCCTTCACAAGAAAAGCTCCCAAAAGTGAGATCTCCTCAAGCTAGCCAATGGCTCCAAATTGTATCAAACCTGAGAATGACCTCCACCAACAGTAGGGGACACTAATTAGGTTACAATGGAAGAAGTTTCAATGAAAATGGACTAATATTGAATAAACTATGAAGAAATTTCAATGGAGAACAAACCTTTCCTTAGAAAATGAAGGGATGAATAAAGAGGAGGCACAAACTTTGAGAGAGACTTTATAGCAAGGTGGGAGATCCCTAGGCTGGCCACCAAGTTAGGGTTAGGGTTTTGGGGGGTGAATCTAATGGCTATCAATCCATCAAGTCTAATCAAGGGCCTACAACCTAGGTTTCCCTTAGTCAAGTTGCAACCTATACATTCTAACTATTCATGACTTAAACCCAACTAACAAATGCTAATTAAAACTCACTATGGCTAACTAGACTAGCTAGGACTAATCTAGGTTAGGTCCAAACTAGGTTAGGGCTAATCTAAACCACAAGGCTATCAATTAATGATATTAAAATCACACCATCACATTAATTATATTAAATTCTAAATAAATATATATTAAATTCAATTAATTCAAAATGACCAAAATACCCTCAAGCTAAAATAATGAAGTACCCTAATCACATGGCTAGGCTCTAGGGTAGACAGTTTCTACGGTTTCACTAGCAAACACCAAAATCACACGTCATAATTTTAAATAGTTTAAAAAAATGATTAAAAATCACCAAAAATCATAATATGAAATAAATATCAATAAATAATAATTTTAATTATAAAATTTCAAAAAATACCCTTATCTGGAAAACTTGGTGTTACATAAAAAATAACCAAAATCATAATGCATCAATCTAAATATTATTAAAATAATCAAAATTTACCAATAAATCAATAACATGATTTAAACCTATTATTAAATAATTAATTTTATAAAAGTTCAAAATTACCCTTATTTTAGAAAAGTGGTGGTTACAGCGCGGCTGTGCTACTACTTGTTTAGGTTGACGAGCTAAGTGGGCTTAAGGGCGCAGGCGGCTAATGATGTGGCTGATTGGAAGATTTGAGCAGCTATGGAAGTTTAAGTTAATTGACCATATCCGATTTTTGTGGGATTTGAATTTAACTCATTCAAATCTTTCCATTATTCGCTCCTATCTTTTCGCAATCAGTTATGACCATGATTAGGATTAGGGTTTCGGCCTTTCTCTATAAATACTCTATATGTGCCTTCATTGAGGACTTACGCAAAAATAAAGAGACAAAGAGAGAGATGTCGACGCTGCCATTGGAGTTCTTTGAGTTCGTGAAAGGAGGTGACAACGAGCGTTCCAGAAGTTCTTTCGAACTTACTAGTTCCTGGGAGCAGATCGTAATAGGGTGAATGTTGCTTTGAGCAACGGTGATCCTTACCACCCCAGCAAAGTCGTTGCATCAACTCCGGTTGAGAATGAGTATTCATCTTCGTTGCATCAACTCCCGTTGAGAACGATAATTCATCTTCGTTGCCAGGGCCAGTCCTGAGCAATTGGGGGCCCGAGGCAAAATTTTTTAAATGGGCCGCATACATAATGTAAATAAAATTATAAACAAAACAAAAATTTGTTGTAGTCAAGATTTGAACCAAGGACCTCTTAAATACAAGTCTAGCATTTTAACCACTACACCACAATGCTTTTTGTTAAAAAAAAAGCACATGATACATACTAATTTTATTATAGACGGTTCCATGTTGGTGCCCCCTTTCGATGGGGGCCTTGGGCCGTAGACCGGCCTGTCCTGGGCCAGGGCTGCCCCTGTTCGTTGCATCAACTCCGGTTGAGAACGATTATTCATCTTCGTTACATCAACTTCGGTTGAGAACGATCAGCAGAATTACGGTAATCTTTTTTCGTCTGCTAAGTTGCTTTTATCCATCTCACTCTTTTTTAAGAGATCGAGACTTCAATCTAACGATCTGTTTCGGAATTAACACTTTTATTTTATTGATTGATTAATAAGTCGATTGGACCGTACGAATCATTTGAATGTATAGAAATTGAGTATAAGTTGGAAATGAATTGAGAGTAAATATCGTTAATGATGGACTATTGAAGTTGACTTAATTGGATTTGTGATTTTGTAATATCTAGTTAACCTTGTTTCATATATGGGCAAATTGAATACAAAAAACTCGAGTATGATATAAGATCATAAATTGGAGTAAGATTATAGTTAATAAATTTCAAAAGTGACAAACTGATATTTACGAATTGGGACTGGTTAAAGTTACAGTATGGATTCAGGATTTTGGCTGTGAAGTGGTGTAGTGACGAATAAAGTTTTGTTGGGTGTAGTTTCTCTGGGAAATGATCTTGCCATATAGACTTGACCCTAGAATGTTAATTGTTCTCTTTGTTAGCAGTTGGTCGGCAGGAATACATCGATTGTTCAAATTAGAATTATTTTCATAGATTGGGATAGAGTCTGTTAGATTGGTCGGGTTATGGTTTGACGCAAGATAAGAAATAAATATGGTTCTTAGGAGTCGTCCTTCTTATATGAGTTACCAAGATAGTTAAGTTTATCATGTGAATTTGACAATCTAGAAAAGACTTGGGAAAAAAGTTCGATAATTTTTTTTTTTTTTTCATAATATGAGATTTGGTTATGGAAAAATTTGCTACATTAGAATTATGAACAAATTAATATGAAGAAATCTGCTCATAAATGTCCATCAAGATATGGAACATATCTAATTAGATGAAAAACGAAGTTTTGTCATGATTTAATTAAGGGTGAAATTTTGGTGGTTTTTTTTCTCAGGGAGACACAGGTGTAAGTCATGAACTTCCAAATTTCAAGTGGCACACGTGCGCCACCTGACCCCACACTTCTTCCGCCTATGTCGGATACAATTTTGTACTGGCACCAACAATACCGACAATATAAGGTGAAATATCTTGCCCATAATATGAGTTTTTGTCAGAAAAAAATCTATTACAGACAAATATCGTGTGTACCGGTTGTCTAGATGCGAACGAGACTGGAAGATGATGAGACTAAGCACGAGTTAGCTTTGTTCATAATATAAAATCTCTATAAAAATTAAAATGTTCAATTATTTTTGTTTGTGTCAAATTTCTAACTAATGTAGATAGGAGCACCAAAGATTATGCCGAAACAAGACTTTTTGGATTAGTAATTACATTGTTGGAATTCATGTAGCATATTTGAAGTAGTCAACCTCTATAAGAAGCATAGTATCTTATTATTTAGAGTTATTTAGTAACATGGTTTCACATAGTAGTGGATATTATAATTTGAATCTCGAAAATGATCGAATTAGACAAATGAACAGTAATTTAGAAATCCAAATCTTAACGTCGGTCATTTTCGAAATTCAAATCATAATTTACTATACGGGATCCTATTACTAAATAACCCTATTATTTATTATGAATGAACCCATGTACATGTTGAATCTCTTCTCCTCGTGTGAATTGGATAAGTTTAGCCTAATAGTGACCCGAGTAAAGTACCTCTCACGCACTATACTCTCAGTTCCGTGGCGTCCTCCTTCTTCCACTCCACACCACCTTATACGTACGTACGTACTCTCTTTTTTAAGCATCAGCTCTAACCCTACAATTTTGCAACCCCTATAAATCTTCACCACTTTGTTCACAATCTTCTCACCTCTCTCTCTCTCTCTCTCTCTCAACCTCTCCAATGGCTTCAATATTGTTGTTTCCTTGGACTATGATGTTCATCTTTCTTGCATATTGCATGCTCTTGCTATCCTCCACTTGGGCGATGGCGGCGGGAGTTCCAGCTGTTTACGTGTTCGGTGACTCGCTGGCGGACGTCGGGAACGACTATCTCGACTTCTCGTTTATCAAGGCCGACTTTGCTCACAATGGTGTCGACTACCCCGGGGGAACGGCCACCGGGCGGTTCACCAATGGCAAGAACTCCGCTGATATCCTCGGTATGACACATATGTTGCATGATTTCTTCTTTTTTTTTGCTATAATTAGAAGTTTTTAAGGATGAGATTATGGATACAATTATGCTATTTGGCGTCCAAAAGTTTTGGGTGACGCCATCTCCCATTATGTGACATCTGACGTGACAGCGAACATGTCATATTTTAATCCAAAAAATTAATTACCCAAAAAAATTTATGTTAATGTTAATGCTAATGTTAATTTTAATTTAATGTGAATATTAATTTTAATGTTAAAATTAATGTTAATGTTAATTAATATTAACGTTAATATTAATATTCATGTTAATTCAATATTAATTTCAATATTAATGTTAATGTTAATACTAATTTTAATTTAATGTTAATATTAATTTTAATGTTAAAGTTAATATTAAAGTCAATATAAATTTTAATATTAATGCTCGTGTTAATTTGATATTAATATTAATTTTAATGTTTAATTTTGCCATGTCAGCTGTCATGTCATCAGCTATATCATATGTCACATAATGGGAGATGGTATCACCCAAATTTTTTGGAAGCCAAATAGTTTTTTTTTTTTTTAAGGATATTCTAGCCAAATTTCAAATTTCATAGAAAATGTGGATGACTAGAGCAACAAGAGGGGAAACCTGGGGAGACTCGAAAAGAACTGTTGTTTTTATCGATCACAATTAAACGTACTGCAGTTTTTTTTTTTTTCCTACAAAAAAATACATTTTCCTTGGGGAAACAATACAAATTGTATCCTTGATCCTGAGATTTTTGATTTGGCAGCCGAGAAACTTGGAATACCAACTTCCCCACCTTACCTCTCGATACCGGCGGACACCAACCAGACCCAAGCATTCCTCTCAGGTGTCAGCTTTGCGTCTGCCGGTGCGGGAATTTTGGACACAACAAACGCTGTAAGTAACGAAACTCGCAGACTTACAATAACAAACTCTTCCGAGTTGTATGTAACTCGTGATCACACACTTGGTGAACTACTCATCTTATAATTCCAGGACCAATGTCTCACAATGAGCAAGCAAGTAGACTACTTCTCTACTGTGTACTCAAATTTGGTGCAGCAATTGGGAGCTAGCCAAGCTGAACGTCACTTGTCCAAGTCCATCTTCGCCTTTATAGTCGGAAGCAATGACATACTAGCCTACATTGAGCCGAACTCGTCCTCAGAGTATAAGCTCAAGAGCACCACTCCACAGCGGCTTGTCAGTTCCATGATAGCTTCACTACAAGGACAACTGAAGGTTAGCATGAACTGCAATTTTGGCTGCAGAAAACACCCAGTCTGATTTTATTTTATTTTTCCTAATTTTTTTAGAGTTTATACAATTTTGGTGCGCGTAAATTTGCACTCGTGGGAACGGGGCTCGTCGGCTGCTGTCCGGCACGGAGGGACAAGACGAACGGCGCCTGCAACGCCGAAGGAAACAGCATATCGGCGCAGTTTGACTCGGCTGCGGCTGCGCTGCTGCGGGAGATGAAATCGGAACACAGCGACATGAGCTACTCCTTCTTCAACTCCTCCATCCGGTTCTCAGAACTCATTCAAAATCCATCCACCTATGGTAATTAGATCTTCCAATTTAACTTTTTGAATTGTTTGTTAATGAATTATCAAGCATAAATTAGACTAATTTAAAAGCCGCTACTTAAACCACAAAAAATGACCCCTCATAATCGCTCATAACCGATACTCTAAATACATCCCTTATAATTGCCAAACAGACTCTAAGATTTTCAAATATGGAATCGATCTAGCTTCTAAGCAAAAAAAATATATATATATTCTCAAAGCATATATAATAGTAATTGCTAAATTAGTACATTATAAAGTCTTTGCAATAGAGGATCTATAACACTCCTTGTTGGTTATGGAATGCAGGATTTACTGAAGTGAAAGATGCATGTTGCGGACTCGGAAACCGCAATGCGAAGATTGCTTGTATCCCAGTCTCTAGCTTATGTCCCAATCGGTCGAACCATCTCTTCTGGGACTTCTACCATCCTTCGGAGAGGACGGCTGGATTGCTTACTACCACTTTCTTCGAAGGATCCCCGCCGTACGTGTATCCGATCAATGTGAAACAACTGAGTACTCTGTAAATTTGGGATGGATATTTTAAAACTTTACGTACCTAATCAAACTCTGATGCAGATGTGTCCATATATAGCAAACTGTGTACTCCAGTTCCTATTGCCAGTTCTTATTGAAAGTTACGCCCCATTAGGGTTTCATAATGCCGGTGCTCTCATATAATCCTCTTTTACCTAACTTACCTCCCAAGAGATGGAGAAGAGAGGAAAATAATAGTTTGGAGGCAAGTTATGTGAAAGAGCAATTAGAGCTCTCCATATGAGAGCACCTTCCTATTTATAGGCAATATAAGACCCTAATGGGTGTGCCCGCTTATGGGCAGGCACCCATATTGGACCCAGTCCATGTGACCGGCCAACTAGCTGAATCAGATTCAGTTCAGACTGAGCCAGACCGGTCCGGTTCGATTCGGTCCAGACTGAGCCAGACTCATCCTTTTTTCCGTCTCAAGTAGAATCACATATATACATGCAACATGTGACCATAAGTACCTGCAAACAGAGCACCATAAGGAACCATCCTAAGGATAACCTCTATCACAAAAATAAAATCATGGTGAGAGGAACTCATGTACCCAAGATCGATGTCTTATTCAATATCCACAATCCCTTGATGGAGTGCATATTCAAATATAGGGTCTTATTATGACTCGATCACACTTTCTTGCAATTCTCGGATGTGCATAAAGTTTGGTCCGTAACTAATCATAACATTCGTCTCATGATTTTTCTCCTATCCATTGTAGTTGTTCATGTTACCAATCTGCTTTCCCAATCACACGTCTTTGATGTACGATATCATATTAATTTCGTCGTACAAGGAAGCGAGTCAAAGTAGGAGTCGTTGACTTTGAGCTTATTCACAGTGTGGACCAATATTTTTAAGGGTACAGGATCCATTTGTCGCTCTTAGTTGTTGTCGCCATAGAACACTTCATATGAAAATGTATCACAATGGAGGAACTCTCCCAGAGAGTGTATGTCAATCTCTATCCAAAATATTGTACAAACCTAGATCGGTAAATCATCCTTCTGGTGTTTTGCTAACTAACCCCTTTGCATTGTCCGACCACAAGTGACACCACAATAGTTTAGTCTGGCTCTAAAACATGTCATGGAAGATGAAAATCTTCTAAGTTGGTTGAAATATTCAAGATAGTCAATTACCTCATCCCAACCATTCGGGGGTGATAACGCTCCCCCTACTGTCGCAGACTCTAGTGTAATGCCCTATTCTGCATGGTGCATTAAGATGGTTTGTTGGCTCGAATGACTGTTTGGACATGAATTCATTCATAGAAGTTATTCAGAAATTTGCTCGATCGAGATAGATAGGCATTTCTTTAAGGTGTGTGGTTTTGATCATTCTCTTCTTTACTTTCACACTTAGTGAATTGATGCTGCTTGTTCAGTTCTTTATGCTATGAGTTTTGTTGCATGCTAATAAAAGAACCAAGATAGAAGATAATAATTACTTTATTGTCAACTTGTTGTTTAGAACATGGAGATATTAACCTATTATTATAGATTTAGATTTTCGTACTGCTGTATCGACTTGGATTTTATACTGCTTCCATAGACATAAATTTTATAAATTCAAATGTTTCTAAGAAAAATTATTTTCTAAAATATAAAAAATTTCCTTAAACCAAATTAAAATACATATTAATTAATGATATTAATGAAGAGGGAATGGTAAGATTAGTAAATAATTAGCTATACTTAAGGTATGAACATTCTAGAAATGGATAGTTATAACCACCTAACTAACTTCTTAACAAGCTATCAAATTGCCATGTGTCAAATTAGTTTTGTAATAAATTTATTTATTCTTGCAATTTCTTAATTGTCACCAAAATCCTATAAATAGTCATCATCATGCCAACACTATTCATTGATATTTCCTAAACCTAACTGAAGCCCAGTCCAGCCATTCCCCTCCACAAAAACACAATCAAACTCCACCCAAGAATTTTGAAATGGATATTCTTTCTTTCATCAGTTTCCAAGAACTCGCTCCGGCGCGGTTGCCAAACCTCGGTGGCATCGTCCTCCGTCAAGGCTGATTTGTTTCCGATAGGAGCCGACGAGTTCGAGAGCTCCGGCAATATGCTGACGAGTTCAAGAGTTCCGATGGAAACCATCTTCTCCGATGAGATAGATAAACTTCCAGCATCAGTCGATCGAGCTTCAACGACTGTCGTGTTTCTCCAACTAGATATCGTCACCAGAGCAGTCAACAACTAGAAACTTTAGTCGAGACGTCGCCCCCGGCTGTGCTTCTACGAAATTGAGGTATCTTATGTACCAGTCAGTAATAGCACTCCTCGTATCCATCGTTTGACCTTCGTCTCCGTGCTTTCACGTTCGTCGTCGGTGCTGTGTCCCGTGTCAAGTTCGACACAGAAGTGAGGTCCTATTCTTCGTCCTCTTTTCTTTATTCATTCTCAGTAATAATTCAGACAGTCAGTGACAGTTGAAGAAGAAGCTAGAGTTTGGACCAAATGGTATGGGCTGAATGATAATATTGGAGTATGTATGGAGTTAGGCCAGGACTTTGGGTTTAGAGCCGAAAGGAAATAAACAGAATCAATAAGAGATCGTGGTTTGGGCTAAAGCCCAAGGGCTGAAGTAATTAACATGATTAGCTACTGAATTGGGCTCATGGCCCATGATAGAATTAAATTCAGTTAACTATGGGCTCAGACTATAGGTTCGGCCTGTGGTAGTAATTCAGAATTTATATGTGGGCCGGATAAATGGGTATTATGATTTTTTATTTAAGAATAAGACATTTGAAATAAGGAATTTAGTATCAGAATTAGAGTCTAGAATCTAGAAGTTTTTAGGAATTTCTACTAGGCTAAAACAAGTATTAGTTCATGAATTAGTTACAATGTGGTACTTAAACCAAGAACTGAATTAAGAAGAATTTTAAAAATTAGTTAGGACTTTGTGCCTAGGAACTTCTAGAAGATTCTCAATAATTTAAGAGAGAAGATTTTGAACTAGGATTGAAACTAATAATTAAATATTGGCTTTATAGGTGGACTTAGTACAATCTTCAGCATTGGATCAACGGTAAGTACTTTACTCTTTTGCAGTTTATTATTTATATTTTAATTTTGCATAATCGTGACACGATAGTCTACACGAGATTTGACTAGTACTTGTGGATTATTGTTCCGTGATTTCTTCTTGTCGTGTATGGACTCTATGAGTATATATCAAAGGGAAATACTTTAGTAGATGTGTGGACTAACCCGAACTATCTCATGGTCTTACGTGCATCTAATAGCGGTCAAACTAAACGTGCGAGGCGTTAGATCTTACCCCGGTCATCCACATATCGAACCATGTATTTCAAATACATAGATGGTATAATTTCTCTTTCATGCATATTATTTTATATTATTCTTTTTAGTATTATTTTATTTATTATTATATTTTTGTATTTGTTTATTGTACTTTGCTCCAATCCTAACTGAATAGTTGACATGCCATATTTGATATGAAAATTAGCACTTGGATCGGAGGATGACTGGAGGATCCTAAAAGACTTAAATAGATTTAATATAAAGCAGATGTATCAGATGTACAATTATTCTTTGTGGTTATTTTACCAATTTTGTCCAAAGATCGGCATGTATGATGTACTGAAAATATATATAGTGGACTGTGGTGATCGAGTTTGTCTGTTGCTCGTTTCTAGTTGTTGTGATGAGTAAATCGATTGTATTGTGAAATGATGACTTATGAGGTCTAGATATCGTAGAATCGTCGATGCCATGGCGTAGGTTAGACGCACTCATATACCCGTGTCCCGTCAATATGCATGCACGGGTCGTGACACGTTTTTATGATGGCACATACAGATCTCAACGGATAGTGCTTAAGAACTAGAGTACTATTGTAGCCTGCAAGTATAGGAATACTAATCACGACTTAGGTTATTTTATCATTTTTAGAATTTTCACCATCACTAATAATCAATCAATATATTAGAATTTCAAATCCCATCCTTCTTGAAACTATCATCTGCCTATCTAAATCCAGGAATTGTAACTTTGGACCTAACAAAAGGGGATACAAGCGATAAGATTTATAAGGAAGAAGCCTAAAAGAGATAGTAACACCAACTCGGAAGAAAGAAGGGCCAAAATTAAATAAAGTACGAATTATTGAAGTGTTGACAAAGTTGAGCAATGTCCATGAGGAGCAAAGGCAAATACTCCAGCAACTATTGGAAACATTCCAATGTGATGAAGGAGACTTTACACTCAAGCGTGCAATGGATAGAATTCACCCTGGGCCCTCGAAGTGCCCTAGTATATTGCCTATGCTTCATTTTCCAATCCCAGCCCAGAAGAAAAAGCAGCATCAAATTATTTATGCATATTGTAAGAAGCTAGGACATAAGTGGACAAAATATAGGAAGAGGAAAGGGAAGTGCTTCCGTTATGGATCCACTGAGCAAATAATGAAGGACTATCCTTGGGGAAAAAACAGAAGCAAGAGAACTAGCAGTGGACTAGAATGACTAGTTTCAAAAAATCTTTGACTTTGATAATAGCATAGAAGAATTTTAGATACTGCTTGAGGTGGATTTTGTAAATAGAAGTAAGAATCTGGAGAGTTATCTGCATTCTTAGGAAGGTCTAATAGAGCATATAACAAGTCTTCTTAGAGGTGTAAGAATAATCCTTATAGTTTCTTCTTTTCTATTTGTAATCATCATCTTGTATGCCTCAATAAAATGTATTGTTTCTTAGAATTTATACTTATAGTGAACTATTCTTTTCATGATTGATCTCATTCGGTAATTATAAAGTTGCTTGAATTGTTCAAATGTTCCTTTTGAAATTTTCATGGATAAAGTTGAAAGAATGTCCAATAACCTATTATGGCATGACATACGAGCACTGAAGCAATTTATCTGAATCATGGAACTACGAGTTTACTGCAACTAAATGTGTACTGGTGAGACATGTTGGCACATTTTACTTTGATAATATTAACAGCATCTTCGTAGTTTAGTTTTCTCTGTTATCAGATTGACATCATTTCAGAAGCTCTACTACATAAAGTTTGACAATTCAAGATTACCAACCATAGCCTTGAAGACTAAAGCAAAGACCGGCGTTCCTTGAAAAGACGGCTCTCTACACTTCAAGATTTCGAATCTGTACAAGGTCTAGATCTTTCTGTAAACACTTAAGGTTGGATGACAAAACTAAAAGCTTTCTTATTCCTCAGTCAAAAATTAATATCTTATAGAACGACATACCGGCGGTATGCTCTGGCATACCGGCGATATACCGTTTTATTGACCACAAAATTTTCTGTGAGAAATGTCGGCATACCGACGGTATGCTCCGGCATACCGACGGTATACCGTTTTGTGGACCACAAAACGTTCTGTGACAAATATCGACATACCGACGGTATGCTCCGGCATACCGACGGTATACCATTTTGTTTGCCTCAAAAAACGTTCTGTGATAATTATCGGCATACCGACGGTATACTCCGACATAACGGCGGTATACCGTTTTGTGAGCCATAAAATATTCTGTGACAAACATCGGCATACCGACGGTATACCATTTTGTTTATCACAAAATGTTCTGTGACAAACATCGGTATACCGACGGCATACCGACGGTATATCGGATTACGAAATTTAATTTTTGAATGACAAACACTAGCATTAATGGCTAGCATTAAATGTTCACAACGGATATAATTATGACCGTTACTGTTCATTCGGCATGCCAGTCCATACCGACGGTATACCGGTCAGGCTGTATCCAGGAGCATTAAATGCTACCAACTCTTGGTTTCTTTATAAATGGAAGCCTTCTCTTTGTTGAAGGCTTATCCACTCTTGCCATAAATTTTCTAAACAACCGAGAGCTCCATCATTAATACTCTACCAAGCTTTTAATTGTCATCCTCTCCCAAAGTGCTAGAGTATTTAAGAGTTGTAAATTTCGATCTTCAAGTGTTAGAAGATCAACAAGTTCTCTTCTCTTTACTTTGAAGTTGGCGAGCCTTCGTAAGAAAACTAGTGTGTTGAAGTTGGCGAGTTCTTCGGATCCAAACTCGTATTGAAGTTGGCGAGTTCTTCAGATCCAAACTCGTGTGTACTATTTTATTAAATAGTGGATTTAAGCCGGAGAGAGTTCCGGGACTGGATTGCCTCTAGCGAGGATACCAGGATACATCTTGTGTTTGATCTTCTTACTCTCTCTTTTTATTTGACGTATATTGCTTCTTGTGCTTAAGTTATTTTTATTTTCCTATTCACCCCCCCTCTAGGGTTCTACAATTGGTATCAGAGCTTTGTTCTCTTGATTTAGATTTACACCCTTAGAGTGATCCATGGCCACTAACCCTAGTATCAACACCTTCCACAATGAGGGATACTCCACAAATAGGCCTCCCCTATTTAATGGAACCAACTATAACTACTGGAATATTAGGATGAGCATTTATCTGAAGTCCATAGATTTTGATTTATGGGATTGTGTGATAAATGGTCTCCCTACTCCTTCCAGAGTTATTGAGGATGTTGCATCTGACACCCTTAGGGACTTACTCACTGAAAATGCCAAGAAGCTTGCTAGTCGAGATGCTAAGGCTATGAACGCCCTTTACTGTGCTCTCGATAGTAGTGAATTCAATAGAACCTCTACTTGCAAGACTTCCAATGAGATTTGGAAGCTACTTGAAGTCACACACGAGGGAACATCACAAGTAAAGGAATCCAAGATTAGTAGACTCACGCAAGAATATGAGTCCATTAAGATGAAACAAGATGAGTCCATTACTTGCATGTTTACTCGTTTTGGTGATATTATTAACCCTCTTTCTTCTCTTGGTAAGGAATATCTCGCTCATGAAAAGATCAAAAAAATTCTTAGAGGATTGACAAAAGGATGGATTCCTAAAGCTACCGCCATCATTGAAGGAAACGACATGACGGTCATGAACCTTGAGACCCTCATGGGGAAGCTTATGACTCACGAACTCGACATGAAAGATCAAGAGAAATCTTTCATACAAGAGAAGGAGAAGGAGAAGGCTAAAGAGAAGGAGAAGTCTCTTGCTCTCAATGTTACAAAGTCCTACTCAAAGTATAGCTCCGACGACAACGAGTCGGATGATGATGAAGAAATAGCTCTCACAGCTAAGCACTTCCGAAAGTTCCTCAAATTCAACAAAGCCAACCGCTTCAGACGGGACAATGATGAAGATCCGACATGCTATCAATACAAAAGAACTGGACACATCAAGAGAGATTGTCCCATGACAAGAAGAGACTCTAGTAAGTACGAGAAGCCTAGCAAAGGAAGCTCCTCCTCCTCCAAAAAATTTACCAACACCAGTATTTGGTGTGAAAGCGATGCTAGTGATTCGGACAACGACAAAGATTGCAAGCACAATACAAACGTTTATCTCATGGCAACCGATGAGGTACTTGATGATCTATCCTTAAATACTCTTACTTATGATGACTTGGAGAAAGCTATCCTTGAACTTCATGAAGAACAAAGGTGTTAGGAATAAATACAAGAAATCTCTAAAAGAGGTTGATGCTCTCCAACTTGAAGTAGAGAGACTCTCTAGCATCATTATTGATGTAAAAGGGAAATCTCTCACTTCTGACATGGATGAGACAGAGTCTTTGCAACTCAAGTTTCAAGAATCCCTTATCACCATCAAGAAAAAGGATGATGAGATTCAATCCCTTAGAAGGGCTTATGAATTTGCTATGCATAAAGTTCAAGATGCTAATAGAAGAGAATATGATACTTCTATTAAGTATAATGATCTTCTTGTACAGAGTAAGAAGCTAGGTAATAAGAACACTACTCACACACATACTCCAAGACACCCCCATACTCATCACAATGCTAGTCATACTTCTTACATGAACAAGAACACTACACACAAGTCCTATTCTAACACAAGGAAAGGACCATTTGTTAAGAAGAACACTTCGTATAATGCTTTTTACTATCATCATCATAATACTAATGATAGAACTCATCGCACTAGAGATTCACATATGCATGATACTCATACGTCTTCTTCTAAATCCTCTATGATGTGCAACTACTGTGGCTTGCTTGGACATACGACCAATTATTGTCATACAAGAAAACTAGTTGATAAAAAAGTTTATAAATAGGTTCCTAAGACTAACACTCAAGGACCCATACGATCATGGGTACCAAAATGTTCATCTTCAACTTATGTTGTAGGTGAAGAGTCCTTCTCATGCTAGAAGCAAGTGGATTCTCGATAGCGGTTGTTCACAGCACATGACCGGGGATGCTTCATTATTTACAACGCTATCGATGAAGAAGGAAGGACACGTCTCCTTTGGTAACAATCTTAAAGGTCACATTATAGGAAATGGTAATATTGGTTCTCCTCTTTATCCTTGTATTAAGAATGTGTGTCTTGTTACTAATCTTAAACACAATCTTCTTAGTATTAGTCATCTTACCGATAATGGTTATGATATCAAGTTTGTTAAGCTTAAATGATTCATTACCGATAGTTCAAATGGATCTATTATTTATGAAGGCATTAGAGAAAATAATATCTATGTTTTATATATTGTCGAAGACACTAACAATGACAGGTGCTTAGTTGCTAAGAACGATGAAAGTTGGCTTTGGCACATGAGGCTCGGACACGCCAACGTGGATACCATTTCTCGTCTTGCCACCAAGAAGCTTGTAAGAGGACTCCCAAGTATCCCCTCCAAAAAGGATATGGTGTGTGAAGAATGCGAGAAAAATAAGTTGACCAAGTCATCCTTCAAATCCATCAACTTTGTGAGTACCACTAGACCACTTCAACTTATCCATATGGATCTTTTTGGTCCTAGTAGAGTAGCTAGTCTTGGAGGCAAGCTTTATGCTTTTATTTTGGTTGATAATTTTTTGAGATTTACTTGGGTTATTTTTTTTGCTTGTAAAAGTGATACTTTTCGTGAATTTGTTGCTTTTTGTAAACGTGTTCAAAATGAGAAAGGTTTTTCTATTAACAAGATTAGAAGTGATCATGGAGGTAAATTTGGCAATGCCGATTTCAAAAGATTTTGTGTAAAGAATGGTTTTGGACATGATTTTGCTTGCCCTCGAACTCCTCAAAAAATGGTGTTGTGGAGAGAAAGAATAGAACCCTTGGCGATATGGCCCGGGTTATGTTAAACCAATACAAGCTCCTCCAACATTTTTGGGCGAAAGCCGTTAACACGGCATGTCATGTTATAAATAGGGTCTTGATTAGACCTATTTCTAAAAAGACTCCTTATGAGCTTTGTTTTGACAAAATTCCCTCTATTGAATATTTTAAAGTTTTTGGATGTAACTGTTTTATTTTGAATACCAAGGATAACCTAGGCAAGTTTGAAGAAAAAGCCTATGAAGGAATATTCCTTGGATACTCTACTCATAGTAAAGGTTTTCGTGTTTTTAATAAAAGAAGTCTTGTTGTCGAAGAGTCAATCAATGTCTCTTTTAATGAACTTAACTCTTCTACATTCTCCTCTTCCGATGATATTGATGACATCTCGTTTGGGTTGGAGAACTCCTCAATTGGAGATCGTCCTTCTTCATCTAACAATGAAGTTGTGACTCCTCCAATAAAAGAGTTCCCATCACTCGAGCCTCCTCAAAAGAATCTCCCAAAAGAATGAAGATTTGTCACCAATCATCCTAAGGAGCTTATCATTGGGGATCCTTCTTCCAGTGTAAGCACTAGATCCTCCACTCATGATCTTTGTGCAAACGTGGCTTTTATCTCTCAAATAGAGCCTAAAAATATTAATGATGCTTTTCATGATGAATTTTGGATGATAGCGATGTAAGAAGAGCTAAATCAATTTGAGCGAAACAAGGTTTGGGAACTTGTTCCTAAACCTAGCAATCATCCCATTATTGGAACTAAATGGGTGTTTCGAAACAAACTTAATGAAGATGGGTTAATGACTCGTAACAAAGCCCAATTGGTTGCTCAAGGCTATAACCAAGAGGAAGGCATTGACTACAACGAAACCTATGCTCCAGTTGCTCGTCTTGAATCCATTCGTATGCTATGTGCTTTTGCTTGCTTTAATGATTTTAAACTCTTTCAAATGGATGTTAAAAGTGCTTTTCTAAATGGTATTATCAAAGAGAAAGTTTATGTAAACAACCTCCTGGTTTGAAGATTTTAAATTTCCTAATCACGTGTTCAAACTCCACAAAGCCCTTTATGGTCTCAAACAAGCTCCCCGTGCTTGGTATCAGCGCCTTAGCTCTTTTCTTGTTTCACATAATTTTTCTAAGGGCAAAGTCGACACGACACTTTTTATCAAATCCCATAACGGCACTCTTTTATTAGTTCAAATTTACGTCGATGACATTATTTTTGGTTATACTAACAATATACTTTGTGTAGAATTTGCTAAATTAATGAAGGAAGAATTTGAAATGAGCATGATGGGTGAACTATCATTCTTTTTGGGCTTACAAATCAAACAAGGATCCAAAGGGACCTTCATCAATCAAGCAAAATATACAAAGGATCTCCTCAAGCATTTCGAACTCGACTCATCCAAATCAATGAGGACTCCTATGGAAACAACGACAAAGCTTGACAATGATGAAAATGACACATCGGTCGACATTCGTAAGTATCGAGGTATGATCGGTAATTTACTTTATCTAACTGCTAGCTATCCTGACATCATGTTTAGTGTATGTCTTTGTGCACGATATCAAGCAAATCCAAAGGAATCGCACTTATGTGCCGTCAAACATATTTTTCGATATCTTAAATGTACCATTAATATGGGCCTTTGGTATCCGAAATCTTCATCCTTTGAGCTTTACGGCTTCTCGGATACAGATTTTGCCGGAAGCAAGATTGACCGAAAAAGTACTAGCGGCACATGTCAATTCCTTGGAAAATCTTTAGTATCGTGGTTTAGTAAGAAACAAAATTTTGTTGCTCTTTCAACCACTGAGGTCGAGTATATTACGGCCGGTTGCTGTTGTGCACAAATTCTTTGGATGTCACAAACACTTATAGATTATGGTATTTCTTATACTTGCATCCCTATTAAATATGATAACACTAGCTCGATCAACCTCACGAAAAATCTGATTTGTCACTCACGCACGAAGCACATTAAAATTAGACACCATTTTCTTCGTGACCATCAACAAAAGGGGGATATCTGTCTTGAATTTATTGACACTACTTATCAGTTAGCCGACATTTTCACCAAACCACTCCCGGAGGATCGCTTCGTTTTTCTTTGCCAAGAATTGGGCATCTTAAATTTTGACTCATAGTTCTTCTCAATCGGCACACCGACGGTATATTGCGGTATACCGACGGCATGCCAATTTTTGTTCAGAATTATGTTCTGTGCCTAAAAATCGGTATACCGTCGGCATACGTCGACATACCGCCGGTATACCAGTTCGCGGCGGACTGCTGTCACATCAGCTCTCGGGCCCCACCACTCTTCCATTCTCTCTTTATTCCTTCTCCCCTATTAACTACCCATCACATCCATCATCTCCCCATTAAATACCCAACTCTTCCTCTCCTCTTTCCAATACCCTAACTTCCCATCCTTATTAATACCCATCTCTTCCTCTCCCCCGTTAACTCCTCCATTATCTTCATTTCAAAACCACCACACTTCCCACTTCCTCTCTATAACCGTTCTCACATATTCCCCTTCCCAACAACTCTTTAAAAACCCTACTTTCTTCCTCATCCACTTCTTCTTTTCAAAACCCTACTTCCTCTTTCAACCTTCTTCCTTTGTTCCATGGCTTCCTTGTGTTGGTGGTGAAGAAAAATGGTTATCTTTTTTTTTTCTGTCTTTTGAGGTCCTTCGGGGACCAGTGGTAGTTTGTTTTTAGTTATGTGCAGTCCTGCGGGACTTGTTATCTGTGTCTTTTTCTGTCTTGCTAACTCTCGTATAGGAGAGTTTTTAATCTGTCTTTATGTCGTATTTTATGGTTGTCCAAGCATGTACCCGATTCACATCATTTATCTATAAATGCATGTTTTTATCTATAACATTGTCTTCTCTATTAATTGTTATTGTTTTGCTTCTTTTTTTTTTCCATCTTTGACTCAGTGACAAAGGGAGAGAAAATGTATTGAGGGAGAGTTGTCTACCTACGGGGGAGTCACTCTCGAAAGATGCTATCTCTATTTCGTCAATTATCAAAATGGGAGAGACTGTTGGCACATTTTATTTTGATAATATTAACATCATCTTCGTAGTTTAGTTTTCTCTGTTATCAGATTGACATCATTTCAGAAGCTCTACTACATAAAGTCTAACAATTCAAGATTACCAACCATAGCCTTGAAGACTGAAGCAAAGACCGGCGTTCCTTAAAAAGACGGCTCTCTACACTTCAAGATTTTGAGTCTGTACAAGGTCTAGGTCTTTCTGTAAACACTTAAGGTTGGATGACAAAACTAAAAGCTTTCTTATTCCTCAGTCAAAAATCAATATCTTATAGAACGGCATACCGGCGGTATGCTCCGGCATACCGGCGGTATGCTCCGGCATACCGGCGGTATGCTCCGGCATACCGACGGTATACCATTTTATTGATCACAAAACTTTCTGTGAGAAATGTCGGCATACCGACGGTATGCTCCGGCATACCGGCGGTATACCGTTTTGTGGACACAAAACGTTCTGTGACAAACATCGGTATACTGACGGTATGCTCCGGCATACCGACGGTATACCGTTTTGTTTGCCTCAAAAAACGTTCTATGATAATTATCGACATATCGACGGTATACTCCGGCATACCGGCGGTATACCGTTTTGTGAGCCATAACAAAATCTGTGACAAACATCAGCATACCGACGATATGCTCCGGCATACCGATGGTATACCGTTTTGTTTATCACAAAATATTCTGTGACAAACATCGGTATACCGATGGTATACGGGTTACGAAATTTGATTTTTGAATGGCAGACACTAGCATTAATGGCTAGCATTAAATGCTCCCAACGGATATAATTATGACCGTTACTGTTCGACCGGCATACCGACGGCATGCCGGTCCATACCGACTGTATGCCGGTCAGGCTGTATCCAGGAGCATTAAATGCTACCTACTCTTGGTTTTTTTTATAACTGGATGCCTTATCTTTGTTGGAGGCTTATCCACTCTTGCCATAAATTTTCCAAACAACCAAGAGCTCCACCATTAATACTCTACCAAGCTTTTAATTGTCATCCTCTCCCAAAGTGCTTGAGTATTTAAGATTTGTAAATTTCGATCTTCAAGTGTTAGAAGATCAACAAGTTCTCTTCTCTTTACTTTGAAGTTGGCGAGCCTTCGTAAGAAAACTCGTGTGTTGAAGTTGGCGAGTTCTTCGGATCCAAACTCGTGTTGAAGTTGGCGAGTTCTTCGGATACAAACTCGTGTGTACTATTTTATTAAATAGTGGATTTAAGCCGGAGAGAGTTCCGGGACTGGATTGCCTCTAGCGAGGATACCAGGATACATCTTGTGTTTGATCTTCTTACTCTCTCTTTTTATTTGACGTATATTGCTTCTTGTGCTTAAGTTATTTTTATTTCCCTTTTCACCCCCTCTAGGGTTCTACAAGGCATGGGTTCTAAAGTGAAGTGATTTCAGGTATACATGATTTTTATATATATTAGTGAGACAATGTCCTATATGCATACTGCTTGGTCTCTTATCGCCCTTGGAAAATTATATCCTAATTTGTCTGATTTGCTTGACTCTGTCCTTAATAGTAAAGGGGGTAAAACTTTCTTTGCCTCTTTGTTCATGGTAGCTTAGACCTAGTTGTTAGCTAAAGAGACTATGAGAGACTTCCTTGTCTTGTTTAGATAGCTAAGAATATCTTCTAGAACTAGGGTTTCACATATATTTGACATTATATGAGGATAATTATAAAAAAAATAAAATTTAGAAGGATACCTATATAAAGTTTTAAACATTATTAAAAAGGAGAAGAATCTGTAGAAATTTTGAAAGAATTATTTTGAGAAGATGGTGTCATGATCCGCACCCACTTTTCGGATATGAGTGTATGTCCAAGTCCAACCTGTGGCGCCCCGTCCCCACATCGTGCCCCATTCTCCGTCCACGGGGTGCGTGAGAAAGGAACACTGTCGCCATCGATTCGATCGGGACCGATAGGTCGGGATCGATCGAATCGGTCGAACAGAAATGGTTGAATTAAGATCCATTCCCCGTTATGGAATGGCTTCTTCGGAACCAAGTCCCATATTTAGCGGGTTGCGCCTCAAGGATTGACTCTGCAGCTGAGTCGGGAGAGGCCTCGCATTGCTCTATTTTTTACGCCGCTTGCGTTGGTTTTGGCTTTGGTTTTCTAAATGCATTTTCATGAATGTTTTAGATGGTTTTCATGGCTTGCATTTCAAACTCGCATTTCCTATTGAACTTCTTAAATAATATACAGTGTTCTAATCGGTTGCTTGTGCGATTTCAGGTAATCGTATAGGCGACGTCTAGCGCGACGTCTAGCGCGACCAACAAGTTCTCTCGCCTGAAGTAAACTCAAGGTGAGTGACTGATCTCATTCACCTCGAACTTATATCTCAAAGTCAAGAAATGAATCAATTATAAGTTGTCACAATATTACCATAAAAACGTGCCTTAAATCACTCGTTAACGTAGCACGGTCATAGACAACTTGTATACAAAGGCGATTGTTTCTTCGGACGGTATTCCGGGGCCACGGGACCGATCCGGCCTAAGAAGAAACACGATAGCTATGCTGGATTGTACAGCAGGTATTCGGTGCTCCTTCAACGGGGCTCGCTACCTGCGTCGAACGTGCACCGTCTAAACCAAGCTATGTCCAGAATGGTTCTCATACCAATGACCTCCGAAATTATGTACTAGTTGAACTTATGTTATGCAATATGACAGGAAAGAACATGGTAAGCTTTATGTTGCACGGCACACTATGCCGTGGGTAAGTTCTAGCGTAAATTTTCCTTATTTATGTTCCATCAAACTGCTTGCAAGAAACTGATTTGGATGGCTAGAAAGATCACTAAAACAAGTTGTATGTTTTATCTAAATACTTGAACCAAATGAGAGCATGGAAAATAATTAGCCACTCGCCAGTACATTTTGATTGTACTGATCCTCGCTCTCCACAGGTGCTATAAATCAGGAGGAGCGTGCCGCGTGACTGAAGGCAACGCTCGTGTGTTTTGAAGCTTCGTCCGTACGGCCGAAGCCTAGATCCAATCTTTTGAAGACTCCGATGTCGAAGACCAGAAGACAGATGGAGCGACTCCCCACCATCCTAGGTGGTTTTGTAATGCTGGCTGTACCAATTAATGGATGAAATGTATGGAACGGCTATCTCATCGACGTTCATTTTGTAATAGAGTCAATTTATAAAAAGCCCGCACGGCGCCTTTGTATCGAGTCTGTAAAGTGATGTACATTATCAATAAAGCTCAAGTTTTCTTCCTTATAATGTGTGTTCAATTTATTCTGCGCATTCTCTTGTTGTTGTGTTTCGGATAACCTTATGACTATTCTTTGTGCGATCACAATTTAGGTTCGCATGACATCACGCCATGGGGAAGACTATCGATTCTACGGAATCGGGGCGTGACACAACCTACGCCGCAGTGTCGGCGGTAGAACGCTGTCTAGACCAAAATACTCACAATCACAAAAATAATAACTTTATTTGCTCATTTACAAAACTAAATCCATTTACAACATTCAATTTTACATTTGAAGAAAAGTACAATACCTTACAAAATCTAATACAATAATATTAAACATTCTAACTAGTCTCTAGGTTTGGCCTTCGATTACACCCGTATCTTCCCAATGCTAAGAGTAGTCGCGGCTAACCTGAAAAATTGGTTTCCAGTCAGGAATGGAACGAGTACATTTTAATAACAGTTCCAATCATTGACAAAATCTATAAAACGGTAAATAATATTAAAATATATGATGGGTGGATAAACAGAATTATGGTATAAAACATGTGAGTAAAAGCAGAAAGCATGGTAATAAAGACAAGGAAGTGACAGTAATAAATGACCGAAATAGAAACAATAATATAGCAAGACTGCATCTAACTGGTGAGTTGAAATATCGCTTTCGACATGTGAACGACTAAGGGGTAAATCTGGCACCCCGCACGTGTCGTGTGCGGCTGCTATTCTTGGTAGTTCACACGTCTACTAAGATATTTCTCCGCCCGACTAGTACTCATGGATTCAAACAAGTCACGAACACGATAATACATTAGTCATGAAAAACAACATGTAAAGAATCCGTAACTACTACATCGTGTAACCATCGTGTCGAGAATCAACAGAATATCAATGTAAGACGATACTAAATACACGAATCCAAGAAGTTTTCAAATATGAAAACTATAAGAAAATGTACTCGTCTGGGGTCCTTTGCCCGTGAAACCGATAATTCTGTTGGATCCAGGATATTCTGAATAGCTTAGGGTTGATGTGCAGAAGTCCAAAGTTGGCAAAATAAATAGGAATATGATTAGTCACGGTCTAGGATTGTCTAGGAGGGAAATTTGATCTAAGAAAAGTTATGCCATCAATCCTAATATATATCTTAAGAAAATTGCTTAGAAAATATTCTATATACTATTTAGAAAATATTTACTATATGTAATAACTAGTTTTTATTATTCAAAATATGTTAAATAAATAATTAAAATTCTAGAAAATCATTTTAATGATAAAACCTAAGTAGAAATATATCTAGAAGTATAATAGGTATTTAAAACCTCTTTAAAAATATTTATTATTATTTCATGAAATACTTACTATATATTAAAAACTATATCATAATAGTCAAACGATTATAATCAATACAATCTATTAAATAATTGAATACTTAGAAAATCGATTTTAGGCAAAAGATAATTTTTTCAAAATATGTTTTAGATAAATACCGCAGAAATCTAGAAATATCATTTTATATCAAAACTATAAATTAGAAAGAAAGATATTATATTAATATAGTTAAGGTCAATAAGCTATATTTAAAAATACCAAAAATAATATAATATTTATTTTAGGATTTCTAAATAATTTGAAAATCATTATAGCCATAACTATATTTAAATGCCACAAAAATGATGCCACAATATATTTTAAGCTAAAACAATACTTTAATTAGATAGAAAAATATACTTAGGCTCAAGCCCATTAATATCTTTTCTTACCCAAATAATTTTGAAACATATTTTATATCTTAATAATGAATAACATTAATTATACTAGTAATAATACATAATAATTTAATATAATTCTAAAATAAAGATTAAACACAAGTTTTTGGCCCAAGAAAGTCACGACTTCCAATTCAGGAACCGTGGCACGCAAATCGAGGCACAACGTTGAGTAAGTAGTCAAACGATACAAACTCTATGATTTGAGTGTGCACGCTAGTAGATTTTAGCGCCACAAGCGCACTGGAATCAACTGTGCCTAAAAATCAAAATTCGGTCAAAAGATATCATCACTATGGCTAACTGTGAACAAATCGATGATTCGTCGGCCAAAACTGAGTTCTACGAATTAATTAAAATATTGTATGAACTTATTAATTTCTGGAAAAAAATATATGTCATAGATCTCGGTGTTAACTTTTCGAAAATTCAAACATTTCATGATTCTGATTTTTGGTTCTCCCGGAATCTCGAAAATAACGAAATGTGTCAAATTTCGGACAACTAACACTGCATGAATTTTCCAGAAATTTAGATTAAGAATTTAAGAAAATAAATTAGATATTCAGAAACTATACCTCAGTACGCTTCCAATAAAAAAATGGCGCGCGAAAAGCACGTCGGAGTTGGCGGCAATCGCTTTACGAAGTTGAAGAACACCTATATCAAACTCCACTCTCTCCTGAATTCTCTTTAATGCGGCAGATATAATAATTAGGGTTACTTTATATATATATATATATATATATATATATATATATATAAATAATATGCATTAGCTATGGCATATTATATGCATTAGCTATGGCTCAGTGGTGACTTAAAGAAGCCACGTGGTAGCATCCTAGTAGTTCCCTCCAGATCCAATGGATCAGGGGGCTGACCGTTCAGCCAAGCTCGAGCTTGGCTCGGCTTAGATTAGGGGAGCGGCTCGGAGACCCAGTCTCACGCGCCCCCCAGTTGGCTACTAGTTGACAGCTGGGCCCGCCCCATGCAGCTGGGTGGCTGACAAGTGGGCCCGATTGTAGTTGACTGGGTTATTTAATTTTTAAAATGGTTTATAATTACCAAAAAATTGTTTTAAAATCAATTTTGCTTAAGGAAAATCATAATAAATATTAAAAAAGTCAGAAAAATCGAGAAAAATTATAGAAAATGTAAAATAATATAACAAACCCTAGAAAAATATTTTTGGGTCAACTATTGATCTTAGTCTCGCACAGTAAATTCTAGAAGTCCTAGAAAATAGATTTTTCCTATACTTTAATTTTCAAAATAATTCCAAAAAATACCAAAAAATTATAAAAAAATGGATTTAACCCTCTAGAGTCTAAATAAAAATACTTTGTCTCAAAATAGTCCCGAATGGCCATATGGTAAATCTTGGAAGCCTTAAAAATATATAAATCTTCATAAATTAAATATTGAAAAATATCTAAAAATCATAGTAAAATACGAAATAGTTAAAAAATGCTAATATAAACTATCTAATGACTATATGACCATAGTATGGTCGTAGCTCACTTATGAGCTTATGCATGACTCCCAATGATCATAAAACTAATCATATTTAAATAAAAAATTTAAAAATTTGGAAAGTGGGCTTACAAATCTACCCACCTTAGAAAAATTTTATCATCGAAATTTCAATGGACATTATTAGGTATGACTAAGAATATAATCAAGAAAATGATTTGATCAATGATCAAACAAGTTAGATCGTGAATAGAATTGAATCTTAAGAAAAAAAAATACTATATGGGATGATTAAAGTATAGTAAAAGGTCTAGTCACAATGGTCAAGAATATAATCGAATTAGGATTAGTTAAACAAGAAATGTCGTTAGGCATGATTAACTAATGGCGAAATTACATAGGCATGGTCAACGATGAAAATTTAGATAAAGCCTAAACATGGTTAAAATTACTTAGATACAATTAAGATGTAGTCACGATCAAGGTTAATCATGCAAGTCATCCAAGCATAATCAAAATTAAAAGTTGGCACGAGCATGAACATGATCAAAATAGTCATGATCACGATGAAATAAAATATAAACATTAGCAATAATTGAGTTGAAGTATAGGCACGATTATCGTTATAGTCAAATAGTTTAGTCACGATCAAAGTCGTTTAGGAACAATCAAAATTCAAATTTATTTGGCGTGATTAACTCGATTAACTATTTAAGCAAAATTATTTAGGCATGATTATAGAATCAAAATCTTGAAAAATATGCGAATTGATACGATCGAAACATAATCAAAATAGTCTAATTGCGATCAAAAGTCGTTAAGGATGATCCAAATTGAAATCGTTTTAGCACGATCAATTATGTAGGCATGATCATAAAATCATAATCTAGGTATAATTATGAATCCAGTGAAAAAAATTCCAAAAATATGTTTAAAAGATTACTAGAAAACAAATAACGATATAAAAATAAAAAAATGAAAGGATAAAGACTAAATAAGAAATTTAAGTGAATGCATGAAATTGCAAACCATGAAATCAATAGTCATATGCCAAAAGGACGTAGTCACTATAATATTTGAAATTATATATATATATATATATATATATATATATATATATATATATATATATATATATGAAGTTATTTTACTGAAAATTTTTGCCTCGCCAGTGTATATCTGACTGCAGCAAACCCTTGGTTTCTTGACTTCGACCGCCACACCTACGTAGCCACCGCATACGGGGGCATGACCGCCTCGAGCGGCAGGATGCCCTTGGGCCTCACACTGCTCAAGAAGTGAGCCGCCTTCAGCCTGCCTGCTCCTCAGGCAGTATGCCCTCATTCCTTGTACCTCTCGGGATACATGCATATCGGTGTCCATGCCACCTCAATTTTTGTGCAACCTCGATCCACGTGATGCCTTGGGCATTGGGTCGTCTCAAGCCCCGTGTTGACTCGGGCAATGTGCCATCTTTGTTTGTGCACTTCTTCGATTTTTGTGTCTCGGACTTTGTGCCTATCTCGTGATTCGTACCCCATCGATTTGTGTGCACACACCAATTTATGTGCCTTATTGATTTATGTTATCTTAAACTTTATGTTGCATCGATTAGCGTGCACATGCCGATTTATGTATCATATTAATTTGTGTGTCATATTGTATCTTGTGCTATCTCGATTTGTGTGCATATCTTGATTTGTGTATTGCATTGATTCGTACACCATCATGATATTCATGATTCGTCGATCTATGTGCACATCTCAATTTATGTGCATGTTCTATTTTCCATTCGTCTCGATATTTGTATTATCTTGAATCCTACGTGCATCTGGATTTACGTGCATGTCTCAATTTGTATGCACGTATCAGTCTGTGTACCTCGGTTTCTATGCCAAATTCCTGTACTTCTTACGGGACCTACACGGTATAGCATTCTGCCATCCCTTAGTGATTTATGTCATTATATTATTTAATTCTAATGATTGTTTATTTTATGTTCCAAGGACCCCGATGGACTTGCAAGTTTGGATCCAAGATGTCAAAGACTTGCTTATCTAGCCGAGCCCTCTAGGCAAGTACCCCTTGTTCATCGACGACTCATGTCCTCATACTGGATTTTTATTGTATTTAATTAATTTGTAATTGTAATTTTAAATGTATAACTGTGAGTAGTGTAGCATAGTAGTAGAACTGCCATGATGAGAACTTAGGATAGTTTAGTCCGATACCGGGTCAAGCCGTATCGGACGAATTAGATGGGTCATCCATACCTTCGAGGACACGAGCACGACTCACATGTATAGTTTCTCCCCATATTCTCCGTGTCCAACACGCAGTCGGATAACTGCTTAGGCCAATTTTTTTATCTCACTATGTGTGTAGATTGGTTAGAAATGTGGATAAATGCTGTGGTGCGTCATGGATGGCGATTCTTGTTAAATGTGTTGGTTTGGTGCCCAGTATGCATCGTAGTGCTACTGGAGGCCGAGACTTAGTATTCACGGCTATGGTTTGGTGCATAGTATACATCGTAGTGCTGCTGGAGGCCAAGACTATGTTCTCAGTTTGGGATTCTACGACGGGTTGCGCCGAGTGGATATAGCCCCATATTACATGAAGCTTCTGTTCGAGAAATACAGAGGAAACTCTGCCAAATTTTATAGAATTTGTGGTTGGAAATTTGGTTTAAAAATTTGGACAGAACCATTCCTTGGGTTTGCTGAACTAGACTCATGCATATTTAATATAGTATAGATACCTGACCCAATGCCTGGTAGGTAGACTGATGATTAGATTAATCGCCTAGCTATTGACCTGTCTTGTTCGTCGGATAGTGTGAGGAGTGCGATTCTACTTGGAAGACGATCTGTGATTCCGTTCCTTGTTTGGTTTAAGGGTTATTGATCTGCTCCAGAGTGGTTCATACAATCCCTGCCACTTTTGGCGACATTAATTAATAGACTCGTGTCGCCTAGCAATTCTTCTACATGATGTTCTAGTTTGGCTAGACAGGCCTGACAGTTGTCCTATGTATCGAGATTGTGATCTTTAGATATATTTGAGGATTGAGTATTATTGGAAATATGATCTCATGATATTGATTTGGCAGACTCATGTGGATTTCTGAATTGTGTGAGGATCACGGTTCTGCTCGAAAGATATCTGCGATCCCAGTCCTTATTTGGTTTAAGGATTGTGGATCTACTCCAGAGTGGTTTATGTCAATCCTTGTCATTTCCGTTTAGATGATATTCTAGATTAATAAGACATGACTCATGTGGATTTCTGGATGTTGATGATTATTAGAATGTTTCGTAGAACAAAAAAAATATCGAGGACATCAATATATTCCAAGCGCCCAAAAACCTAGTACCATTGCTATATCCCAGTAGTTGGAAGACTTATTTACTGATAGCCTGTGATCACTAATTCGGTGGCTTCTTGTGAACAAGAGGGCCTAGCATAGAGCATAGTATTTAGCGATCATGTTTCATGACCTGATATTTATATTCCATTTTAGATGGAAGGACTATGGATAGATTGATCCGGTAGATAGACTGACTTGTTGATTAGAGCTGTAGGCTCCCCAGTGCACTTGAGGTGCTATTATAGTAAGGATCCTGACCGTGTACCTAACCTGATACCCATGCCATGATGTGGGCAGAGGACTTTATGTGACTGTCTGACTTGACCATGTCCCTGACTTGATTACTTGTACTTATGTTGGTACTATTCTATGTGTGTATTGAGATACTATCATGTATAAGCACTGGAGTGCTATTCTACAAGTGCACTAAGATGCTACTCTACCTGCTATGTGATCATTGTTTGTCCATTGGCTAATGGTCACACCTGATTTTGATAATCAACGATAACTTTGGTCGATACGCAAAATATACAGACTGCTACAGGTTTGCAAGTTTCAAAGAAGAAGTTCTTCTACGTCCTACTGCTACCTACTACTTCAAGTACAAGAACAATGCATCGTCATCAAAAGATCAATCGTACTGAAGACAAATACTTTTACATTCTTATTTTGTATTTTCTATTTTATTGAGTCTAGGAAATACGTTGTGAGGTTAATCAGGATTATACTGGCTTAGATTATTCTCAGTCCACATATCCAAATAAGCTTACCTATTTAATCCCCAAAACCCCATAATTCCAAAAAGCCAAAAGCCTATGCAATTTGGTTCATTCATTTTGAATTCTGATCCAACAGAACTTTGGGCGAACTCTGACCGAGTTCGGTCCCTATATTTTGAAAATCAGTTTCCACCAAATCCGTATCCAACGTTCGTTTGTGAGATCATGCATTCGAACTCTGCCATAACTCTGCTCGAGTTCGGTCAGGAAAAATACTATAAATAGAAAAGGATTTCCATCATTCCAAATCACTCATTCACTCTCTATTCTCTATCTTTCTAAAGTATTTTCTCTTAGCCAAAGCCAGTATAGTTCTGTTTCAATCTAGAGTTTTGGTTCAGAAGAGTTGTATCAGAGGTTGCAATTCAGAAAATGTTCAAGTTTTCTAAATCAAGTTTTTAGAGTCTTTTGTACGCTCGTCACCAAGCATGGTGTTGTAAAAGACTGCAAGCTCTCAATTAGCTTGTGAATAGTAGATTAACATCGAGAAAGAGTACTAGAGACTGGAGTAGTCCTATCAGTAGGAGACCAGTATACATCACTGTGTCATTGAGTTTGATTCTCTGATCTCTTACCTTACTGTATTTATTTACTGTCTCTTATATTTGCCATAGTTTATAACTGCTTAATTTTTAACAGATGATTATTTCCGCTGCATACGCACACACTCTATTAACGGTCCTACAATTGGTATCAGAGCAGGTTACATATATACATAACTACTCTAGAGAATATATATATATCTATGGAAGTCGTTAAATCTATATTCAACGGTGAAGGACAATCCACAAATAGACCTCCACTATTTGATGGAACAAACTACACATACTGGAAAATATGAATGAGTTTCTTTCTCAAATCATTGGACTTTGATATTTAGTCGATAGTACTAGACGGTTATAAGAAATTGCCTAGAACAGTGATTGATGGTGAAGTTGTAGACAAGTCACACGACAAATATATGGAGCATGAAAAGACTCAGGCTAGTGTAGATGCATGAGCCATCAACGCACTATTATGTACAATTGACAAAACAGAGTTCATTTGTGTATCTACCTGTACGACGTCTAATAAAATTTGGAGACTTCTTGAGGTAACTCACGAAAGAACTTCCAAGTGAAGGAATCCAAAAATCAGTAGACTAACATAGGAGTATGAGTCTTTTAAGACGAAACTCGGTAAGTCAATTATACATATGTTTATTTGTTTCACTACCAGAATATCACATATTAGCGATGCCATAAAACGTCGCTAAAATATAGTAAAATGTTGCTAAAAGCTGTCAGTGACGTATTCTACGATGTTTTCATGCTTGTCACGTTACTTCAAGTCGCTGACAACAAAAATATCGCAGAACGTCGTTGCTGCGATGTTTTCCAGCGATGTAGATATGTCGCCAATTTTGTGCCATTTACCGACATAATATTGAAAATTTAGCAACGCAGAGGCAATCATTAAACGTCAATAGAAGTTGCAGGAATTAGCGACATTTTGGCAACGTCTACCGACGTTTAACGACTGCTTCACATGACGCTGACTGTCGGTCATATTACGCAAATTTAGCGACGTTTAGCTACTAATGCCGATGCTTAACGACGTCGATGTAGTCGCTAAGCGTCGCTAACCTGCAGTAGTCACCGACGCTTAGCGACTACTTCTCGCGTCGCTAAGCATCGGAAACATTCGCTAAACGTCGCTAAATTTGTAGGAAAAAAAATAAAAAATAGAATGACATATTCTGCTAGTATGGTATCCCTGCAGTTTAATAATTAAAAATTAATATGAATAAATCCGGAGCAACCCTCCATTGAATTATCTGGGTTCGTCGACCCCTTCGGTAGAACACTCAACACCGATAAATTCACATACATTTAAAACGAATAATAAAATAAAATATGAAGAAAATTGCATATTAGAATTGTAAATCTTGTCTAAAGAAAATATCCACGCAAATAAGTGCAATAAATATCCACGCAAATAAGTCTACACACACGCAATCAATAAAGTCTCAAAGCCTCAACAAATGTATAATATTCAAACCCAATATCATGGGTATACACACAAACAACTGTTTGCAAAAATAGAAGTTTGATTTCCACAAACTAAGAAAGAATGAAAGTATAAGAGTACAATAATTTCTGGGGAAATACAACTATAGGAATTTGATCAAAAGACGATCACTTTATCCCTTGGACTATGTGATATTAAAGACGTGATCCTCTGGAGAATGCAACAGTATTTTTTCAGAAGATTATGATCATTCGTGATGCTTTAGAACTGATTTGAAACTCTATTTATAGAGTTCTGAAATAACTGTTTTATGAGTTGCGCACACTATGTGTTGCGCGCCTCCTATCCAGTTGCGCGAACGGTTACTTTAACTGCTGGTGATGCGTGGCATCTTGTCAGTGAAATGCACGTGGTCATGGACAGTGTAGTGGACACATTCTTCAAAATTAGTGGCATGTGCGCCATGTCATCTAGCTTCTAGACAAAAAATTAATCAGGTGGCGCTAACTAGCCAGGTTGCGCCGGCGCAACTTGATAACTGGCACCTCTGACTTAGTCTTCTGTGCTGTGAAAATTTCTTGCACCCTTCGATAGCTTAGGCAAGCTAGCTGTCAGCATTTAATATTGATAAAATCTTCTCGAGCTCCGCGTTACTCGAGATTCGAAGAGATATTCTTCGACTATTGTACTGTTAGTAATGATAGCAACCGTTACAGTTTCTCAATAAAGCTTACCACGTGGGACCCGTACAGCTTGATGTGGGCGCAACTTGAGTCTCGTGCAAGTCAGCGTCTAGGCGCCAGTTGATGTTGGCGCCTTCTTGTGAGTGGTGCCCATTCATTTTTGAGCTTCTACAATACCTCCTTCAAAGTTTGAAATATTTCAAAATTTGAAATACTTTGAATTAGAAACGATTGACACGAGTTGCGTCTGTCAACAGTGTAACCGACTCCGATTTCTGAGCGCAAGTTGCACAACAGTCAAGAAATTACTTTAAGCTATAAATATCTGTGAGGATAGAGAAACATGCACTTTCACTAAAAAAGTTATTTTCTCTACACTCTCTTGCCTTCTTCTTCCCGAGCTACTCCAACCATCAAATGGCGCCAAGGAATTCCATTGCTGATAAGGCAAGGCCCCCATCGGACCTTCGTCGTGCACATCACTGATGAAGGCACCTCGCTATGTGCCACCATCGTTGAGAGCTGAAAGAGCCAACCCGCCGCTCGAAGGTGATCTTCGGAGAGCAAATCGGCCATCTTAGGCACCAGTGAACAATAGCCCATCATGCCAGAGTCGATCATCTCTATTTAGAGCTCTGATTGACCTGCACACTCTGTAACGTGCACCTCCTCTTTTTATAGTCTAGGCACGCACTTCATCACTTGTGCCTCCTCTTTTTAGAGTATTGGCTACATCAAAACATACTGTTTATTTTTACAAACTGTGATGTGCAAGTTTCGAACTTGTGCCTTATGAACTTGCGCGATCGCGCACTTCGGACATACGCACATCGAATTTGCACTTGGCATAACTTATGAATTTGCGCAATATAGAACTTAAATTCATGCTGAATTTGAGTTCATTTTCCTTCGAACTTACACTAGGCGCACTCTGTAAACTCGCACAAAATAGATCTACGCACAATCTAGAATATATTTTAGAAGCTCGCGCAACCTATGACCTCGTACACCCTGCTTTAATTTTAGAGATTGTTGCATAGACTTTATAATTGATCTTTGCTCTCCCTTTCTTTTTTTTGCAGTCGATCTCAGAGAAGACCCCGATATCGGCTTTCAGAGTATCGGAGTATCGATAAGACTTATCCCATGTATCGTATCCTCAATACGATCCTTCTGAGTCCAGACGGGCCATGCTTACAGCTCAAGAAAATACCACTTTATTATGCCTGATTAACGGTGAACCTTTGAAAAGTCTGGGCAACGTCGTACATAAGAAACTAGCTTTCTTGTTTGGGGATGCAATCAAGAAAACGTCCCAGCCTAAAGCAAAGAAAGAAGACAGGAGTTAACAATGCGGAAATAGAATTATGTATCTCAAAGAAATGTCAAGACACATGTCCCTGTCACGA
Source organism: Iris pallida (assembly GCA_029216955.1). Classification (NCBI taxonomy): domain Eukaryota; kingdom Viridiplantae; phylum Streptophyta; class Magnoliopsida; order Asparagales; family Iridaceae; genus Iris; species Iris pallida. The sequence goes on from JANAVB010028397.1 coordinate 11,262,284, forward strand.
TATAAATTCTCCAGTTACTCCCGTCGGATGGCATGGGACATGACCCCAATTCAACAAGCCAGAGTTGGAAAAATATGCTACAAGCTGGGTCCCAGAACAATGATTTATTTTATAGTACTTCGGAGAAATACAGATCTCATCTGAGAGGTTTGAAGCCAAGCTGTGTGCCTCCCGAAGATTCATCGCTGCTACTTTCCATCAAGGTACCCATCTTTGCGAACATATTTAAGAAGGCTGAGGGAAGGTATCCAGATCAAACCATACGTTTAATAGGCTTGGTGAACCCTGATATGAAGCGCTGGAACAACGTTGTAGTTTGGTTTTGGATCAGTTTAAGGATAAACTCCTCAAATTAGAGCTCTATGATCCGATCTGGGCTACTGTTCACGGCTTTCGTCCAAATGCCCATATATTTTTGGCTATGGTAGAAAGATACAATGATAGGACTATAGTGCCCCGTCCCACTCAGTCAATCGAAACACCGATGGCGTTCGGACTTAGCCATGTAACGTCCTTCTTGAAGTCCCGTTCGGTCGAGACGACTCCTCGCTCAGGTGGGTGGCTTCGGTGAAATTGCCTCAGCTTGGCCTTCACTCTAATAAAATGAAAGTTTTCAAATGCACAAGTAGGCTTGATAATAAAAGAGGCGAATCCACATAAGTAAGGGAATAATCCCAACTCGGGTCGGATTGAGTTAGAATATAAAAAGGTCCTACGGTCAGCTTAGAAGTAACGCACGTCGTGCTTTCAAAATAACACTCGGTCCTTCGTCCCGTAGCTTTGGAGAAGAAAAGTTGATCGATGTTGCCACAAAGCTATGAATTAGCCTGAGTTATAGGCGTCGCCCGCATAAATGCTTGATAAAGCAGGCACGGTCCCATCGTCCAAGGCTTGGCATAGCCTTTAATCGTCCCACAGGTTAAGTTGCGTCGCACGGCTTGTGGCATAAGTCTAGGCCCCCAAAGAACTTGGTTGTGTAAGTCGAACGCGTGCACGACACATTCTCTCGAGGCAAAGCTTGACGCAGCCTTTGCTCATCAAGTTGTTGCACAATTAATTTAGGCAAGTTATGCCGGTCGATCGAAGTAATTCCAAGCACTATCCTGCTCTTTCTGCGGTTGTCAAAGTCACTTCATCTCATGATTCAAGGCTCGTCGTATAAAGTATGACTTGGATGATAGTGTTGCACAGAATGTAAGTCGGTTTAAGCCACGAGCCACGGTTGGTTCAGTGGAAAGTTAGCCACGGTCTATTGGCACATAAAGAACACGTTTTGTGCAAGTTATGCTTGAAGGATATGAATTAGCCATTCATGAGTTAAGTCAATAAGAGTATGGAAATACTGAAAATATGTCGGGACTGTAGGTCAGTCACCGGGAGTCTAGACTGTAGGTCAGTCGTCGAGAAGGAAACATGTCGGGACTGTAGGTCAGTCGTCGAGGCAACCCTGGTTTGGGATCTGCAAAAGAAGTATGATAAGTAAAAGAAGTAAAGCTAAGAAAGCTAAGTTATGACGGTTAGGCCATGCATTTTCAATGCTTCTAGGAGTTCTAGTAGGTGCGTGGTCATGGACAACTTGTCGAATAGATTTTGCACCCTCGATTCGGAAACCTAGGGCCACCGGACCGTATTTACCTAGGAAGGGAGCAAGGTAGTTAGGCAAGAATACGCCGCCGGTAATTCGAGGACTTGAGCAGGACTAGCTACCCTTAGATGCAAGGGACTCGTCTTACACCACCTATATGTCCAAGATGGCTTGAATTGCCGGTGACCTTTAATATAGATAAGTTGGCATACTGAACGGCAATCCGTGTGCACAGTCGAATATAAGAAAGTACAAGCACGAAACGAATGGGATAAAGATGGTATGTACGGTTGCAATACAAGTCTTAAGAAGCCTAAGATTTGGCTATAGCAAAGACACGTGCTTCGGCACGAGATGCGACGTTGAGTATTAAGTCGTTGGCATAGAGTTGCATAAGTCAGACTTGAGTCGTTTTGAGTTAAGTCGAGAAGGGCCGTAAGGCAAGTTTTGTTAAGTCGTGCTAAGTTGCGAGACACAGCCTCAATGTTGAAGCACGAACCAAGTCGATGACACGAATCATGTTGTAGCATCCCAAAGTATGGGCCATATGACACGCACGAGTCGATACGCTGATGTTGCAAGTACGAGAATGGTCTAGAGGCAAGGATAAAGAAGATATCGATCGGTGCGATAGCACGATGATGGTCTAGAGACACAAATAGGCCAGGCGCCTATGTCCTAAAATCGGTCTTAAGGCAAGAATAGAAAGACAATCATAAAAGGATTATGTTACACAAAGTAAATAAACGTGTTGGTTTTGTATGGGTGGGCTAGGAGCTCACTCCACCAGTACAGTTATGTACTGACACCCACACAGTTTTCATGTACAGACACAGGTAGAAGCTCGTCGGTGCAGAAAATTGCTTGGATCGAGGCACGGAGTTCCTTGGCGTTTTGAGGCGTGCGGCCGCTTGGAGTCGAAACTTATACGGGACATAATGTATGTACATCGCCTATCTGAAGCTTCCGTTGGCTCGTAAAAGTGTATTGAGAGATGAGAGAGAGCTGAGTGACTTATAAAATGAGAGAAAAGTGAGCTTGAGCTTGTAATCATGGCATCATGCCACTTTGTAATTTTTGTTTCAATATCAATAAAGAGCTATTTGAATGACTTGTGTTTTACTTCAAATTTCTACTAGTATTATTCAATATTTTTACTTGATACTTCTGTGCGATGATCCCCCGTCGCTTAGCCTATAATCGGCCGTTATGGAACTTGCCTTGCGTAAGCGCAATCTAGGCTCACGCGACATCACGCCTTAGCGAAGACGATCGGTCCTACAGGACCGGGGCATGACATAATGGTATCAAAGCACGAATTTACGTCCTTCGACTTTCAATTGAATTCTTTAACTCTAAAGTGTTGCTTCTGCAAATTGATATCATTGGTGCGCTCTATCTTAAATGTTCCATGGGATGTCTACACAATAAGTCAATGTAATTTGCAAATCGTATGAGAATAGATTTTGACAAAAATAAAAGATGGTTCACGTAAAGCACGATTGGCTAAGTCGAGCTGGACATATACACCAAAAATGTGTCAACCTTAGTAAAGTCAAGCGCGGGATTCAAATTGTGTCGGACGAGAATGAGTTAGACTCGAATGAGTAAGTAGGATGACTATTGATAGACGTGCCTTCTGAAAATGTTATCATCGATGTGATATAAATGAGTGTGCTTGGAATTTGAGGAATGATTTAAACAGAGATTCAAAGTAATCAATTATGAATAAAATGATAGTTTTGAGGATTTGTCGAATGAATTCATCCCTGAGTTGTGTATCAGATAGCCTCGAGGATGTCGATTGATTGAGGATACGGAGTACCAATGAGTCTATCAGCAAGCGACGAGTACGCAAAGTCTTAGATTAAGTATCATTAAGTAAAATATAGCCTTGAAGCTTGATAAGTTGATTCAGAAAAACTAGAAATGTCGTGCACGAGATTAGGATTGTGCAAGTATGAAATGTAGAAACGATCGAGTAGAAAAGTCAAATCGAGGAAAAGTTAAGGTACAATGAACATATGACTCGATCAAGGAAATTGATATGAATCGTATACGAAATGTTAGCACGATTGGATGATAGCGTGCACGAAAATGATTCGAATATTTGAGAATGACTCTAAGGATTTGAATAGATGTTGCTCGATGATTGGGTTAACATAGAACGATGCGACTTGAGGAAATATGTTGCTCGATGATGTAAGATAGATAGATGAACATAAGTGATTATGGGTTAAACAAATTGATCATGTGAATGGTTTGGGATTTTTGATCAAATTCTGATCTTGAATATCGAAGAGATTATGGTATATCCAATTTGGATGATAGCATCAGTTGCACGACTTAAAATTTGTTGCAAATAAAGATCGTCAGGTTACGTATATCATCGATGGTATTGAGGTGTATCAAATATCGATATACGATAACTCAGGAGTACTCTGATTTGAGGAATAACGATCATGTAAATTGTTATTGTTTTGATGGATGTTATACTTGGGATTTTGATAGAAATGAATTTTGGATGAAAATGATCGTGTCTTGATGGTTGCGTTGATAACCACTACGTCGACGATCTTTTCTTGTGCGAGAGCAACTCCAGCCTCGTACTTACGTCACGTCGGATTTGGGACAATTGTTTCGCATGAGTGCTGAAATGGTGATTCATGTCGTGGGAATGATCAAACTCAAAAAATCAGGGCGTGACAATTTGGATTGCTTCGATGTCACGACCCGCATCCTAGTGTAAGGGCACGAGACGTGGGTACGTCCAGCCTACGCCACAATGTCGGCGATAGAATACTGTCCTAGGTCAACATATAACAATATAAAGGTACCTGTATAGTATACTCTCCGAATGGAGGTGACATAGCAGATATAGTCTCAATCACATCTAAGGTAGAGCATGAAAAAGATAGATAGATAGATAACCAGAAATGGAAACACAGAGATATAATCCAGAAGTCTAAGTGTCTAAATAAGTACATATCCCAAATCGTCTCAGAATCCATATACAGTAATCCATGAAAAGTAAAGACATCCTAATCTAGGGGAGTGTAGTCAACTGCTAGTGGATCCTGCTGCTGGTCCAAGTCACAGCACTCATCTAGGGTAGCACCGTAGTATGTAGGGCAGAACGCCTCAGCCTCGTCCTCTACAATATTTCAACAGGTCTGGTCAGGACAGGAGCGAGCACAGTACATCTCAACAAATCATAGCAGGTCAGGAAATATAATCATGCTAGAGAGTAAGATACAGGAAATTGAAGGAAATAACATGATAAAAAGGAAGACTGTAAATAAATAGATACAGTATATAGAGAACTATCAGTGACTAGTGATTTAGAGCACAAGACGATTATGTAAACGGCACGATGTTGTACACGAGTAATCTACAGAGGTTGTACACGAGTAATCTACTGGATTGATTACATAACCACTTCTACTCCCCCATCCCAATCAATACACAAGGATCTAGCCAAGATATGTTATTGCATACGAAGTATATTCACACACGAAGATCATATGAGCACATGGTTATACATGATTTCATACAATTTGTACATGAAAAGCACGAACACAAGGAGTACACGATGCTCATGATAAAGTACACGAACACGAAATATCCGATGTATCCGCTAAGGGGATAACATCGCACGACAAGATCCATATAGTACTAATCCGTGTTTACAACGTGTTAGCATCATATAAAGTATTCTAAAGCAGAAAAATACTCCTAATACAGGATATGAAATGATCAGAGAATGTACTCGCCTGTATCCTGAGTATCTGAAGAATATCTACTGTCCGAGGAGTGGTGTCTGTCTCCTATAGAACAATACAAGTCACTATGAGTCTAAAATGATAATAAGATGCAATGCAATGCATTCTACATGAATCTAGGTCAATCTAGACCAAAGTCAACTATTGGTCAACTCTGGTCAACGCTAGAAGTCAAACTAGGTCAACTAGGTCAAACCTAAGTCAAACAAGTCTATACTAGGCTAACTAGTCTATTCTAGGTCTAATCAAAGATATACAAGTCTAACTAGACTCCATACTGGCATTCAAGCCACACCCATAGGCTAAGAGCCCTAGGCTATAGGCTATAACATGCCTAAGCCAACCCACACATCACATATTAACATATCAATACATATATAATGTAATATAGTACACTCAATATATATAGGATTCATGAATATGTGAATCTCACATACATATATATATACATGTGTATATATACATATACATATATAGAGAATAAGAAAAAGGGAATGGTGATGGTGTACATGTGTGTGTGTTGAGAGTGTCAAGGGGAAATCAGTCTCAGGTTATTAAGGAATGAGATAACAGTTGTAAATGGGAAGAAAACAAAGACAGTTTTAATAGGAATTAAATGACAGTGACTTGATAAACAAATCCCTCATGACAGTTATCCTAGAATCAAATCAGTGAAATAGGAATTCAAACTCAGTTTAGATGAGTTCTAATCCAATGACAGTCCTATATATAACTCAATTTCAGTTAAAGGAAGGAAAGGGAATCAACTCAGCTGACAGTTAAACATGAGTTAAATCATTCATATGCATTTGAACCAACTCAAAGCCTAAAATCTTATTCTCATATCAAAAGCCTATTCGAATGTAACATTGAACTAATCATGAACAAACAATTATGTGGGAATAATCGATAACTGAAACAATCAATTGGAATTCAAATTAAATAGGATTAAACATAGGAAAACTGAAACATACAATGTATCCATCAATATCAGTCGAGCCACAATGTTCGAATCCCCATTCCATGGCAACAACCCAATCTCATATGTAAATATCAACTAACATAGATTGACAACATGTCTAGGAATCTAATCTAGCATTTAAATCATAATTTAAACCATTTAAACTAGGAATTTAATCACAGAACAAAGTAGAACTATACACGCACAGTGCACGACCAGTGCACACCCCGATTCCGTGTCCGACACAACACGAGAACTCACGAAACTTTGGGAGCCTCGTGTCAGTGTCTGCCCGCACCCATGTGTCAATTTACACGTGTCCAAGTGGTGTATACAGTGCACAGTGGACCCCGAGTAGCAGGGGATCTGTCACGCGCGTGCGTGTGTGTGAACCCAGCGTGTTCCCGTATCCAATACGACCCGACACGACACCACAACCACCTCAGTCCACTGGAAAACAATAAGCGAGGCCAAACCCTAATTTTCTATTCAGACAAAATTCGAAATCAAGAATGAAATGCCCACTGTGGCATTTCATCAAACACTTAGGTGTATCCACTGATACGTATCCGATACGGACACGTATTGGACACAAAAACTAACAAGGCCTATACCAACAGTTAGGGTATTTCTAGGGCTTACTATTTATGCAATTAAAACACTATTTTATGGAGGGGATTAGAATTTACCTAGGTGTGTGAAATGGTTCAAAAACCCCAAAGAGAGTTGTTCCTCAAGCTACCCAAACTCCTTCAAATTGATCCTTCACTGAAATTTCTCACCATAGTCATCAAATACACAGAGATTAGAATCTATTGCAAGAAATTAGAAGGAAAAAGGAGTTGAAATGGAGAAGTTATGGATTGGGGAAGAAAGGGTTTACCTCTATTTTTAACTTGCTATTTTTTTTCTAAGGAGGCTAGCCCTAAGTTTGAGAGACTTTAAATAGAGTGGGGAGAACCCAAGGTGGCCGGCCAAATGGGTGTTGGGCTAGGGTTAGGGTTCCACTAGTTGTCTATGGGCCTCTATGGGCCTAAGCCATAAATCATGACTTATGAAATCACAAGCCATTCTCTAACCTAATCAAATCCTATTTTCCCCCAAATTAATTCTAATGAGTAGGATATCACTAACTTGGGTCAAGCTAGGGTTTCATACTCTACCAAGTAGTCATGACTAGGGTTAGCTTCTAGGACAGTCCCCTAAGTCACCCTGAGTCAAGGTCAATAATAGCACTAAAACAATTATACTAAAAATCACGTAAAATTCCAATAATTATAATTAATACTAAATAATTCCAAATAATTTCCAAAATTTTAAAAATAACCAAAATACCCTCAAGGTAGAAATGTGGTAGTGACAAATCTATCCCGTTAAAATAATTTCATCCTCGAAATTAAGGGCGAAACAACAGATGAGAAGGATAGATAATCATACCTCATAGTGCAAACAAATATGGGTATCGCTCGCGCATCTCATCCTCCCGCTCCCAGGTTGACTCTCCTGGAGAATGATGCCTCCATGCGACGTGAACCAAAGGTATCACCTGGTTTCTCAGCACCTTCTCACGGCGATCCATAATCTCCACAGACTGCTCTGGATAACTGAGAGTAGGTCCAACCTCAATCTCCGAATGATCGAGCATATGGCTAGGATCAGCCACATACCGTCTCAACTGTGATACGTGGAATATATTATGGACGCCTACTAGTGCAGGTGGCAAGTCTAGCCTATAAGCCACATCACCGACCCTCCCGCTGATCACGAAAGGTCCGATGAAGTGCGGGCTAAGCTTCCCACCTCCACCAAAACGTATCGTACCACAAGTCGGAGATATCCGTAGAAAAACCATGTCTCCAACCTAAACACAAGCAAGGTCTCAAGCTACTAAAAATCAACACGATCAATCAAACAAAAAAAATACAACCTACTTCTAATCCTATCTCTAAATCTGTACGTCAAACTCCAACGGCCTTCTGTGGCTATCGGCCCAGTGCCGATGTCTGTCCTGCGCCACGCAAAGTCAGTCCCTGATGAGCTTCACCTTCTCGGCTATGTCAACAACCATCTCTGGTTCCAGTAAATCTCGCTCTACAACATCATCCCAAGATAAGGGTGTACGACACCTACGCCCGTACAGAGCCTCGAAAGGTGACATCTCAATGCTGGCCTGATAACTGTTGTTGTAAGCAAACTTTACCAAATGTAGATGATCCTCCCAAGAACCTCCAAAATCCAGGACGCACGTCCGCAGCATATCCTCAAGTGTCTGAATAGTCCCCTCTGACTGTCCGTCCGTCTGGGGGTGGTATGCAGTACTAAACTTGAGCTGAGTGCCCAAAATAGTCTTTAGACTCCACCAGAAATGGGAAGTAAAGCGACTATCCCGATCTGAGATAATGCTGACGGAAACTCTGTGAATCCTGACTATCTGCCGCATGTACAACTCCGTAAGCCTCTCTGTAGACGTACCCACCGTGAATGGCAAAAAGTGGTCCGATTTGGTCAACCTGTCAACGATGACCCAAATCGCGTCTTTTCCTCCTGGTGTACGCGGCAACCCAGATACGAAATCCATGGTGATATGCTCCCACTTTTACTCTGGAATAGGCAACGGCTGCAATAATCCTCCGGGCCTCTGCCTCTCTGCCTTGACCTGCTGACAGACCAAGCATCTAGCTACGAAGTGGGCTACCTCCCGCTTCATTTCGTACCGCCAGACATGCTCTCGCAGATCCCTGTACATCTTGTTGGCACCAGGATGTATAGAGTACTGCGATCTGTGAGCCACCTTCATGATCTGCTCTCTGAGCTCCCCACTAGACATACATAACCTGGAACCGTGCCTCAAGGCACCATCCTCTGCAAGAAAAAACTCGCAATCCACCAACCCTGCATGAACCTGCTCTCGGATACACCACAGAGCCACATCCTCGAACTACGTCACCTTGATCCTCTCCATCAAGTCCGACTGTATCTGAAGGCCCCAAAACTGCATCTGCACTCCGGACACGATCACCTCAATCCCAAGGCTCTCCAAGTCTGCAAGCAAGTGCCGATCCATGGTCAAACACATGGATGTCGGATACCTACTCAAGCTATCGGCAACCACGTTGGCCTTTCCTGGGTGATACTGAAGTAGGATGTCAAAGTCCTTCATCAACTCTAGCCATCTGCGCTGCCTCATGTTGAACTCTTTCTGTGTAAATACATACTTCAAGCTCTTGTGATCTGTGAAAATCTCTACCCTCTCTTCATACTGATAGTGTTTCCACAACTTCAGAGCAAAAATCACTGCTGCTAACTACAGGTCATGGGTAGGGTAGTTCTTCTCATGGGACGTAACTGCCTGAAAGTATAGGAAATCACCTTCCCATGCTGCTGCAAGACACAACCCATCCCTGTAGGAATGAAATCGTAATACAGAATACTCTAGAGGGGGGTGAATAGAGTAGACATCGGAATATTGCTAATTGAAAACTTGTTAGCAGTTAGATCACAGATAAAATAATAATCACAAAAAGTAAATGACATAATTTAAAAGAGATCAAAAGGCAAACGCAAACACCGAGATTTATACTGGTTTCTCTCTTGTGAGGACTAGTCCAGTCGAAAGAACTCTAGCTTCCAGTTGAATCCACTATTGGAAAATCCTGCAAGTTTTCATACGAAGTTCTTGCAACTTCTACAAACGTGAGCTTTGATACGAAGAACTCGACCAACTTCAATTGTGAAGAGTTGAATCTTCTATCAAGCCTCTGATTACAATCACTCTGAAACTTCTAGACCGTACCGTACTGGCAAATCGACTAGAGGATTGTAACTGGCTTGGGATTTGAAAATAAAAGCTTTTAAGAACTCTTTGGAAGAATGTAAGCTCAGGAAGAGAAGAGATTGAAAGTGAATTGGTGATTTGAAATGATCGAAATACTTCTCTATTTATAGTTTTTCCAAAGACAGAACTCTGACAGAATTCGAACATAATTCGGACAGAACTCTTTGTAACAAACCGTAACTGAAGGATGACCAAGTTCAAAAACCCAACGTTCACTAACGTTCCAAATGGTCGAACTCTAGCCGAACTCTGGCCGAACTCGGCCCGAGTTCTCCTGGGGTTCTGCCAGTTCATTTTTGGAGAAAATAAATTTTGGCTTTTTGAAAGATCCTTCAGAAGCTATTTTGTAAAAGGAATGTTTTTCAAAAACGTAGGTCATTTGTAAAGAATAGGATGATTTTGAAAAATGTTTTAGGATAGACTATTTGCCAGTATGAATCGGTGTACAATGTATTCCTAGACTCAATAAAATGAAAAATTATATTACATAACAGGAAGTACATTCTGATTGCAAGCAGCTTCAGTCTTGAACATTGTTGATATCCATTGTTGAGCAGTGTCCAAAACGTCATAGGTAAACATCTGAGTTGACTTGCATTTATATCAAGACAGAGTTTGATCAATTATTAAAATCAGGTTTGACCATGACCAATGGGCCAACAATCTTCCCCATTTTGATAATTGACAAACCTTGCCGATATAACATCTAAGCTTGGAATCAAATCAAAATAGTTTCAAAAGAAATTATTCATAACCTGTATGCACGAAAATGTTAAATCTTATTTCTTCCCCGTTGTCACTTAGAAAAATAATTGCAAAAGAGAAAGCTCCCCCGCAATAAATGCATAAGTAACAAACAGTGAAGAAACACAATAAACATAGATAATCATGACAGGCATGGTAGAAACAGTAAACATGGTAAGAGAACCAGATAGTCTATAGAATACAACACAGGCATGTATTTGTCACAGGCAGTATTTGATAAAGTATGAAGCAACAAAAGATAGATAATGCTACCATAGTACTGAAACACATAAAGTGCTGAATAATAGACTAAGATGCCAAAACTGAGGCATAAGCAAAAACCATGTCTATGAATAGTCCCATAATAGAAAAAGTGCTGATAAAAATATAAGAGTACTGATAACATCTTGGAATGTCGGAGCATTTCCAAGTAAACATAAGACAAAAGTAACAGTCTCAAGAATCTAACATCTCAAAACTCATCATCATCATCATCAATGTCATCAGCTGCAGCTCCAACATGTCCAGAAGGACCAGCTCTAGAAGTACCAGTGCCAGAAGTGTGAGGAGTTGTGCCACTGGTACGATACCAATCATAGGCGTTCCCTGGCTGGAACAGAGAGTGTACCGCCTCGTCGTCAATACGATAGCCAGAAACAGAAGGGTCTCGAGGTAGAGAGCTAGCAAAATGACCCGTCTGCGCAAACCTCAGATCGGCGAAGGAGTTGGCAATCGCCTGGAATCGAGTCACATCACGGAACTCGTGTTCCCTAGAGGTCTCAACATAAAAAGACTACAGATCTGACAAGAGCTGATGTATACCCTCAATTGTCATAGGGTAAGAATGAGGAGGAACGGGTGCTGTGGGAGCTGTGGGAGTAGGTACAGGAGGAGTAGGTGCAGTAGGTAGAGGAACAGATGCAATGCTACGACGAGAGAGTTTGAGAAACTTGGGCTCGGGGTCGACAACACAAGTAGATAAATCAATATCAAATCTCTGAAAAATGCGAGGAATAAGCATCGCATAAGATAGGTTGCGGTCTCTTCGGTGACATCTATCCATCATTTGGATGATAGTCTTAGGGGCAGAAAAAGGAATCCCCTTAAGAATATGATAAAGAGCAGAAAGCTCAAGTGCAGTGACATCATCTTTAGAAGTGGATTTTGGAAGTAAGGTGGAATAGATGATACGATATAATTCTTAGTTAAACAAGTTCAAGTTATTAGCCTTAAACTTTCCAGGAAGAACGCGTGCGGGCGCACAAAGTTCATTCTTGAAACTAACGAGTGTCGTGCCATCGGGGAAATCAAAATCAGTAATGTCATCGAGTGGGACACCTTCGTTTGGGATACTAAGGATTTCTGCTAACGTTTCATTAGTGAATTCGATATCAATTCCTCCGACACGTGTCCTCACTGTAAAAGTGTCTAACACGAAATTACAATAGAATAATCTAATGGCATTAGTGGCAATGGGGAATTGTAAGGTGACAAAGTGTTGTAACCCTAATGTCTCAAAGTAAGGACGGTAATCCGGAAAGACAGTCCACTTAATCGGCAATTCGGTGCAAATAGTACGCATGATGAAGTCGGCGTACCACAATAAAGCTTGATCGGAAGTTTTAAAGTAAAACTCATCCGACGCACCATCGTCCGATTGGACCGGAAAAAAGAGGCAATTCGTATGCGGATCTGAAGACGATGCCTCTTCACTGGCATTGGTCTTCTTCCTCTTGAAGGGATTGAACTTAGGCATTCTTTCCCAATAATTTCTAGAAATCCTAAGTATTGAAAATTGGAGGAAAGAAGGGATTATACCTTCCAAGAATTGGATATGTTGTAGAGGATGACGATCTCCGCACGAATCCAAAGTTTTGACAAGAAACTCCACAAGGATTGGAAGAACAATGATGGAGAAGAAGCTATGGTTTCGGAGGGACGCTGCTGCTGTTATGAAGATGTGGGGAAGAATGAAGAAGCAGGAAGCCTCAGGTTGGTACTGGTATATATAAATATCCAGCCGAACTCTGGCCGAATTCGGACCGAACTCGGGCCGAATTCGCCAAGGGTTGCCTGGCTATATATATATAAAAAAATTCAAATGAGGCCACATTCTTTTTCATTAATTTGTTTCTAATGCTTAATTCAAAGTTTAGTAATTTTAAATCTCAAAATAATATAATTAATATTATTTTATAAATTAATATTCTCTACTCAGTATATGTCTCAGATTAGCTGTAGGAGTACTGTCCCAGCTAACGGAGGTTCACCGGGGAACTCTTAAATACCGCTTCGCTTCGACCGTAGTCGTGGTAACAGACAGACTCTTTTTAGGCTTGTCTCGAAAACAGTTTATGAGTATTGAATAAATAATTAATAAAATAAAATTAATTAATATTATTTATATCTAAAATTCCTAATTTTCGACGTAAATAGTTGAAACGATCGTCCGCTAAAGGTTTTGTGAGTATGTCAGCTAATTGATTCTGTGTGTCTATGTATACAAGGTCTATATCTCCATTTTGTTGATGATCTCTAAGAAAATAATTTCGAATCTCGATATGTTTAGTACGAGAATGACATACAGAATTCTTAGTCAAATTAATAGAACTAGTGTTATCACAGAAAATGGGTATGTATGAAAAATGCAATCCATAGTCTTCTAAGGTTTGCTTCATCCACAAAATTTGTCCACAACAACGTCCTGCGGCGATATACTCATCCTCGGTTGTTGATAATGCAACAGAATTTTGCTTTTTTCTAAACCAAGAGACTAGAGCTTTTCCTAGAAAATGACATGTGCCGCTAGTACTTTTTCTATCTACTTTGCATCCAGCAAAATCAGCATCGGAATAACTGGTTAGGTCAAACGACGTGGTTTTGGGATACCATAAGCCGACAGAAGAAGTGCCTTTAAGGTATCGGAAGATACGCTTAACTGTGCACAAATATGATTCTTTAGGATTAGCTTGAAAATGTTCACATAAGCAAACACTAAACATAATGTCTGGTCGACTAGCAGTTAAATATAGTAAGCTACCGATCATACCTCGATACTTACGTATGTCGACAGATTTGCCTTGTTCATCAATATCAAGCTTGGTTGAAGTCGCCATTGGAGTGCTAAGTGGTTTTGCTGTTTCCATGTTGAACTTCTTCAATAGATCCTTTGTGTACTTCGCTTGATTTATGAATGTCTCATTGTTGGTTTGTTTGATTTGCAGTTCGAGAAAGAATTTCAGCTCTCCCATCATGCTCATCTCAAACTCATTCTGCATACACTTTGAAAATTTTTGACAAAGAGATTCATCAGTAGATCCAAAGATAATATCATCTACATAGACTTGAATCAAAAGAATATTATTATTCAAAGTCTTTATAAACAAAGTAGTGTCAACCTTTCCCTTTGAAAAGCTGTTATCAAGTAGAAAAGTGCTTAGACGATCATACCAAGCACGAGGGGCTTGTTTCAAACCGTATAAAGCTTTCTTCAACTTGAAAACATATTCAGAAAATTTAAAATCAGTAAAACCGGGTGGTTGAGCTACATAAACCTCTTCTTTTATAAAACCATTTAAAAATGCGCTTTTGACATCCATTTGAAATAACTTAAGATTATAAAAACATACAAAAGCACATAACATGCGAATGGATTCTAATCTCGTAACTGGGGCATAAGTCTCATCGTAGTCGATACCTTCTTCCTGATTGTATCCTTGAGCTACAAGTCGAACCTTATTACGAGTCACTAAACCATTCTCGTTCAGTTTATTTCGGAATACCTATCGGGTGCCAATGACCGGATGATCAATAGGCTTGGGAACAAGTTCCCAAACTTGATTCCGTTCATATTGGTTTAATTCCTCTTGCATAGCATCTAACCAAAAATTATCACTACATACTTCATCAATATTTTTGGGTTCAAACTGCGAGACAAAAGCAACACAAGAAGCTATATCTTTATTGGAGGAAGGAGTACTTACACCTTTGGTAATCTCACCAATTACCAAGTCCTTTGGATGACTAGCCAAGAATCTCATCTCTTTTGGTGTAGTCTCAGGATTGCTAGTTCCGGCTTCTTTGTTTGGAGGTTCATCTGATGCCTGATGTGATGGTTCTGTATCTTTGTGTGAAGGTTTTGCAGTGGATGTACTTGGTGCGATTATGTCTTCATTGTCATCATCGTCTAAGTGTTGATTTAGCTCATCAAACTTGACGTTGATAGATTCTTCAATGATCATGGTTCTTTTGTTGAAGACTCTATATCCTTTGCTCTTTGCTGCATAACCTAAAAATATACCTTCATCGGCCTTTTCATCAAATTTACTCAAATTATCTTTGGTATTAAGAATAAAATATTTACAACCAAAGATTTTGAAATAAGAAACATTTGGTGTTCTATTAAACCATAATTCATAGGGAGTCTTCTTAGATATAGGTCGAATTAGAACTCTATTGAGAATATAGCATGATGTATTTACAGCTTCAGCCCATAAATATTTAGGTAGACTAAACTGGTTTAACATAACTCTAGCTATTTCAGATAGAGTTCTGTTCTTACGTTCCACAACTCCATTTTGTTGCGGAGTCCTAGGGCAAGAGAATTCATGCAGATAACCGTGTGTGTCACAAAATTGCTTGAATTATGCATTCTCAAATTCGCCGCCATGATCACTGCGAATACGAGTAATCATGAACCCTTTTTCATTCTGTACTTTCTTGCAAAAGGTGACGAATTCTGATAATGCATCATTTTTGCGTGCAAGAAAATAAACTCATGCATATCTAGAGAAGTCATCTATAATGACAAATGCATATAACTTACCACCTAGACTAGCAATTCTGTTGGGTCCAAATAAGTCCATATGCAACAATTGTAAAGGTCTAGTGGTACTTACAATGTTTTTGGATTTGAATGCAGATTTGGTAGCTTTATTCTTTTCACATTCACTACATACTGTATCCTTCTTGAAAGAAATATCCGGTAAGCCGCGTACCAACTTCTTCGTAGATAATCTTGAAATTGTATCCATGTTTGCATGACCGAGTCTCATATGCCATAGTTGACTCTCAATGCTTTTGGCCATCAAACATCTACCTGTTGTGTTAGCATCTTCCAACAAATAGAATATATATATATATATTGTCTTTCCTAATATCTTCAAATATAGTACTGCCAGTTGAACTATCAATAGTAGTACATTTATCTTTTACGAAGTTAATGCCATAACCGTGATCAGCTAAATGGCTTATGCTGAGCAGATTATGCTTTAACTCGGTAACAAGACAAACATCTTTAATCACTGGATAGGAAGCCTTACCAATGTCACCGATACCGATTATGTACCCTCTCAAATTATTACCAAAGGAGACGTATCCTTTTTTATTTCTCTTCAACAGTGTTGCAAATAATGAAGCGTCACCGGTCATGTGCCATGAGCAACCGCTGTCGAGGATCCATTTGCTCCTAGCATGTGAAGGGTGTCCCATCTACAAAACAATTTGCAGATAAAACTTTTGGTACCCATTTTTTGTAGGGTCCTGAATGGTTAGTTTTCGGTATCCATGCATAAATATTTAAATCTACTAACTTTCTGATTCTACATGCAGAAGATATATGACCAATGAGGCCACAATAATGACATTTAGCATGTTGAGTGTTGAAAGTAGTGTGAGGTGCATGATTGGTAGGCTTTGGTTTTCTAGTATAGAAGAATGTATGCTTAGTCTTCTTGGGCATAGTCTTGGTATGGTTTGGTCTGACAATGTTGGGCGTGTTCCGATGATTCGGTAATTGACACGTGTTAGAATAGGAAGCAGCAACTTCAGGCCGTTTTCCTAAACTAATTTCCAACTTTTTGAAAGTGTCATATAATATAGTATCGTCAGATGTAAGTGAATCTAATCTGACCTGTGCACACTGGAGACTCTTTCTCTCCTTAGATAGATCTTCCTTTAACTGGATAATAGTTTGGGCTTTTTCTTCGGATAGCTTAACAGTCTCGTGTAACAATAATTTAATAGAAGAAAGCTCACCAGACTCATTTGAAGAGTCATTATCTCTAACCTGATCTAGTAGGTCGGTAAGTCTTCCTATTTCACCTTTGTACTCTTTGAGTACCTTCTTAGAGGTTTCATATTTACTATGCAGTTTTCTGAAATCATCTAACAGTTCACTGAAAGCCTCTCCTAATTGCTCAAAGGTGAAATCATCATAAGGGTCAAATAGAGAATTAGTGATTACCTGATCGCAAGCCATCAAGCACACATTTGCAGCGTCATCTGATTGTTCATCTTCTGAGTCACTGGCTTCACTTTCATGCCATATGCTTGTGTTGGCATACTTCCTTGATGTAGATTTCTTCAGGTAGCCTTTGTCATATTTGCTATTTTTCTTTGATGATGTGCTGAGGGACAATCTTTCTTCATGTGTCCTTTCTTCTTACATCCATAGCAAATAGGATCTTCCTCGTTTTTGTTGTTGTCTTTGCTGCCATTTGTTCTTCTGTTAAATCTTATGAACTTCTTGAACTTTCTTACCATAAGAGCTTGATCTTCAGAGTCGGAGTCGCTGTCGTCGGAATCATCTTCGATGGTTCTTCTATATTGAGCCTTGAGAGCGATCCTCTTCTCTGACTTTTCCTTTAGTGTAGCATCTTCAAAGTCTTGAAGTTCTAACTCGTGAGTGAGTAGCTTACCCATGAGTGTTTGTAGAGACATTGTTGAGAGGTCGTTCCCTTCAATGATTGCTGTAGCCTTTGGAATCCAGTTCTTTGTAAGGGCTCGTAGAAGTTTACGAATCTTCTCATGGTTAATGTAATCCTTGCCTATTGAGGACAAAGGATTTACAATATCCAAAAATCTTGTAAACATCTGAGTGACTGATTCACTTGGCTTCATTTTGAACGCCTCATACTCCTGAGTAAGTCTGCTGATCTTTGACTCCTTGACTTGTGTTGTTCCTTCGTGGGTTTCTTCGAGAAGTTTCAACACTTCGTTTGATGTTGTGCAAGTAGACACCCTGTTGAATTCAGTTCTGTCTAAAGCATAAAATAAAGCGTTAATAGCACGTGCGTCAAGACTGGCCTTTTTCTTTTCTTCCTCTGTATATTTGTCATTGGATTTTTCAGCTAAAACACCATTAACATAAATACGAGGTGGCTTTTTATAGCCATCAATAACTACATACCATAAGTCAAAATCAAGAGATTTCAGAAAGAAACTCATATGTGTTTTCAAATAAGTATAGTTTGTGCCGTCAAACAGTGGAGGTCTGTTTGTGGCTTGGCCTTCACTTGTAAATTTCACAGTTGCCATGTGTAATATTGTAATCTATATAAAAATTGAATATAACTACAATTTTATCTTGCTTTACCTGTATAACCTGCTCTGATACCAATTGTAGGAACAAAATCGTAAAACAGAATACTCTAGAGGGGGTGAATAGAGTAGGCAGCGGAATGTTGCTAATTAAAAACTTGTTAGCCGTTAGATCACAGATAAAATAATAGTCACAAAAAGTAAATGACAAAATTTAAAAGAGATCAGAAGGAAAATACAAACACCGAGATTTATACTGGTTTTCCTCTTGTGAGGACTAGTCCAGTCGGAAGAACTCTAGCTTCCAGTTGAATCTACTATTGGAAAATCCTGCAAGTTTTCATACGAAGTTCTTGTAACTTCTACAAACGCGAGCTTTGATACGAAGAACTCGACCAACTTCAATTGTGAAGAGTTGAATCTTCTATCAAGCCTCTGATTATAATCACTCTGAAACTTCTAGACCGTACCGCACTGGCAAATCGACTAGAGGATTGTAATTGGCTTGGGATTTGAAAATGAAAGCTTTTAAGAACTCTTTGGAATAATGTAAGTTCGGGAAGAGAAGAGATTGAAAGTGAATTGGTGATTTGAAATGATCGAAATATTTCTCTATTTATAGTTTTTCCAAAGACAGAACTCTGACAGAATTTGGGCAGAATTCGGACAGAACTCTTTGTAACAAACCATAACTGAAGGATGACCAAGTTCAAAAACCCAACATTCACTAACGTTCCAAATGGCCGAACTCTGGCCGAACTCGGCCCGAGTTCTCCTGGGGTTCTGCCAGTTCATTTTTGGAGAAAATAAATTTTGGCTTTTTGAAAGATCCTTCCGAAGATATTTTGTAAAAGGAATATTTTTCAAAAACGTAGGTCATTTGTAAAGAATATGATGATTTTCAAAAACATTTTAAGGATAGCCTATTTGCCAGTACGACTCGGTGTACAATGTATTCCTAGACTCAATAAAATAAAAAATTATATTACATAACAGGAAGTACATTCTGAATGACAAGCAGCTTCAGTCTTGAACATTGTTGATATCCATTGTTGAGCAGTGTCCAAAACTTCGTAGGTAAACATCTGAGTTGACTTACATTTATATCAAGACAGAGTTTGATCAATTATTAAAATCAAGTTTGACCATGACCAATGGGCCAACAAGCCCCTTCCTTGAAGCGTCACTATAGATAGTGAATCCTCCTAATCCTGAAGGCAATGTCAGAATCGTAGCTGTCGTAAGCCGCTTTTTCAACTCATCAAAATCTGCCTGACACTCCTCTGACCAAACATACTCAGCATCCTTTCGGGTCAACCGAGTCAACGGCTCTGCAATCCGGGAGAAATCCTGCACAAATCTCCTATAATATCCTGCCAGCCCCAAGAATCTCCTGATCTCTGCCACTGAAGTCGGTACTGCCCAAGCCTCAACTGCTGTGATCTTCTTCAGGTCCACTGTGATACCATCTCCAGTCACCACATGACCTAAGAAGTCAACTCTGCCTAGGAAGAACTCGCACTTCGAGAGCTTGCCATACAATCTCTCCCTCCTGAGTGTCTTCAGAACCACTCTCAAATACTCCTCGTGCTCTTTCTCTGTCTTGGAATACACCAGGATATCATCAATGAATACTACCACGAACTTGTCCAAGTACTGGTGGAACACCTTGTTCATTAAGTTCATAAATACTGCTGGTGTATTGGTCAGCCCAAACGGCATAACCAAAAACTCAAACTGCCCGTACCGCGTCCTGAAAGTGGTCTTGGGAATATCCTCCCCCTTCACCTTCACCTGGTGATAACCTAACATCAAATCAATCTTGGAGAACACCCGAGCTCCGCTCAACTGATCAAAGAGATCATCGATCCACGATAGTGGGTATCTGTTCTTGATCGTCAGGTTGTTGAGGCCCTGTAGTCGATACACATCCGTACCGACCCATCCTTCTTGGGTACGAAGCGTACGGGTGCACCCCAAGGTGAAGAACTCAATCGGATGAAGCCCTTATCCTGCAGCTCATCTACCTGCTTCTTCAGCTCCACCAACTCACTATTGTTCACTCGATAGACATGCTGAGAAATTAGTTCCGCATCGGGAACCAAGTCTATCGAGAACTCTTATCCCTGTCCGGTGGAAGCCCTGGCAACTCCTCTGGGAATACGTCCATAAACTCTGCGATCAAGGGGTGCGGAGCCACCTGCTCCTCAACTGAAGCTCTACAGAAGACTCCACTGTCCTGCTCTGTCTGCCGCCAGGTGTACTCAAAATCTGGCTCTCCTGGCGCCCCAAACAAAACTCTACTCCCACGGCAATCAATGCGGTCATGATGTCTACTCAGCCAGTCCATACCTAATACAATATCGTAGTTCGGTAGTGGCATAACGAGTAAACTCACCCCCAACTCTCGGCCTCCCAACATAACGCTCCGCCCTATGCAAACATCACTTACGAGGATGACCCTACCCCCGGTCGTGATCTTGCAGGTCCTAGGCTATGGTTCAGAAACCAGACTGTGTCTAATAGCATAAGATACTGGCACAAAGCTGTGGGAAGCCCCGGAATCAAAGAGTACAAAAGCTGGAATGGAGTCGAGAAGAACCGAACCTACTATCAACTCCTCTACGGCCTCTGCATCCTCAGCCGCCATGGCGAAAGCTCGCCCCTGCTGTCCACCTCGTGCCTGCTGCTGGTGCTGGTGGAACCTCTGCTGCTGGGTCTGTAATAGCCCTTTCAGCTGACCTGCTGGAGCCTTGGGTGCCCCAACTCCTCCTGGTACTGGACGCATCGTCGCAACTAGACAGTCCCGCATCTGATGGTCCGTCGAACCACACATCAAGCATCTACCAAGTCTCTTCCTACACTCCTCCCACTTGTGCACAGGATTCTTACAGAAAGTACAACTGATAGCCTGCTGCCTGGGTGCCTGCTGCCCTCTCTGCTGCTGATGCTGCACCTGCTGAAAAGGTGTACGGACCTGATGCTGATACTGCTGAACTGGCCTCTGTGGCTGCTGATGCTGGAAGTGAGGCCACATGGCCTACCCCTGACTGCTGCTACCACCCTGGAAATCACGACCCCTCTTCTGCTTCAACCCTAGGTCATCTTACGCCTCCATAGCCCCAGAAAATATCTCTACAAAGGTAGCGTTCCGGTCGCCCTTAGTCAGCGACCGAACCTCTCTAATCAAGCCTCGGCGAAACTTCCTCGCCTTCGTCGTCTCAATCAAGTCATCTATGAACCGGGCCAATCTACAAAACTCCCCAGCATACTCAGCTACCGTCTGGTTCCCCTGAACCAGACCCTCAAACTGTGCCTCGATACCTCCCAAGTCACATCAGGAAAGAACTGCTCCTTAAACAGCTCCTTGAACTGGGCCCAAGTTTGGCCCTCAACTCCCACCCTGAGATCTATCTGATACCACGTACGGGTTAAGTCCTACATCTGACTGCCCGCCGCCTCGATCTGGAGTCGATTTGGTATCTTCGCCAGTCGAAATATCTCCTCGATATGCTCGATCAAGTCATCGGCATAGTGGATGCCCTCTGCGCCCAGGAACTCTCGATGATGCATCTTCTGAAAGTCCTGTATGTCCTTCTCCCTCCGACGGGGCTGCTGCTGTGCCCCCTGAGCAGTTACCAACTCAACTGTAGTGCGAACCAGCTGGTGTGCCTCGTCGATCCCCTGACAAAAATTGGCACTCTACCTCTGCTGCTGCTGGTGGGACTCCAGAATCCTCTCCACGAAGGAGAAGAGATGTACAACATCTACCATCCCCGCAGACGGAGGCTGCTGCGGTGGAAGGATCTCGGGAATCACAGGGCTCTGCCTCCTAGCTGGTGGAGGTGCTCCTCCAAAAGCTGCAGAAACACCGACTCCTGAGGGCTGCACTGGCCCTGCGGTACCGGAAGCTGGTTGCCGGATACGAAAGGTGGCAGACCCCTCTCCAGCGTCTCCCATCCCAGGGCGAAGCGATCTCGTCTCAACCATCCTGGAGACACAGATCAAACAAGAAACAATTACTGAGAATGAGTCGAATATCAAAGGAGGACAGTTTAAAATTCAAAGGAGACAATAAGTAGCAAAAGTAGATATACGGAATATGATAAGGAGTTTTTCCTAGTGTGATTGAGTACCTTCAAAAATATACTAATTCCTACTGCAGGCTGTAGCGATATTCTAGTTCGAATACCACTACATTTCTAAACTAGACCTGCATAGGCCACCACTAAAAATGTGTCACGACCCGCACCCTAGAGTAAGGGCACGAGACGTGGTACGTCTAGCCTACGCCGCAGTATCGGCGATAGAACGCTGTCCTAGGTCAACATCTAATAATATAAAGGTACCTGTATAGTATATACTCTCCGAATGGAGGTGACATAGCAGATACAGTCTCAATCACATCTAAGGTAGAGCATGAAAAAGATAGATAGATAGATAACCAGAAATGGAAACACAGAGATACAATCCAAAAGTCTAAGTGTCTAAATAAGTATATATCCCAAATCGTCTCAGAATCCATATACAGTAATCCATGAAAAGTAAAGACATCCTAATCTAGGGGAGTGTCGTCAACTGCTAGTGGATCCTGCTGCTGGTCCAAGTCACAGCACTCATCTAGGGTAGCACCGTAGTATGTAGGACAGAACGCCTCAGCCTCGTCCTCTGTAATATTTCAACAGGTCCAGTCAGGACAGGAGCGAGCACAGTACATCTCAACAAATCATAGCAGGTCAGGAAATATAATCATGCTAGAGAGTAAGATACAGGAAACTGAAGAAAATAACATGATAAAAAGAAAGACTGTAAATAAACAGATACAGTATATAGAGAACTATCAGTGACTAGTAATTTAGAGCACAAGATGGTTATGTAAACGGCACGATGTTGTACACGAGTAATCTACAGAGGCTGTATACGAGTAATCTACTGGATTGATTACATAACCACTTCTACTTCCCCACCCCAATCAATACACAAGGATCTAGCCAAGATATGTTATTGCACACGAAGTATAGTCGCACACGAAGATCATGTGAGCACATGAGTATACACGATTTCACACAATTTGTACACGAAAAGCAAGAACACAAGGAGTACACGATGCTCATGATAAAGTACACGAACACGAAATACCCGATGTATCCGCTAAGGGGATAACATTGCACGACTAGATCCATATAGTACTAATCCGTATTTATAACGTGTTAGCATCATGTAAAGTAATCTAAAGCAGGAAAATACTCCTAATGCAGGATATGAAATGATCAGAGAATGTACTCGCCTGTTTCCTGAGTATCTGAAGAATATCTACTGTCCGAGGAGTGGTGTCTGTCTCCTATAGAACAGTACAAGTCACTAAGAGTCTAAAATGATAATAAGATACAATTCAATGTATTCTACATGAATCTAGGTCAATCTAGATCAAAGTCAAGTCTTGGTCAACTCTGGTCAACCCTAGAAGTCAAACTAGGTCAACTAGGTCAAACCTAAGTCAAACAAGTCTATACTAGGCTAACTAGTCTATTCTAGGTCTAATCAAGGCTATACAAGTCTAACTAGACTCTATATTGGCTTTCAAGCCACACCCATAGGCTAAGAGCCCTAGGCTATAGGCTATAACATGCCTAAGCCAACCCACACATCACATATTAACATATCAATACATATATAATATAATATAGTACACTCAATATATATAGGATTCATGAATATGTGAATCTCACATACATATATATATATATATATATATATATATATATATATATATATATACATGTGTATATATACATATACATAGAGAATAAGGAAAAGAGAATGGTGATGGTGTACATGTGTGTGTGTTGAGAGTGTTAAGGGGAAATCAGTCTCAGGTTATTAAGGAATGAGATAACAGTTGTAAATGGGAAGAAAACAAAGACAGTTTTAATAGGAATTAAATGACAGTGGCTTGATAAACAAATCCCTCATAACAGTTATCTTTGAATCAAATTAGTGAAATAGGAATTCAAACTCAGTTTTGATGAGTTCTAATCCAATGACAGTCCTATATATAACTCAATTTCAGTTAAAGGAAGGAAAGAATCAACTCAGCTGACAGTTAAACATGAGTTAAATCATTCATATGCATTTGAACCAACTCAAAGCCTAAAATCTCATTCTCATATCAAAAGCATATTCGAATGTAACATTGAACTAATCATGAACAAACAATTATGTGGGAATAATCGATAACTTAAACAATCAATTGGAATTCAAATTAAATAGGATTAAACATAGGAAAACTGAAACATACAATGTATCAGTCAATATCAGTCGAGCCACAATGTTCGAATCCCCATTCCATGGCAACAACCCAATCTCATATGTAAATATCAACTAACATAGATTAACAACATGTCTAGGAATCTAATCTAGCATTTAAATCATAATTTAAACCATTTAAACTAGGAATTTAATCACAGAATAAAGTAGAACTGTACACGCACAGTGCACGACCAGTGGGTGTTGGGCTACGGTTAGGGTTCCACTAGTTGTCTATGGGCCTCTATGGGCCTAAGCCATAAATCATGACTTATGAAATCACAAGCCATTCTCCAACCTAATCAAATCCTATTTTCCCCCAAATTAATTCTAATGAGTAGGATATCACTAACTTGGGTCAAGCTAGGGTTTCATACTCTAACCAAGTAGTCATGACTAGGGTTAGCTTCTAGGACAGTCCCCTAAGTCACCCTGAGTCAAGGTCAATAATAGCACTAAAACAATTATACTAAAAATCACTTAAAATTCCAATAATTATAATTAATACTAAATCATTCCAAATAATTCCCAAAATTTTAAAAATGACCAAAATACCCTCAAGCTAGAAATGTGGTAGTGACATTTGACTTGTGGTTTGATGTGAATGTAAATTCGAGGATTGATTGGACTTGTGATTGATGATTAAGTAAAGTTGAGGATTGTGTAGATCTAATCTACGTATCGAGAATGAATTAGTCTAGATTCAAAACAAGAGTTACGTCCCGATGAGGATAATTATTCCGTGGGAGCGTTGCATGGTGATTTTATGCCCACCGTGGATAATCGGACTCGCGTGAGATTGAGGCATGACATATTATTAAGCTAGATGACTTTATGATCGATTGCATGGATTGTGGTAAACGACTTAGGAATATGGAATAAGAATTATGGTTTAGCGACAAATTGTGTCGTAGCGTGCTTGACTTGGAAAGAATGGATAGGTAGATTATATCAAACATATTTGAAGATATAGACTATATGAAATATAAATTTGGGCGTACGATAGCTATATACAAGAGAATTGGTTGAGCAGAACTTAAAGTAAGATGGCTTTGCTGAATGACTCGGACCCCTGGACTAAACGTTGCGAATGCGAATAGGAAAAATCTATGCTCGAAGTTTAGAAATCGGAGTGAGACGAGCTTGGGTAGAAAACCCCATACTATCAACTTTGGTTTGACCTTAGGATGGGATCAGTGTTGATATTATTATTTGGGAACTGTGATTCCAATACTGACAATTGACTTTAGCCTGGAGAGATGGCCTAGCGGTTAGCGAGACGTCCACGTTGCGAGAGTTAGCATCGGTACGAATGATCTTGAGGATTGATTAGTTTGGATGTTGGTGTTGATGAATAGAATGATTCAAGAGTATGAGAATACCACTCATGAGCCTCGGCTGAAATGCATATATCAGGGACGCCCAAATCTGTGCACGATCTGACTCGAATGGAAATAGCAGAATTCTCTATCACGAGACTTGGTTGAAATGTACGTATTTTAGGGACGCCTGAAATATGTACATGATCCAACTAACTGATACGTTAAATTCAAAGTGAGACTAAAGGAATGGAAGGGTATCGAGAGGAAAAGATTGAGGGTAGTACGATCATTGCTCGGATTGAAGAAACACATAGGAGTAGTATGTACGAAAGTTATTAAATGTTGGATAAGTTAATGAGTTAATGAGTAAGTACTCATTTTCGAGGATGAAACTTTTTCTGAGTGGTGTATGATGCAGTGCCCTATCCCGTTCAGTCAATCGGAGGAATCGAAATGCCGACGGCGTTCGGACTTAGCCATGCAACGGCCTGCTCGAAGTCTCGCTCGGTCGAGGCGACTCCTCGCTCAGGTGGGTAGCTTCGGTGAACTTGCCTCAGCTTGGCCTTCACTCTAATAAAATGAAAGTTTACAAATGCACAAGTAGGCTTGATAATAAAAGAGGCAAATCCACATAGCTAAGGGAATAATCCCAAATTGGATCGGATTGAGTTAGAATATGGAAAGGTCCCACGGTCGGCTTAGAAGTATTGCACGTCGTGCTTTCAAAATGACACTCGGTACTTCGTCCCGTGGCTTGGGAGAAGAAAAGTTGATCGATGTTGCCACAAAGCTATGAATTAGCCTAAGTTATAGGCGTCGCCCACATAAATGCTTGATAAAGCAGGCACGGTCCCATCGTCCAAGGCTTGGCATAGCCTTTACTCGTCCGACAGGTTAAGTTGCGTCGCACGGCTTGTGGCATAAGTCTAGGCACCCAAAGAACTTGGTTGTTCAAGTCGAACGTGTGCACGAAACGTTCCCTCAAGACAAAGCTTGACGCAGCCTTTGCTCGTCAAGTTGTTACATAATTAAGTTAGACAAGTTATATCGATCGATCGAAGTCATTCCAAGCACTATCCTGCTCTTTCTGCGGTTGTCAAAGACACTTAGTCCCATGATCTCAAGGCTCGTCGTATAAAGTCTGACTTGGGCGATAGTGTTGCACAGAATGTAAGTTGGTTTAAGGCACGAGCCATGGTTGGTTCAGTGGAAAGTTAGCCATAGTCTATTGGCACATAAAGAACACATTTTGTGTAAGTTATGCTTGAAGGCTATGAATTAGCCATTCATGAGTTGAGTCAATAAGAGTATGGAAACACTGAAAATATGTCGGGACTATAGGTCAGTCGCCGAGAGTCGGGACTGTAGGTCAATCGCTGAGAAGGAAACATGTCGGGACTGTAGGTCAGTCACCGAGGCAACCTTAGTTTGGGCTCAGCAAAAGAAGTATGATAAGTAAAAGAAGTAAAGCTAAAGAAGCTAAGTTGTGACGGTTAGGCCATGTATTTACGTTGAGTCTAGGAGTTCTCGTAGGTACGTGGTCATGGACAACTTGTCGATAAGGTTTCGCACCCTCGATTCGGGAACCTGGGGCCACAGGACTGTATCGACCTAGGAGGGGAGCAATGTAGTTAGGCAAGAACACACCGTCGATGATTCGAGGAATTGAGTAGGGATAGCTATCCTTAGCTATAAGGGCCTCGTCTTGTACCACCTACATGTCTAAGATGGCTTGAATTGCCATTGATATTTCATATAGATAAGTTGGTGTGCTGAGCGACAATTCGCATGTACGGTGTTGGTCGAATATAAGAAAGTGTAAGCACGACAGGAATGGGATAAAGATGGTACGCACAGTTGCAATACAAGTCTTAAGAAGCCTAAGATTTGGCTATAGCAAAGACACGTGCTTCGGCATGAGATGCGGCGTTGAGTATTAAGTCGTTGGCATAGAGTTGCATAAGTCAAACTTGAGTCGTTTCGAGTTAAGTCGAGAAGAGTCGTAAGGCAAGTTTGGTTAAGTCGTGCTAAGTTGTGAGGCATGGCCTCAATGTTAAAGCACGAACCAAGTCGATAACACGAATCATGTTGTAGTATCCCAAAGTATGGGCCATAAGGCACGCATGAGTCGGTACGC
This sequence comes from Iris pallida, assembly GCA_029216955.1. Classification (NCBI taxonomy): domain Eukaryota; kingdom Viridiplantae; phylum Streptophyta; class Magnoliopsida; order Asparagales; family Iridaceae; genus Iris; species Iris pallida. Next base: position 11,290,276 of record JANAVB010028397.1, read on the forward strand.
TGATGTTGTAATCAAGAGAATGGTCTAGAGGCAAGAATAAGGAAATTATCGGCACAATAGTACGATGATGGTCTAGAGACACAAATAGGCCAGGAGTCTATATCCTAAAATTGATCCAAAAGCAAGAATAGAAAGACAATCATAAAGGGATTATGTTGCACAAAGTAAATGAACGTGTTGGTTTTGTATGGATGGGCGAGAAGCTCACTCCACCAGTACAGTTGAGTACTGACACCCACACAGTTTTCATATGTAGGCACAGGTAGAAGCTCGTCGGTACGGAAGCTCGCTTGGATGCATCGAGGCACAGAGTTCCTTGGTGTTTCGAGGTGTGCGGCCGCTTGGATTCGGAACTTATACGGGACGTAATGTATGGACATCGCCTATCTGAAGCATCTGCTGGCTCGTAAAACTGTATTGAGAGATGAGAGAGAGCTGAATGACTTGTAAAATAAGTAAAAAGTGAGCTTGAGCGATTGTAATCATGGCATCGTGCCATATTGTAATCTTTGTTTCAATAACAATAAAGAGCTATTTGAATGACTAGTGTTTTGCTTCAAATTTCTGCTGGTATTATTCAATGTTTATGCTTGGGACCTCTATGCGACGACCCCCCGTCGCTTAGCCTGTAATCGGCCGTTATGGAACCTGCCTTGCGTGAGCGCAATCTAGGCTCACACAACATCACACCTTAGTGAGGACGATCGGTCCTACGGTACCGGAGCGTGACAAGGACCGGCACCTTCATGACTCCTCACGGAGAAATTGGCTTTGCGCTTCATGAGATGAAGTATCTTTCACACTTTCTAATGGGTGGGAACCCATATGAAGAATATGTTCCCACAAACGAGGAGCTGGATATCCTGTCATTGGAGAACCCTCAGATAGTTGCTGTATTTGAAGAGATTCTATGCCACTACATGGTCTGTTCCCTTTATTACAAGAGTGCTCCAAATGGGATTTGCTACACGACCAAATGGCTGCCATACTTATTTCTGGGCCATATCCAAGAAGATAAGATCGTCAAGAGTCAGGCTTGTGACCCTTGCTTCTTCAAACCGCTCGACCGTAGTGACATAGAGAAGTTGATGGAAAAATCCAAGCATGTTGATAACATTTTGAATGTGGATTGGCACCCCTTCACTGCCGGTGCTCCCATCGAAAGTTATCTTAGGAAGGATTACAGACCCATGTCTCGAGAAGCCCAGTTGGCAGATTTTCTCTCTTTATGCATACGGCGGTTCGTGGTACCTGGAGCCAGTGACGTTGACCGATTCCATCGAGGCGTACTATTCGTCGTCATACGTCTAGTGAACGGCTACAAGATGGATCTTCTTTCGATGATGACTTCCCACTTGAACGCAAGCTTACGTTCTTTTATTTATACCATGGTGTATGACAGGGATGCTCGGGATGACTTCCCTCATACTGAAATGCCTTACACCTATTTATTTGGGTGGTTGCTGCTGCACTACCCAGTTTGATGGACCCTAATATGGGTGAAGTTGGAGGTGACTTTATCAGACGTTATTCCAATGCTCGATGGAATATAAACGTACTTTCAGAATGCAGAAGAGCTTTGAATCGAGGGTGTGGATGGAGATTTCAATGTGTCCCTCCCCCTCCAGGATATGAGAATCTTCCCCCACAACTCATGGATTTAGAAACGGCATCTCTCCGTCTGTCTTCGGCTAATTTTGCATGGTTGAAGACAATCCGGCCATCCCACCTGGTGTACCGGTTTGAGGGTGAGTGTTTTCTGGGACCATATCTACCAAGCCGGTTTGCTCGGCAGTTTCGTTATGATCAAATGCATGTAGGTAATGCCACCACCTGCTTGCAGGCCAAGGATCACCTATTAGATGGTGCCAGAGCTTGGGGATATTACAATGCAAGAGGCACCAAGGCCGTGTTCTCCATGCCCAACGTTTCTCAAATGGGCCCGTGTATGTTATATACATACACAAATTTTTATACTTCGACTAACACTTTTGCCGAAAACTTCAACCTAGCCAAAAGTTTTGCCAGTGATAGACGATCGAGAGCTAGGGTTCACACTATACAATCCTTTAGAGATAAAGAGGATCATGATCCCGCTGATGAACCTTTGGAGGCTTCTCTCGTGGGCTTCCATGACGAAGTCAACGACCCACTAGATGTGTTATTAAGATACAGAAGGAGAAGTCTCCTGCAAAGGGGCTTAGTAAAAAAAGAAAGGCTGGAGAATCGTCTGCTCCATCACACCCTGACGATCTCCTTTCTTCTCCTAAGGCTCCAGGAAAGAAGAAGAAGACCACATTCGTCATTGCTGAGCAGCCCACTACCAGGACAATGCGGTCCCAGACAAAGCAGATGCAAACGGGAGCATCCCCTGGAGGAGGAGAGGCAACTCCTTCTTCAGTTCCAAGAGATAGTAGAGTCGTCCGTGAAGAGGTCATCAGGGAGCCTAACGTGCAATACGAAGTTGAAGAAGAACCTGAGACACCTCTTCTGCGAAAGATTAGAAGGCGATTGATGGTGACTCAAGTAGATCGTCGAGAAATTGACGCTTCACTCACTCCTTCCATATTAAAAGAGTCCTCATGTCGACCAGATACATCATTACCTTTGCAAAAGGATCTGCCACCTCAAAAATGTAATATTTGTACCTTTTAGTATAATTATGATTGAATAAAATATTGAATTATTCTTTCTCATCTGCAGAGGCTACAGTAACCAGTGCTCTGGCTCCAGTCATTACGGAAGATCTCTTAGGATACCGAATCATGCAGACGACCCTTCCTATAACTGCACTAGCTGCAACAGGAATAATGATGTCATCCCCGACTCCTTCGGTCCCAGAAACTATTCTTCTTGAGAAAGTGTTTCTAGAAACCAGTCCCAATGTTGTAGCTCCTTCAGCGGCCCAAACTTCTACCCGCTCCCAGGAGGATCGAAAAATAATAGCGGCTCTCGTAGGCAGTAACTTTGGTGATGAATTGATCGAAGAGGACATTGTAGATGCTGCTTATAATCTCAACAAAGATGGAACATATCAATCTCTCATAGAAGTCATACAAGAGCAAGACTTACCAACCAAAGAGGGCCGCATCACTGGTGAGGATGAAGAGCACCCTGTGTAACGCCCCAGTCCCAAAATACCTAGAACTAAGTACGTCGACATGCCAGCTGCATACATACGAAGTATACTCTATTATATGGAACCATCGCATGCATACGTAAGCTGTAAAATACAGTAAACCACAACTAAATCTCATCCACCAAATAAAAGGGTAATATTATAAATCAACTATAAAATTTGTTATTTATACATGTAGTTGGACGGAGATAAATCCACTACCAACTATATTAAAAGAGAGAAATATACAAGGAAAGGATAGACAAAAATGACAAGACGAACCAAGGGCAATCGTCTTCAAAGAAAGGGAGAAGATCACAGCCTTGGCTAGAACATCTGCAATAAAACACACACTTAGAGAGATAACCAGGTCCTTAGAGGGACGTAACAAGATACATAAAGAATATGCCATGTAACTGAATATATATAATATGTCATAAATCACAAGTAAAGTAAAATAGCCTCATTCGTAACAAAATCCAATATCTCATCATCGAAACAGTGGACAACCCCTACAACCAAACAAGGACAAGGGATAGCACACTATTCTGCGATGCGACATTATTCCAAGCTACTAGTGGGGTTGACATGACATTGACTAAGGTTACCTAACCATTCTACTGTGTTCATACAGTTAAGAACAAACCTTTAATGCATGGGCGCTCTGGCTACAGGAGCAGAAAACTCAGGTATGGTCCCACCAGGATACCAAGGACCTCAAAGCATAACATTCATCGAATGTCAAAGGCCAGCAGGAAATCAGGTATCAGGATCCAGGACCGTATCTCCAGCGGAGATAATCGACAATAATAGGAAAGTGCATACGTAGCCCATATGTTGAGGAAACGTTCTTCCCACCCAATGCTAGTAGAGTCACATCCATGACTCATATACCTCTACTAACTGCCAAGTCTCCTAACATGCCTCTATTAACAGTTAGGCCTAACACATGTGCATAGGTGATCAGCCATAACGCAAGTACCTCTACATGCTACTCATCTCACACACACCTCGTGGTATAACTGCGTCAAAATTTATGCTATACACTACAAATGGTAGTCCCTTAACTCTAGGTCCATATGCAATCTAAGGATAATAAGTAAATTAAAGCTAATATCACTGAGCAGGCACACTACCAGAATAAGTTATTTTAGCGACGCCTAAAGACGTCGCTAAAATGCCTAAAGACATCGCTAAACCATTTTAGCGACGTCTTTCTCTTATCGCGGAAACCTTAGTCGCTGTTTGGAAAGACGTCGCTGATCGTCGCTAATACCGACGTTTACCAACTCAAATATACGTCGATAATATACCGACGTTTACCGTCGTTTTGTCGATAAAATAGCGACGTTTATGATGTCGCTATACGTCGGTATTTCCTGGGAAAATTACCGACGTTTGTGATGTCGCTATGCGTCGGCATATATAATCGACGTTTTTTATGTTGCTATATGTCGGTATATCCTAGAAAAATGAGGTAAAATCCTGGGAAATTTAGCGACATCTACCGACGGTTACCGACGAAACTGACGTCGCTATACGTCAGTAAATTGGCAATATATGCCAGTTTAGCGACGTCTACCGACGCAACGTGCCATCGAAAAGAGTCGGTAAACGTCGCTAGACGTCGCTAAATTTGAAAAAAATAAAATAAATAAATTACAGTATGCAGTTTTCTCCACAGAATCATTTTCTCCCTGCAATTTAATCTGAAACACAATACACAAGCACATTTTATCCCTGGGTTCGCCAACCCCTTCGGTGAAACACTCAACACCGCTAAATTAACATCCAAATAAAACGAATAACAACATAAAATTACCAAAGTCCACAAAACATATATAAACCAATATCCAAATTGTTATGGGTCTACAGAAGCAATAACCAATGTATCTATGCAACCAATAAACAAGTGTCACAAACAAATAAGTGTCACAAACAAATACAAATACTCAAACACTCAATACAAACAGTCCTAACTAGGACTACTGGGGATCTGGAGCAGGAGGGGGCACGCCACGATGAAGGGCTAAGAAAAGCTCATAGTCCTCCTATGAAATCGACATCGATGAAGGAGGTAGTAACATCGGTGGAGTCGGTGTCAATGAAGAAGGCAGTGGCACCGACGGAGTCGATGACGATGAATGCTCACCCGGAGGACGATAACGCTCCAATGCTGCAAGTCGCTGGTGGTATGAATCCACTGTAGATAACATTCTATCACTGCAATCAGTCACCGAATCCTGCACCAATCTCAGTCTCTCGCCTATGGTCATCTGTGATGCCTGTAGATCCAATATGCTGCGCTCCGTCGACGCTCTAAGATCGGTGACGCTCCGCTCTATCCGCTCAGTCATATTTCGGAGCTTCATAATGCTGCGGTCGAGCGCATCCAATCATGCTATAAGCGCAGGCTCATCCGACTGTTGCTGAGACTGGTCCTGAATCCGTCATAGTAGCTCATCCCGGAGAGACTCCATTATCTGGTGGACTCGGACAGACTCCTGGGACGGCTGTGGACCATATACACTAGCGTAGGATGCCCTAGAGGACTGGCTCGTAACTAGGGCACCATAGGATCCCGTACCGTAGTACGTACCCCTACGGAGGCCACCAGCGGCGGTCATCCATAGCTCGTCCGCCGACGGAGCTTGAGTGGGCTACAAGGAAGTACCGGCCTCTCCTGCAGTAGGTGCACTAGCAGTCGCCCGATCTCGAAGCCTCTGATACTCGGCCTAGAAAGTATAGATAGTACTCTATGATTTCTAATCTCTAATTAATGTACTTATTATTACTAAATACATGAATATTTATTTCTATGCATATTTACTAAGTTATATTAAAATTAACACGAAGTATTATAATTAACAAATAGTATTGTAATACATGCATAGGCAAGCTCGGCCCTCTCGTCAATAAGGCCTTCGCCCTTTCGATGGGTAGCCAGGAATACGGTCACCATGTCGGCGTTACCGACCTTCCTTACCTGTAATTAAATATATTATCTTAGTAATATTTTATCGAATTTGCATTAAAATAATATTTTTGAAAGAAAAATACATACCAGACGACAGAAATGTTCTGTCATCAGAATCGACCCACCGTACCACTTCGAGGCATGCTGCCTAGCTGCCTTGGCCTTCTCGGACTTTTCCTTGTACCTTGGCTCGTTGAATCGAGCCTTCATCGCATCCCACTGATCAGGGGTGATCCAACCCTAAATGAAAGTTTGGAAAATAAAATAAAATTGATCGGGTTTCCAGAACCCTAAATGAAAGTTTTTAGCGACGTCTAAGCGAGACGTTGCTGTACAGTAATAGGATTGCGACGGAAATGATTAAATGTCGCCAAACGTCGCTGAATAAAATACATCAGCAACGTTTTACGACTATATAGCGACTTGTTCTTTCCAAACTATAATTACAGTCGCTAAACGTCGCTGATAGTGACGTTCAGCGATGTCATTTACATACGTCACTAAAGACACAAAGCATAGCGACGTTTTTAACTGGCTTCGCTAATTTCATCGCTAATTTGACATATTTTGGTAGTGGCAATAAATCAGGAACTGTAATAATGGTATAACTACAAGAACTAAAAATAAGTAAACAGTGATATGCAATAACAAAATACAGACTAAATATAAGAAGTAAAAATGGCAAGATATCTTGCCTGAGGTTGTGTGCAAAAATGGCGACGTCCAATAGCTCGAACCGTCAGAATAGTGAAGCGATGAAAGCCAAATCCTGCATACATCCTCGAATGCTAAAATAAACACCACGAACATGTTCAAAATATAAGATATGTCTAGGAAACGCCTGTCCAAAAGTTCAATTCTGGAACATGGGTAAAATCGTAATTTTGGGTCAAAATGATGTCCGCCGTTGAACCCATTTTACACCAAAATGCGTGCCAATATCTATGATCTCTAAATTCATCAAACTATATGTCTACAAATTTAGTTTGAGGAGACGAACTCAATGATATGTCCAATTTTGGATTTCGATGAGCCGTGCACTAATTCGTCCGTTGAAACGGGTCGCGGGCCCGCCAAATAGGCGTTCCGATCAACCTTCTCAGAATCGGACCAAACTTGGCATACAGAACCAAAAATATAATACGGTCTTGCTGGCGCAAGTTTTGTTTCGATTCGACGAACGTGCACAAAGTAATTGAGAAATTTACAAAGGGCCCGATACGGTAAATTTTGATGGATACGCATCAAATTCGTCGCGCACACGCAACCAATTTAAATTCCTCAAAGCCCACACGTCTGCGAAGTCGATATGCACCTTTTGATGCTTTCGGTTCGCGACCACGTCGTCCAGTTTGGCGGGACGCACGTCGTATCAGAGGTTTTCATAAAAAATTATTGTTTTAAAAAACTATTTTTGTCCATTTTTAAAAATTTGTTATTTCGATGCATAGTCGATGAATTCAAAGTCTAAAAAAAGGGATTCACAGACCTATAGGTAGAATAAGTCTGCCATTAATTTGATTTTTGAAACAGTAGAAGAATTGACAGAAATCTGCCTTCAAAGTTAAGGTTACTGCTTGATTCTCTGTTCAAGTTTGAAAAGTTTTTCTGGGGTTTTTGAGGGTTTCATTCGGACAATATATCATCTAAAAATAAATTTGACTTGAAGGGGATTGAAGAGGGATAGGTTAGCTGAATACCGAAGAACCGATTCGAAAAACCATCGAACGAGGTGGCCAAAAACTCGCGATGAATAGGGGTTCAAAACCGCTGCTACTGCCCTATTTTGCTGCGCGCGGTTGCTGTCGTAGCTCCGTCGCTCGGCCTTGCCGCAGCTGCTGCTGGCCTCGCCACTGAAGTGCCGCCGCACACAGTGGTCCGACGGCCAGGGTCGTCAGACGTGCGATAGGCTGGCGACCAGGTCGGAGGCTAGGGCTTTAGTGGGGTCGAGTAGCTGGGAGGCACAGGGGTTCTCGATTTCTTTTCCCTTCTCTTTTTTTCCCTACATATACAGTTTTAAAATCAATTTTAATTTGAATTTAAATTCGATTAGTCAGGATTCAGTGCAATCTTGTTGAGGTTATCATTTGAATCACACGAGAAAATCCTGGGAAGGGATTGATTCAAAAGTTTTTGGATCGAAGAACTGAGTTCTTCTCGTCTTTTCTATCAGGTGTATTGGGGGTTTATATCTCGTGAGTAATTCAATGACTTGCGAGATATTCACTTGGGTTTTTTTTTATTTCCATTTCCTATTCTTATATACTATTAAGTATAAAACCAAAAATTAATACGTAATAAAACAATTTTAGTAATACCTTAATGAAAATGTATCATGCATTCACTGTATGTATACATACCATATTAACATATAATATATGTGGAACACACACAAATTATATATATATATATATATATATATATATATATATATAAATATATATATATATATATATATATATATATATATATATATATATGGATTCCTCGGGGATGAGCGCTGGCGCTCTCTGGGCTCCTTGGGCTGCCGGCGCGTGGGGCCCCTTCTCCGAAGAGCCCCGGTGCGCCACCGGCGGTCCACCCTGCCCCTGCGCAGCCTGGCTGCCATGGCCGCCCTGGCCCCCTTGGTCCGGCCCCCTTCCGTGGCTCGCCTCCCCCTCCGCTCGACCCCGCCGGCACTGGTGCCCCCGTCGCCCCCGGCGTCGTCCCCGGCGTCCTCCGCGGAGACCTTCTCCTCCCCCCCGCGGTCAGCCTCCTTCCCTCCCTGCTGGGTCCTCCACCTTTCCCCCTCTACGTCCCCCCCGTTCCTCCACCCCTTCCGCCTCCCGCGGCTCCCCCGACGCCAGACCCCCCTCCTCCCCCATCTCTCCTATTTCGACGTCGGATCAGCTCCGACCCTCCCCTGAGCTCCTCGCCCAGAGGCAAGACCCCTCGCTTCCGGCCTCGTCTGCCCAGAGGTCCGCCCCCCTGAGCTCCTCTCTTCCGGCCTCGTCCGCCGGCCTTGCCGCTGGGCCGTCCCCCCTCTCGGCCACGGTCCCATCCCCCTATCCCCTTCCATCGAGGCGGTGCCCCTGCCCGTGGTGCACCCTCCCTCCCAACGTCCACGCCGTCTTTCCGGCTCCGTTCGTGTGGCCGGAGCCCCCGTCGAGGCCCCCTGGCCCTCCGGTCCCTCCCTTCTAACTCCGGTGGCGGGCTTGAAGGGCCCCTGCTCCGTGCTTCTCTTGGCCGGAGCTCCTTTCCTCCTCCTCCCTTCTTCCCAGCCGGTGGTGCTCTCCCCTCCTCTCCGGCCGGTGGGTTCCCCCCCTCGCCTCGCCCGTGGCCCAGCCCCTCCTCTCCGCCTTTTTCGTCGCTCTGCCACTCCCGACGGAGCCCCCCCGAGCCTTAGCATCCCCCCCAGCCGCCTTCCCCCCCTCCGTTCCTCCCCTGCGATGGCATCCCTTTCCGGCGATTCTCCCCGACCCGCTCTCCCCGTCCGGTCCCGGCAGATCCTCCCGTCTCTCCGTCTCCCCCGGCGAGGGAGGAGAGACCGCTAGCTCCTCCGTGGGCCCTCGACCGGAGCTCGCGCGGTCGGCCCCCTCCAGCCGGCAGCCGACTTCGCCGCGACCCGTTCGCAGCTGCCTGAGGTCCCGCCCTCTCCTCTCTCCCCCTCTGGTGTTGCTCGCCCCCCCAGTATGACCCCGCCGTTGTGCTCTCCCCAGCCGCCGCGGTGTCCAGCCCCGTCCCGTCTCGTGTTCCGCCGGAGACCCCGTCCCTCTCGCCTTCAACCTCCGCCCCGGCCCCCTTCCCCCGATCGGTTGGACCTCACCGGTGCTCCGTCAGTCTCTCCAGCTTCCCCTCCCGGCGGGCCAGCGCGTCCCCCCGCGTTCCCTCCCCCCCTCGGGCCTAGCGTCAGGCCCTGGCCACTTCGGGTCCCGCGCTTGGACCAGGGGCCCTCGGGCCTCGCGTCAGTCCCACGTGCCCCCCCCCACGTGGCTTCCTTCCGTCTTTTCGTTTTATCATTTTGTCGTTTTTGCTTTCGTATTTCGGATCCGGGACAGCCTTCTGTCCGCGCCCGCTTGTTCCGGTTTTGGGTTTAGTTATAACCGGGTGTTGGGACCCGGCCCCTATATGCTTCAATTTCCTTTAATAAAATCTGCTTTATTGTCAAAAAAAATTATATATATATATATATATATATATATATATATATATATATATATATATATATATATATATATATATATATATATATATATATATATATATATAAAATTCTAGTCTAAACTCGCATAATTCATGAAAATAAATACATATATATTTATAAATTCCTAAAATATCTTGGTAGCATTTATTTATTCTATATATAAAAACCTTACTTAATATTTAAACCTTAATATTATTAAACAAAATTTAATTTCCAATTATTTCTAAAATAAATAAATAAATATAAAAAGGAAAATATAATCAAGTGTAAAATAGTTCTTAAAACAAATGAATATTACAACAAATAAATTTAGGGGTACGGCTAATACGCTAGTCAGGGCACATGACGCCATTCACCGTCCCACAATGTCTAGTCAATGTGTATAACAAAATCGGAGCATGATTATAACTATATTGATAATTAATTAACAAAATAATTCATAATAAAATAATTGAGCAACTTTAATAATAATAAAAATCCTCAAAAATTTGGGGGTTTACATCCTACCACATTTATAAAAATTTCGTCATCGAAATTAAAAGAAAGCTTAATATAAAAATATATATAGCAATAATCTGAATATAAAAAATATCGTGAGGCTGAAAACGAAGGGAGAGTAAGTACATCATAACTCGGTTTGATAAAGAGGGAGGAGATAGTCATAGGAGGAATCCAAGCTGACATTGTATTCTACGAGATAAGGTGGTCTTAGCCTTGCATCGATCATGGGTATCTGGTCGTTTGAGGGAATGGGTCGAAATTGCATGGTTTAAATCATAGGGAACAAAAAGTAGAATCTATGGTTTATCGAAAAATAAAAGTGTGACATACATGTAGTGTAATTGAAATGGAGGCAAGATGGAGTGTTTGTGTGGGACATGTGTGTAGAGTAGCTCGTCTAGTTTATGAGGGTACAGTTCATTGGAAGGAAATAGCTAGTATAAATGTCAAAGTTACGGTGGAGGTATCAAGATGATACGGATAGAACTAAATGTTATAAACCAATGATTTATTAGTCCCGTTGGAACCAATCTTTGGTTAATTTTAGTCTCAGATTTTAATCTATTTTGGCTGGACAAATCTATCTGAACCTTCCTATTAGGTTAAGGCAACATAGAATAGGTTTCCACTCAAGTGGTTGAGCCAATTGTCAGTCGGATGGATTACTAGGTTCCTTAAGCCCAAAATGTGCCTTTTGTGACTTTTGTGTATAAGTAGCACATGGGGACCCCATTGAGTGGCACATTAGTGGCACATGTGTAGTGGGCTTCGAGTAAATCATAATCATATATTAGGTCAAAAGTTCTGAGTCGAGGTTAGAGGTTGGATCTCTAACTGAGGTCGAGAAGGACAATGGTATCATGGTAGGGGTTATAGCTAGCCTTTTTGACCTGAAAATTGCATCATAAAAATAGAGTACAATGGGGTGTGTTTTGGTAGAATATGATATATCTATATGAAGGTGGAGTCGTCTATGTCTTGTATGTAAAATTTGATGGAAGGTAACAGCTGGTCTCATGCTCCGAATATTAATGCCACGGTAGGGGACACCAAATGATCTAAATAGAAAGTGGGAGTTCATGAGTCACTAATTTACCATCCCAGTGAGAACCTATTTACTTCAATCAATCGGTGATCCCATAATTCCTAATATTTAGAATGGCTTACAACCTATTTACTCTAGAGACTAGGACAAGATTTTAGGAATAATGAGGTTAGGAATATTTGAGTCGCGACATCGTACCTTAACCTCTGGTAATAATAAGTCACGATGTGATCGATAACGTGATATGGTAGTTATGAATCAACTTCAAATACCATACCCTAATTTCTAATAAATGGAAATAATTATGTACCATGATACATGATTCGATGGAATAGAATGATCCACTCCTCCATGGTATACGAGAGTCTATCGATGGAGGTAACAAAAAGATCTCAACAACTAGGTTATAAATTCCTGTTTATGTTTAGTCGGTCAGTCTACAGTCATAAGGTTTTTAATGGTGTTGCACGTAGTGCTCATGCATTGTTATTGATAACTAGTGAATCAATATGATGGAGTATTATGCTACAGATATTGGTCAAGCTGGTGAAGGTATTGCTCTAATGCTAAGTCACATCTTTAATAATAAAATTTTATACCTAACATGACACCTGCTAAATCCCTAATCTTGGAATGGTGTCTATCATAGTCATCGTAAATGCTTGTCCTAGTTTTTGTCTATTCCTTTCTTGTCTAACTGTGGGGCCTGGTCGAGTAAGGGTTGGGTTAAGGCATACAGGTTGCTAGTCTAAGCAAGAATCAAGATGAATAATTAGAGACTCACAATATTTGGTTCCTTGAGATTAGATACTCTCCTAGGTTAGTATTTTGACCAAGGGTAAGATCTTACTCATTCTCAAATTCAAATGACTATAAGGTCAAGATATTAGCTTAAGGGTCGAGGGGAGGACAAGTAACTCAAGCAAGATTGTAGTCACAGGGCCGGCCGATGGTAGCTACACTTGTGCATCCAACTATCATGGTTATGGGGGATACTCTGTATCTATCTACCAAATACGAGCGTTCGTCTTTCCAATCAGTGAAAGAAAAAAAGCAATAAAGAGTTTAAGAAAGATGTCATCGAATACAATTTCATGATTCAAAGGCGAATATATAATTCAAGAGAAATTGTTAAGGCAGTCGTGGATGAGATCCTAGATACCTCAATATCTCAATCCACGTGAGATAATCATATGAAGAGCGAACCAAACACACTATGGTTGATCAGACCACAATACATTGATTCTAATTAGACAATATGCTTGTGGGCGTCCCCAGTATACATATGTCCTGAACAAGCTCGATAAGAAATAAGCTTGCAAAACTAGGCTATAAATAACGTCATCATTCATAGTAGTTCAAAGTATAAGTATGGAAGATAATGATGAAAGCAGTTATAAATGGTTCAAGTTTCTCAAGAATCTACGTCGTGTCTGATGTTCCAGTTTATGCAGTCGTCCTACTATCTCTTATATCAGGCGTTGGTTGACCAATGGAGTATGGGCTACTAAAACTCTATGTTCTAGGTAACATCTCTTTTTACACTAGCATATATTCAGTGCCACCCGGTTATGCTTCATTAATGCATTATAAGAACACGGGGTGATAGGCTGTGAGGCATACTACCCAACTTATAAAAAATAACTAATAGGGTGATTGAACGGTATAGCATGGATAACTAGTATGAGTTATCTTCCTAACCTTCCTATCAGGTACGAAGAAAAAGTTAAGATTTGTGGTAGAAAAGAAATCAAGCAGAAGGAAGTCAAGGTTGTCGGACGAGAGTTCAAAATTGAGATCAAGGGAGGAAGTCAAGCTTGTGGATGAGATTCCTAGATTCTAATCTCATACGCAGGCTCTCATCGGTACAGTAACGTAACTAAAGTGATAAACTAGACCTGCATGGGCTACCACAAAAATATATAATGCCCCAATCCCAAAATACCTAGGACTAAGTACGTTGACATGCCAGCTGCATACATATAAAGTATACTCTAATATATGGAACCATCGTATGTATACATAAGCTATAAAATACAATAAACCACAACTAAATCTCTTCCACCAAATAAAAGGGTAATATTATAAATCAACTATAAAATTTGTCATTTATACATGTAGTTGGGCGGAGACAAATCCACTACCAACTATATTAAAAGAGAGAAATATACAAGGAAAAGATAGATAAAAATGACAAGACGAACCAAGGGCAATCATCTTTGAAGGAAGGAAGAAGATCACAGACTTGGCTAGAACACCTGCAAAGTCATAAAGCACACACCTGGAGAGATAACCAGGTCCTCAGAGGGACGTAAGAAGATACATAAAGAACATGCCACGTAACTGAATATATATAATATGTCATAAATCATAAGTAAAATAGCCTCATTCGTAACAAGATCCAATATCTCATCATCGAAACAGTGGACTACCCCTACAACCAAATAAGGACAAGGGGTAGCACACTATTCCGCGATGTGATATTGTCCTAAGCTACTAGTAGGGGTGACATGACATTGACTAAGGTTACCTAACCATTCTACTGTGTTCATGCAGTTAAGAACAAACCTTTAATGCATGGGCGCTCCGGCTACAGGAGCAGAAAACTCAGGTATGGTCCCACTAGGATACCCGGGACCTCAAAGCATAACATTCATCGAATTTCAGGGGCCAGCAGGAAATCAGGTATCAGGATCCAGGATCGTATCTCCAACGGAGATAATCGGCAATAATAGGAAAGTGTATACGTGGTCCATACGTTAAGGAACTATTCTTCCCACCCAATGCCTAGTAGAGTAACATCCATGACTCATATACCTCTACTAACTGTCAAGTCTCCTAACATGCCTCTATTAGCAGTTAGCCCTAACGCATGCACACAGGTGACAGCTATCACGCAAGTACCTCTACATGCTACTCATCTCACACATATCTCGTGGTATAACTGTGTCAAGGTTTATGCTATACACTACAAATGGTAGTCCCTTAACTCTAGGTCCATATGCAATCAAAGGATAATAAGTAAAGTAAAGCTAATATCACTGAGTAGGCAATAAATCAAGAACTGTAATAATGGTACAAATACAAGAACTAAAAATAAGTAAACGGTGATATGCAATAAAAAAATACAGAATAAATATAAGCAGTAAATATGGAAAGGTATCTTGCCTGAGGTTGTGTACAAAAAGGGCGACGTCCAATAGCTCGAATCGTCAGAATAGTGAAACGATGAAAGCCAAATCCTGCATACGTGCTAGGATTCTGAAATAAATACCACGAATGTGTTCAGGATATAAGATATGTCTAGGAAATGCATGTCCAAAAGTCCAATTCTGGAACAGGGGCAAAATTATAATTTTGGGTCAAAACGATGTCCGTCGTTGAACCCGTTTTGCTCTGAAATGCGTGCCAGTGTCCATGGTCTCTAAAGTCATCAAACTATATGTCTACGGATTCGTTTTGAGGAGACAAACTCAACAGTATGTTCAATTTTGGATTCCGATGAGCCGTGCACAAATTTGCCCGTTGGAGCAGATCACGGGCCCGCCAAATAGGCGTTTCCATCAACCTTCTCAGAATCGGACCAAACTTGGCATACAGGACCAAAAAAATGATATGGTCCTCCTGGCGCAAGTTTCGTTTCGATTCGATGAACATGCACAAAGTAATTGGGAAATTTGTAAATGGGTCGATACGGTGAATTTTGACATATACGCATCAAATTTGTTGCGCACACGCAACCAATTTGAATTCCGTCAAAGCCCACACGTTCACGAATTTGATACGCACCTTTCGATGCTTTCGGTTCATGATCACGTCTCTCGGTTTGGCGGGATGCACGTCGTATTAGCGGTTTTCATAAAATTTTTATTGTTTTGAAAAATGGTTTTTGTCCATTTTTGAAATTTGTTATTTCGATGCATTGTTGATGAAGTCAAAGTCTATAAAAAGGGATTCACAAACATATAGGTTGACTAAGTCTGCCATTAATTAGATTTTTGAAACTGTAGAAGAATTGACAGAAATCTGCCTTCAAAGTTAGGGTTCCTGTTTGATTCTCTGTTCAAGTTTGAACAATTTTTTTAGGGTTTTGAGGGTTTCATTCGGACAATATATTGTCTAAAAATAAATTTGATTTGAAGGGGATTAAAGAGGAATAGGTTAGCTACATACCGAAGAACCGATTCGGAAAACCATCGAACGAGGTGGCCAAAAACTCGCGATGAACAGGGGTTCAAAACCGCTGCTACTGCCCTGTTTTGCTGTGCGCGGTTGTTTTCGTGGCTCCATCGCTCGGCCTTGCCGCGGCTGCTGTCGACCTCACCGCTGCATCGCCGCCGTGCGCGGTAGGATGACGGCCAGGGTCGTCGGGGGGTGCGAGAGGCTGGCGACCAGGTCGGGGGCTAGGGTTTTGGTGGGGTCGAGTGGTTGGGAGGCGCAGGGGTTCTCGATTTCTTTTCCCTTCTCTTTTTTTTCTTCCTATATATATACAATTTTAAAATCGATTTTAAATCGAATTTAAATTTGATTAGTCAGGATTCAGTGCAATCTTGCTGAGGTTAGCATTTGAATCACACAGGAAAATCCTGGGAAGGGATTGATTCGAAAGTTTTTGGATCGAAGAACTGTGTTCTTCTCGTCTTTTCTATCGGGTGTATTGGGGGTTTATATCTCGCGAGTAATTTAATGACTCGCGAGATATTCACTTGGGTTTTTTTTTCTATTTCCTATTCTTATATACTGTTAAGTATAAAACCAAAAGTAATACGTAATAAAATAATTTCGATAATACCTTAATGAAAATGTATCATGCATTCACAGTATGTATACATACCACATTAACATATAATATATGTTGAACACACACAAATTATATCTTTATATATATATATATATATATATATATATATATATATATATATATATATATATATATATATATATATATATATATATAATTCTAGTCTAAACTCACATAATTCAAGAAAATAAATACATATATATTTATAAATTCCTAAAATATCTTGGTAGCATTTATTTACTCTATATATAAAAACCTTACTTAATATTGAAACCTTAAAATTATTAAACAAAATTTAATATCCAATTATTTCTTAAAAAATAAATAAATATAAAAAGGAAAATATAATCAAGTACAAAATATTTCTTAAAACAAATGAATATTACAACAAATAAATTTTGGGGTACGACTAATACGCTAGTCAGGGCACACGACGCGATTTGCTGTGCCACACTGTCTAGTCAATGTGTATAACAAAATCGGAGAATGACTATAACTATATTGATAATTAATTAACAAAATAATTGAGCAACTTTAATAATAATAAAAATCCTCAAAAATTTGGGGGTTTACACCCTGTTATTGATGAAGGGCATCCAAGCCCAAAAGATGACGATCAAAATGAAGACGACAACCCTGATGATAACCAAGAAGTTGGTAAAAACCAGGCATTAACTCTTGAAGACATCGGGATCGATAAAAATCCCAGAACTGATGTTGAGGGGACTCAAACCCCTAAAGAACAAGTTTTTGGAACCAAGGGAGCGGAAGCAATTGTTGACCCAAACTGGATCACAGTCAACCAAATATTGATAACTTAACAGTATAATACTTGTCATAATTCAATATGACACATCAAGTCAGAACTCGATACAAGATGGACGTCGTCAAATCTTCTACAGCGTACTCATAGTCTGAGTTTGTATCATTTTATCTTTATTGAGTATAGAATGATATTAGCTGACTTAGCACTGAGTACTTTTGGCTTAGAACACTTATCCCTAAAACTATATCAAAGAAGCCCAAGCTCCACCAAGCCAAACAAAGCCCAAAGGCCATTCTGCCACCTAGGAGGCAGAGTTCAGGCCGAACTCTGCCCCCACACAGAGTTCGGGCCAAACTCTGCCCCCACACAGAGTTCGGGCCGAACTCTGCTCCCACACAAAGTTCGGGCCGAACTCTGTTCCCTGATTTCCAAGAGCTAATTTTTAGGGTTACCAATTGCTAGCTGGTATAACGGCCATATTTTTGAATTTTGAGGACAGAATTCTGGCTGAATTCTGTCTTCCAGACTAGTATATATAGGGCATGATTTCAACCATTTTTATTCATCTCTTCATCTCATCTTCTCTTCTCCTATAGCCTCATAAAAGCCAAAACCTTTCCATCTATTAGCCAAGCTTTCTAAGCCTAAAACTGCTCAGTACTATTAAGTTAGAAGTTTGTGCAAGAGTCAGATAAAGTTGCTTGGAAAATTTCAAGTGTCGCCCCGTGATCTTTGTAAGAAGTTGAGTGCTCTTCTGAGTAAAGGCACGTGGTGTAATTACTATTTCACAAATAGTGGATTTTAATCCTGAGGAAGAGTTCACAGGCCTGGTCTAGTACTCCATGAGGAAAACAGGTTAAAATTGCTGTGTTTGCGTATGCTCTCTTGATCTTTATTATTTTCGTATTCAATTCTCTGATTATATTCTATTTGTGATATAGTTAAATTTTATTTGGATATTTTTGACACAAACTCTATTCACCCCCCTCTAGAGTTGTCTACACGTTCTTCAATTAATATCAGAGCAAGGACTTTATTGTTAGGCTTAACATCCTTAGAGTAGATCCTTACTTATTTGTATATGGTATCGTATTCCTCCTACTCAGATAAAGAGGGTTTTACTTCTAGTAGCATGGACAATCTTGTTTCTTCTAAATGCAAGAAATGCTCTAAGTGGAAAGCTATGGCTAAACAATCCTTAGAGATTCTTGACGACTTTTATTTTACAAATGAAGAACTTTCAGAAAAGGTCATTAATTTAGAAGAATCTAATGAGTTTTTGCGAAATAAAAACAATGATTTATTATCTATACTTGACTCTCAAAACTCATCTTGTGTTTCTTTAAAGAGTTTGAATGATTCTTTAATTTTGAAAATCAAATCTCTTTCCTCATCAATAGAAAATGTTAAGAAGCAAGCACATGAGCTAAATCATTTGCATGATTCTTCTATTAACTCTTTAAAGAAACAAAATGATGATTTTATTTCTAGAATTGCTTTATTTGAAAAAGAGAATTATTCTTTAAATGCTAAATTTGATTCTCTTACTTGTTTGCATAATGATTTGCTATTAGAACATGATATTAAGACCAAATCCATGCATACTCACTCTAGAGATATTTATCATTCTAGTATGTCACATGTTCATAATTATGCTCATTCTGATACATATGCACACACTAGTATTAGGTATTTCTATTGCTCTCGCATTGGATACATAAGTGTAACTTGTCCTATTCGTAGGAGTTTTTCTACCAATGTTAGAGCAAATAGTATATGGGTCCCTAAAGCTACAATGTGGATCCAAGTTTATTTGGATACCAAAGTCTTCGCCTAATATTGTTGGTTGAGCTACCTATACCGGGACATAGCATCGAGGAGCGTATTGGTTGGTTGCAAAGCTCAAAGGTCATCTTCCAAGCAATTGTACCAACACAAGTGTGGCCACTAGAGCCACTTTGGTAACATGCTAAACGATTTTCTTTAAATGGTTTATATTTGTAGAATCTAGCATGTTTCTCTTGATGTCTTGCTACAAACTCACATTGATATCCTTTAGTTGCTTATTATATAAATCAATGTGAGATATAATACTAGCATGCTTAGTTTATTTTCTTATTATTACTTTTATCTAGCATGACTAGTTACTTAGCTTAAATGATTAGTTCACACTATGTAGTTAATCACTCATTTTTTATTAACGTGATACATTTATATATGTATGCTCGTTATTCTTAATCTTTATTTATAAAGCATGCATATCACTCTAGTCCATAGGACCTTGGCTTTGATTTGAGTTAATTTTAACTCCCCATCTTTAAAAGTTTTAAGATAGTTACCTCTTGCCGATTTGTATTTAGTATGTCATATTTATCTTAATCGGTATTTGTGAATATACGTGTTTAGCACAAGCTTCTTATAATTTTATTTTAACCTTGTACTTACATAATATATTCATTATCGATTCTCATACTTTATTTTGATTATCCTCTTGAGAATCAATTATGTTTTTGCCTAATAAAGTTTATTTATACATGACTATATTTATTAAATTTCTATGTAGTTCATGTATTTCTTATATTGATATCTATGTTTGTATAAATATCTTTATGTGAGCATATGAGTTAAGCTCAAGTTTCATATTATTTTGAAGATTATCTATTCATACTTGTGCTTACTTCATACTTTAGCTATTGATTCCTTGACCAAATTTGTGCATCTCTTCTTGAATCAATTAGCTTCTTCCTTAAAGTTTTTTTTTTTGATAATATCTTCTTACCTCTTGGGTGACTTTATGGATACATGTTTTTTACTTGATTCTTAAATATTTTCATGTATGCCTATATATATATATATATATATATATATATATATATATATATATATATATATATATAGTTTTATCTATGTGATTCCAACTGTTGATATTTATTTATTCAATACCTTTAAGTTGGAATGTTGAGAGAAAATGTTTAGTGTCTTGTTCATGACTTTTATGGAATTTCTTTTAAGGATTGCATGGTTTTGTGCTTTACCTTGTTAAAATCATCGTACTTATTAGTGCACATTTTGAGCATATATCTTCTTTCATTATTATTTGGGTATTTACCTTTCTTATGATTAGGGATTTTGAATTTTGATGTCGTTTCATGATACTGTATATATTTCTTCAAATCTAAATTCTTAAAAGTAAAAAACATTCTGGGAATAAGTCGAAATGGTCCTTCTGTCATACAGGTGTAAATAGCCTGAAACAATACGGTGTACTTGTCTTCAGACTTTTGCTAGCTGGGAACCGGCCCCTACAGCTAACCCAAAGTGATCAATACTTTATAGACTTAAGATTTATTAAGGTCTACTTGCAGCCATTATCTAGTTGTGGATCCACCCCTAAGTTGTAGAATACATCATCATATCTAGATATAATATTTTATTATTATTGTCCAATGATGTTTTTGTAACACATGAGAATACATGTAATTGATATATCATACTTCTCATGTCCTTAGCTACTATGGTTTGAGCTTATGTGTTGAGATTTTCCATTTCTAGATAATAATTTCATAATGGCTATAATATTTTAAATTCTCTAGATCGATCTATTATTTTATTTTCTTCAGTTAACCTCAATACTTGGCAAAGAAATTTGTTTCATTGTGTTTTCATGAATATCCTTTTAGCCTCATTTTGAGAAGAACATAATCCCTTTACTTAAGTTATCCTCTTGCTCTTATTCTTGCTTAGTAAAGAGTCTATAAAGCATTTCGATTATTCAAAATGTATTACCCTTATTGTGAACTCTATGCTTAAGCATGTAATTTTAGTGTTAGTGACTTAAGATTTAATCAGCATATTTATCTTGTTAATGGTCTACCTCATTAATCTTAATTAGTTATGTAGATTGCTTATTTGCAATGTATTGTTAAACTACATAATTTGTGTTCACTTTCACTCATTTAGCTATATTCTTGAATTTCAATCTATATGTGATATGTTGGTTTACAAAAACAAGATTTATGAATTTTCTTGATGAGATTTTTATTCTATTTTAGATACATATGTTTGGTCTCTAAAATTAGTTTGACAAATTTTTTATCTTGTTTCCATTGAGGTTTGTGATTCATCGCTTTAACTTCCTTCCATACTAGTCATTGGTAAGCATCTCATAAACTTCTCTCATCTTTTGAGTCATAATTTTATCATATTATCTGATTACATCTCTTTAGATTAAATCTGTAATAATTTAAATGAGATTGACTTTTTCTCTCCATATTTTTTTATCGATTTGTAAGATTTTATTATAAATATGAATTTCAGATTTTCTCTTGATAATATTCGTCGGATCATGTTTAATGTTATTGATAAATGATCCTAATGGTTGAGTAGTCCTATATTATCTAATTATGTGGTTATCAAGTTAATTTATTACTCTACTTTGACTACTCATGGATTATCACATATGCTCTTTGCTATTTGAACTTCATTGGTTTCTCTTAGCAAGGTTGGATTATTACCCGTTGAAGGGTAAACATGTGGTAAAACATACATAGTTCATGCAAGGTAATAAATTGGTTGATTCATTCTTAATTAGATAATTATGGACATTTTTTTTAGTTTTATTTTTATTTTTGAGCTATATTGTGATTCTTATCATGATAGTTTTAATCGACCTTATTTCTTTTCATGATGATCTTCTTCTCAAAAGGTAACATGCATTGATATATCATATTTAAATATGAGATTCTTCTATATAGACTAATGTATGTCATCTTTTGATTAAATGTGCTTAATTAAAATATTATTTTGATCGTTCATCTTTAGTGACTATTAATTGCATATCTCTTCTAAAGATGATATTATTCGTTCTATGACGTTTTTATAGCCTTGTATGCATTGAGCAAGGAGGAAAAAAATCTGTAGTTGATTTACCCCTAGATCTTGTAGTTATTATTTTTTTATGCTATCAGTGCTTTGGAACTAGATATACATATTTTAAGGGGGAGTAAATGAATTGGTTCAATTCATTTGTACCTTTTAATATGTCGTATACCTAGTTCATCATTAACCCATATTTTTATCATTATTTATATATTAGTGATTGAGGTTATGATATTGTTATTTTGTAAAAGGTTTACGAGAGTATATGCAATTGTTTTCATCATATTATCTCTCTCTTTTATATGAGTCATCTCGTTAATATTAACTTTCGTATCTTATCTTGATGACTATTGTGCTTTCTTTGATTTGGATTTCCTTGTATGCTTAATTGATTTGGCTTTCCTAGTTGAGGACTTACCCAAAATTCATGATTTTATCTATATTGGTAATAGTTTGAGGGGGAGCATTCAAGTAGACTGAATTTCTCTTTCTCAAGCATTTTTTCTCTTTTACCTTCATATTTATCTAAAGGGTATTCATATAGCATGATAAGGTAATTGAGTTGAAATGCATGAATTTTGGATAAGCAAATAGATTTGCAAATAATGAGATCATTTTATATCAATTGTTGTATTTTACATTGATCATTCCTTTATTTTGTTCTACTATTTATCTGTGGACAATTATGACTCATAGTTTCATTGATCAATGTTTCAAGTTTATTTATTTCAATTGACATCAAGTTTATATATTTCAATATCTCAATTGGTATCTTTATTCTTTGATATCTATTATTTACAATTATCTAATCCTCATGGTTTTTGACTGAAATCCTTTATTTCGTAATTCTCTTCCAAAACTAGAGCAATATTTCATATCATACTATGTTTTTGGATGTCTTTCTTGGATTTCATGTTGGTAAACTATCTATTGATTATTTTCAAATTCTTTTAGTTTTACCAACTATTTGTGTTTTGACAAGTATTTTCTATTTGGTACTTTACATTTGGTATGAAGTTTCTATGCTTATCTTTATACACTTTTTCCATTGTTCCTCATTTAGTATATCTTGATCATGATTGTCTATGTCTTCCTCATTTTCTTATGCATGAGTTCGTTTTATCTCTTATTACGGGGGAGCTTATTTTTTGATCATGTCAAAGGGGGAGAAATAAGTTTAAGTTAGCACATAATACGTGTTTATTAGTGATACATGCATCTATCGTATATGTCTTAAACTTAACTGATTTGCCATAATAAAAAAGGGGAGTTTGTTAGCCCAATGATTACATCGTATTTTTTTATTCTTGTATGAGTGCGTATGGGTTCACATTCTGTTTGTCTGGATTTTCTAGTTAAAACTGCTGGTTGTTCTATTACGTTTGAGTTATAACTGTGTGCTTGCAATATTATCCATCCTTTTTATTGGGATTACATATTCTTGATAAATGCCAAAAGGGGGAGATATATATTTGATAGGTGACTTGTATTCGTTCATGATAAAATATTATGCGTCATATTGTGTTTGCAAAAGATACTATATCTCAGGATAGGACACATTAGACTACGGGAGAGCTACTGTTACGGGGGAGCTACTACATCTCATGCCCGCGTACAACTTCCCTCAACATGTGTCCAGGTATGAACACTGGATATACAAATATTATTTTGTCAATTATCAATATGGGAGAGATTGTTGAACCAAACTGGATCACAGTAAACCAAATATTGATAAGTTAACAGTATGATACTTGTCATGATTCAATATGACACATCAAGTCAGAACTCGATACAAGATGGACGTCCTCAAATCTCATGTAGCATACTCATAGTCTGAGTCTGTATCATTTTATCTTTATTGAGTCTAGAATGATGTAAGCTGACTTAGCACTGAGTACTTTTGGCTTAGAACACTTATCCCTAAAACTATATTAAAGAAGCCCAAGCTCCACCAAGCCAAACAAAGCCCAAAGGCTATTCTGCCACCTAGGAGGCAGAGTTCGGGCCGAACTCTGCCCCCTGATTTCTAGGAGCTAATTTTTAGGGTTACCAATTGCTAGCTGGTACAATGGCCATATTTTTAAATTTTGAGGACAGAATTTTGGCCAAATTCTGCCTTCCAGACTAGTATATATAGGACATGATTTCAACCATTTTCATTCATCTCTTCATCTCATCTTCTCTTCTCCTATAGCCTCATACAAGCCAAAATTTTTCCATCTACTAGCCAAGCTTCCTAAGCCTAAAAGTGCTCAATGCTATTTAGTTAGAAGTATGTGCAAGAGTCAGATAAAGTTGCTTGGAAAATTCCAAGTGTCGCCCTAGCGATCTTTGTAAGAAGTTGACGTACTCTTCTAAGTAAAGGCACGTGGTGTAATTACTATTTCACAAATAGTGGATTTCAATCCTGAGCAAGAGTTCTCAGGCCTGGACTAGTCTTTCACGAGGGAAACCAGGTTAAAATTACTGTGTTTGCTTATGCTCTCTTGATCTTTATTATTTCTGCATTCAATTCTCTGATTATATTCTGTTTGTGATAGAGTTAAATTTTATTTGGATATTTTCGACACAAACTCTATTCACCCCCTCTAGAGTTGTCTACACGTTCTTCAACGATTGCCCTAACTAGCCAAGCAGAGTCAGGGGTCGAAAGCAGCCGTTTCCTGTCTGGCGGCTCAGAGGCTGGGAGCAGCCAAGCGGCCGTGTCTGAGACTACTATGGCAAGGCTCCGTTCAGATCTGGACAGGCCCCATGCGACCCCATACATACTGCCGGGATCATATAAATTTTTGACTTTCATTTACCTTAAGTCCGTTTGTAACACCCCAGTCCCAAAATACGTAGGACTAGAACGCAATCATGCCAGCTGTATATATACGAAGTATATGGACCCTCGTATATATACATAAGCTGTAAAATACAGTAACCAAGGTACTAAATCTCATCCACAAAGATAAATATTAATAAAACAGCAACTTTGGATTTGTCATGAATATAATCGTTAGGCGGAGACAAAACCACTACCAACAAGTAAGGAAAAGTACATGGAAAATAAAATAAGTTTGGCGGGCGAAGCGAAGACGATCAAGTGCAATCATCCTCGAAGAGATAGTGACGATCATGGCAACGGCTAGAACACCTGCGAAACATAAGAACACACACCTGGCGAGATAACCAGGTCCTTAGAGGGACGTAACAAGATACATCAACATACCCTATAATACTGAATATAAATATGCCACAATCAAAGAAAGTGACAAGACATAATTAAGGTAAACTAACCAACTAAAGTGAACATGCAGTGAGAACAAATCTTTCGTCGCATGAGCCCTGGCTGTAATGGGATCTGGTATAGTCCCCACTTGGGCACTAGTGACCGAGAGCATGACGTTCAAAAACAACAGTGGCCAACCTGAGAGGCTCATATCCGTATCTCCAGCGGAGCTTCCGGGTTACAAGGGAAGTGCAATAGAAGCCCATACGATAAGAAAATATTCTCCCCACCCAATGTACCTATCATGTCGTATCTACGACCATGTATCGCTACTAACTACTAAGTCTCCTAACACGCCTCTATTAGCAGTTAGCCCTAACGCATGCACATGGGGGGATCAGCCCACACACAAGAACCTCTACATGCTACTCATCTCACACATCCTCGTGATACAACTGTGTCAAGGTATATGCAATACACTACAACGGTACGTAGTCCTTTAACTCTAGGTCCACATGCAATCAAAGGATAAATAACAAAGTACATCTAATATCACTGAGCAGGCAGTAATCAAGAACTGTAAGAACAGGAAATAAATAATCTAGATTTGAGGGAAGGTCGAGTAAGTCAAAGATATGTTCATCGGTTTGGTCGATGACTAACTACACTTGTGTATATGCAATATCATAATCGTAGGTGGTATGGCAATCTAATGTGGAATACTTCTATCTCACTAGGGTGACCTTACTTGCTTCTTGGTCTTCTACCAATATATGATCTAATCTAAAATTTCAAGTTCCTCGAAATTTTCTCAATAAAATTTCTAAGATACTTTGCCATAATTATCTTAGACTGTCAACTTAAATCATAATTTTAAATCTCTAGTCAATCTCGAAATAACCCTTGTATATCACAAATCGATTTTTTTTCTCAAAATCTTAAACTCAACATTTAAATACTTTTATCAACCGAAATTCATACTACAACATGAAACATTTAAATAACTCCCGAATTTAATTCTATATCCTTCAAATGTGTATATCTAGCTTCCAATAAGTCACAACTACTCTTCAAATTTTTTTTCCTTCAAGTCGATTTCATATCTTCCAAAAATATTTCAATAAATTTTTTACCACTATCTCTTCAAGCTCAAAATTAAATACTTATAATTCGTAAATCATAGAATCAATTTAAAACCTCAAGCTCTCTAATAAACCGTAAATCATAAACCTTTCATATTCTCTAGTCGTTACAAAATCATAACTTATGATTTAAAACACTTTAATAAATTCGAGATAAACTTTAACATATTCAATCCAAACTTGAACTTTAATCGTAAATCATGTGTCACAATTTAAAGATGTTTTCTAAATCGGTTTCATATCCCAATAAATCATAAACTATTTCACAATTTCCAAAATCATAAATCATAAATTTGTTTTCTCGATCTAGCTATTCTCTTGTGTATACCAACATGTAAAAGCAAAATAAAATTCCAACTATCCTTTGGAGGCGGTAATACGCTACTACCCAACTTGAAATTAACAAATCCTAAAAATCATATTTCTAGGAAAATAAATGCCTTTATAGCTCAAATAAAATCTCCATACATATTAATTGTCAATGCAATCCATCTAGCCATGTGTTTAATCTATGGCATATACTAGTGTAGTCATCTTACTAAACACGAAACTAAGAATTTACGGTAGAAGGAGTCAAGCAAGATGCAAATCAAGGAGGTCGAACGAGAGTTCGAAATTTGAAGTCAAGAAAGGATGTCAAGTAGGTGGATGAGATTTCTAAACTCTAATCCTATATTACAGGTCCGTTTGGTTCAATCATGTAACCGAAACGGCAAACTAGACCTGCATGGGCCACCATAAAAATATGTAACGCCCCAGTCCCAAAATACGTAAGACTAGAACGCAATCATGCCAGCTGTATACATACGAAGTATATGGACCCTCGTATATATACATAAGCTGTAAAATACAGTAACCAAGGTACTAAATCTCGTCCACAAAGATAAATATTAATAAAACAACAACTTTGGATTTTTCATGAATACAATCGTTGGGAGGAGACAAATCTACTACCAACAAGTAAGGAAAAGTACATGGAAAATAAAATGTGTTTAGCGGGCGAAGAGAAGACGATCAAGTGTAATCATCCTCGAAGAGATAGTGACGATCATGGCCACGGCTAGAACACCTGCGAAACGTAAGAACACACACCTGGCGAGATAACCAGGTCCTCAGAGGGACGTAACAAGATACATCAACATGCCATATAATACTGAATATAAATATACCACAATCAAAGAAAGTGACAAGACATAATTAAGGTAAACTAACCAACTAAAGTAAACATGCAGTGAGAACAAACCTTTCGTCGCATGAGCCCTGGCTGTAATGGGATCTGGTATAGTCCCCACTTGGGCACCAGTGACCGAGAGCATGACGTTCAAAAACAACAGTGGCCAACCTGAGAGGCTCATACCCGTATCTCCAGTGGAGCTTCCGGGTTACAAGGGAAGTGCAATAGAAGCCCATACGATAAGGAAATGTTCTCCCCACCCAATGTACCTATCATGTCGTATCCACGACCATGTATCGCTACTAACTACTAAGTCTCCTAACACGCCTCTATTAGCAGTTAGTCTTAACGCATGCACATGGGGGATCAGCCCACACACAAGAACCTGTACATGCTACTCATCTCACACATCCTCGTGATACAACTGTGTCAAGGTATATGCAATACACTACAACGGTAGTCCCTTAACTCTAGGTCCACATGCAATCAAAGGATAAATAACAAAGTACATCTAATATCACTGAGCAGGCAGTAATCAAGAACTGTAAGAACAGAAAATAAATGAACAGTGATATGTAAATAAAATGCATACAAACTATAAACAGTAAATAATGGCAAGGTATCTTGCCTGGTGTGTCGCCTGGTGGTGCGATGTTCTGCCATGTTCCAATAATCCAATAGCCATGGTCGACGTGTAGGGTCCGAGGTCGCGAGAAAAATAGGCAAGTATGATTAGTCATGATCGGAACAATCTAGCTAAGGGAGAATTTAATTTAGATAAGTTATTCTTTAGTTAAATATATATCTTAAAGAACTGTTTAGAAAACGTTTATAAACTATTTGAAAATATATATTAAAACATATTTATAACCTTATTAGACAATTAGAATTAATAGACCATAGATAATTATAAATATTTTTCTTTAAGACAAAGTAACTTCTAATTGTCCAAAAATTTTCATTAGTCAAAAATATTTTTATGTAAATAACTAGAATCTCGAAAAAATAATAATTTAGGTTTAAAACCTACTTTTGTCAAATACATATATTTGTGTTGGTCAAAATAAAATTTTCTAGCTAACAAGTATATTTTTTATTGGTTAAAAATACTTTCTAGAAAATATTTAAAGTACTTATGAATTATTTTATATCTTTAGAACTATACTTTATAAAAATTTCTTGAACAAAAATATTTCTTAAACAATTATATATCTTTAAACCATTTATTATAATAAAAAAATTGATATATATTTTACATATATATCTACCCATGATACTAAAATATCTAAACTAATACATACACTTAATAATAATAATAATAATAATAATGATAATCATATTAATAATGATAATCATATTAATAATGATAATCCTAATGATAATAAATAGTAATGATAATAAATAATAATAATAAGTAATAATAATAATAATAATAATGATGATGATAAATTATAATAATAATAAGTAATAATATATTAATATTAATAAAAACTTTACAAAAAAAAACTTATTCTTCGTTTTTCCTACTGATGACAGAGAGAGAGAGACGAAAGAGTGAGAGAGAGGGAAGTTAGGGGTTTACTCACCAACGGAGCGACGACGACTCCGGCGCTGGCGAGTACGGCGGGAGTGGGCGGCGTCCTGGTGGAGGCGGAGTACGGGCGGTGAACGCGGCGGCCTGGCACGAAGTGGGGGGTCCGATCGACGATTGGGGCTCGCCGAGGTGGCAGAGAAAGCTAGGGTTTGGCTCGATCCGGAGGAGGCACGAAGTCGGAGAGCGAGCTGGCGGCGGACGGCTGAGGAAGGGCGGCGCGGGTGAAGCGGACGCCGTACGCCGGCGGGCGGCGATTCGGTGGCGCCGAAGTTCTGGAGAGGAGGAGAGGCGCGGCATACCGGCCGCCGGAGGTGGCACACACGGCTCCGCCACTGCCAGGCGGAGGCGACGGCGATTCACGACCTGGGCTGTTCGGCGCCCGCGGGTTGGAGCGGTGGCAGCGTGGATCTGCGGGCGGGGCTCCGACACCGTGGTCGGCACGGATGGTTGGCCGCGTGCGAGCGGTGCGCACGGCCAAGTGGACGGCGGCGGCTGCGGTTGGTGGAAGCCGGATGCGCGGCGCTGGTGGCGGGGTTCAGACGAGGTACGGGTTCTCCCCCCATTTTTCCTTTCTGTGGTGGTTTGTGGTGGGGATGACGGTGGTGATGGCGTCGGAGGTGTTGGCCACGGTGGTTGGCGGTGGAGTTGGTGGCGTTGGCAGTAGAGTCGGAACGGTGGTATGGTCGTTAATGACGGTGGTGCTGCCATTGGGCCGATGGTGGGTGTGGTGGTGACGACGGGAGTCAGAGAAGGCAGTGGTGGCGACGATGGCGACGGGGCGACGGTGGTGGTCGTAGGAGTTGGATGGGGATTGCTGGGTTGAAGGACACCGGGGACGGAATTAGGTTTAGGGGATTTTATCGTGTCGGGGTGTGTTCGACACAACATGGATGGACGTCCGGGATTGTCGGACGGGACGAAAATGTTGTATTTGTAAAGGGAAAATATAGTGGATGGGGATTTGCACAGACACGATGCACCTGTGATGGTAGAATTTGCTGGAGGAGTACCTCTCCTTTTATAGGAGGTGGAAATTCCCAGTTGGATAGGGGTTAGGATTTATTTAAATCCCAAATAGATAATTCGTCATTTAATTAAATAGATTTAAAATCAATTCAACAAAATCCAAATCCAATTCAAATTAAATCCAATCCAAATTAATTCTATACTAAATTAAAAATAATTTTAATACAGTTAATAAAATCTTTTGTAATTTAAATTACCATATTAATCAAATATTGAATAAAACAAGATCTCAAATATTATTTTCATAGTTAAATAAATATGGAAATAATTAATTTTGAAAATCACTATAAATACTTAAATATTACTTCATGATCTAGCTTTTATAAATAACTAAATATTTTAAATAAGCAAATTTTATATTTCGCAAAATATTAAACCAAAGTTTCTAAATCACCATTTATTTGTACACGGCGAATAAAATAACATTTTTATACAAAATAAAATTATTTATAAAATTTATAATAATAAAATATTTTTCTAACATATGTACCTCGACACATATTCGCACTCGTCGAGAAATTACGAACGCAATCTTGCACGTTACGCAAATACGAAAATGTGAAATCATATGCGACGTATAGATACGAAGTACAAAAATAAATACAAACCTATATTTTAAATTAAAAAACCGTAGTAGAAAATTAGGGGGCTTACACCGTTGATGATGTATAATGATTATGTATCTTGATTGCAGAGGGTCCCAAGGGGACAATTGCAGTAGCTCCGTCGACTGCCTTCAGCTTTAGCTCTACCCTGGCTTCCTTGGATATGGGGACTCAAATTGGAGAAAGAAGCTCCTCTATGATGCCAGTGCTCAGATCTTGTGATGCACAATCTGTGATTCCTCCAGCTGATGCAGAAGGAGGGATTCAGGCAGAAGTGGCCACTCCTGGTATCTCAGCGATGAACAGGGTCGTCGTTGAAGCTTATACCAATGCTTTCTACACCTCTCTGGGGCCTCTAATTCATATGGTCATGGAAAAGGACCAACTTTATGAGTCAGTAAGGGGCCCTTCCTCTTTTATTATTGGAGCTATTCGGAAAATCGATGATCTGGATAGAGTTAACTATTTCGAGCATATCTTGGATGAGCTTGAAGAATCTATCAAGTCTTATAAAGATCTAACAAGAGGAAATATCCAGAAGCTTGTAGATGCCGAGTGCGAAGCGATGGCTCGTGAGGCTGCAACACAAAAGGCCGACTTCGAAGCTTCTGTGGTAGCTTTCTCACGGTGCTCTGCAGAGTTGGAATCTCGCATTGTCGAGACAAATTCTTCTGTTGAGCGTCATAAGACTGAAGCTGCAGAAAAAGAGAAAGAAGCTATTGAATGCCAAGCTCACCTCCGGGGTTTAGAAATGGAGATGGCCCGTGTCACGATCCGCATCCGGTATAAGGGTACAAGTGCGTAACAGCGTCCAGCCTATGTCGCCTAATCGATGGTAGAACGCTGTACTAGGTCACTATCTAAATAACTCACGCAATTATATAATGTACCTGTCATGGATCTCAACTCTGAATGGAGGATAAATAAAGATATAGTAAAACTCAATCACAGTCTATAACTAATAAGACTAAACAAACAACAACTTAAATAAACTACTAAAATAATAATATCTTAAACAATCTCAAATACATAGTCAAATATCTCTATTTATTAGAATTCAAGTTCAAACATGAAATCTAAAATAAGTCTACTAAGCTAGTCTTCCGATCACTCCCGAGAGTCGGGACCCAAGGTAGCTAAACCATCTCCGGATCCATAGCAGGTAGGGCATGTAACATCTATAAAATTTGTCAACGTATCCAGTCAGGATTGGAACGAACACATCTCATCTAGAAATTCCAAGTAAATAACAAGGACTATAAAGCAGTTATAGACAGTTATACTGATGTACATGACAGGTTATGTAATATAGCAACAATTTAGAGTAAGAGAAGTATATCAGTAAAATAGAAACAAACAAGGCACTGAAGACTGTAAAACATAGCTAAATGATCTAGAGTAAATATGATACGAGTCCAGACAGTACAATGTAAATCAAGTGTGATTCCAGTCAGTGATTCGAGTTAGTGATTCGAGTAATGATACGAGTCAGTGCTTCGAGTAATGATGCGATTCAGTGCTTCGAGTAATGATGATTCGAGTAATGATTCTTATATTGATTCGAGTAATGATTCTTGTATTGATTCAAGTAATAGAAGCTAAACGAGTCAAGTACATGTATTACGAGTAAATGAATCTAGAATACTAGTACATGTTGTAACAGAGGATCAAATAGAACTAACTAGAACTGAATTACAGTAATCATTAAGTAGATGAAAGAACTATCAGAGAATGTACTCGCCTGATACCCTGAGCAACTGATGTATACATATATCTGAACTGGAGTCACAAGGTCCTATTTAGAGCAATATAGGTTATAATATGTTCAATATGTAGTAATTGAAGTTTATAATGCAATCTATATGATTCTAGGTCAAAGTCAACTCTTGGTCAAACTTCAGTCAACCCAAGTCAACATTGAGGGTTTTGGTCAACTATCTAGTCAAAGTGGGTCAATACTAGACCATGGGTCAACCCTAGACTATTGGTCAATATCTAGGTCAATTCATTACTAACCATAAGCTAACGTATCTAAGATATCTTGGATACTATATAGGCTATCAACTTAAATAGGTTATGAAACCTAATAGGCTATACCAATCATATATACCCATCACAATGACATCTCTCATAACCAACCTATATTGTATCACACCTTAGACTCATAACCCAACATGAGCATCATATAGATGTATATCTTATATATATACATCCAACTACATATCCTAATATCTCAGAAGTCCTAACCAACCCAACCTAACTCATATCTAACATGCCTCATATATATATAGCCTATAACATATATACCCTAACAATATACATCCTATACCATATACCTAAAACCCATAATCATATATATAATCATATATATATATATATATATATATATATATATATATATATATATATATATATATATATATCATAGAGGTTAACTACATAGCCTATCATATGTATACACATATATCCTCTCATGTATATATATCTATCTAATCCACAAAACACATCATCCCTAATACAACACACATCCACAAAAGTGTTCTAAAAAAATTGGGCTAATAGGCCTAACTCAAATGCTTATACAAAGCCCTGTTTGCCATTAAAATATTAAAGACAGGTATTACAGAAACACTGAAATTGATTGCAAACTCGCTTATACAAAGAAAAGTCTAGAAAGAAATTCTATAAAACAATCTAAGTACAATTGTTTAGTTTTTGATTCTGGGGGGTGACGGTGGAGGCTCGAGAAAGTGTATCAACTCCGTCTTACTCCTTGGACTATCCGATGCAGTCTTTACCTCTTGAAGAAATTGTCCTTCGTAGGTTGCCAGCCTCTTGCAAGGGTGTGGCACTCTGCTATTTATAGTGATATATGTTTTGAGCCACATAGATGGCCCGTATCCACGTGGCTACAACAGCACGTAAAGACCCGCTCTTTGGCTGCCAGCTGGCGATTTGTTGAGATTTTGTTACAATAAATATGGGTGGTTAAGACTTGGTCAACCTGCAATGTGTCCTATCGCAGGATAGGATTAATCTGTTGTAGTCATTTTGAGCCGCATGAGTCTTTCAGTCTTCGGCCATGCTGGGCCGCATAAGACTCATGCGGCTTAGGTTGCAGTCTCCCTTGGCTTAAGGACTTTTTAGCCGCATAGATTCTATATTTTGGGCCGCATAAAGCTAATGCTGTAACGCCCCTGTCCCAAAATACATAGGACTAGGAACGTAGACATGCCAGCTGTATTCATACGAAGTACACTCCAATATATGGAATCTTCGTATGAGTACATAAGCTGTAAAATGCAGTAGAACCAATACTAATCTCATCCACACAGAATAAATAAATAAAAGATCATATAATGAGAATAAATTTGTCTTGACACAATATGTTGGGCGGAGACAAATCCACTACCAACAAAATAAAAAAAAGTACATGAGAAAAGATAATAAATTTTGGCGAGCGAAGCGAAGACGATCCAAGCACAATCATCCTCGAGAAATAGCAATGAACACGGCTAGAGCTAAAGCACCTGCGAAAGACAATAGCACACACCTGGCAAGACAACCAGGTCCTCAGAGGGACGTAACAAGACACATAATAGCATGCCATATAAACTGAATAAATATTGCTCAATAAATAAGTAAATCGAATTTATAACATGGTCCAATATGCACCTACTGAACGAGCGTACCATCCCCCCAACCAAACAAGGACAGGAGATGGTAAACTAATTCACGGCGACGTATCTTTCCATGCTAAGAATCCGATATGGTATCCGGACCCCAACAAGGTTCAATACCTTCTTATCGAAGTAGTAAGTCACACCTACAACCAAACAAGGACAAGATGTGACGAACTAATCCGCGACAAGTTATTGTTCCAAGCCGCGGTCAGATACAAGTACCCAAACCAAAAGTACTCGTACCTAACGGATAGGGTAGCCTACCATTCTAAGTGAAATATTGTTAAGAACAATCCTTCCTACGCATGGACCCTGGCTGAATAGGATCGGCATAGTCCCCTCTTGGGCACCAGAGGCCCCAGCAGGAAGAGCATGGGTCATCAACCCCGTATCTCCAGCGGAGAGTCCGGGTCACAAGGGAAGTGCATCGAAGCCCATACGCTAAGGAATTGTCCTCCTCATCCAATGCCTACTGTGTTGCATCCACAACACAAACCACTATAACCGCTAAGTCAAACTAGCATGCAATCTCTATTAGCGGTTATTCCTATCGCACGACTTGTACGTACTGGTGGCCAGCCAATCACGCACTTCCATGTTCTACATGCGACACACAACTTCGTGTTTACAACGTGTCATGGCCAATGAATGCGACACACAAGGTGGTCCCTTAAATCTAGGTTTAATTTGTAAGAAAAATAATACACAGCAGGAAATATAAATGAACAGTTATGCCATGTATCACAGTTTATTTTGCATAAAGAAAATAAGTAATACATGAAATATGAGCTAAAATAATTAAACAGCTAATGGCAAGGTGTCTTGCCTGGTAGTACGCCTGATGTGCTGCGATAATCACGGTGGCATGAACTGCGACTTCGGTGCAACAACTGTACAAGGTGATCTCGGGTAGTGGCACGGACAGTTCCATGGGGTCCAGGATGGTCAAGTTAGTTAGGGTCAATAGATGGAAGGAAAGAATTGGCTAAGGAATAGGAAGATTGGGATTGGTTATGGACATGAGATTTGATCGATAAAGTTTTGATAAATAATATATATGATTTAGAAAACTATTTATGACACTCGAAAAAAAAATTATACTAGTTTAAAAATAGGTTTTAGATAAATATAAGAAAAAATGGTTTTCAGACAAAACTCTAAGTTTATCAAAATACACTTTTTAAGTCACAAGCTATAAAAATAATGCAATAATATATTTAGGGTTTCTATCCCAAAACTTTATAGATAGTTATATGTAAAAATCGTTATAGGAAAATCTATTTAATAAAACAATATATACTACGGTTAAAGTAACAAGGTAGAAATAATACTACTAAAAATAATTTAAAATATAATTGGAGGGGCTTGTATTATTGGTAGCAATAATTTAGTAAAAATAATAATACCAATAATAATAATTATAATACTCTTTGAAAATAATATATAATACATTTATTCATACTACTGTTTGGTAGATACTTATAACGTATAAAAATAATATGATACAGTGTAAATACTATGTACATAATATTTCGCTTACTAATTTACTCTGTTAATGAAGCACATAAAAACCCAGCTAACAGAAGCACATAAAAATAATAAAAATAAACAAGCACATAAAAATAATAAAATTAAACAAAGCACATAAAAAATAATAACAAAATAACCAAAGCACATAAAAAAAGTATAATAAAACAAAGCACAAAAAAATAATACAAAAGCCGACAGAGACTGCTAACAGCAGTCTCTTTATTCCTCTTTGGAGAAATTAGGTCGGGGGGGAAATGAGAGAGGACAAGAGGGAGGGAGAGACGGGAGGAAGAGATCGAAGGAGGAGCGGCGGAGGGAGCAGTCGAAATCGGAGGTCGGTGAGCGAGCGACGGAGTCGGCTCGGGAGGCGGACGCGGCCAGACGAGGGTTTACGAGAGGGGAGGTGGAGAAAAGCGGGTCGCCGGCGTACGGCGGCTGTGCCGGGCGGACGGACGACGCTGGGCGGTTGCGCGCGGCGCTGAAGGGGGTTTGCAGAGGGCGCAGGGCCGGAGGTTGTTCGGAGGACGGGAAGGAGGAGGAAGGTCGGCGCTCGCCGGAGCGGCAGTCGTGGTGACGCATGCGGCGGAGGAGGAGGAAGTCAGCGGCGGAGGTTTGGAAGGAGAGGCGGACGGAGTTTCGCTGCGGCGGTGGTTGGTGCTGGCAGATCTGACGGGGAGACGGCGGTCGGTTGGGGCGGACGCGGTCGGCGGGGACAGGTAAGTGGTTGTGTGGTGTTTGTTTTCTTTTAGGGTTTTCTTGGGGCTTTGGTGGCGGTGGTGATGGTAGACTCTAGGGTTGGCGGTGAGCGCAGCCGGGGTGGCACTGGCGGAGGATGTGGTTGTGGTGGTGGTAATTTTGGTGATGGTGGTGGTCCGGTAGGTATTGACGGGGTCGGCAGGAGGAGGTGGTGAAGGGTTGGTCTGGTAGTCGGGGACGAGCACATGATGGTGCTGCCAATGGTGGTGGCGATGAGTGGCTGGAGTCGAGGGTGCGGCACAGGGATGATGTTGTCGACGACGGTGGTGGAAGGCTGGGGGTTAGGATAGGGTTTAGGAACTAGGAATAGGGTTAGGATTTTTGTGGGTGTCGGGATGTGTCCGACACGGGAAAGATAATGTAATTGTACATATGGAATAAGATTTGGACGATAGAACACGGACACGGGGCACGCACCATGGTTGGAGAATTATTTGTGGAATAATTTGTTGGATGATGAAAATAAATTGGAGGAGTACCTGCCTATTTATAGGACGTGGGAATTTCCAATTAGATAAGCATTAGGAGTAGTTTAAACCCAAAAATAGATAGCTTGCAATTTAATTTAAATCAAATTTAAATCCAAATCTAAATATATAACTCCAATTCCAAATGCAAATCAATTTAAATTAAATCCCTTTAGTTTAAAATCGAATCAAATAATCCAATTCCAAATATAGATACTATTTTAATCTATTTAATAATTCCAAACATTAAATCAAGATTTAATTGGCCAAAATAACTTCCAAAAATATTTTTCAAAATACCAATAATAATAATTTCTAAAATAAATATTTTTAAATATCTTTTTTTGAAAAATAAAATATTACTATTAATAAATTTTGAAAATTATACTTTTATTTAAAATAGACCAATAAATAAATAACAAAATATTTGTATGCGACAAATATCCTTTACATAATTAGGCTTTTCTGGTATACAAAATATTATTTATTATTAATAACTTTTTAGAAACAAAAGGCTTTTTATAGCAAGAATAATAATTATATAATTTTGAAAGTGTATATTAAAATAGAAAAAAATATTTTTATAAAATATGTACGCTCGCACATATTCGTACTCGTCGAGCAAACGAAAATTTTGCATACGACGTACAATACGATTATGTGACATACAGTACCAAAAATTTTAAATCCATACAAATTAATAAATAAATAAAAAAAAATAGTAGAAATTTAGGGATTTTACATCCTACCCAACTTAAAAGAATTTCGTCCTCGAAATTGAGGATTTGTAGGAGGGTAAGAGGACGCAAGGGGGAAGAAGGCACAATGGTAGATAGAAGGGTTTAAAGAAGTTTACATGGTCGTAGTCTAGGTTGAGGATATGATTAAGAGACGATTGTAATCACTTCTTAAATTCAAGTGATTAGAAAGTCAATATTGTGGATTTAGGGTCGAGGGAAAGGACGAGTAGTTAAGGCAAGGATATAGCAACGTCGAGTGATAATGGTCATAGCCGATAGGAGGGCTAGAGGGAGTGCTAGTATGACTCTTTCGTCCTCTTAAAATAGGTGAGGGCAAAAGCAATATAGAGTTCGAAGGAGGCGTTATCGAATACGAATACGTGATTCAAAGACGATCGAATAATTTCAAAGGAATTGTCAAGGCAGTCGTGGATTGGGCTCTAGAGGACAAGCTTAACTATGTTCCCATCCACGTAGAATAATAGACAAAAGCGAACCAAATGCACTCGGTTGATCAGACCATTATGCACCGGTTCTGATTAGACAACATGTTAGTGGAAGCTCTTCCAATAACATATGTCTTGAACAAGCTCGATAGAAGATAAGCTTGCAAAAACTAGGCTACATTAGCATCATTTAGTCAAATGGTAAATACATAGGCACGAGAGATTAAGATTTAAGAAGGTAGAACGATTCTAGGTCATACAGTCGTCCTATAGTCTTCTTGGCCAAGTCCTTGGTTGACTAGATAGGTTAGGGTCCTCTAAATTCTAGGATCTAAATAAGCTTTCAAATTTTGCATACGACGTACAATACGACTACGTGACATACAGTACCAAAAATTTTAAATCCATGCAAATTAATAAATAAATAAAAAATAGTAGAAATTTAGGAGTTTTACAAATGCGGCTTAGGTTACAGTCACCCTTGGCCGCATGAAGCTTAGAGACTTTAGGGCCGCATAGGTTGAGCCGTATATGGTTCATGCGGCTCGGGTAGCAATCATTCTGGCCGCATGACTATGTTTAAACACATGAACTCTATTTTTAGTGACATGATATTTTGTCTGATCACGTCTTATCTTTTTGTCAGAAATATCATTTTTGTCATTTTTGACAGAGTTTGTCAGCTTTATCGGAAGGACTGATCAACTTGGCCGTATATCTTTCTTCTGCAGCTCGAATCAGTTTGGTTGCAGACAGGCCGCATGGGGTACTGAATCTGTCATGCGGCTCTCCTTTATGTGGACTAGTTTGGCCCAAAGTACTCATACAGCTAGTTGTGATCCGCATGAACCCCATATTTTCTATGCTTCTACACGACCCCTTCAAAGTTTTTAAATTATAAATTTGGAATACTTTGAATAAGAAGCATGGAGATATGTCAAGCCGCAAGGAGTATTCAAGTCAGGAGAGACCTTTAGCCGCAGGGAGATCATGAGCCGTAGGGAAATTTTGAGCCGTAGAGAGATCTTGAGCCGTAGGAAAATCTCGAGCCGTAGAGAGATCTTGGGCCGCAGGGAAATCTTGAGCCGTAGAGAGACCCCATCCAGCCTGCCAGCTGTTACTGCTGCATTTAATTTCTTGATTTGGTTTTGGATTTGGGTTCTCTTTTCGTGATAAAGTCGACGGTTACTAGGGATAAAATCCCCAAACGTTATTATTATCTTTAATGATCTCGAGAATCGAAGCTGCACTCTTCAGAAACTCTATAAATAGGGGTCATTTGGAGAGAGATTTTCTCTTTCACCTTCTTCTCCTTTGTCTTCATCTTTCTGTCTTAATTTAGCCATGGCTCCAAAAGCTTCCAAGTCGACTGGTGTTGCGGCCAAAGGGAAGACACTTGACTCTCCGTCGAGTGCAGCGGACTCTCCTTCCATTCATCCCGACGTACAACCCCTATCAAGGGTAAGGACGGTGGAAAGACGATGACTAAAATTTTGAATGGCTATATTGCATATTTTATGTGCAGGCTTGTCATATATCGCCTCTGTGTTCTGTATGATAGGACCGCATGGGCTGAACCTCATAAGCGCTGTACATACGAACCTGAACCGCATAAGTGCCCCAAGACTGATTCGCATGAGCACTTCATGACTAAGCCGCATAAGTGCCTCATGACTCAGCCGCATGTGCACTTCATGACTGGGCCGCATGAGCACTTCATGACTGGGTCGCATAAGCACTTCATGACTGAACTGCATAAACTGCATAAGTGCTTCATGACTGAGCCGCATGAGCACTTCATGACTGAGTCACATAAGTGCCTCATGACTGAGCCGCATAAGTACTTTATGACTGACCCGGCCTCATGGCTGGGCCGCATGACCACTTCATGACTGAACTGTATAAACTGCATAAGTGCCTCATGACTGAGACGCATGAGTTTTGTTTGGCTGGGTCGCATAGCTGGCTAGGCCGCATAGCTGAAAAAAGAAGCCCATTCACTTTGTCTTTATATGACAATCTTCTTTCTTTGATTTTTGCAGCATCCATGCCCGAGGCTGAGACCATTGTGAAGGAGGAGATGCTGTCCTCTTTCATCAAACAAGAGTCACCGTTTGTTAAGGAGGAGGTGATTCCAAAAGTTGAGGTAAAAGAAGAGATGGAGTCCATCGGAAAGGGAATTACTCCCAAGATTGAGGCTGCTGTAAAGGAGGAACCCAAGTCTGAGGGTAGTTGGACTGGGAGTTCAGACCCTCCTGCTCCCGTCGAAGACCTTAATCAAATAGATCTTTCGTATGCGAAATGGCTGAGGGAATGGTATATTCCTCAACACAACTATGATCCTTGACTGTAGGGATCCGTGGGATGCCATGTAATTGCTATTTTCGGGAATATGAAAAATAAATGTCTGTATTTGTCTTTGTGATTCTGTCTGTCTTTAGCTGTAGTTTGTGTTTTGCTTCTTTTGGACACTAGTGTAATCCTTTACTAGAGGTGTAGTCCTATGAATGTAACTGAAAATAGAATACATTCACTCCATTTTTCTGCTTGTGGTATCTGTGGTGCTTCTATTAGAGGGCCTAATACAACATTTTGATAAAGAATATCCCACTGGGGGACTTTTTGTGGACCTATTGCCCTTTTGTGCATCTGGAAATGCGAGCAAATATATTTGAATGATATTTTGTGGACCTACTACTCTTTTGTGCACCGATGGTGCGAGTAATAGATTAGGATAACTTCTATGGACCTATTACCCTTTTGCGCACTGGTGGTGCGGGTAATAGATTTGAAACGAAACCTACTAGAGGTAATATGGACGTGATAGGTTTTGTAGTATTAACACCACATCTTTTATCCCGGGTTGGGTACAGATGTTAAGTCAAGAGACTATTGGGATCAGAGGTAATATGGACGTGACACACGATAATCAAGAATGATTTTTGGTGGACCTAATTCCCTTTTGCGCACTGGTGGTGCGAGTAATAGATTCGAGACAAAACCCAACAGAGGTAATATGGATGTGATAGGTTTTGTGGTCTTAAAATCATGTCTTTTATCCCGGGTTGGGTACAGGTGTTAAGTTAGGAGATTGTCTATATCAGAGGTAATATGGACGTGATATATGACAATCGAAACATCAGAGCGGAAGTTCAGAGGTATCAATATACATGACTTGTCACTCGAAGAGATGCAATGTGAGTCCCCTCGGAGGAAACAGAGTGTAAGTTTAGAGGTACCTGATGTACATAACTCGACACTCTATGCAGTATGGAGATTTTTTTAGACATAGTATTTTTTTTAGGAACTTGACGTTTATGGGAATCATGAGCAAGTTCCCATTCTGCTTTGCGAGACGACATGCGCCATTGGAGAACACTGTCTCGATGATAAACGGACCCTCCCATTTAGGCTAGAATTTGCCGAGGGTCTCGTGAGTCATGACCATTGGTCGACGAACGACCAAGACGAGATCGCCGACTTGGAATATTCTCTGTTTGACTTTCTTGTTGAAAGACTGAGAGATGCGCGCTTGGTAGAGCTCTATGCTTTGTTGAGCTTGTAAACGCTTCTCGTCTAAGGCTTCCAGTTCTTGTAGCCGTCGGTGGTGGTTGTCATCTGATGTCAATCGATAAGTAAGATCCATACAAAGTGAGGTAATCTAAGTCTCCAATGGGAGAACTGCCTTGCTTCTGTAAACCAAAGAGAACGGTGTATTTCCTGTAGCCGTCCGAATCATAGTACGATACACCCATAAGCATTCACCAAGCTTTTTATTCCAGTCGTGTTTGTTTGAAGACACGAACTTTTTGAGAAGCTTGATTATGGTTTTGTTGAAAGCTTCAGCCAGACCATTAGCCGATGGGTTATATGCCGTCGAGGCCATATTCTGAATCCGATTCTTGTCACAAAATCGATAGAAAGCATGGCTTGCGAACTGCGAACCGTTGTCGTGAATAATCCTCTGGGACAGTCCAAAATGGTAGATGACGTGATGTTTTATGAAACTAATCATGTTTGATGTCTTTACCTCTGCAAGCGGAACAGCTTTCGCCCATTTGGAGAAGTAATCGATGATTGCAAGTATGAACCGATGCCCCTTAGACGACGGTGGGGTGATTGGCCCAATGATGTCCATTCTCCATGCTTCAAATGGCCAAGAGGCCACTGTTGGGTGCAAGAATTCGGATGGCAGATGTTTGAAATCTGTATGGATCTCGTAAGCCTTACACTTCTTTGCATAATCAACTGCATCTGCTACCATTGTGGGCCCGTAATAACCCATCCGGCGGAGACAATCTTACAATTTTAGGCCAGGTTGGTGAGCCCCGCAAGCGCCATCGTGAGCCTCGCGTAAGGCTTCTTTGGCTTCTGAATTTGACAGGCATCTAAACAGTAGCCCATCGTAGGACCGTCGATATAACATTTTCGTCTCTGTATCATAGAAGAATCTAAGAGAGCGCCTTCTGATTGAAGTTATTTCCATCACATTCTCTGGCAGAATTCCGTAGACTGCAAGTCGATGAGCGGGCGTCTCCAGTCTTGTATGTTGTTGGTTATCTGGGCGGAATAACTTGTACCCAGTTGAACATTGTTCTTGGGACAGACCAGCTCGTGGCCTATCATGTCGACTAGATGATGAGTATCATTTGGAACTGCCAAGGAAGCAGCGAGGCCTGCTAGGGCATCGACTTCAATATTTTGGAGCCTAGGAACATGCTCTATAAAGAACCCCTCTAAGGTTGCAATGATGGCAATTGCTGTCTGATGGTAGGGAATCAGGTCCTCGTTGCGAACCTCGTATGAGCCTAGGATCTGATTAACAATCAGCTGCGAGTCGCCATATGCTTCCAGGTACTTAACCTCCACCTCTTTTGCGAGTTAGAGTCTGATGACTAGAGCGTTATATTCGGCTATGTTGTTTGAACATGGTTCTGTGAGAGAATACGCCCGATTAACCACCAGTCCCGAGAGAGAAATTAATACTACCTCGACTCTAGCGACGATATCACCTTGTGGCCCCGTTTTTGAAGCACCATCAAAGAACATTCGCCAAATGGCATCATGTGAAGTCATATTTGAGGCGACGACTTCGTCAAATTCTGGCTATTTCTGAGCCTGGATGGGCTGCTAAGAAGTCGGCCAGGGCTTGACCTTTGACAGCCTTTTGTGGAACAAAAATCATGTCGTAGGGGGATAACAGTATCGCCCAGGTAGCTAGACGAGAACTGAGTGCGCCTGGTTTGGTCTTGAGAATCCTGAGATGGTTAACTCGTGAGACAACATGGATGGTCTGTCCTGTCACATAGTGTCGTATTTTCTAAATGGTGAACACTAGGGCAAGGCACTCCTTCTCTACGACGGTGTACCTATGTTCCGGTCCTACCATCATTCGGCTGAGATAGTAAATAGCTTATTCATGTCCCATGTTATTATTCTGTGCTAGCAGAGCACCGAGGGAGTGTTCCATCGCCCATACATAGAGCAGGACGGGCTTTCCGGCGATCGGAGCTACCAGAACTGACGGATTCGTCAGGTATTCCTTAATGTCATCAAAGGCACGCTGACATTCCTCGTTCCATATGAAAGCGACACCTTTTCTCATGAGTTGAGTGAAGGGTTGACATCGCCCTGAGAGGTTAGATATGAACCTCCTGATGTAGGCTAGTCTTCCCTGAAGGCCGCAGAGTTCACGGAGGTTCCTCGGTAGACTCATCTCCAGGATTGCTTTTGTTTTATCGGGGTCTGTGTGAATGCCCCGAAAAGTAATGACGAAGCCCAAGAACTTTTCGCTGGACACGCCCAGGAAATACTTGGTGGGATTCATCTTCAGATTGTGCGCTCGCATGAGGTTGAACACTGTTCTCAAATCATGTAAGTGATCATTTTTTGAGCGGCTTTTGACGGCGATGCCGTCAACATAACACTCCACCGTCTTGCGTAAGTGATCTCTGAAGATAATGCTCATAGCAGGTTGATATGTAGCACCGACGTTCTTCAGGCCGAAGGGCATGACTGTATAACAATACACGCCGATCAGTGTTCGAAATGACGTATGCTTCTCATCATCAGGAGATATTTTGATTTGATTGTATCCTGAAAAGCCATCTATAAAGGACATGCGCACGAAGCCACATGTATTATCGATCATTATGTCGGTGATCGGAAGAGAGAATTCATCCTTAGGGCATGCAGCATTCAGATTGCGGAAGT
This sequence comes from Iris pallida, assembly GCA_029216955.1. Taxonomy (NCBI): domain Eukaryota; kingdom Viridiplantae; phylum Streptophyta; class Magnoliopsida; order Asparagales; family Iridaceae; genus Iris; species Iris pallida. Next base: position 11,335,135 of record JANAVB010028397.1, read on the forward strand.
CGATACAAATTTGGATCTTTTCGTTCTTCTTGATGACTGGTACTATATTAGCTACCCAGTCTGGGTGCTCCTCTTCACGGATGAAACTGCTAGCTATAAGCTTGTTTACTTCTGCTTCAATGGAGTTCATGATGTCTGGACGAAATCGTCGCTGATGTTGTTTGACTGGTTTTGCGTCCGCATAAATGTTGAGCTTATGAAGTGCGATCTCGAGATTTAGCCCTGGCATGTCTTCATAGCTCCAAGAAAAGACATCGATGTATTCTCTGACGAGTTTCAACAGCGACTCTCGCTCATCGTCTGTCAGGCTTTTACTGACGAAGATTGGCTTTGTGGAGGATTCATCACCAAGGTCAACTTGCATGACCTCGTCTTCAGTGGGAGGGTCTCGTAGTTCAAAGCGCTTCTCCTATTGTATATCTAGTTATTGGACCCATAGCTCCAACTCAAGCGGTTTGAGTAGATCTTCGTATTCCACTTCAATATTAGTGGATGTCATATTGATAGATAATGTCTGCCTGAATATATCTTCAATGCTGCCATCGGAGTCGTAAGTAGGTGACTCGGACGAATGAGAGTGCCACTCGCATTCTTCATCGGAACTCTCGGACGCTGTTGCTGGTGTAACATACCCGAGGTCGTGTCCGAATTTGTGATAATAGTCCTGAGGTTTCCCAGCTGGTGCTGACAGCTGTAGAGGCAATCACCGACCGTTGTCGTAATTCAGACCCAGGGTAGCCTCCATGTCGTACCCCTGCTTTTTTATGAAGTACTTGGCTTGAGGACTATACAGGTAGAGCGGTAATCTTCCAACGTCGGGTTCGAGATCGAACTCTTGTGTCGTGAAAGATTAAGGACCTTCTTTTCGGCCAAACATGATCTTGTCTTGGCCGGATTCATCTTTAGTTGGTGCATCCGTATTATGTCGAACACTGTTTGTAAGTCGTCCAAGTGGATAGACTTGGCTTTGCTCTTGACGGCAATGTCATCGACATAACACTCCACCATCTTTCGAAGTTGTTTGCGGAATATGGTACTCATAGCCTACTAGTAGGTTATGCTCGTATTCTTTAATTCGAAGGGCATAACTGTATAACAGTATATCCCTTTCGGAGTCCGGAAGGAAGTATGCTTTTCGTCTTCGAAGAATACCTTGATTTGGTTGTAGCCTGAGAAGCCATCCATGAAGGACATATGCTCAAAGCCACGAGTGTTGTCGATCATCACGTCTGTGATTGGGAGAGAAAAATCATCTTTTGGACAGGCCCAATTGAGATCCCAGAAGTCTATGCAGACTCTAATCTTCTCGTTATTCTTGGTAACCGGCACGATATTGGCCATCCAGTCCGAATGTTATTCTTCGCAGATGAAGCCACTCTCAAGGAGTTTGTCAACTTCTTCTTCGATGGCGTCCATAATATTGGGACAGAAGCGACGCTGCTGCTGTTTGAAAGATTTAGCGTCAGGTAGAATATTGAGTCGGTGCATGGCGACTTGTAGGTCCAAACTCGACATATCTTCATAGCTCCAAGCAAAGACGGCTATATACTCCCGGACTAGCTATACCAGAGAATCTTTGTCGTCTCCTGTCAAGATTTTGCTGACAAAGATGGGTTTAGGGGAACTTTCATCCCCTAAGTCGATCTGGACGACTTCGTCCTCGGTGGGAGGCTCTCGTTGTTCGAAACGCCATTCCCACTGTGAGCCAAGGCATTGAGCCCAGGGCTCCTCTTCGAAGAAATCAAGTGCCTGGTCTTCTTCCTCTGCGTGATCGTTTGTGGAAACCATGTTGACGAATAGTACCTTCTGGAGGTCCCGGCCTATACTGGTATCAGAATCCTGGGTTGAAGAGTCAGAAGAATGCGAGTGTAGTGGAGCCTCCAGTTCTGAACTCTCTGAAGTGGTCGTGGGAGTAATGTACCCCAACCCCCGGCGAGTACGTTGGTAGTAGTTCTGAGGCTTTCCCTTCGGAGTACGAACTCATAAGGAAAGTCGTCGACCTTTGCCGTAGTTCAGCCCTTTGTTGTTGTTCAGGTCGTATCCCATCTTCTGGATAAAATATTTGGCTTGAGTAGCATAACGGTAGAGCTGCATCTTGCCATCGTCGGGTTTTAGAACTCCTGGGGCTGCCCGCTGCGGATGTTCTAGTCGACCGAAGACGATAGGTTGCTCCTTTGGGTTCCTAGGCAGGACTAGGAAGTAGGATCCTTTGGAGGGGACAACTCAGTTTACAAGGTTGGCGGTTGTCACTTGTGTTTCTAGAGTACATAGAGCGTTGTCTAAGAAGTACTTAGTGTTCCAATGCGCACAGAAGTAATTCGAAGACAACTTTCTATTAATAAAATGCAAAAAAAATTCCCGATGGATTATATCATCTAAAGACTGTGCCTCGGTATTGGCACAAACGTCATCTTGTAATTCCTCGTGGGCAAGAGCTATTGCAGAAGAAGGTGGAGGAGATTTTTGCTTCATCTTGATGACCGCGGGAGCCGCAGCCAAAGTATCCTGCGGCTTTGAAACGGATGTTGGGGCCTTTCAGGAGAGCTTCATTTGCAGGGGCTCCTGGCTTGATGCTGTTGGAGGCGGCCGTGCTGGAGCCTTGCCCCGGAGTTAGATGACCATTGGAGTTGGAGTCTTAGGTGGCTTCCCGTTCAGTTGAACCCTCATGGGTCCTTCCGTGACGGCTGCAGCTTCTGCTTCATCGTCGACATCATTGGACTCGTCATCCCAAGGGAGTGGTTTGTACAGATCGGCATCCGTAAAGTATGCTTCGAGACCTCGAAACAGGTCGATGTCAACAAACTCTGTCTTGATGGTCACGTCACTGGCCACGTACTTCATGCACTGGTGAAGGGTGGAGGGGACGATCATATACTCATGGATCTATGGCCTTCCAAGCAACATGTTGTAGTTGATGTCCACATCGATAACGTAACAGGTAACCTCAGTATGAAGGTCACCTATTTGGTACTTCAATCGGATCTTGCCCAGAGACTCACTCTTCCTTGCATTGAAGCCGTTGATGGTGGTGTTCGATGCCATGAGATGGTACATCGGGATCCCTAGAGCTTGGAGAATACTTCGAGGGATGATGCTGAGCGATGAGCCCGGGTTGATGTGAATGCGATCGACCTTGATGGCACCCACGTATCATGTATAGTACAGGGTCGATTGTGCCGGTTGTTCTTTAGCAGCATATCGTGCTGCGCAAAGGTGATGTTAGCAATCACCTCGACCGCGCTATGGCAATGTGGACATGCCACAGGGTCTTCCTTGGGTTGTTTCACCTGTACGAGGTAAGCCTCTGTATTCTGCAGCGCCTCGCTGAGGGCGTCCCGAGTTGCTTTGGAGAGTCGAAGAAGCTCAAAGAGTGATAACCAAGTCGGCGTATTGGCCAGCTGTGCCAGTATATCGAAGTTATAGGGCTTAATCGGGCCTACTGCCGAGTCCTTTCCTAGACGCTCATCGAAGCGGACCTCATTCTATTTCTGCTTATCAGCGGCAGGAGGTTGAGAAGGTCCGGCTTGTGCTGTATCGGAAGTAAAATGGGTCGCCGGTGGGGGCATCTTTTCTTCAGGAGCCTAGTTTTCCTCTCGTTGGAGAGCCGAATGAGTGGTCACCCTGGTGTCTTCTGCCAAGGAGGAGACCACGCGACATGTCCTGACCTTCCTCCCTTTAGTCGGGTGTGCTGCTGGCGTAGTCATGTTAGGAGTAAGATCTGGATGAACCCACATCACTTCACCTTGCAGTGTTGTGAAGGGGATGAGGCCCTGAGCATTGTCCCTGGCGGGCGGAAGGTTGACAACTTCCATCATTTCCTTTGGGATAGGGATGACGCCATCTTGAGTCTTGGCTATCGGGAAGCTTCCGAACTGTATCGTGACCATGTTGGCCATCACAGTCTTTTTCTCGTAATCGAGGAAGATGACTTTGGCGTTGATAAGATGTTGGATCTACCTTTTCAACACGTAGCAGTCGCATATTGAGTGGTGGATGTAATGGTGGTAATGGCAGTACCTAGGATTACTCACCTTTTCCACTTCGTCAGGACACTTGGGAGGTGGAAGCTGTAGCCTGTCGCCCTTAGTCAGCATCTCGAATAATTCAAGTGTGTCTTCTTCATTGAAGGAGTAGGTTTCCTTCGGCTTCTGTGCTTCTGCTGGCTTGGAGCTGACGAGCGTTGGACCCTTTGTAATATTGACGGCCATAGCTTGCTTGCCTTCACCATCTCTAACTCGCTTCCCTTTGTCTTTAATAGAGGGAAAGTTCAGACCTAGGAGTTGTGCGTCCTGTGCTTTCTTCTAAGCCATGTCTGCTTCAGTAATAAAGGGCGTACACTCTGTGCAGGGAGCACTGTGCCACAGTTTGATGGTAGGGAGCATATTCTTGCGGCATGAATCCATGAGCATGGGCTCAGGCATGCCTGGAGGTAGCCTTAGGGCAGCCTGGCGGAAGTATTTAATGTACGCTCGTACGGGCTCCTTTTTTTCTGAACGATGTCCATGAGAGCAGACATCGTCATGTCCAGCCCTCCTTCCTAGAACCATTCCAGGAACATGTTCTTCAGGTCTTCAAATAATTTAATACAGTTGTCGGGCAAACTGCAGAACCATTCATAGGTTAACCCCTATAGAGATCCAACGAAGATGCTGGTGAGAAGGGCGTCATCCTTTGGCAGGTATCCTATTACTGAGGAAAAGTACCTCAAGTATCATCTGGGCGACTCCTTAGTATCATAAGGGGTGATAGTCTGTGGTTTATATTTGGGAGGATAAACCACATTGTCCCACTCAGCAGGATAAGGCTGTCGGATGCCCATCTTTCGGAGTGTGGCTCCCTTTTTTTGGCATCATGGGGAGCGTATAACTCCTCGAGTGCTTGTTGCATTTTGTTGGATACCGCTGGATTGATGGTCGACGGAGTGGCCGACGACTGTACAACTTTGTTTATGACGGGCAGGGTACTAGACCCATCACGAACCGTTGGAGCCGCAGGAGTGGAGGCAGTCAGAACCAATTTGTCCTTAATCTCCAGAAAGACAGAGGCCAAAGTCTGCATGGATATGTTCAATGCGTTAAGACTTCCTTCGAGAGCCTCAATGTGTTTCTGTTGATCAGTACTTCTGCTTAATTCTTCGTTGTCATCAGTCACCATGTGCACAGATGCTATGTGCGTGTAAGTAGAAGGGGTGGTAGATCTTTCACTTTATATTTCAAAGTGCTGGTGTTCATCGCCTTGTGGGAAGACTGGCAAGTTGCAATCGTCCTCTGACTCGACATTGTTTCTACCCCCGGTCTTCTGACTGCTTGCACCCGTAGAAGTGTCGGTGTCATACGTCTCTTTGTCATGCTGAAATGAGGGGTTGTTATACACCGTAGCAGGCTGGCTACCCCCAGCAGGTGCAACGGTCGATGAACCGTCTTCTTGCGACGATGATCCGTCCTTGGAGCACGTGTGTTGGAATACGCCTTCCTTGGGCACAGGCTTCTTGCTACCCCCAGGCCGGTATTTAGACTTGCCAACCGAGAAAGGGGTTGTGTGAAGCCCACAATTTATATATGATAATTGTATTTGTGTTATTAATTAATTGTGTTTGTCTTGGGCCTCTTTTATTAATTTTTGGTTAGTTCCCTCTTTGGATCCCAAACCCAAGCCCAAACCCATTTAACTTGCCCATTCTCCCCACTCCCCGGTTCTCCCTCTCAGATCCGTAACCAGCGCCCAACGTACCCCTTCCCTCTTCTCCATTACGTATCTCTCTCAAAAGCAGAAACCCATCTCTCACAGAAAAGGAAACTCCTCCACCTTCATAAAATCCTTCCATCTTCCAATCTACTCCACCAAATCCAAATCCGAAGGCACCACCGAAATCCCCTCGCCGTCCTCTCCGAATCCAGACCCCTCTCCCCAACCTTCAGAGCCCGTCCCCGCATCGCTCCCGCGACAGCGCCGGCCGCCACCGCCCACACGTCTGACCAGCCTGCCCCAGCCCGCGCGTTCCCTTCCGTGCGAGTCAGCCCCCGCGTGCCCGTGCGTGCACGTGTTCGTGTTCGGCTTCCTTTGGGCGTCCCAATGCTTCGTTCCGAGTCCGAGGCCTCCCCTCGGTGCTCCTTCGTACAAACTGTTGGTAAATTCTTGTCCCGAATACCTTCTGTCATTTTCACGGAACCCATTTTATGTCCTGGCCAATTAGAATAGTTTAGTTCTGTAGTAATAATGTTGGTTCATTGTGTAGGAAATATGTTAGTATAATGGTTATCATAGAAATTATAGATTAAGCAGTAAATATTATGAGATTATTATTTGTATTTGTATTAGAGTTGCTGTAATAATAGTATAAATGGTTTAATCATCAACTAGGTTAACTAAATAATATTAGTAATTTTACTTGTTACGAGAAAACGTATATATATTTTCCTAAATAGTTTTATGTCTAAAATGCTTCATAATAGAATAAGTATTTGTTTATAGCAAAATGTTTTAATAAATTAATTGCCGGATTATTAAGAATTATGGGAAATGAATTTATTAGGAAAAAATGGTCTATTACTACTAATTAGTTTCACCAAAATATTATTAATATTATTTGATTGTCACTAGAAAACTTATATATATATATATTTTTTCTAAACACGTTTTCTACCAAAAACTTTCAAAAATTAGAAAGATAATAAAAAGATATTATTTCTGTAAATAATTTTTGCTTGCTAAAATAATTGATTTCGAAAAATAAAATGATTTTTAGCATTAATAACCGAAAATGTTTTGCTCTTAATTTAAATCGTTAGTTTGGTAAAAATCGTATTTTATAAAGTATTATTTTTGGCACTTAAAAGATATTTTCCTTTTATTATGAAAAATAGTTTAAAATGTATTTTCTAAGAAAAATTGTTCTATTAATATTGTTCGGTAAATAATTTCTAATTAGTAAAAATATTAGTTTGGAAAATCTAAATTCCTTAAAATTATTAATCTCTAAAAATACGATTTAAAATTATTTTCTTAATATTTGTTATTACGGCAAAACATATATTTTATTCAAAAACGACTATTTTGTCAATTATTATTTGTAATAAAATATATTCTTAAAAATATATAATTATTTTTCATTTAGGTTCCCCCAACCTACCAGACTCAGCCCATAGTGTTGTTCCTCAGAATTAAAGCGTAGTCCTTGTTACTAAAATCTGCTACTACGATCTTGAAGGTTCTGATCCCTAAGACTTTAGAAGTTATCTACTTGTTGCTGCCCACGCCGAGGAATCATCTGAGGCAAGTTTCAAAGCTATTTCATGTCTGTGTTTTTACTTTAATAATTAAATGTATGCATCAGTTGATTTCATATAGTATAGTGACACTGATTCACCGTGGATCCCTCTCGGACTCCACATCGATTGACGGATTGTGTCACGCCCCATAACCAGAATACTGGAGAACGGGGGAATGACTCAGCCAGCTACGTATTACGGGTAGATGAATACCGTATAATACGATCAATGCTGTCTAAAAGACGAAGGGGTGTATACTACAAGAAAGTCTTACTAGGGTTACTCAACCTCTATTGTCTCAATCATTCAAACAAGAAACAGTAAATAGAGAACATGTAAGATAAAGCAGTAAGGCGTCCCAAATGCTTGGTAAAAATGTTCTTGAGATATGGCTTTACAAAACATAGCCAGAGGATATAACAAGGTATACACAATCGTTATCAGCTGCAGTCTGACTTAGTTACAATTATGTAAAAGTAAGTACAAAACAATCCGACTAACATGTCGGTGCCAAGCGACAAAAGTGAAGTAAATAGTAAAAGCGAACAGGGAAGTAAGGGACCCACTCGTGTCCTCCGGTGATCATTCCTCTAGTATTGACCATCTTGGAGGTGGAAGTAAGCTGAGTCCTCGGGAACTGGCTCTAAATCTGGCCATGCAAAACCAGAAAGGTTAGACCTCTAATAGCAAGTACCGCAAGGAAACACGATATGAGAAATTGGAACCAGTAATGAGAGTAAGAATATGATAAAAAGGTCTCTGCTTGCTACTGGGGTTCGCACAACATCACGACACTTCAAGCCAACTTCCTAACCAAATAAGGACAGAAGTTGACCCGTCGTGTCCTGACGTTCTGCTCATCTCAGTAGTTAACAGAGTAGGTGCAGTGCATAGACAAATCAATTTAAACGGCCATACAACTACTACGGCTTGCTATTGTAAGTTCCGAGTTGCCCTGGAAGTATACAATAAGGGATTCTCAGTTCTTACTATGTACAAGCAAGGCTAGTTTATCCAATAATTATTTGCACCAATCATGAATTAGACGAGTCCCAGCGGGACGCCCGTCATCAGTATATATAACAATATAGGCAGATACCACTCCCTGCCTGTGTGGCAGATTTACAGTATCTGTGGGAACCAGCCGGCATATCGGGGCACTAATCATCCCAAAGATGGCTGCCATGTAAGAACTCTGGAATCCATTCTCTCCATGCAATCGTTACTTTATTTAGCTTAATAGTCCCTATGTTGATTGAAATCCCATGCCGTAGATCATGGTCATTCAGAATGAGTACTTCCATACAGAGTACGATATGCACAACTCTACAACACTACCCGTGCGGTTGGGTTGCAGGTCTTACATAGCGTAATGCAACAATCAAACCTAACCACGGAATAATCATATCTTGACTGTAAGATGCACATGCTTCCTTTACAGAAAAATGGAAGTCAACATGTGTCCATTTGCCAATGTTCGGATCGGCTAGTCGATCGTAATGTTTCATGGTTCATACATGAACGTGTCTCATTCAATTCGATAAGACGACTAGCCAGTCTCTTAGTTCCAACTAGGAATGCATGATCAATTATTAGTCAAGGTAACAATCAATGTCAGTCAATGTCAATCCGGGACAAGAAACAGCTAAAAGGTACTATGGGCGGCAATAGATGGATGTCCATCTATACGGCCAGAATCGGGTCAGAATCCCATGCGGCTCGGGAGCCAAGGGCCATGTTTATGCGGCCAAGGATCGCCATGCGGAAAGCTGTCGAGAGCCATGCGGCTAAAAGCCTATGCGGTAAGCAGCCATGCGGCAAGGAAAGCAGGGTCTCATGCGGCTGAGAGCCAACAAAGCCATGTGGCAAAAGCCAGGCAAGGTCATGCGGCTCGGGAAGAAAAGTTCATGCGACTGAGGAGAAACAGGATCATGCGGCTCGGAACCACCAAAGCCATGCGGCCAGAGAGAAAACATGTATATGCGGCTGTAGGGGAAGGTTTCATAAGGCTAATAGCTAGAGATAGCTATGCGGCTGAAATCCAACCAAGCCATGCGGCCAGATAGGAAAGTTCATGCGGCAAGGCCTATGCGGCCAGGGAAGGGCTCATGCGGCACGGGCCAACCAGAGCCATGCAAAAATGGAAAAATAGCTTATGCGGCAAGCGGGAACAAGCTCATGCGACAATCACTGCCAAGAGCCATGTGGCTCGAGGAGAAAAATTCATACGACAAGCGCTGCCAAGAGCCATACGGCCAGAGGCCCATGCGGCAATGGGCCACGCGGCCAGAAACGCATGAAGACAAATGCTTATGCGGCTGCAAGCCAACCAAGCCATGCGGCTGAAAGCCATGCAGCAAAGGCCTATGCGGTCAAGGAAAACATGCATATGCGGCAAGGAAAATGGAGTCTTATGCGGCCGAAAGCCAATCAAGCCATGCGGCCAAGACTGCCGCGGGCCATGCGGCTAAACCACTGTTCTTCTTCTCCGCTTTTCCGAGAAGAAGAACCATGGAATCCATGGCTTCCAAGCTCCACTAAACCTTAATTTGGGGTCAGAATCCAGACTTCCATAGGTCAAAAATAGGACTGAAAGAAATTTCCTACAACATGGAACCATCAAAACTTGAACACAACAAGATTTGTTAGATCAAAACCCAAGAAATTCGAAAATACACAAGCTTAGATCTATAAGAAATGAGCCATAGAAATTAAAAATGCTAAGTACTAAAGTATCTTAGAATCTCGTGAGAAAGACAATGGAACAACAAAAATCGAAATCCGTCACGAAGCAAGTTGTACTTGCCTAGCTCTTCTAGATTGGTGGGAGAGTAATGGAGGTTGAAGAAGAAGTAAATGAGAGTAATGAAGAGAGAGAAAAGGTTGGAGCTTTAAATAAAGATGATGGTAGGTTGGTCGGTTCATGATGAACCACCCCAAACCCGAAAATAAACCAACCCAAGCCGATCCTAAGAACAAAGCAAAAGCAGAAAATAAAATACAGAAAAATAATAAGCGCAAAATTGAAGAATTTAAATACAGAACAAATACATGATAAATATTAAATAAATTCATTCAAGCAGTACACTTATTAAAATATGTATTCTGGGAACGGGGAGTGACATCTCTACCCTCCTTAAAAAAATTCCGTCCTCAGAATTTTAAGTCCAAGCAGGATAGAAACACCAGAACTAAACTAATCTAAGTACAAGCAATTTGAGCAAGCAGCTATTTTACAATAACAATAGCAAGTAATATATCTATATTTATCAATCTACGACATCAAGTAATTTTTAATCATAGGGTGATAAGCATGAGGAATCAAGACAATCAAGGTACATGAAAAAAAATATACCTTGTGAGTCAAATAGGTGCGGGTACCATGATCGAATATCGTCCTCACGTTCCCACGTTGACTCTCCTAAGGAGTGATGACCCCAAGCAACACGAACAAGGCTAATTGTTCGGTTCTTGAGTTTCTTCTCCCTTCGGTCCAAAATGGACACAGGCTGTTCCTCGTAAGACAGGTTGGTACCAATAACCAGTTCAGAATGATCGAGGATATGGCTTGGGTCCGATACATACCTACGCAACTGAGATACATGAAACACATTGTACACCTCTCGTAACGAAGGTGGAAGAGACAAACGATAAGCAACATCGCCTACCCTATCAAGGATGACAAATGGGCCCACGTATCGCGGACTCAACTTCCCGCAAACGACAAATCTAATGACCCCACGAGTATGTGAGATCCGCAAGAACACGTGGTCTCCAACAGAAAATTCTAGCGGCCTACGATACTGGTCCACCTAATGTCGATGTCGATCTTGCGTAACTCGAAGTCGCTCCCTAATTCCCTTAACCACTTCAACCGTCTGAACAATCATTTCGGGGCCTAACATCTTCCTCACCCCGATATCGTCCCATGCCAGTGGCGACCTGTACTTCTTACCATATAGTGCTTCGAATGGCGCCATCTAGATACTGGCTTGATAACTGTTGTTGTACGAGAACTCGACTAAGTGTAGGTAACTCTTCCAAGATCCTCCAAAATCTAGGGTGCAAGCTCGTAACATATCTTCTAAAGTCTGAATTATTCTTTCTGATTGCCCGTCCGTCTGTGGATGGTAAGTCGTGCTAAATCTTAACTTGGTACCCAGACTACGATGTAAACTCCTCCAGAAATATGATGTAAAATGGGTATCTCTATCTGAGACAATACTAATAGGGACCCCATGCTGCCTGACTATCTGTTGCATATGCGACTCTGCCAACTTTTCTGTAGATTGTCCTACTCTAAAAGGAAGAAGATGTGCCACCTTTGTAAGTCGGTCCACTATCACCAAAACAGCATCTTTACCATTTGGTGATCTTGGTAAACCGGTCACAAAGTCGATGGTGATATGTTCCCACTTCCATTCCGGGATAGGATGCGGTTGCAATAACCCAGCTGGCCTCTGTTGCTCTGCCTTCACTTGCTAACATATTAAGCAACGTGAAACGAATCTAGCTATCTCTCTCTTCATTCCGTTCTACCAGAAGTACTGCTTGATATCTTGGTACATCTTGGTCCCTCCAGGGTATATAGAATACTGAGAACTGTGGGCTTCTGTCATAACCTCCTGCCTGATATCTCTACTAGGCACACACAGACGTGATCTAAACCTAAGTGTACCATCTTTATAAATTTTTATCTCCTTTCTGAGTCCTGACTCACATTCTGTCCTAAGCTTCTGAATCCTTGGGTCCTGTGCCTGAGCTGCCTTGATCCTGTCTACCAAGTCAGATTGAACTCGTAAACTTACCAGAATACCTATATCACTAGGAAGTATAACCTCGATGTCCATATCCTGAAGGTCTTCTAAGATATGTTTTTGTGATGTCAACATAAATGTGCCGCCTCTCCTGCTAAGAGCATCTGCTACTACGTTAGACTTGCCTGGGTGATACTGAAGCTCCACGTCGTAATCTTTGATCAACTCTAACCATATTCTCTGTCTCATGTTCAGTTCCTTCTGAGTAAAGATGTACTTCAGACTTTTGTGATCTGTGTACATATCCACTCGATTACCGTACAAGTAATGCCTCCATAGCTTTAAAGCAAATACCACAGCCGCCAACTCCAAGTCATGAGCCGGGTAATTCTTCTCATGGTCTCGAAGTTGTCTAAATGCATATGCTATCACCTTTCCATGTTGCATAAGGACACACCCAAGCCCCTTTCCTGACGTATCACAATAAACGATAAAACCTCCGGGTCCAACTGGCAATGTAAGAATGGGTGCCGATATCAATTTATGCTTCAAATTCTTAAATAATGCCTGGCATTCTTCCGAACAGAAGAATGGCACATCCTTCCGTGTCAAGCGGGTCATGGGTGCTGAAAGTCTTACAAAGTCTGATATGAACCTTCTGTAATATCCTGTCAATTCCAAGAAACTATGCACATCAGCTACGATCTTAGGTACTGGCCAACTCTCTACTGCTTCTACCTTCTTGGGATCCACTGCTACCCCAGCCCCTGATATGATGTGTCCCAAGAATGAAATTCGATCCGTCCAAAACTCACACTTGCTGAACTTAGCGTACAACTGGTTCTCTCTCAGAACCTGTAACACTTTCCTAAGGTGATCTTCATACTCTTCTTCACTAGCTGAGTATACGAGAATGTCGTCGAGGAACACAAGGACAAATTGATCTAAGTATGGCATAAAGATACGGTTCATCAAATCCATAAATATTGTTGTAGCATTGGTCAAACCAAACGATATAACTAGGAATTCGTAATGCCCGTACTTCGACCTAAATGTTGTCTTGGGAATATTCTATTCTCGAACTCTAACTTGATGATACTCTGACCGAAGATCTATCTTGGAGAAAACTCTTGCTCTGCTCAACTGATCAAACAAGTCGTCGATTCTAGGTAGTGGATACTTATTCTTTACTGTTGCCGCTTTGAGCTTTCTGTAGTCAATGCACAATCTTGATGACCCATCCTTCTTCTCTACAAGTACCACTGGTGCTGCCTATGGTGATTCGCTGTCTCGAATAAACTTCTTCGCCTTCAGTTCCTCTACGTGCGGATATACCTTGGCCTGCTCAAAATCTGTCATTCTGTAAACTCGATCTAATATCAGTTTAGTTCTAGGTGCCAATTCTATACTAAACTCAATATCCCTAACCGGAGGTAGACCTGGAAGTAATTCGAGAAATACATCAATAAACTCTTCAACTACCTTCGGGACTTGAACTTCTTCCATTGCCGCTACTACTCCTTCTTCTTCTTGTTGGGTTGCCACTGATCTGACTAGGGTAAATCGGTCCATGCCTGGAATGTTAAAAGATACATTCCCTCTACGGCAATCTATTGTGGCACAACTGTCTTTCAGCCAGTCCATGCCTAAGATGACGTCAAAATTCTTCATAGAAAATTCTATCAACCTGGCGGGTAAGGAATGCCCGCACACTACAACTCTACATGCTAGAATAACTCTGTTTGCCATGAAATATAAAAGAACAGAACAATTATCGGAGGACCGAACTTTTACTTCACGTTACAAACTCGCTTGTACAAAAAAAGCCTAGGGACGAAAACCTAGGTACAGCAGTCTAAGTACAATTGTTTATTTTAGATTCTGGGGGGTGACGATAGAGGCTCGGGAAGGCGACGGCAGCCCTGTCTTACTTCTTGGACGATCGGTATACAGCCTTGGCTCCTTGTAAAAAGATGGTAGGCGTTGACGAAGAAATGCTCTTCTTGCTCCTCTGTTGCTCCTCTGGCTTCTCTCTCTCTCTCTGTATGTATTCTCTCTCTCTCTGACTATGGGGGAAGTCTCTCTGTATATATGTATTTTCCTCTCTGAAATTGTATTTTTCGCAAGGGAATGGCACCCTGCTATTTATAATAGTGGGATGTGATCATTAGGGTTGCCAATGATTAGCTCTTGGAGATGGCGGCAGCTTGGGGATTGGTCAATCCAGGTCCTTCGTTTTAATTATGATGAATCTGGGCCATTAGGTGTAGATTACACCAAATCCCATGAGCAATTAATGCTAATTGGAATAAATCTTCCTTATAATAATCTTCTGATATCTGCGAATAAATCAGATCTATCCTTCTGCCATGTGTCCCAGATTATTGGGATTTAACCCAATCTTTAATGGCAGCCAATTTGAGGAATCAATCGGTTTAGGACACGTGTCCTAGGAGCTGCTGGGGGGAATCTGGACCGTATGACTAGTGAGCCGCATATGAATGTGAGCCGCATATGAATGTGAGCCCATGTGTCAGGGCTGCGTGGGCAGTGGCCCTCACTTGAGTCCTCTAACCACAGAGGAGCAATCCTTGTGGGCCGCATAGGTATATATCCGCCTGGGCCGTATGGATATGATCTTCTTGAACTGTATGAGAAGTCCTCGCTCGAGCCGCATGAGGCTTTCATGGCCTAAGCCGCATAGGATGGATTCACTTCTGAGCCGCATGGGAAGTCCTTTGCTCGAGCCGCATGAGGCTCCTAAGGCCTGAGCCGTATAGGATTTATTCTGAGCCGCATGAGAAGCGAGCTGCATACGAACGCCCACGTGGCAAGGCCACGTGGCATTTTTATGGCTCTCGAGGGATTTGTATCAGAGATTTCTCTCCTCTTCCCTAGAGATTCATCATTATGGCAGAGCCATAATTACCTGCCTTTGGTGTCAGGGCTGTCAACTTTTCAGAGGGGTCAGCCGTCATAGTAATTAATGCAGCGTGGGTGGAGGAGAGCACTATCAGGCCACGTGTCTTCTGAGCCGCATGTAATACCCTGGGCCGCATAGCTTCCTATGCCGCATGACTCCCTAAGCCGCATGCATTTTCTGAACTGCATAGATCTTTCCTGGCCGCATGAGTCATTTTCTTTAGTATTTTCCATGCTTCTACAGGACCCCCTTCAAAGTTTTCAATTTGTAAAATTGAAATACTTTGAATAAGAAGCATGGCCGTGTTCTTCTAGCCGCATATGGAATTCTGACCCCATAGAAATCTCGGCCGCATGAATTATTCAGCCGCATAAGTGACTTAGCCGCAGGAGACTGTTCAGCCGCATAGCTACTTGCCACGTCATTATTTGCCACGTACGGCAATCTTTAGCACTTAAATGTTGTTGATTTTTTAAAGGCCGCTTTTTGGTGCGGGATCCGAGGAGCTTGGCCTTTATTTTCGGCAGCTTCTTTTGATAACCGAAGAGTCGGTTTACGTGTACGCACGGGGATCGAAACGCTCCGTCTTTGTTTATAAATACGGGTGACTTTAGCCGGAGGGACTTCTTTACCTTCTCTTTCATTCACTCTTTTTCTTGTCTTCTCTTTCTGATCTTCCTTTTCTTCTCGTCGAAGCAATGGCTCCCAAGTCTTCTAAAGTTATTTCAGCCGCCGTAAAGCGCAAGGGGGTGACGTCCTCATCCGCCGTCGAGCGTGAAGCGCCCGAAATGCCCTCTGACGTTCGTCCAGCTTTTAAGGATAAGGGTAGCATTTGGATCTTGAGTACTTATGGCTCTGTTGTATATTTATGCACAAGCCTCCTCCCAAGTTGATGGCAGAGCTGCATATGCTGTATGGGCCGCATGACTGTTTCATGCCCGAACCACATAGATAATACCCCATAAAGTCTCCTCTGAACGGAGCCGCATATGTTTTTAGCAGGCTGAACCGCATAGCGTTTTGTGCCGCATGGGTTCTTCTGTTAGAACTGTGTATATTCGTCCAATCTGCATAAGCTATCGAGTTAGAGTCATATGGAACTCCCATCTGATTTGGGCCGTATGAGATTGTATTGACTCGAACCGCATAGGCTTCCTAGCCACTGTACTTCTTGAGACCCAACTGGACTGGGGCCGCATGAGACATTATTGACCTGAACCTCATAGGCTGGCGAGAGCTTCTTTGTTCAGTAGTTTTTTTTGTTTTAGCCATATTTTAATCTTGTTTCTTCTTTCTCTTTTTTTTTTAGTGAACCTCCCAACCAACCCAGCAGGAGAGCTCCTTGTGGGTTCAGCTCAGCATGCCGCAAACGTGCAACTTGACGAGTTAATCCGTCGTATAGAGGATCAGCTACCTACCAATGAGCCTAAGGAGAGAGTGGCTGCTATTAATAAACAACCTTTCCGCTTTCTTTGTTCAATGATGAATTCAGCGAAGTTGGATGGAGAATTTCTGAAACCGGCTTTCCTCTTTAGGGACGCCTTTTCCATAAAGAACTCTCGATTGCTGGATGTCTCAGAGCACTGGGATTTTTTTGTAGACGGGGTAGAGATTTATATCCCTGAGATGGAGCGGCATTATCCTCTCTCATAGTTTAACATGGTCCCGTGGGGCAGGACTATGGTGGGTTCCCTGACTCCCACCCAACAGGGAATATTTGTGAGCAAAATTCACTACAACAGACGTACGGGTTTAGTATGTGCGGGCAAGGAATCTATGAGTCGAACTGTGATGGGGCTGCTCCCGGGCACTTTTGTAAACACAACTGGCCCTAATTTTACCTTCACCCTAGCTGATACATTTCTGAACCAGCTCGCTCACAAGGGGTCTTATCCCATAGGCAGGTTATCGCTGCTAAATTGGATCAACCCTATTCCCACATGGACTAATCTTACCTTATGGATCTTGAGGCAGTATGGAGACTTCCTTCAGGAAATTGATCTCTACTATGCCATCAGGGGTACCTGCTACGGGTTGCCCATTAACAAGCCCTTGTTCATGGCTCTATTGGAGCTGACAGGAACTTTCTTTGCCCCCGGAGGGAAACTGGGGCTTGCTCTTTATGAAATGAATACTGTGTCTAGGCTTGCTTTTGAAGTATGTACACCGACGAACGAAGAACTCGAAGAGCTGGACCGACGGTTTTCTGGTTTCGTTGCTGTGTACCAAGAACTGTTGTGTTATCACAGTGTCTGCCATCAGATGGATATCAAGAAAGTAAATAGTTCAGAAGGGAACGCCCCTCACACCAAGGCCTGGATTTTGTATCTTTTCAAGTTGCGTCCTTCCGGTCAATTCTCGTCTCGAACTCCTCGAACCCCGGAGGAGGTGAAGGATATGAAGTCGAAGGTCAAGAGGTCGAAGTCTACCCGTGACCGGTTTGGGAGTAGCACTGACTCCCTCAGTTATTTCCACTATGGTACCCGAAAGATGTCTGATAAAGCGATCTTGGCCAGGTTCTTGATGGTATGGCTACGCAATTGTGTAGTCTCGGGCGGTGCGGGTTCTATAGAAAGGATCAGCCGCCATTTCATTCTTCCTGCTGTAAAATTGGTCTTCAAGGTAAGACTGGCACTCCTCCCGGCCATGGTGTGTAACATACACCACGGCCTTCGCACCTTTTCATCCAAAGTCATCGCTCGCGATGTGTCGATAGACTTTGAACGGATAGAACTACCATACCACTACCTTATGGGGTGGTTATTGATGCACTATCGGTCGTTGATGAGGCCGGGACCTGATGAAAACGTTTCTGTTGATGACGCCTTTCTTTTCCGGTATCGTAATCAGGCTTGGGAATATGATACCATGCCGGCTTGTCGGAGGGCGTTGGCAAGAATTGATGGGCCCGAATTCTTTGTATCTCTTTCTGAGTTCACCCCCGGCGAAATGAGGAGGGTATATGTTGACGGCGTTGACCCCCTCCAACTTTTATCTGAGAAGATGCTTCTTTGGTTACGCAACATCCGTCCCGCGCACTTGGTGTATCGTTACCGGAATAGAGTATACCTGGAGCCTTATCTGCCCAGTAGATTTTCCCGTCAATTCGGGTATAGCCAATTGTTCCTGGATCGCCCTAGCTCTTGCTTGAGCTTCGAGGGCAGTGTGCTCGATGGTGTCCGGGCTTGGCATTATTATAGTGCGACCCATACCCGAGCCAGCTTCTCACTCCCTGATGCCAAGGTGGAGGGTGATATCTTGTATATAGCGGCCCTTTATCATGTTGCGGCGAGCAAACCCCTGTTAGTTTTGATATGAATAATAGCTTCATCACCGGCACCGGTTTGGCTGAGAAGCCAGAAGGGTCCAAGAAGAGGAAGAGGGAGGCGAACAGGGTTCCTGTGCCGGACTCAGAGTCCACTAGGGAGGATGAGGAAGACGACAAACAGGACACTGATGACTCATCTCATTCTTTGGACGAGGAGGTTAGGAGTCAACCCCCTGTCGTGCAGGTGGAAAGGGCCATGGGTCAATCGTCTAATTTGTCTGACGAGGTGGTGGAGGATCAACTGTCTGCAATACCCGGCCCTTCGCGTAAACGAAGCAGGCGCGTGACTACCGCAGATGACCGAACCCACTCCATGAAGCATGCTGCGGTAAGACGTCGCAGGCTGCTTCTTGATGATGTGGATGATGTTCCTGAGGTGATTTGGACTTCAGCTGTTTCCTTTCTTCTTCTTCTATGTTATGGCTTAATTATTTGTTTCTTTGGCTCTTTACAGGCGTCGGATGAGCTCGCCTCTCATGACCCAATTACCGTGGGTGATCCGGTCCTGTCTCATTTAGTCAGTGGTGTATGCACTGCTATCATTGTTGCAGGGGTGCTTTCGGTTGCGATCGAGGATTTCCACCGTACTGGAACCTCATCCCAGGGGGATGGGGGCTTTACTGCGCCCGTCCCTGAAACATCTGAACCCCCACATGATGACTTTGTGGGCAGGGAAACTATGCCGGCTGTGAACGAGCCGTCGCCCCCGCGCTCTTCCCCTGGTAATACAAATCGAACCATAGCTCGTGAATAAGCCTATGTGTTCTTGTCATCTTTTCTTTCAGATTATGTCGACTAATGGTTGATTTGGATGTTCAGATCTCAACCCTTCGCTGCCAGTGACTGATGTTGCTGGGTTGCATCCCACCGGAGAGAGCCTGGAGGAACCTCTCTGTGTCGAGGGACCTTTGTCTGGGTCGAGCTCGAGGTCCCAGGTAGCAGTGCCACCGGGACAAGAGACGATGCCCCCTACGTCCTCCTCTGCGAGTGTCGTTTCGGGGGTCAACCTTTCCTCCCTGTCGAGCATCCAGGCTCTTCGGGCAGCGGAAGAGGAGTTAGCCTCCATCCAAGCATCCTTCCGTACAAAATTTGCTTCCTTGGTGGCGAGTGCAGTAACTTCTGAAGATGCTGCTCCGGTATCGTCTGCCACTCTCCTTCTTACGTCGTCTTCTACGGAGGTCTTGGATGACGCGTTACAGGATGTGATTGCCAGCTTCCATCGTCATTTGAAGAGAGGGGTCGAGGCAGCAGTGGAAAGGGGGACTCCCTTTACTCTGGCCCATCGATGTGCCGGAGGCCAGATTACCATCCTTAAGACACTCCCTGGAGGAGGGGAATTGGCTGCGCTTTTGGAGTCGAAGCTATTAGAAGCTGATCGTCTCGTGGTCGAGTTTCGTTTGTTGCAACAGACTGATTTACCAGCGGCCATAAATCAAGAGTGCAACTTTCTCATTACTGTGGTGGAGAAGGTGATGGCTGCCCGGGAATCGCTTAAATCGGCTATATTGAAGGACCACCGGGATCTGACTCGATTGCACGACCAGTGGAGCCGTCGGACTGAAGATTGCTTAACTCGGGAAGCGGATGCTTCCCGCGGGGTAGCCGATACCCGGGAACATATCTTTGAACTCCAGAGAAAACTGGCTTTCCTGGTGTCATAACTTGAGACCGCTCGTTTGACAAAGAGACTGCTATCCGGGAGGCTGATAAGTACAGTCGGGCTTCTGCTAATCTAGAGCTTGCCCTCAAGAAGATGGAGGACAACTGGCAGGCATATACTCTTCTGAATGATGCAGAGCAGTTATCCCAAGAAGCCGAGCGTCGAGCTAAGCGGAGGCTTGATCGGGGGACTGCCTCGGTGAAGAACCGTCTTTTGGAGTTGTGTAACGCCGAACTATAGTTGGCCTTTTCTTCTTGTTTTGTTTCTGTTTTTCTTTCTTTCTAAATGGGACATAATCCCGAAGTATGTAATGCTTTTTATTCCTTCAAATAAAGAGTACTTTCAATTCTACCCTTCATTTGTATTACTTGCTGCGCTTGTGATATTGTGGTGATGTTTTCCCTCGTATAGGGGATATATTTGTGGACCTGTTACCCATGGCGTACCTTGGTTTTAGGCAGAGATAACAAGTTTTGATCAGGGTACCTGAAGCAGCCATAGCGAAGTGGTCATGGGTGCTCTTGGTATTGAGAAAAAGGAATGCCGTAGAGCAGCTGGGCTCCTGGGGCCTGATGAGGTGATAGATTTGTGCTGAGAAATTTAGCTGAGGATATTTGTGGGCCTATTATCCTTGGCGTACCCTGGTTTAGGGCACGGATAATAGGATGAAGGGGAACCGACATACTTGCTCAGAGGTGACGAGGACATGGCAAGTAGGAAGGTTTTTTAAACGTAAAGTCTTCCTACTCAGAGATAATGAGAACATGGTAGGAATAAACTCGACGAAGGATATTGATGGTCAACAGAGGACATTTGTGGACCTGTTACCCTTGGCGTACTCCGGCTGTGGGTACAGATAACAGGTCGAAAGGGTATCATCATACTTACTCAGAGGTAATAAGGACATGGCAAGTATGAAGGTTTCTTCGACGGAGCCTTCCCATTCAGAGGTAATAAGGACATGACAGGAGTGGGCTCAATGAAGGAGGGCACATAGAACAACTCAGAGGTAATAAGGACATGGAAGTTCTATGTAGGGGTGATTTGTTTTTTTGGCGGAAGTGGGACGACTCAGAGGTAATGAGGACATGGCCGTCTTGGAAGTTTGTGGACCCGTTTACCCTTTTTGTGCACTGGGAGTACGGGTAGTGGATCATGAGGGAGAATCTCTTCCAGGAAGAAAGTTCAGAGGTATAATAATACGTGACTTACTATCCGAAAGAGTGACCGGAATGTGAGTTCAGAGGCACCAGCGGGTACATGACTCGGTAATTTAGAATATTTAAGAAAGTGTGAGTTCAGCGGTACCAGCGGGTACGTGACTCGAGAATCTAGAGAATGGTGAGTGTGAGTTCAGCGGCACCGATGGGTACATGACTCGAAAATCTGACAAACGATGAGGGTGAGTTCAGTGGTATCAGCAGATACATGACTCAAAAATCTGGAAATTTATAGGGTGAGTTCAGCGGTACCAGCGGGTACGTAACTCAAAAATCTGGAAATTTATGGGGTGAGTTCAGTGGTACGAGCGGGTACGTGACTCAATAATCTAAAATGTTGTGGATTTGAGTTCAGCGGTACCAGCGGGTACGTGACTCGGTAATCTGGAATGTCATTTAGACATAATATTTCTTCAGGAACTTGCCGTTGACGGGCAACATGAGCAAGTCTCCGTTTTGTTTTGCGAGGCGATAAGCACCATTGGAGAATACTGTCTCTATGATAAATGGGCCATCCCATTTTGGTTGGAACTTGCCGGCGGTCTTGTGAGTCATGACCATCGGCCTCCGGACTGCCAAGACGAGATCGCCTACCTGGAATATTCTAATTTTGACCTTCTTGTTGAAGGCTCCAGAGATGCGTGCTTGGTATCGCTCAATTCGCTGCTGAGCTAAGAGGCGCTTTTCATCTAATGCCTCCAATTCTTGGAGTCGACGTCGGTAGTTATCATCCGTTGTCAATTGATAAGTGAGGACGACACGGAGTGAGTGTATTTGAGTCTCTAATGGGAGAACTGCCTCACTTCCGTATACTAGAGAGAATGGTGTATTCCCGGTGGCGGTCCGCACTGTGGTGCGATAAGCCCATAAGCACTCGCTGAGCTTCTCGTTTCAGTCACGCTTGTTGGAGGAGACAAACTTCTTGAGGAGTTTGATGATTGTTTTGTTGAACGCCTCTGCTAACCCATTTGCTGCCGGATTGTACGGCGTCGAAGCGATATTCTGAATACGGTGTTTATCGCAAAACCGATAGAATGTGTGGCTTGCGAAATACGGTCCATTATCATGGATGATCCTTCGGGGCAGTCCAAAGTGGTAGATGACGTGATACTTAAGGAAGCTAATCACGTTCGAAGTCTTGACTTCTGCGAGCTGAACAGCCTCCGCCCACTTGGAGAAGTAATCAGTGATCGCAAGTATGAAGCGGTGTCCTCGGAAGGAAGGTGGGGTGATTGGACCAATGATATCCATTCCCCATGCTTCGAATGGCCAGGACGCCACTGTCGGATGTAGAAATTCTGATGGTTGGTGGATGAAGTCCGCGTGAACTTGGCAGGCTTTGCATTTTCTTGCATAATCTATCGCATCTGCTACCATCGTGGGCCAATAGTAGCCCATTCGGCGAAGGCAATCTTGCAGTTTTGGGCCGGGCTGGTGGGCCCCGCAGACACCGTCATGAGCTTCTCGTACTGCTTCTTTGGCTTCCGCGTTTGACAGACACCGAAGCAGTAATCCGTCGTAGGAGCGGCGATACAGCATCTTCGTCTCTTTGTCGTAGATGAATCTGAGAGATCGCCTTCTGATGGAAGTGGCTTCCTTCGGGTTCTCGGGCAGGATGTCGTAGACGACGAAGTCGATGAACGGTTGTCTCCAGTCTGGTGCTTCATCGACCGTCTGTGCAGAATAACTTGCCACAAATTGCACATTATTTTTGGGATAGACCAGTTCGTGGCCTATCACATCCACTGATTGGCGATCATAATTCGGAACTGCTAGGGAAGCGGCAAGACCAGCTAGGGCATCGACTTCAATATTTTGGAGTCTGGGGACGTGCTCGATAAAGAACCCCTCAAACGACGAGATGATATCGATCGCTATTTGGTGATAGGGGATCATGTCTTCATGACGGACTTCGTATGAACCCCGGATCTGATTGACGATTAGTTGGGAATCGCCGTATGCTTCAAGGTATTCTACCCCCAGCTCTCTTACAAGTTGGAGGCCAATGACCAGAGCGTTGTACTCGGCCACATTGTTAGAGCAGGGTTCTGTGAGGGAATAGACGCGGTTGATCACCAATCCGGAAGGGGAGACCAGCACTACCCCGACTTCGACGACTATACTGCCTTTAGGTCTGGTCCTCGAAGCACCGTCGAAGAACATTCGCCATATATTCTTGTGAGAGGTTGCATGCGAGTCGACGACCTCATCTGGGATCTCTTCATATATCCTGGAGGACTCCGAGCCTGGGTGGGCTGCTAAAAAGTCTGCCAGGGCTTGACCTTTGACAGCCTTTTGTGGGACAAAGATCATATGATAAGGGGACAGCAATATTGCCCATGTAGCGAGTCGAGAGCTAAGTGCCCCTGGTTTGGTCATGAGGACTCTGAGAGGGTTGACCCGTGAGATCACATGTATCATTTGTCCGGTGACATAGTGTCGTATTTTCTGAATGGCGAACACCAAGGCGAGGCATTCCTTCTCTACAGTGGTGTATCGGTGCTCGGGTCCCACCATCATTCGGCTGAGGTAGTATATGGCTTGTTCGTGCCCTGCATCGTTGTTTTGTGCCAACAGGGCACCAAAGGAGTGTTCCATTGCTCGTACATAGAGCAGGAATGGTTTTCCAGGGACTGGGGCCACCAAGACCGGAGGATTTGACAAATATTCTTTGATGCTGTCGAAAGCACGTTGGCATTCCTCGTCCCATACGAATGAGACTCCTTTCTTCATGAGGTACGTGAATGGTCGACATCGTCCAAAGAGGTTGGAAATGAACCTTCTGATGTAAGCTAACCTCCCTTGAAGGCCTCTGAGTTCGCAAAGATTTTTTGGGGGACCCATCTCCATGATTACTTTTGTCTTCTCAGGGTCTACATGGATACCCTTTGCAGTAATGATGAAGCCTAAGAACTTCCCGCTGGATACGCCCAGGAAGGACTTCGTAGGGTTTATTTTCAAATTGTGCGTTCGTATTAGGTCGAATACTGTCCTTAGATCCTGCAGATGGTCTCCCTTGCTACGGCTCTTGATGGCTATATCGTCAACATAGCACTCTACCGTCTTACGTAAGTGGTCTCTGAAGATGATGCTCATGGCTCTTTGATATGTGGCGCCAGCATTCTTTAAACCGAAAGGCATGACTGTATAGCAGTACGTGCCAATCGATGTTCGAAATGATGTATGCTTTTTGTCGTCAGGAGACATTTTGATTTGGTTGTACCCTGAGAAGCCATCCATGAATGACATGCGTTCGAAGCCGCAGGTATTGTCGATCATGATGTCTGTGATAGGAAGGGGGAATTCATCTTTGGGGCATGCCTCGTTCAGGTTGCGGAAGTCGATGCAGATTTGAATCTTCCCATTCTTCTTGAGGACGGATACTATATTGGCGACCCAATCGGGATGTTGCTCCTCACGAATGAAGCCGCTGGCTATCAGTTTGTTGACTTCAGCTTCGATCGCGTCCATGATGCCTGGGCGGAAGCGTCGCTGTTGTTGCTTGACTGGCTTCGCATCTGGTCGAATATTGAGTTTGTGAAGAGCGATGTCAGGATTTAACCCTGGCATGTCTTCATAGCTCCAGGCGAACATATTAATGTACTCTCTGACAAGTTCTAACAGCGACTCCCGGTCTTCGTCTGTTAGGCTTTTACTGACAAAAATTGGTTTTGGAGAAGATTCGCTGCCGAGATCCACTTGTATGACCTCATCTTCAGTAGGAGGTTCTCTCTGTTCGAACCGCTTTTTCCATTGTGCGTCCAACTGCTGGGCCCATGGTTCTAGCTCGAAGATTTCGGAGATATCTTCGTCTTCCTCGTAAGCGTCGACGAATGCCATGTTGACTGACATGACTTGTCTGAACACATCTCCGATGCTGGTATCTGAGTCGGAAGTTGGTGATCCGATTGAATGTGACTGCCAGTCGCATTCTTCATCTGAACTTTCAGGGGTCGTAGTAGGCGTTACATACCCTAACCCGCATCGAGTTTTGTTATAGTAGTCCGTGGTTTGCCCGCCGGAACTGGCAGCTTCAAGGGTAATCGTCGCCCAGAGTCGTAGTTCAATCCTGGCGTCGTCTCTAGATCATACCCCTATTTCTACATGAGATATTTGGATTGAGGGCTATAGAGATACAGAGGCAGTCTCCCGGTATCTGACCCGAGGTCGGCTTCTTCTACGGTGAGGGGATACGGGTTGTTCGTCCGGCCGAAGATGATCGGATGATCTCCTCCCTCGAATATTCGGTAAGCGTCTTCTACTGGGGTAAGCTGGATCGCGGTGTACACATTTGTCACCTGTGTGTGTAGGTGAGCACCTATACCGTGTTCTATAGCATATATTGTACATAGCTTATTGAGCTCGGTGTAGTTCAAAGATAACCCTTTATTGATGAAGTAAGGTATCTTTTCTAGGGGGATTACATCATTAGCGAAGGGAACATTCGTGTGGGCAGCCACATACTTGGCTAACTCCGGTTCCTCTTCGGCTACCCCCTGTGTAAATGAAGACTAAGAGAACGACCTGGGGAGCTTGATCGTCAGTAGTTCAGTTGACGGGGCAAAGCATGGAGTTGTTGGCAGACTAGCGACCCCCAGTTTGGCACTCAAGGTGGAGCGAGGAGTGGCCGGTTCGCTAAAAGTGTCAGATCTTGCGTCGGGGTGATGACCCTTCTTGGGAAGGTGTATCGTCAACGGCTTGTCGGAGGGATTGAGCTTCCCTGTTTGGGGTTGACTTACTCTTGGCAGTCTGATTGTCAGTGGCCCCGTTGTGGGTCTCAGCACTTGGCCAGACCTTGGCATCCGGATTATCATCTGCTCCTCTTGCGCCGAGAGGCTGATCGCATCCTTCCGCAGAGTAGCGGCAAGGGGTACGGACTTGCCCGATTTGCTAGCTTGGAGGTGGATCGTCAGGGGTCCTTCGGATCCCGTAGCCGTTTCGGTACTAGCTTGTTCATTTCTTTCATCAAGGTGCCTCTTCGACTTTTTGTATAGGCAGGAGTCTGAGTAGTAGGATTCGACCCCCTTGAAGGGATCGATATCAGCAAATTCTGTCTTCACGAAGCCGTATTTGTCGACATATTTGAAGCACTGGTGTAGCGTGGAAGGCACGATCATGTAATCGTGTATCCATGGGCGCCCCAAGAGGATATTATAAGAAGTGTCTGCATCTATGACGTAGCAGGTGACTTCGGATTAGAGATCGCCAATCTGACA
Source organism: Iris pallida (assembly GCA_029216955.1). Lineage (NCBI taxonomy): Eukaryota > Viridiplantae > Streptophyta > Magnoliopsida > Asparagales > Iridaceae > Iris > Iris pallida. The sequence continues at coordinate 11,361,507 of JANAVB010028397.1, forward strand.
CTTCAGACGAATCTTCCCGATAGGGTAGCTCCTGTCCGAATTGAAACCGCTGATGGCGGTGCTTGTAGGTGTCAGGCGATGCATTGGGATGCGGAGATGATGTAGCAGACCCTTCGGGATGATGCTTATAGAAGAGCCAGGATCAATGTGCATCCGATCCACTTTCACGTCGCCGATGTATCCCGTGTAGTATAGCGGGCGATCATGTAGGTTGGTTTTGATGAGCATGTCCTACGGAGTGAAGACGATGTTGGGCATTGCTCCCGTACAGGCACCATCCTGGAGATCCACAGGTGAGTCTTCCCCGGTGAGGTTGGATTGAGCCAGATAGGCATCGGCATTTTGGAGTGCTTCGCTCAATGCAATACGAACGTCCTTGGAGAGCCTTAGGAGTTCGTACAGTGACAATTTGGCCGGAGTGTTAGCTAATTGTGCTAAGATGTCAAAGTTGTAGGGCCTCTCTAGCCCTTGGGCTGCGTCCTTTCGGAGAGATTTGTCGAAGCGAGTCTCCTTTGGCCTAGGCTTGTCGGTCGTCGAAGGCTGAGCCGGTCCCAGAGCATCAGTTGTAGTGGGTTGATGATTTTCGGCTGGGTTGTCAACCACAGGTTGGGATTACGCTCTGGACCGCGTGACGACGGCTGTAGCTTCCTCGTTGTCTGCTGAGATTGTGTGGTAGGTCCTGATTTTTCCACTCTTTCTTTTGTTGGCAGGAGATGGTGTGGGCTGAGTTACTTCTGATACTAAGTCTGGATGGACCCACATGACCTCCCCTCGTGAGATGGTAAGAGGTACTAGACCAGCAGCCTGTTCCCGGGGAGGGGGAAGATTGGTAATCTCCATTGTTGCCAGAGGGACGGGGATCACCCCGTCTTGAGTCTCCGTCGGAGAGAAGCTGCCGAATTGTACGGACACCATATTGGCTGCTACGATTACCTCTTCGAAGTCGATGGCCAGAGCGTTCGAATCGATGAGGCTTTGGATGTACCATTTTAGTTGGTAGCAGTCGTGTGTAGCATGGTGTACATAACGGTGATAATGGCAGAACTTTGGGTTCTCCAGATCAGCCGGCCGAGGCTCTCGTCTTGGTGGAGGAAGCTGAATTCTACCTCCTTGTATGAGCATGTCCAAGATAGGCTTGACGTGGCCGTCTTTGAAGGAGTAATCGATTTGCGGCCATTGTTTGTCTGCTGGTTGTGACTCGGGCTTTTGTGCCGTGTCAGCCACCATAGCCTGCTTTCCCTTGCTGTTCCGATTGTTGGAGGAGTTACCCCCATTATCGCTGTTGGGACGCTTGCCCTTGTTTTCTCCTTCCGAGATGTGCAACCCCAGTTGGCGAGCCTTCTTTAGTCGTTCTTCGGTGCTTGTGGCGCTGATGATGAATGCCTTCCAATCTTTTAATTGACTTTCGCCCATCCAGAGACTGATCGTAGGAAGCAGTCTCTTTTGGCAGATCTCAATCAAAGAGGAATCTGGATTTCCGGAGGGTAGCTTCATGGCGGTCTGGCGGAACCGTTCGATGTAGTTCCTTGTCAACTCCTTTTCCCCTTGGACGACGTCCATGAGAGTGGACATGGTGACGTCCTGTCCTACTTCGTAGAATCGCTCCAAGAACAAGCGCTTGAAGCCGGCGAAGGAGTGGATACAGTTGTCCGGTAGTTTGCGGTACCAATCGAAGGCGACCCCTTCTAACGCCCCAATGAATAACCGTGTGAGGATAGCATCATCGTGGGACAGATGGTCGGTGGTAACCTCGAAGTAAGTGATGTACCGACTTGCTGAGGTTTTGCCATCATACGGGTTGATATTGAACGGCTTATATCTTGGTGGGAATGGAACATCCCTCCATTCAGCAGGGTATGGTTGCCGTATTCTGAGATCTTGAGCGTTTTCTCGGGCATGGAACATGGCTCGGAGCTCCTGGACCTCTCTCCTTACTTCTCGGGTCTCATCTGTCGCAGTAGGGGCTGTTATTTCGGGAGGATTATTGTCCGGGTTTGGTACCGCTGAGTTCGAATCTATATTGACCGCGGGGCCCGTACTTGTTTGACCAGGCATTCCTCTCTGTAGAGTGGGCAGGGCCGCCTTAATCTCGTCTACAGATTTGACCAAAGCAAGTAATATGGCTTCGAGATTGTCGATGCGCTGGCGATCATTGGAACCTCTTTGATTGCTGTCCGTCATGAAAACCGTCCTTCCATGAGGAGGGATGGAAGGAACGGTGGAGGATGTGCCCTCCGAGTCATACCCATGCACCGAGAAGTCATCGGGATAGGTGGGAATGTTCTCTTCGGGCTCGGACTCGGAGGGAACAGTATCCCCAGCTTCAGAGCTTGCTTTGTCTTGAGAATTATGGATGTCCTCGGGGACATCGGTGCCTGTCGTACCTGAAGGGAGATTCGTTTCCCCGGGCTCGGCTCCTTGAAACATTAGATTGTTGCGGATATTCGGAGGAGTGCTACCCGCAACCCCCAGCGATGCGGATGATGAATTTCCTACTGCAGCAGATTTCGTCTTTGAACGGGTGTGTTGGAATACTCCGGTGGAAGACAACCGTTTAGACGACAGTTTCGTAGCTGTAGTGGTTGATATCTTGGGACTGGAGATGCTTGTCTTTTTCCCCCTCCTTTCGGTGGGGACCTTTTGAGCGGAATTGCAGGAGACAACAGGAGGTGCCTCATCTTCTGAGCTCGGGTGCTGTAGCCTTTGGAAGACGGACGGCCGATCTTCCGTTACTGCCGCGTTGTTGCAGCAGCAATTGACGATGATTTGGGTGCAGCGATGTCCAAGCGAGGACTCTTTGTACGCCGACACTCCTTCTCTTTTCTTGCGTTTGTGGAGGATCGCCTCCCGCGGGTCAGAGGAACCACTCTGTCCATTTGCCGCCGGGGGCTGGACTCGAGCGGTTGCATACAACTTCCCATCCGAGGCCCGTGTGATAGTCAAAGGGACGCCCTGATAGTCAGAGGTTGGGACTGCTGACAGGACCCGATGAGTCCGCGCTGTCCTAGACTTCCTCCTTTTAGCACCTGCGGGTGCGTAATAGGAGGAGTCCAAGTTGAATAACAGAGAGTCTGGCTTATCATCCAGAGAAGCATCAGGGTCAGGACCGCATGAGAGACGGTCGAAGACTGATCGAGAGAAGCGTGAAACGGATGCTATGCGGCTAGGGTTGGGTACCGTGCAGGCTGTCTGCATGCGGTTGTCTTCTGCCGTTGGATGAATTATTTTTGTGTGGCTAGGAGTCACGACCGTACATGTTGGCCGCATGCGGTTGGCGATTGTGGCCGCATGGGTTTTCTGCAAGCGGTTGACTCCCATAGCCGCATGAGTTTCATCCGTGTGGTTGGCAACGGTAGCCGCATAAGCTATGCGGCTGACAGATATGGCCGCATGAGTTTTCTTCATGCGGCTGGAGGATGTAGCCGCATGAGCTTTCTCCTTGCGGCTGATACCCTTATGCGGCTCGGATCTCATAGAGTTCCTCTTTGCCCCTGCAAGTCTAGCATCATAGTGTTTTCTTCTGCCAGACTTGGGGACAGCAGAGTTGTCTACGATCTGAAGTGGGGCCGCAGGAGAATCTTGTTCGCCATTTTGAACAACGGAGGGTGTCTCCGTAAGAGCTTCAGTAGGAACGAAGGATCGGGGTCTCCACTCCTTACGGGCCTTCTTCGTGCGGGTTCGCTTCTGGACCGGGCCAGTGCTCTTGTCCGAGAGCATCTCTTCGAACGCCTGTTGGTCGAACCGGGCGACCATCTTTTGTTGAGTGGAGTCAAGCTTGGCTGCATCCGATTGCATCACCAACTCCTCAGCCGTGGAGAAGTTTGTCCCCAGCAGAGTCGCTATCGTGTTTGCCATGAAATATAAAAGAACAGAACAATTATCGGAGGACCGGACTTTTACTTCACGTTACAAACTCGCTTGTACAAAGAAAGCCTAGGGACGAAAACCTAGGTACAGCAGTCTAAGTACAATTGTTTATTTTAGATTCTGGGAGGTGACGATAGAGGCTCGGGAAGGCGACGGCAGCCCTGCCTTACTCCTTGGACGATCGGTATGCAGCCTTGGCTCCTTGTAAAAAGATGGTAGGCGTTGACGAAGAAATGCTCTTCTTGCTCCTCTGTTGCTCCTCTGGCTTCTTTCTCTCTCTGTATGTATTCTCTCTCTCTCTGACTATGGGGGGAAGTCTCTCTGTTTATATATATTTTCCTCTCTGAAATTGTATTTTTCGCAAGGAAATGGCACCCTGCTATTTATAATAGTGGGATGTGATCATTAGGGTTGCCAATGATTAGCTCTTGGAGATGGCGATGGCTTGGGGATTGGTCAATCCAGGCCCTTTGTTTTAATTATGATGAATCTGGGCCATTAGGTGTAGATTACACCAAATCCCATGAGCAATTAATGCTGATTTGAATAAATCTTCCTTATAATAATCTTCTGATATCTGTGAATAAATCAGATCTATCCTTCTGCCATGTGTCCCAGATTATTGGGATTTGACCCAATCTTTAATGGCAGCCAATTTGAGGAATCAATCGGTTTAGGACACGTGTCCTAGGAGCTGCTGGGGGGAATCTGGATCGCATGACTAGTGAGCCGCATATGAATGTGAGCCGCATATGAATGTGAGCCCACGTGTCAGGACTACGTGGGCAGTGGCCCTCACTTGAGTCCTCTAACCACAGAGGAGTAATCCTTGTGGGCCGCATAGGTATATATCCGTCTGGGCCGCATGGATATGATCTTCTTGAACCGCATGTGAAGTCCTCGCTCGAGCCGCATGAGGCTTTCATGGCCTGAGCCGCATAAGATGGATTCACTTCTGAGCCGCATGGGAAGTCCTTTGCTCGAGCCGCATGAGGCTCCTAAGGCCTGAGCCGCATAGGATTTATTCTGAGCCGCATGAGAAGCGAGCCGCATACGAACGCCCACGTGGCAAGGCCACGTGGCATTTTTATGGCTCTTGGGGGATTTGTATCAGAGATTTCTCTCCTCTTCCCTAGAGATTCATCATTATGGCAGAGCCATAATTACCTGCCTTTGGTGTCAGGGCTGTCAACTTTTCAGAGGGGTCAGCCGTCATAGCAATTAATGCAGCGTGGGTGGAGGGGAGCACTATCAGGCCACGTGTCTTCTGAGCCACATGTAATGCCCTGGGCCGCATAGCTTCCTATGCCGCATGACTCCCTGAGCCGCATGCGTTTTCTGAACCGCATAGATCTTTCCTGGCCGCATGAGTCATTTTCTTTAGTATTTTCCATGCTTCTACAAACTCTATTAACTCCTACGAGCCCATTACCAGTGAGTATATGCAACCTCCCTGGCAATGCCTCAAATTCCATTCCTACTCGTGTCACAAATTGTGCAGATATAAACGAGTGTGATGCTCCCGAATCAAACAATACTACTGCGAGATATGAGACGACGAGAATGTTACCTACCACAACATCTCCCGATGCCAGTGCCTCCTCCAAGGATAGATTGAATGCCTACCCTCGGCCTCCTTGTTGGCTCCCATGCTGCGGCCTAGCCTGGTGCTGCTGCTGGCCCCTGCCTTGGTGATGCTGGGGTGGTCTTTGTTGTTGGTGCTGCATCGGCGGTCCCTGCTGCCGAAACATCTGAGCCTGTGACATCAACGGACGTTGTGCCAACGGTCTCACTGCCACCGCTGGTCCTCGATACTGGCCTGCCCTTGGTGCTGGCAGAGCAGGAAATTGTTGTACTGGTCCTCCTGACCTATAATTCATAGGACAGGTGGAAACCCGATGATCTGGACTTCCACATATCAAATATTGTCCGTTCAATGTCCGACACACATCTCTAGTGTGCCCTACCATTCCATAATAAGTGCAGCCTATTGGAGGCTGCTGGTTCTTCCTCTGTTGCTGTTGTTGCCTTGCTGGTGGTGCTGGCCCTCGTATCGCCACATCGTGAATGCGAACGCCAGGAGATGGTATAACTCGGGGAGCTACTCCCCCTCCTCCTTCAATCTGATTGTGTGATCTCTTCTGACCCCCAGTCCTAGTCCTCTGGATGGTGATCTCATGCCTCAGGGTTGCCGTCAATACCTCATCGAAAGTCTGGTAGTTATGCCCCTCTATCAATTGTAAGAGTTCAAGATGAAACCCTTGCTGAAACCTCATAGCCCTCTGGCTCTCCGTTGCTACCATCTATGGGACGAACCTACTCAGTCTGCAGAACTCTGTTGCATAAGCATCCACTGTCTTACCAGCCTGCTTGAGGTGGATAAACTTCTGCTGTAGCTCAAACTGCGCCACAACTCTATAGTACTTCGTCTTGAATCTTGCAGTAAAATTTTCCCAAGCAATAGGATGTCTGATGCCCACTTCTTTTAATTCCCACCAATCACGTGCGAGGTTCTGAAGTAACAGCTTCATTAGATCCACACGTTCTTCTGTCGGAACCTTAGCCGCTGTCAGAATAGCCCCAATGTCCTTAAGCCATACATCTGCTGAAATGGCATCTTCCGTGCCCTCGAAACGACGGGGGTTGTAATTACAAAATCTGGTTGATGCTCCTAACTCAGTCCTCACTCCTCTTTCCAAAGCCGTCTGCAATCCTTGGTTGAACAACACATTCTGCTCTTGTAACTGAGCGTGCATGCGTTGCTGGGCCAATATCTGATATTGCTGAGTAGCCATCATCCCTCTTATGATCTCCAGAAGGGCTGGTGTGTCCACTTCCATAGGGGTAGGTGGAACTATTGGTGGTGTTGGAACCTCCAGCTGCTGGTTCCACTATCACCTCTTCTTGGATAGTCTCTCGAGGTAGTATTGGCCCTTGTTGCTGATCAACAAGGTCTCGCTGTTCATGTTGCCCTTGTTGTTGTTGTCCAACTCTGACCGATACGGATGAGGTGCCCCTATGAAAAGGGACAAGAGAACATTCAAACGATCGGACAGGAAAGATCAATGAAGTCCAAGGATACTGGAATGTCAAACTAGAATCGAGAGTAACGAATCATGAGATCAAGGGGAAACATGTGTGATTGAGACATCCTATAAATTAAAATACCCCACAAGTCCGAAATCAGACCGGCATGGGCCACCACTAAAACCTTTTCACGCCCCAGAACCAGAATACCAGAGAGCGGGAGAATGACTCAGCCAGCTATGTATTACGGGTAGATGAATACCGTATAATACGATCAATGCTGTCTAAAAGATGAGGCAGTGCATACTACATGAAAGTCTTACTAGGGTTACTCAACCTCTATTGTCTCAATCATTCAAACAAGAAACAGTAAATAGAGAACATGTAAGATAAAGTAGTAAGGTGTCCCAAATGCTTGGTCAAAATGTTCTTGAGATCTGGCTTTACAAAATATAGCCAGAGGATATAACAAGGTATACACAATCGTTATCAGCTGCAGTCTGACTTAGTTACAATTATGTAAAAGTAAGTACAAGACAATCCGACTAACATATCGGTGCCAAGTGGCAAAAGTGAAGTAAATAGTAAAAACGAGCAGGGAAGCAAGGGACCCACTCGTGTCCTTCGGCGATCATTCCTCTAGTGTTGACCATCTTGGAGGTGGAAGTAAGCTGAGTCCTCGGGAACTGGCTCTAAATCTGGCCATGCAAAACCAGAGAGGTTAGACCTCTAATAGCAAGTACCGCAAGGAAGCACGATATGAGAAATTGGAACCAGTGATGAGAGTAAGAATATGATAAAAAGGTTTCTGCTTGCTACTGGGGTTCGCACAACATCACGACACTTCAAGCCAACTTCCCAACCAAACAAGGACAGAAGTTGACCCGTCGTGTCCTGACGTTCTGCTTATCTCAGTAGTTAACGGAGTAGGTACAATACACAAACAAATCAATTTAAACGACCATACAACTACTACGGCTTGCTACTGTAAGTTCCAAGTTGTCCTGAAAGTATGCAATAAGGGATTCCTCAGTTCTTACTATGTACAAGCAAGGCTAGTTTATCCAATAATCATTTACGCCAATCATGAATTAGACGAGTCCCAGCGAGACGTCCGTCATCAGTATATATAACAATATAGGCAGATACCACTCCCTGCCCGTGTGGCAGATTTACAGTATCTGTGGGAACTAGTCGGCATGTCGGGGCACTAATCGCTCCAAAGATGGCTGCCATGTAAGAACTCGAAAATACATTCTCTCCATGCAATCGTTATTTTATTTAGCTTAATAGTCCCTATGTTGATTGAAATACCATGCCGTTGATCATGGTCATTCAGAATGAGTACTTCTATACAGAGTACGATATGCACAACCCTACAACGATACCCGTACGGTTGGATTGTAGGTCTTACATAGCGTAATGCAACAATCAAACCTAACTACGGAATAATCATGCCTTGACTGTAAGATGCACATGATGCCTTTACAAAAAATGGAAGTCAACATGTGTCCATTTGCCAATGTTCGGATCGGCTAGTTGATCGCAATGGTTCATGGTTCATACATGAACGTGTATCATTCAATTCGATAAGACGACTAGCCAGTCTCTTAGTTCCAACTAGGAGCGCATGATCAATTATTAATTAGTCAAGATAACAATCAATGTCAGTCAATGTCAATCCGGGATAAGGAACAGCTAAAAGGTACTATGGGCGGCAATAGATGGATGCCCATCTGTATGGCCAGAATTGGGTCATAATCCCATACGGCCTGGGAGCCAAGGGCCATGTTTATGCGGCCAAGGATCGCCATGCGGCAAACTGCCGAGAGCCATTTGGCTAAAAGCCTATGCGGTAAGCAGCCATGCGGCAAGGAAAGCAGGGTCTCATGCGGCTGAGAGCCAACAAAGCCATGCGGCAAGAGCCAGGCAAGGTCATGCGGCTCGGGGAGAAAAGTTCTTGCGGCTGAGAAGAAACAGGGTCATGCGACTCGGAACCACCAAAGCCATGAGGCCAGAGAGAAAACATGCATATGCGGCTGCAGGGGAAGGTTTCATACGGCTAATAGCTAGAGATAGCTATGTGGATGAAAACCAACCAAGCCATGCGGCCAGAAAGAAAAGTTCATGCGGCAAGGCCTATGCGGCCAGGGAAGGGCTTATACGGCACTGCCAACCAGAGCTATACGAAAATGGAAAAATAGCTATGCGAAAAGCGGGAACAAGCTCATGCAGCAAGCACTGCCAAGAGCCATACGGCTCGAGGAGAAAAGTTCATGCGACAAGCGCTGCCAAGAGCCATACGGCCAGAGGCCCATGCGACAATGGGCCATGTGGCCAGAAACGCATGAAGACAAATGCTTATGCGACTGCAAGCCAACCAAGCCATGCGGCTGAAAGCTATGCAGCAAAGGCCTATGCGGCCAGGGAAAACATGCATATGCGACAAGGAAAATAGAGTCTTATGCGGCCAAAAGCCAATCAAGCCATGCGGCCAAGACTGCCGCGGGCCATACGGCTAAACCACTGTTCTTCTTCTCCACTTTTTCGAGAAGAAGAACTATGGAATCCATGGCTTCCAAGCTCCACTAAACCTTTATTTAGAGTCAGAATCCAAACTTCTATAGGCCAAAAATAGGGCAGAAAGAAATTTTCTACAATATGGAACCATCAAAACTTGAACACAACAAGATTAGTTAGATAAAATCAAAGAAATCTGAAAATGCACAAGCTTAGATCTACAAGAAATGAGCCATGAAAATTAAAAATGCTAAGTACTAAAGTGTCTTAGAATCTCGTGAGGAAGACAATGGAACTATAAAATCGAAATCCATCACGAAGCAAGTTGTACTTGCCTAGCTCTTCTAGGTTGGTGGAAGAGTAATGGAGGTTGAAGAAGTAAATGAGAGTAATGAAGAGAGAGAAAAGGTTGGGGCTTTAAATAGAGATGATGGTAGGTTGGTCGGGTTCATGATGAACCACCCCAAACCCAAAAATAAACCAACCCAAGCCGATCCTAAGTACAAAGCAAAAGCAGAAAATAAAATACAAAAAAAATAATAAACAAGAAATTAAAGAATTTAAATACAGAACAAATATATGATAAATATTAAATAAATTCATTCAAGCAGTACACGTATTAAAATACGTATTCTGGGAACGGGGAGTGACAGATTGCTGGATTGCTATATTGACTTATTGACTCATTGACTCGAGGATTGTTTGGGGGAGTAGTATAACGCATGTGACCAAAGCCAAAATTCTCGCTTGTCTCTCTCGCGCTAACCTCTACCACACAGGGGGTTGAGCCGCATCGAATGTTATTCGTTTCGGCCGAAACGTTAGTATACATATTGCCTCTATCCCAGCCTGTCACAGGCCCTGTTATATACTCAAAATACTAGCATAGCATTGCATCATATTTGACATTAAGACCATATTGCTTGTTGTCTTTTACTATTATTTACAAAAACATATAAAATTTCTTAAACTGTCTCGCATTTTCATTTATTGTTAATTTAAAAATGCTAGATGTGGAGAAATATGTTTCTTTTTCACTTCTGACTGGAGATCCAATATTTTTAGGTGATTGCGATGAGGAGGAGCTAGCTTACTGTTCTTTCTACGGGCCTGACTTGGGTCCCGCAGATTTGGTTGAACCAGAACCAGGAACCCAAGAACCATAGATTTTTGCATAGTTTCTTTTCCTTTAGTTGTTTTCGAACAATTGTAATAAATGAATTGTGTTGTTGTCTTATTTCCATTTCAGACCAGTTTCAGTTCAAATAAAAATGTTTTATTTCCGTTAGATATTTTTTCTGTTATGTTTTACTGTTTGATACAGCTTACTGTCGTCGTCTCACAATGGTGCAGGCTGGGCATGATCCAACTAGACCCATTAAATTAGGATCGGGTCGTGACATATTTTTAGTGGTGGCCCATACAGGTCCAGTTCTGTAAATTGGTCAAGTCCACTTAATCTAGACCAGTATGAGTTCTATAACTTGACCTAGGTTTAGATGAGACTTTAGAAAAATAGACTCTAGAAACAACTAGAACACCTAGATTATATTCACCCTGTTACAACATAGGGCCGAAATTATCTATCTATAATATCCATTTTTGCTTGCTTATAGTTTCATAGGTTACTTTGCTTATGTTTGTACCTAAACCTTTCAGATAATGACTAATATTCTAAAGCTATTCCTTTGTTGGATTTATTAAACCATTTCAACTTTACTTTCTTTGAACCAATGGATTAGCTATTTAGCTCAACTCATGCAGCAAATTTTTGAACTTTCATTGGTCTTAAGGAATTATTTTTTAAAATAATTTCGGTAAAGATCAGTATTCTCGAAGTGTTCTGCTGGGAATATTTTCATTTCTTAACTTCCTCCACTCAACTTAAAATCTTATTATCTTTAGGTAACTTCTTGATCAATTCAAGGCCTAGAAAGCTTATAAACTCAATGTTTGAGTATCATGAAGCAGGAACGGTCAAAAAATTGATTCCAATCTATTATTGAGCTTCCTTAGTCATTGGAAAAAAAAACTTTTGAATTGTTGACCTATCCTTTTAAAATTCCTATGGACAAAGTTGAAAAAATATCCAGTGACCAAATATGGCTTCGCATATATGCGTTGTAGCCATTTACATAAATTATGAAAACTGCGAGTTTAGTGCAGCTAGTTGCGCAATGGCGAGGCATAGACTCTAAGTTGAAGTGATTTCAGGTGTTCATAGATTTTCGAATATTATTGAGACTATGTCCTAAATGCATCATAATTGCCTTTTATGTTGTTCAGCCATGAAATGGATAAAGTTGATAGACTATTCAGTAACCTATCATTATTCAGGTTATGGAGCAAAATAAATTTATTATTGTTAGGTGCACTTTGGCAAGGCATGAATTTGAGACAAAGTGACTTCGGATATAATTGGTTTCCGAATATTATTAAGACTACATCCATACCATAGTTGTCTTCCAAGCACCCTAAATTTATTCTAACTTTTGCCTGATTAGAGGATTTGTATTTCTAGCGGTTGTCTCCATTTTCACAAATCTTCTGTCACAACCAGAAAGAAAAGATTTTCTATAAAATTCTACTTGATTTTCCTAAAACTTATTATGACCATGTCAATCTTTATTGGCTCAATCTCTTTCAAGGTCCAATTTTAGTGTGTTGCATATATTTTGTGGATAGTTATATATTTTGTAGCTATATATATATATATATATATAGTTAATTGATAGCTATATGCAGGAAAACCTAGATAGTTATCTAGCAAATTTATTATATTATTCCGGTAAGAGCACCCTTAGAGGATCGATATTTTTTTCCAATGAGATTAGAACACTAAGGGTAGACTGTAAGCAAGTTAGTCTGGAGAGAATTATAAATTGTGGTTCATTTAGGATAGAATCATTATTAGTGCTTTGGTATTGGATTTGAACAAATGAATGTATTTGACGATTTTGAATTTTATGATTAAATAAAGAGTTATGGAAGATATAGGAAAACGTATGTAGAGTTAGCGAGAAAAGTCTAGGATTTGGTAAAGGTTTTCCCAAGGAGGAAGTGAATTTGGATAATATATAATATGAGAATATGATGATCATGTAAATGAACACTTGACGAGGATCAACTTTTGTGATCAGACGACTACTGTACTCAGAAGGGACGGCTATAACCATGGAAGGAATATCACGAGCAATAAAATGATAGTGAATAAGCAGTGAGGAATTGAGATAAGACCATTGGCATGTAACTTTGGAAAGGGACAATTAGGTTTAAAATTTCTACCAAACAATGGAGACTCATATTAGTTATGGTAAGAATGATTGAGATTTATGATATTTTGCTAATGTGTTTGGATGAGAACGATTGTTAGGTGCATGGTTAAAGATTAAAATTTGATTAGTGATTATAATTTGGTCAATTGATTTCAAGAATTGAAAATTTTTGAATATGGATCACAGATCAACTTTAAAGAATTTTCTAAGGATTTACTATGACAAGTGAGGATTGTGACTTTGATGTAGTCAGTTTTGGAATAATGGCTGACAATTGAAAATTAATATCCGTAAAATGATTTAATCGATAGAAATACTTGAAATTTGAAATACATTTGGTTTACGAGTTACATACAATGACGGATGGAAATTTGATTTAGAAGATTTTTTTATACCAAATAGATTTAGCCTTGGCAGCTGTAATGCCCCGCTCTGCACGGCACATTACGTTGAGGCGTTGACTCAAGGAGTCGCGTTGATCGAATGAAATGTATCGATGTGAATCGATACGAGAGTTACGTTGTCCCGAGCAACGCATTGAACTAAGTCGATGCAAAGAGTTACCTTGTCCCGAAAGAATTTATCGAGTGAATCGATACGAAGCGCCGCATTGCCCCGAAGGATGAGTGCGTTGAATCGGCTTGAAGATTCTAAGAAATCGAATCGACCAAGGCGCAAGTTCGAATCGATGCAAGTATTGATTTTAGTTGGTTTCATGTGCAGTCTATACGTTTACGCAAAAATACTAGAGGTCGACATTTTGTCTATTTTGCGACGGGTCCGCGAAACCAAATCGTCGCCTTGCGACAGACTGGAACTTGGGCACGGTAAGCCAAATCGAACTTATAATTCAATGAATCACGAAGTGCTCGAAAGGAGAGTTGGTCGTGCAACGAAGCTATAAAATCGAGCCGTATCGGCTCGACGAAACGACAAGGCGTATCAACTCAAGGTGGGAGGATTGACTCTTCTTTTTACTTCTTCATGTGATAAGTCAAAATATATCATTGTATGCTAAGTTAACCTATCGACGCCACAGGCGTAATTCGATCGAAAGATAAATCATAGTGTGTGTTGAACACTAAGTAAGTACAATTGAAATAAAACGTGTATCATATGTACGAGTCGCTATGGAACATTGGATATCGCAAAGGTGAGCACCTCGGTATGTAAGCCGCAAGAACATGGGATAAATGTACTCGGCGAGTGCCTTAGTGCACGAACTATACCGTGCCTTCGCACACGAGTTGGAAAGGCTAGAACATTGAAAGACAATAGCTGACCACCCTAGCGCGCAAGCCCCGAACATTGAACACTAAGTTATAGAACATGGGAAAACGATCGAAACGTGCCTACGTGCATGAGATCATAAAAGATGGCTTCGTTATGAAAGAATACAGTTGTGGCATGAATGTGGCAGAACTGTCGGGAATGACATGATGCCTCGAAAGGTGTTCGGGACCTTCGGGTCGTTCGATTGACGAGCATTGAGTTGAGGCATGATGCCATTGAACATTAAAACGAAGTATAAAACGTAAGAACATAAAAAGTTAACAGAAGAAGTACGAGATAATAAAGTCTGAGTCTCGGACTCAAGACTATGCTGGGTTGTTTAAATAATAAGGGCGTTGTATGGTCGAATGGAATGGACGAGAGATAAAATGTGATCATCTCCTGTGCACGGGTGTTCCCTCGAACGGTTAAATATCGGAGCGCCCCAGAACCGTTTAGCCTAGGAAGGAATATTATCTTTGATAGTCGCACATCCTTAAGACGAGTAGCACTCTCTTATAGATGGAAAAAAACCACAAATGATGGTATACAGCGGTAACGTTTCTGTTGTTTGGGATAGCAACCCAACCCGTGAAACGTCGGACTACCCAACCAAATTCGAGAAAAGAAGGAGAGAAAAGAAAGTAAGAAAACTCCTTTAGTCCACTCCAGCGCGGATACGCCAAGACCTTCATATAGCTAAGGAACGATGGGTCGAAAGTATAGGCACGTATGTGTCCCACACACGTAGATCCTGCTTAGAGATGCACTTATAACATGACAGGGAAGGAATGGGGCGCATTCACCTTGCGTCGGTACAAGAGGAGTGCGTCGACTTGGTAAGAAGTCGCGCCACGAATCAAACACGAGATTGCTTGTTTGCTTGCCTATTCAATTCGATAACATGCTTGCTATGATAACATGTTTTACGCTTTTGAATATGCCATAAAATCGACCCTAAGGAGAATATAGCAAGATCATAAGCTAAGTTGCATGATTCAACATAAATACTAAAATATCAGTTTAGAAAGAAGGTCTTTGCATCAGTACATGCGAGGACGAACGTATTGATCCCCCACCAGCTTCATGCAGGGTACAGGGAATGGATTGCTTGCAGCGAAGCATCGCTTGAACGCGTTGAGGCTTGGAATGCCGAAGTGTACTGAAGCGTACGATCGCATGGAAGCTCAGACTTGCAACAGGATTAATACGGCTGGGATATAGAAGGCATAATGTGTGGAACGGTGAAATCCTTTGTGGACAAGAGAGAACCTGAGTGTTGTAGCCAATCTGGCATACATTGTTGGGCTATCAAAACCCTTTGTAATCTCAGTTTCGAATATCAATAAAGAGAATTGTTTCGTATACTCTATTTTTTTG
Organism: Iris pallida; assembly: GCA_029216955.1. Classification (NCBI taxonomy): domain Eukaryota; kingdom Viridiplantae; phylum Streptophyta; class Magnoliopsida; order Asparagales; family Iridaceae; genus Iris; species Iris pallida. The sequence goes on from JANAVB010028397.1 coordinate 11,376,848, forward strand.
TTGTTAATATCGAATCAAAATATAACCATTTGAGAACTTGTCATCTTGCCGAGCACAAGCGCAACTCCAGGCTCGTGCGGCTTCACGCCCCCTGCGATGACGATGATTCGGGTGATTCTGGGTCGGGGCATGATAGTAGCTGCCTTAATTTTCTATAGATACTGAGAGTTCAGCTAGTTTAGCGAGTTAGAGATTGGTTTTACATGGGGTATTAATAAGATTGTTATCTTGTAAGTCTTTTTTTCTTGCATATCCTATCTTCTGACCGTTGAAATAGTGATACGATATTTTTCTATCCCCTTTGATCATCACTCGGTCCTCAATGGAAATATATTGTCTGATTACATTCCTATCATAGCTATATCATTCTAATCACTCTCGATATCCTACTATCATACAACTTGTTAATTTTTCCTGAGTCACAAACCATTATACCCCATTCCAATTTGATTTGGAATTTTTAGTCCCTCATCTCAGAAAATTCTATTATTTTTTGCCTTTTCAATAAACTATTGACGTTCATTTCTTTATTGCATTTTCTGTTTCACTAGACCTTATTTGATTTTTTCTATTTTTATGATCATATTTTAATTATACCTAGATTTTACCCGTGTCTAAGATGATTTTGATCACAACAATAATCCAACTCTATCTCAGACCATATCTAGATAATTCTGATTATGCCTATATTTTATCTTTGTACCCAGTGATCATGCCTAGAATTCGATTATGCCTGATGATTTAAATCTAGAACGATTTATAGCAGGGATTTATAGAGTACTTGAGTTTTGGGATAAAGATGAGATAAATATGAACACTTGTGATTTGAATCAAGGAAGAGATAATTAATGATGTGAATATCAAGCAACTTGACATTTTAGATTAGAGGTTGTTAAATGATAAGCATGGAGATGCACTTTAGGAAGATGCACGATGAATCAAAAGATATATAAAGGACGACCGAAACAAGAAATTTTGGACTTAAGGTGTAACTAATTAATGATGGCAATCGTATGAACTAAAGAGTGCAAAAGATTTTAAATCATAAACCAGTGATAGAAGGATTGTAAATAATAAAAGGTTGGGAGATGTAATAAGATATATTTTTTACAGAGAAAAGTTTGGTCAAAATGGTACAGTAAAATCAAGATGAAGGATTCGAGCTTAAACAGGATAATTAAATTTTATTGAGAATTCGGGATCAAATACGTAAATGCGGATTTGGAATCAAGATATATACATGTTGGTAAAAATAGACGTCTAAATAAATTATAGAGTTATTACATATGAGTAGGGAATGATAAAATTTTTACTAATCATGACAAATTGGAGTAGGATTTTAAGTGTGGTATTGGGTTACTGAGATTTGATACCAGAGTATTACAAAAAGATGGAGTGTACTAAATTATAATATATTGGTCAAGAACGAATAAGAGGTATAAGAACGTGATTGGAACACATGAAGTGGTATGTCTTAGAATTAAAATTTGGATATATATTAACAAGCCGAAGGAAGTACATAATATATTGCAAAAAATATTATTTTTGTTTAGTAAGAAAATATGGAAAGACAAATTTTTTAAGATGATGACGGTAATTGACAATTCAGGGATGAAAACATAAATCCATAATTATGGATAGTGACTGTGTTTCTAAGGAGGGAAGAATGTTATTTAAGAATAGTGGATAATATTGATGAAGATATTGTATTAGATGGTTTTGCTATAGGACAGTTAGCTAGTTAGGCATAAATCTATTGAGGAAGAATACCAATACTGGTTTGAGGCATGATTGTAGGATTGTATCCCGGACCTTATCTTTGAAATTTTGAGGACAAAATTTTCTAAGGAAGGAAGGTTGTGAAGCCAACAATTTGTATATGATAATTGTATTTGTGTTATTAATTAAGGGGAGGGATATTGCACCAAACTTATTGCATCAATTATTGTACCAAACAATCTCAACCACACATTTATTTCAATCATGTGGTTATAAAGCATGCTGACCTGGCAACAACTTTATGGAATGCTTTATTATAACCACATGATAGAAATAAATGTGCGGTTGAGATTGTTTGGTACAACAATTAGTGCAATAAGTTTGGTGCAATATCCCTTCCCATTAATTAATTGAGTTTGTCTTGGACCTCTTTTATTAATTTTTGGTTAGTTCTCTCTTTGGAGCCCAAACCCAAGCCCAAACCCATTTAACTTGCCCATTCTCCCCACTCCTCGGTTCTCCCTCTCAGATCCCTACCCAGCGCCCCACGTACCCCTTCCCTCTTCTCCATTACGTATCTCTCTCAGAAACAGAAACCCATCTCTCACAGAAAAGGAAACTCATATTTCACCACCCTCACAAAAATCCTTCCATCTCCCAATCTACTCCACCAAATCCAAATCCGAAGGCACCACCGAACTCCCCTCGCCGCCCTCTTCGAATCCAGACCCCTCTCTCCAACTTTCCGAGCCCGTCCTCGCGTCTCTCCTGCGACAGCGCTGGCCACCACCGCCCATGCGCCTGACCAGCCGGCCCCAGCTCGCGCGCGCCCTTCGTGTTAGCCCTCGCGTGCCCGTGCGTGCACGTGTCCGTGTCCGGCTTCCTTTGGGCGTCTCGACGCTTCGTTCAGAGTCCGAGGCCTCCCCTCGGTGCTCCTTCGTGCAAACTGTTGGTAAATTCCTGTCCCGAATACCTTCTGTCATTTTCACAGAACCCATTTTATGTCCTGGCTAATTGGAATAATTTAGTTCTGTAGTAATAATGTTGGTTCATTGTGTAAAAAATGTGTTAGTATAATGGTTATCATAGAAATTATAGATTAAGCAGTAAATATTGTGATATTATTATTTGTGTTCGTATTAGAGTTGTTGCAATAATAGTATAAATGGTTTAATCATCAACTAGGTTAACTAAATAATATTAGTAATTTTACTTGTCATGAGAAAACGTATATATATTTTCTTAAATAGTTGTATGTCTAAAATGCTTCATAATAGAATAAGTATTTGTTTATAGAAAAATGTTTTAATAAATTAATTGTCGAATTATTAAGAATTATGGGAAATGAATTTATTAGGAAAAAATGGTCTATTACTATTAATTAGTTTCACCAAAATATTATTAATATTATTTGATTGTCACTAGAAAACTTATATATATATATATATATATATATATATATATATATATATATATATATATATATATATATATATATATATATATATATATATATATTCTAAACACGTTTTATACCAAAAACTTTCAACATTTAGAATAGATAATAAAAAGATATTATTTCTATAAATGATTTTTACTTGCTAAAATATTTGATTTTGGTAAATAAAATGATTTTTAGCATTAATAACCGAAAATATTTTGCTATTAATTTAAATCGTTTGTTTGGTAAAAATCATATTTTATAAAGTATTATTTTTGGCACTTAAAAGCTATTTTCCTTTTATTATGAAAAATGGTTTTAAATGTATTTTCTATGAAAAATTATTTTATTAATATTGTTCGGTAAATAATTTCTAATTAGTAAAAATATTAGTTTGGAAAATCTAAATTCCTTAAAATTATTAATCTCTAAAAATATGATTTAAAATTATTTTCTTAATATTTGTTATTACGGCAAAACATATATTTTATTCAAAAATGACTATTTTGTCAATTATTATTTTGTAATAAAATATATTCTTAAAAATATACAATTATTTTTCATTTAGGTTCCCCAACCTACCAGACTCAGTCCATAGTGTTGTTCCTTAGAATTAAAGCGTAGTCCTAGTTACTAAAATCTGGTACTACGATCTTGTAGGTTCTGATCCTTAAGACTTTAGCAGTTATCTACTTGTTGCTGCCCACACCGAGGAATCATCTGAGGCAAGTTTTACAGCTATTTCATGTCTGTGTTTTTACTTTAATAATTAAATGTATGCATCAGTTGATTTCATATAGTATAGTCACACTGATTCACCGTGGATCCCTCTCGGACTCCACATCGATTGACGGATTGCTGGATTACTATATTGACTTATTGACTCATTGACTCGGGGATTGTTTGGGGGAGTAGTATAACGCATGTGACCAAAGCCAAAATTCTCGCTTGTCTCTCTCGCGCTAACCTCTACCACACAGGGGGTTAAGCCATACCGTATGCTATTCGTTTCGGCTGAAACGTTAGTATATATATTGCCTCTATCCCAACCGGTCACAGACCCTGTTATATACTCAAAATACTAGCATAACATTGCATCATATTTGACATTGAGACCATATTTCTTGTTGTATTTTACTATTATTTACAAAAATATATAAAATTTCTTAAACTGTCTCGTATTTTTATTTATTGTTAATTTAGAAATGCTAGATGTGGAAGAAATAAGTTTCTTGTTCACTCCTGACTGGAGACCCAACATTTTTAGATGATTGCGATGAGGAGGAGCTAGCTTACTATTCTTTCTACGGGCCTGACTTGGGTCCCGCAGATTTGGTTGAACTAGAACCAGGAACCCCAGAATCATAGATGTTGGCATAGTTTCTTTTCCTTTAGTTGCTTTCGAGCAATTGTAATAAATGAATTGTGTTGTTGTCTTATTTCTATTTCAGACCAGTTTCAGTTCAAATAAAAATATTTTATTTCTGTTAGATATTTTGCATGTTGTATTTCACTGCTTGATACAGCGTACTGCCGCCGTCTCACAACGGTGCAGGCTGGACATGATCCGACTAAACCCATTATATTAGAATCGGGTCGTGACAGGTTGCTTGGATAGCTTCTTCTGGAATAGAGAGTCCCGACAATATTGTATGAAGCAACGCGGAGCTTTTCTTCTTCTTTTTCACAAGTTCTTGGTCGCAGCCTTTGAAAGACGGACCTCCTCTTCGGCGGTGATGGATCTGCTTGACAACAGCATCAGTTGATGGTAATCTGAGTACAGTTGGGTCTTGATTTAGACACCAACTATGTCTCAGATTCTTTTATCGTCCACGCTCGCAGGGAGCAGAAGAAGTCTTCATGTCTCTACTTACTTCGTGTGCACAGGAGCACTGTATACAGCTGAAGAGATATGGAGAAGGCATTCTTCTTTCGAGTTCCTGTGGGTGAGGTCCGAGTATGCCTTGATCAGAGAGTCGCTGATGACGTACCCCCGACCTTGAGTAGTGCGAGTGGGTGCTCAAGGGCTGACGGGGTTCCACCTGACGAGGCTTCGAAGAGTCTATGATGGTCTTGTATAGCTTTCCATCGGCTGCGCACGTTACTGTCTACGCGGGACTCCGGTCCGCCATCGACGTAGCACTTATATCGCATGGGATGAGTGCTGCCTTGGATCTCCTCCTACCACGATTAGATGATGCATAGTATTCGAAATCCAATATTGCCATACTTGATGGACCGATTATTTTATCGAAGACATAAGTTCTCATCGGTGCATCATCCTCCACGAGCAGACGAGCCATCATCTGCTCCTTTCGGCGTTACACCTTTGCCATAATTGCAATGGGATAGCCGTGACCTTCTTTGTGTTTCCCGAGCATGGGATCTAAGAGATATGGCCTAGCATCAGCGGTCGAAGGGATCTTCGATGCTTCATCGATGAGGGGGGTCTGAGATGCAGTTCCCTCCATTGTGCTGCTTGTCTTGAGTTTGAGACTCAGACTTTATCATCTCGTACTTCTTCTGTTAACTTTCTATGTTCTTACGTTTCATACTTCGTTTTAATGTTCAATGGCATCATGCCTCAACTCAATGCTCGTCAATCGAACGACCCGAAGGTCCCGAACACCTTTCGAGGCATCATGTCATTCCCGACAGTTCTGCCACATTCATGCCACAACTGTATTCTTTCATAACGAAGCCATCTTTTATGATCTCATGCACGTAGGCACGTTTCGATCGTTTTCTCATGTTCTATAACTTAGTGTTCAATGTTCGGGGCTTGCGCGCTTGGGTGGTCAGCTATTGTCTTTCAATGTTCTAGCCTTTCCAACTCGTGTGCGAAGGCACGGTATAGTTCGTGCACTAAGGCACTCGCCGAGTACATTTATCCCATGTTCTTGCAGCTTACATACCGAGGTGCTCACCTTTGCGATATCCAATGTTCCATAGTGACTCGTACATATGATACACATTTTATTTCAATTGTACTTACTTAGTGTTCAACACACACTATGATTTATCTTCCGATCGGATTACGCCTGTGGCGTCGATAGGTTAACTTAGCTTACAATGATATATTTTGACTTATCGCATGAAGAAGTAAAAAGAAGAGTCAATCCTCCCACCTTGAGTTGATACGCCTTGTCGTTTCGTCGAGCCGATGCGGCTCGATTTTATAGCTTCGTTGCACGGCCAACTCTCCTGAATTAGCCATTCGAGCACTTCGTGATTCATTGAATTATAAGTTCGATTTGGCTTACCGTGCCCAATGCTTCATCGATGAGGGGGGTCTGAGATGCAGTTCCCTCCATTGTGCTGCTTGTCACAGCCGCCTTAGGCACCCAGGTCCGTCGAGTCTTCTTCGATTTTACGAACCACTTTGAAGGGCTTGACTTCTCTTCAAAAAGGATATCTTCAAAAGTTTGTTGGTCGAAGCGTACGACCAACATCTTCTGAAAGGATCCCAGCAAGTCATCATCGGATTGCATCACCATCTTCTCGTTGGAGGAGAAGGTAGTCCCCAGCAGAGTCGCTATCTTGTTCGACATGACAAAAGGTTGAACAAACTTTTTGTATTATGAACGTAAAATAGAGTACAATCAATTCTTATGCGAATAAATCTAAATACAAAAGTTTCTGGAAAAGTGTGACTGTGGAGATCGAGAACTACAGCGGCTCCTTTACTATGTTGACAATCCGATGATGATATGAGACTTGCTCTGAGTTTCTGGTGCCTTCCATGAAACTCTAGGGTTGCCGATCAGGAGGACGTCGAAGTTGAAGATTTTGATAATTCTATGGATCTTCTTCTCTTTGTCAATCATGTTGTTGGAGGAAAACCTCTCCTATTCATAGGGGAGAGGGGCACATATGTGTCACCCTCGAAATCCGTGTTACGTATTTTTATATACATGTACATATTTCGGGTCCGTATGGTTAGCTAGTCATGATTTTATTTTTAGCATGTTGCATTGGCATGGTTATTTTGGCATTTTATTAGTTATGGCTTAGCTTGGTTTGGTTTAGCTTGGTTTGGTTTGCTTTTGGGTTCATCATGAACCAAAAGAAAATCCCTACCTACTACCACCATCATCATTTAAAACCCAACCCCCTTTCTCTCTCATCTTTACTCTTCATTTATTTCTTCATCTTCTTCCTCTTAACTTCTCCACCTACCAAGAGAAACTTAGCCAAGTGTAACTTGCTTCATGGAGAAACTCTATTATTGTTGTTCTATTGTCTTACTCGCGAGATTCTAAGATACTTTAGAACTTGGTATTTTTTATTTTGATGGATATTTTCTTGTAGATCTAAGTTTATATTATCTTCAGTTTTCTTGGGTTTTGATCTATTAAACTTTATTATTTTTATGTTTTGATTGTTCCATGTTGTAGAGAATTCGATTTTACCCAAAATAGACCTTTGAAAAGTTTGATTTCGACTTGTTTTGAGGAAGTTATGGTCAAAAGCATTTTTGACCATTTCTATGTTCATCTGTGCTGATTCTGGCAGGAATGATGAATAGTGCCGCATAGTGCCGTATAGTGTCTGAGTCGCATATGCGAGTGCCGCATAGTGCCGCATAGTGTCTGAGCCGCATATGAGGGTGCTACATAGTACCGTATAGTGCTGTATTGTGTCCGAGTCGCATATGAGAGTGCTGCATAGTGCTGCATAGTATCCGAGCCGAATATGAGGGTGCTGCATAGTGCCGCATAGTGCCACATAGTGTCCGAGCCGCATATGAGGGTGCTGTATAGTGCCGCATAGTGTCCGAGCCGCATATAGGAGTGCCGCATAGTATCCGAGCCGCATATGGGAGTGCCGTATAGTGTCCGAGCCACATATAGGAGTGCCGCATAGTGTCTGAGCCGCATATGAGGGTGCTGCATAGTGCCGCATAATGCTGCATAGTATCCGAGCTGCATATGGGAGTGCTGCATAGTGTCGTATAGTGCCGCATATGAGAGTGTTGCATAGTGCCGCATAGTGTCCGAGCCGCATATGGGGGTGCCACATAGTGCTAAATAGTGTCGCATAGTGCCTATTTTGGCTATTTTTGGCTATTTTATGCCCTATTTGGCCAATTTGTGGCCAGAATTTCTCCTAACTCCCAACATGAAAGTGGTAGATCTTTTCTTTGGCTTCAAGAGCATGTTATTAGCTATTTTATGCAAGTTTTCTCATTTATTATAATGTAAGGATAGAACATGATAGTGGCCCATCGTGGCGCACTCTTGACAAGTAAACATGACATGTAATCTGGAACGCCGTTGCGACGGCTATCTCGACATGCTAGTAATCCTCCTCTTGATACCGTGGACGATTGTGCTTGTACAAATAAACCAGTCTTGTTTTGCATCATGTCTAGGATAGGGACCCCTGAAGACCACGGTCAGGGGTACCTACTGAATTCAACTAAGGCTAATAACTAGAATAATCCAGTAGTCATGAAGAGATTTCCCAGCTACAGGCAATCCTGTTATCTGGGCGCTCAAGTGGACTTATAGCCTACCGACGAGTAGGGCACATTTCTAGCACACAGTTACGTGTTGTATTCTTCATAAACGGACATTCGACCTGGATAACCAGATGGTCTGCAGGGCTTGTGGCTGTTGGGATAATCTCATTGTATCTTGCTAGTAACTAGGCCTGTGATAACCCTAGTTAGTTAAAAGTATCAAGCCGTACTTTTGATTGGCCGTGATTGATTGGATGAAGTTTATTCCAGCTTAGTCTTATCCTGATTCTGTACAAGATTATGACATGACATGATTATTGATGCTTGCCTTAACAATAACGATCGGGGGTCCAGTTCTGTTCAAGCGAAGGGTTACAATCCCGGTCCTTGTTTGGTTTAAGGGTTGTAACCTGGCTCCCGGAGAAGTTCTGTGTCCTCTCTTCGTTTATTGTCTTCACTGTACCAATAGTATTTGAGACGGGTTTTTATTCAGGTGAAGGGCTGCAACCCCTATCCTTGTTTGGTTTAAGGGTTGTGACCTGGCTACTTGAATAGTTTCTTCGTACTCAGTTTACTGTTGTTATCTCTATTATTATCAGTTCTTTATTTACTATTTATCTTTAATATTCTATTGTGATATGCTGGTTTTAGTTCCTAAGTGAAGCCTCCTTTGTGGCACTTTCTCTCTCTGGGGTCTGACCCAGCTGGTTTTGTGTGGCCAGATATCGGAGCAGCACCAGAGGATCCACCTGTCATTCAGCCAGATGGTGACCACCAGGCGTAACCCTGACAACGAGTGGATTTCTTTTTGCCCTCCCACTTTATTGTAAAAATTATTCTTTTGAGGCGTTTAGCCGGCGAGCACGTGTTAGCTCGTATTGCACCTTTATTTACTGTCTGCCTACGGGCTGTAACATGATTGACTGATCCTAGGGTTGATCATGTATGAATGAACTCTTGGTAGCCTTGACATTTGTATGACTAGCTTCATGATCATCCAATATGTAATGTATGGGACGCCTTGCTATTATATATTTGGTGCTCTGACATCTTGTAACTACTATTGCTTGCTTGAGATTAAGACAATAGGCTTGTTCATGACTATAGGAGACTGTTGGCTTATAGTTAAACCCTCATTGTCACGACTCGCATCCGCTAAAAGGACACGTGACGCGACAACGCCCAGCCCTCACCGAACAAAAGGCGTGGAACGCTGTGTATTTTCTAGTCTGACAACAGTTTATATATATAACAAAACCTGTCGAGAATATAGTCAACTCCGAACGGAGGACAAGTAATGAATATATATAAGTACTCAATCACAACTCTAAGATGATAAGTAAAGACTGAAAGATAAAGACAACAAGACGATAAAATATAACCTGTCAAGTCCAGATACAAATAATATACAAGTGCAGTCTCTAATACAGTCCAAATATAATACAGTCTCAAAAGTAACTGGAAACAAGTCCAGTACAAAGACCTACTCTAACTAAACAAGTGGCATAGTCTCGTCAGGCGGAGCTACGCCCTGCGGGACCAAGTCTAGGCCCACTACGTCGTCCGGACCGTAGTAGGTACTACAATCTCCCTCGTCGACATCTGTAATATTTTATCAACAGTCCAGTCAGGATAGAACGAGTACATATATCTCATAACAGATCTCAAGATAGAATAAAAGCTATAAGACTGTAAATAGAGCATATACAATGAATCATGGAGTGTACATGTATGTATCATGGCATGGTAAGCTGTAGAGCTAGAGCTAGAACAAGAAAATAGAACGGGATCATGGCATGTACACAATCAAGGTAAGCTATATATCCAATGTGTGTGAGTAGTAGTTTCAGCTTGTGATCGGCTTGGGTACCTGTCAAGAATCGGCCTGGCAAGTCATATGTACGGTATATGACTCACACTGTTCGGGAATGCAGGATGGATCTGATCACAGGCATACGCTACTACTCCCCCTATCCCAACTGGTAGAACGGATCCAAACAGGACACATCACTGCACGGGATTCTAATGAGAAGGTAGCTAGCCTTCTCTAGAATCAGTGACCATATATTGAGCAAGAGCTACAAGGGTGCTTGCACAGTACATCCCAACCTAAGAAGGAGAAAACATATCTCGTCGGGATCCAAGAATACCAATCCATGAGAACCATGTGTCGGGAATAAGCATATCAACACTAAGTACATGAATCATAACAGTTATCATAAATTGGGAATAAGTATCAGAGAATGTACTCGCCTGTAAGATGATAATATACGTCGACTGGATCAACTGCAGTGTCTCGAGGACCTATAGAGAACAAGACGTATCAATACTATGTTTAGGAAGTAAAGTTAAATCAAAATAAACCCTATTTAGTCATTCTAGGTCAAGACATGTCTAGTCGGGTCAATCTTGGTCATGGAAGAACATTAGAAGTTAAACCGGATCAATCTAGGTCAAAAACTGACTTACCGCTGACTTTTGGTCAACGGGTCAACTCTGGTCAACTCTAGGTCAACTCTAGGTCAACCCTAGGTCACTGGTGACTAATAGTTGACTTTTAGTCAACTGTCCAAGTTAAAAGGAATTTGTAACTAAATTGGGTAAAGTGTTGACCCATAGTTAACTTTTAGTCCAAAAAGTCAACCGTGGTCAACCGGGTCCAAGACTAGGTTTAGACAGCTAATCCTACTCATTACCAACCTATACAACCCATATCCAAGTCCATCTTGGACTTGGAAACTCAAATCTTGGCCATGGGCCAATTCCCTATTTTACTCTTTTTAAGGGTAAAATTCTACCTTCGGCGATTATCTAGATAGCCTACCTACGCTTGATATTTTGACCCGTGCTCCCTAGGGTAGTAGGGTACTATCCTATAGGTTCGTTATCTACCATAATACCTAGATAAAGTGGACGTCTAGTCCACCTTACGGCCCGTTGCAGGTATCTTGAATATTTCAAGATACGCGCTGATACGGCGCGATACCGGCGCCCTACGACTCCGATTTCCACTCGGGAGCTTACCCGCAAAATCTAAATCACGTAACCTAGGCCTTCGTCAAGTTTCATCGCGATCCGATGCTCCGGGCTCAATTTCGCCCTCTAATTCGACTTCTACTAAAAATCCTCCTTCTTGTTCTCATCCCAACCCTCTTCTTTCACTCTAAACTCTAATTCTTCTTCTTCTTAACTTCTTCTCCTTATCCTTCTAGCTCTAATTCTTCTTCTTACTCCTCCTTCCTATTCTTCTTCAAATTCCTAACTTCTCCTAGTTTTCTTCTTCTCCAACTTCCTTCTCATTCTAATTTCCTTCCTTCTTCTTAACTTCTTCTTAATTCTTTTCCTTCTTTCTTCTATCTAACTTCTCATCTATTTCTCTATATATAAACATATATATATATCTATATATATATACCTATATATATACGTATATATAGGATACTAGGGGGGTCAATGGGGGCAAATAGGGGTGTAAAAGGGGGGGAAGGAGCGGCTCACAGCAGCTCCTGCTGCTGCCTGCTGCTGCTGCAGCTCCTGCAGCTGCTGCTGCTAATGCCACTGCTTGCTGCTGCTGCATCTGCTACTGCAGCTGCTGCTACTTATGTTGGCCCGTTACATGGTCACACCCGATTTCGATAATTGTCACGACCCGCACCCTGTGTAGGGGCACGAGAAGTGGGTACGTCCAGCCTACGCCGCAGTGTCGGCGGTAGAACGCTGTCCTAGGTTGCTAACTAATCTCATGCAGTGTATATAATGTACTTGCCAAGATCTCAACTCCGAAGGGAGGACAAGTAAAAGATATGATATACTCAATCACAGTCTAAGCACGATAAGATAACACAGAAATCTAGATACCAACTAACAACAACATAAATTAAACTACTAAAATAATAACAACAATGTCTCAAACAAACTCTAATACAACTCAATATCTCAAGTTTAATGCAACAAGCTCAAAACATGAAAGCTAAGTAAGTCTACTAGCTAAACTCCTGAATCACTCCTGAGAGTCGGAACCAAAGGTAGCTAATCCCTCGCCAGGTCTATGGTAAGTAGGGCATGTGTCGTCAGGAGTATCATCTGTAATATTTTCAACAGGTCCAATCAGGACAGGAACGAGCACATCTCATCTAGAAATCCCAAGTAAATGACAAAGACTATAAAGCAGTTTTTAGACAGTTATATAGATGAGCATGGCAGTTTTATACAGATAATGATGTAGAGAAACAGTGAGGGTACAAGGAAAGTAAAGTAACTAACAAGAGAAGAAATCATGGCAAAGAAGACTGTAGTGAACTAGCTGAACTAGAATAACATGGTATAAGTCCAGACAGTATAAAAGGTAATCCCAGTGTGAGTCCAGTAAAAATGAGTCCAGAAGTGATCCATGATTCCAAGGTAAGTCCAGACTATACTCTAACAGTGTGTTTTAAAATACTGAGATCAACATGTAAACGGCTAGGGGTAATCAGGCACATCGCACACTCGGCCAAGTGTGGGATGGCTAGCATTCCAGAATAGTTCCAAGGGAGGTGGTTCCAGATTTTAGGTATGTTCACATGTCTACTCAAGTATTTCCCCGCCCACAAATGAATCCATAATCCAACACTACAACCAGTATGAGTCCAGCCAATGATTCCAGAAATGATTCTAGTAGGGTGATGCCAGTAGTGATTCCAGTAGGTGGTTCCAGTAGTGGTTCCAGTAGGGTGATGCCAGTAGTGATTCCAGATATAGAGGCCAGACATAAATAAATGAGTGTCGCATGTAATGGATCCAGTAATACTAATCGTGTTTGTACAGAGAATCATATATAGCTATCTAGAACTGAAATACAGTAAACGACAAGTAATGAAAGAACTATCAGAGAATGTACTCGCCTGACACTCTGGAAAGAGTAGTATAATATCAGATGTCTGTACCAGGGTCATAATGTCCTAAAATAGAGTAATACAGTTATGACATGTCCAAAATGAAGGTAAATGAAATCTTCAATGCAATCTATATGAATTCTAAGCCAATCTAGGTCAAAGTCAAACTTGGTCAACTCTACAGTCAAACTAAGTCAAATCAAGTCATATTAGGTCACAGGGAATCAAACTAAGTCAAATAGAGTCAAACAAGGTCAAACAAGTCAAGGTTAGTCAAATCTAGGTTAAAGTCAACTCCTGGTCAACACTCTAATCAAACTAGTCAATTACTAGTCAACATGATCAATCTGGGTCAAGTCTAAGTCAAACTTAGACCAACTAAGGTATTGGTCAAACAAAGACTAGTCAGTCAGGTAATTAAGCCAGGGGTCAACTATTTAACTCTATAAGGTTACTTAACTAACTTATAGGCTAACCTGTCTTAGGATACCTAAGATACCATTCTACAAAGCTAAGGTGTAACCAATCACATATAAATATATATAGTACAACACCAAACTTAATCTTATAATCAAGCTAAACCATAGTCTAACTCAATCAAGACTCAACTCTAAGTATCCTACTTAACCCCATACATATCTTCACTCTACATAGGGCTATCTATATAACCAAGTCATAAATAATACCCTTATATAGGTCAAAGTCTAAACCAACTAGTCAATAGTCTAGGGTTTAGTCAAACTTAGGTCACCAAGTCATTTAGAGTCCATCCAAGTCAATTCTAGGTCAATTAGGTCATGGTTGACCAATAGTTGACCTTGGTCAATCATGGTCAACAAGGCTACCTAGGTCAACCATTCAAAAGCCCATTAGGCCAAGTATAAGGCAACCCCCTATTAGCCATAGGCTAGTATATCTAGGTTCCATAGGCTAATATCCTATAGGTATCTATTTCTATATAATATATATACACATATAACATGACCACATAGGCCTATAGGCTATGTGTCATTAGATACCATGTATAGGTATCTCATATAGGTGTCTAGCCATACATCTATACAATATATATCTAATACCCTATATTCTCACCTATACATAACCTACGTATATATCCAACTATATATATAATACTCTATGTATATATGATACATTATATAATACCCTATATAATATAATACCATATATATAATACCCTAATATGATACATATAGCCCTTCTATATATATAATACCCTATATATATGATACACTATATAATACCCCATATATGTATGTACACTACAATATATATATATAGAGAGAGAGGGAAGTATTGAGAGAGAGTGAATTAGAGAGAGAGAGAGAGAAGACAGAACAGTAGGGGGGGAGTGTTCCAGAATTCCTGGAACAGGAATGCTCCCCACACTCACACAGTTACATATATACACATATGTGTATATATATACACAACTCCCTATGTACACAACTACACATCCTCAAATTTCACCCACACACTCACATACATATATACTATATATATATACACTAAAAATACATATATACAATGTATAAATCATATCAAAAATAGATTTAAAACTCAATTTTGAAAACTGGAAATAATCCTAAAACTGGAAAATCAGGACTGTAAACCCTCGACTTAGGTTAGACCAAACTCCAACTAAACCGAGCTAAGACAACCTAATCTTGGTTGGTAATTGAAGCCCCTAGGTTAGTCTAGGATCCTAATGGCCTGACACGGTGTCACGACACGACACGGCGTGTCCACGAGGGTCTAAAGTCACTCGGGTAAATGAGAATACACTGATACACACGTATCAGTGCAAAACTAAAAAGGGTCTAGGACACGACACAAGGCGACACAGGCCTCGTGCTCGTACCCGAAGGTGCGCCTAGGTCTAGGGTACGTGTCCATGGCCCTGATACGTGTCCACGTGTCGTATAGGGTGGACACGAGACACGTATCCGAAACCCTAATAACGTGTTTCAGACTGTGTTGGAGGGTTTTCCCGTGTCTCGTGTTCGCGACACGGGACACGACACACCATGAGACTGTGTCCAAAGTGTTCGCCTAAGTGTAGGCTTCGTGTTCATGTGTCCACGAGGTGTCCACGTGTCGTGTACAGTGGATACGACACGCTCGAAGTTGGGGGTTCGTGTGTGCACACAGTGTACTGAATGACCCTTTGAGGGTCGATTCCGTGTCCGACACGACTCGAGGTCATCCCAAATTTTGGGGGTGACCTGTCAGTCAGTGCCCCAAGGTGTGTGTCAAATTTCACGTGTCCAAGTGTCGTATCCAGTGAGTTATGACACAGTGGTAGCAGGACACAAAAACAGTGTACTGTGCACTGTGTCCAGTGTGTGAAACTGAGAGCTTCGTGTCCAGATTTTGGACACGACACAACCCAATTTGTGCTCAGTGTTTTAGGGTTAGGTTTAGGGTTAGGTAGGCTAGGGTTTTGATCAAAAACATTTGAAAATCAGTGAGTTTACATGTACTGAAACAGTGAGCAAAATCAGTGTATTAACATGAAATTAAAATAGGATATGTGTCCAATACGGACACCAAATCGATCCTAGTTTTCACCAAACTTGTCCTACAGTTAGGGTAGACCTACATGCATGCATTTATGAAGAAAAATCACTACATTACATAGATAAAAATGAAAATACCTCTATGTGCTAGAAATCAAGAAATTCAATGTAGAGGGGGGGCTTCACTTCAACTTTGTGATGTCTAAAACCTCAAAAACTCCAACTTCTAGTCTCCCCTAGCTCCCTTGGTATGTTAGGGTTCCAATGCAAAAGATTTGAGGTCAATAGGATCACTAATGGTGAAGTTATGTAGGTTTGAGCATTTGTGGTTTTTCAAGTTCATGAATTTGTAAAGAGACATGAAATAAATTGGGGTGGTGATATATAGGGGCTTGGCATGGCTAGGGGGGGTTGTGGCCGGCCAAGGCATGGGGGTTGTCTTCCTTCATGGAGAAGGAAAGGACTTTGGTGGCAAGGGGTTGATCTTTTGAGTAAATCAAGGAAAATATCCTATAAGTAAATATCTAGATATTAAGCCATACTTTGACTTATGCAACCAACCATTCCTTTATCATTTCTAGGTTAGGGACTAACCTATGGATTAGGGTAGATTAGGTTAAAGGCTCTCATGACACTAACCAAAATCAATGAATAGTAAAAACTCATAAGATCAATTAATTCCAATTAAATCCTAGAAAATTACCAAAATACCCTTGAGGCTAAAAATCACTAATTTGATATTCTAAGCCTATGGTTAGGTCCACATGGTCATGGTAAGTTCTAGGTTAAGTAAACTCTAGGGTTGCACTAGGTTACACTAGTCAAAATCACAAAGTCATAAGTCATGACTTATGAAATAGTTTTAATATAACTAAAAATCACCAAAAATTATATCATGACTAAAACACCATTTATAAATAATAAAAATAATAAATTTTCAAAAATATCCCAATTTCAGAAAACTGGGTGTTACAAGTCTACCCTCCTTAGAAGAATTTCGTCCTCGAAATTAAGATGGTCGTACTCCTTCTAGGTCGCACCCCCAGTCAATCAAGTCAAAAGATAACATGAAATCATAGACCTACTGGTCATGATTCTACAGTCTCAAAAAGGGTAACTATGCTATCTAGCATATCACAAGCATATCCTGACAGGTACTAATGGAATCACACAACAAGATGGGAATGGATTTGAAAGAACAGAACCTGCAAGTGGCTCCATCCATGTAGAATAATATATGAAAGCGAACCAAAGTGCAATAGGTTGATCAGACCATCATGCACCGGCCCTGATTAGATAATATGTTAGTGGGTACTAGCCCCCAATAAAATATGTCGTGATCAAGCTCGATAAAATATAAGCTTGCAAAACTAAGGCTAAATTAGCAGTAAAGAAGGTCAAAATATAAGGGAGGTAATAATGAATAAGGTTAAATAGTCCAAGACCCCTTAAACATCAAGGAGTGAGGGTGAATTAAAACAAGAGGAAAAGGGTTTTCAATATCGAAGTTCAAAATAAGATTCTCAAGGGTCGTCCCGGAATCTCTCATGAAATCCTAACAGTGATTGAGTATACTCTCATCCTAATACCTTAATTCCTATATTCTTTCGCAGGCTCGTAGCAGTACAACTAAGTCGTCGTGCTACTACGAAATCGCACAAATGCGACTCTCGACCTGCATGGGCCACCACTAAAAACGTGTTACGACCCGCACCCTGTGTAGGGGCACGAGAAGTGGGTACGTCCAGCCTACGTCGCAGTGT
Organism: Iris pallida; assembly: GCA_029216955.1. Classification (NCBI taxonomy): domain Eukaryota; kingdom Viridiplantae; phylum Streptophyta; class Magnoliopsida; order Asparagales; family Iridaceae; genus Iris; species Iris pallida. The sequence goes on from JANAVB010028397.1 coordinate 11,394,646, forward strand.
CGGCGGTAGAACGCTGTCCTAGGTTGCTAACTAATCTCATGCAGTGTATATAATGTACTTGCCAAGATCTCAACTCCGAAGTGAGGACAAGTAAAAGATATGATATACTCAATCACAGTCTAAGCACGATAAGATAACACAGAAATCTAGATACCAACTAACAACAACATAAATTAAACTACTAAAATAATAACAACAATATCTCAAACAAACTCTAATACAACTCAATATCTCAAGTTTAATGCAACAAGCTCAAAACATGAAAGCTAAGTAAGTCTACTAGCTAAACTCCTGAATCACTCCTGAGAGTCGGAACCAAAGGTAGCTAATCCCTCGCCAGGTCCATGGTAAGTAGGGCATGTGTCGTCAGGAGTATCATCTGTAATATTTTCAACAGGTCCAATCAGGACAGGAACGAGCACATCTCATCTAGAAATCCCAAGTAAATGACAAAGACTATAAAGCAGTTTTTAGACAGTTATATAGATGAGCATGGCAGTTTTATACAGATAATGATGTAGAGAAACAGTGAGGGTACAAGGAAAGTAAAGTAACTAACAAGAAAAGAAATCATGGCAAAGAAGACTGTAGTGAACTAGCTGAACTATAATAACATGGTATAAGTCCAGACAGTATAAAAGGTAATCCCAGTGTGAGTCCAGTAAAAATGAGTCCAGAAGTGATCCATGATTCCAAGGTAAGTCCAGACTATACTCTAACAGTGTGTTTTAAAATACTGAGATCAACATGTAAACGGCTAGGGGTAATCAGGCACATCGCACACTCGGCCAAGTGTGGGATGGCTAGCATTCCAGAATAGTTCCAAGGGAGGTGGTTCCAGATTTTAGGTATGTTCACATGTCTACTCAAGTATTTCCCCGCCCACAAATGAATCCATAATCCAACACTACAACCAGTATGAGTCCAGCCAATGATTCCAGAAATGATTCCAGTAGGGTGATGCCAGTAGTGATTCCAGTAGGTGGTTCCAGTAGTGGTTCCAGTAGGGTGATGCCAGTAGTGATTCCAGATATAGAGGCCAGACATAAATAAATGAGTGTCGCATGTAATGGATCCAGTAATACTAATCGTGTTTGTACAGAGAATCATATATAGCTATCTAGAACTGAAATACAGTAAATGACAAGTAACGAAAGAACTATCAGAGAATGTACTCGCCTGACACTCTGGAAAGAGTAGTATAATATCAGATGTCTGTACCAGGGTCACAATGTCCTAAAATAGAGTAATACAGTTATGACATGTCCAAAATGAAGGTAAATGAAATCTTCAATGCAACCTATATAAATTCTAAGCCAATCTAGGTCAAAGTCAAACTTGGTCAACTCTACAGTCAAACTAAGTCAAATCAAGTCATATTAGGTCACAGGGAATCAAACTAAGTCAAATAGAGTCAAACAAGGTCAAACAAGTCAAGGTTAGTCAAATCTAGGTTAAAGTCAACTCCTGGTCAACACTCTAATCAAACTAGTCAATTACTAGTCAACATGATCAATCTGGGTCAAGTCTAAGTCAAACTTAGACCAACTAAGGTATTGGTCAAACAAAGACTAGTCAGTCAGGTAATTAAGCCAGGGGTCAACTATTTAACTCTATAAGGTTACTTAACTAACTTATAGGCTAACCTGTCTTAGGATACCTAAGATACCATTCTACAAAGCTAAGGTGTAACCAATCACATATAAATATATATAGTACAACACCAAACTTAATCTTATAATCAAGCTAAACCATAGTCTAACTCAATCAAGACTCAACTCTAAGTATCCTACTTAACCCCATACATATCTTCACTCTACATAGGGCTATCTATATAACCAAGTCATAAATAATACCCTTATATAGGTCAAAGTCTAAACCAACTAGTCAATAGTCTAGGGTTTAGTCAAACTTAGGTCACCAAGTCATTTAGAGTCCATCCAAGTCAATTCTAGGTCAATTAGGTCATGGTTGACCAATAGTTGACTTTGGTCAATCATGGTCAACAAGGCTACCTAGGGCAACCATTCAAAAGCCCATTAGGCCAAGTATAAGGCAACCCCCTATTAGCCATAGGCTAGTATATCTAGGTTCCATAGGCTAATATCCTATAGGTATCTATTTCTATATAATATATATACACATATAACATGACCACATAGGCCTATAGGCTATGTGTCATTAGATACCATGTATAGGTATCTCATATAGGTGTCTAGCCATACATCTATACAATATATATATCTAATACCCTATATTCTCACCTATACATAACCTACGTATATATCCAACTATATATATAATACTCTATGTATATATATGATACATTATATAATACCCTATATAATATAATACCATATATATAATACCCTAATATGATACATATAGCCCTTCTATATATATAATACCCTATATATATGATACACTATATAATACCCCATATATGTATGTACACTACAATATATATATAGAGAGAGAGAGGGAAGTATTGAGAGAGAGTGAATTAGAGAGAGAGAGAGAGAGAAGACAGAACAGTAGGGGGGGAGTGTTCCAGAATTCCTGGAACAGGAATACTCCCCACACTCACACAGTTACATATATACACATATGTGTATATATATACACAACTCCCTATGTACACAACTACACATCCTCAAATTTCACCCACACACTCACATACATATATACTATATATATATACACTAAAAATACATATATAAAATGTATAAATCATATCAAAAATAGATTTAAAACTCAATTTTGAAAACTGGAAATAATCCTAAAACTGGAAAATCAGGACTGTAAACCCTCGACTTAGGTTAGACCAAACTCCAACTAAACCGAGCTAAGACAACCTAATCTTGGTTGGTAATTGAAGCCCCTAGGTTAGTCTAGGATCCTAATGGCCTGACACGGTGTCACGACACGACACGGCATGTCCACGAGGGTCTAAAGTCACTCGGGTAAATGAGAATACACTGATACACACGTATCAGTGCAAAACTAAAAAGGGTCTAGGACACGACACAAGGCGACACAGGCCTCGTGCTCGTACCCGAAGGTGCGCCTAGGTCTAGGGTACGTGTCCATGGCCCTGATACGTGTCCACGTGTCGTGTAGGGTGGACACAAGACACGTATCCGAAACCCTAATAACGTGTTTCAGACTGTGTTGGAGGGTTTTCCCGTATCTCGTGTTCGCGACACGGGACACGACACACCATGAGACTGTGTCCAAAGTGTTCGCCTAAGTGTAGGCTTCGTGTTCATGTGTCCACGAGGTGTCCACGTGTCGTGTACAGTGGACACGACATGCTCGAAGTTAGGGGTTCGTGTGTGCACACAGTGTACTGAATGACCCTTTGAGGGTCGATTCCGTGTCCGACACGACTCGAGGTCATCCCAAATTTTGGGGGTGACCTGTCAGTCAGTGCCCCAAGGTGTGTGTCAAATTTCACGTGTCCAAGTGTCGTATCCAGTGAGTTATGACACAGTGGTAGCAGGACACAAAAACAGTGTACTGTGCACTGTCCAGTGTGTGAAACTGAGAGCTTCGTGTCCAGATTTTGGACACGACACAACCCAATTTGTGCTCAGTGTTTTAGGGTTAGGTTTAGGGTTAGGTAGGCTAGGGTTTTGATCAAAAATATTTGAAAATCAGTGAGTTTACATGTACTAAAACAGTGAGCAAAATCAGTGTATTAACATGAAATTAAAATAGGATACGTGTCCAATACGGACACCAAATCGATCCTAGTTTTCACCAAACTTGTCCTACAGTTAGGGTAGACCTACATGCATGCATTTATGAAGAAAAATCACTACATTACATAGATAAAAATGAAAATACCTCTATGTGCTAGAAATCAAGAAATTCAATGTAGAGGGGGGGCTTCACTTCAACTTTGTGATGTCCAAAACCTCAAAAACTCCAACTTCTAGTCTCCCCTAGCTCCCTTGGTATGTTAGGGTTCCAATGCAAAAGATTTGAGGTCAATAGGATCACTAATGGTGAAGTTATGTAGGTTTGAGCATTTGTGGTTTTTCAAGTTCATGAATTTGTAAAGAGACATGAAATAAATTGGGGTGGTGATATATAGGGGCTTGGCATGGCTAGGGGGGGTTGTGGCCGGCCAAGGCATGGCCAAGGCATGGGGGTTGTCTTCCTTCATGGAGAAGGAAAGGACTTTGGCGGCAAGGGGTTGATCATTTGAGTAAATCAAGGAAAATATCCTATAAGTAAATATCTAGATATTAAGCCATACTTTGACTTATGCAACCAACCATTCCTTTATCATTTCTAGGTTAGGGACTAACCTATGGATTAGGGTAGATTAGGTTAAAGGCTCTCATGACACTAACCAAAATCAATGAATAGTAAAAACTCATAAGATCAATTAATTCCAATTAAATCCTAGAAAATTACCAAAATACCCTTGAGGCTAAAAATCACTAATTTGATATTCTAAGCCTATGGTTAGGTCCACATGGTCATGGTAAGTTCTAGGTTAAGTAAACTCTAGGGTTGCACTAGGTTACACTAGTCAAAATCACAAAGTCATAAGTCATGACTTATGAAATAGTTTTAATATAACTAAAAATCACCAAAAATCATATCATGACTAAAACCCCATTTATAAATAATAAAAATAATAAATTTTCAAAAATATCCCAATTTCAGAAAACTGGGTGTTACAATAATCAACCTATACTTTAGTCCATACACAAAATATAGAAAATGCTGCTAACTATTTCAGGATGCATGAAATCATATTCAACGGACGATGTACTGCATAAATCAAAGCGTCAAAGTCATCAAAATCTTCTGAAGACTCTTTTCTACTTTATTCTGTATTTTACATTTTATTGAGTCTAGGAATTACTTTGTAAAATCAATTATGGTAATACTGGCTTAGGGTTAAAATTGTCCTCCTTTCTCAAAACCTACTTTTACCCTTTCATATTTTCGATTACAAATATTTCAAAAATATATTTCGAAAATATTCATTTTTTCAAATGATTTTACAAATAACCAAAAACATGTTTGAAAACTGTTTTTACAAAAGGATTTTAAAATATATCTCCTGACAGAACTCCAAGCCGAGTTCGGCCCGAACTCTGACCGAGTTCGGTCAGTTTGTATTCAAACTTCAGTTGCCTCCAAATCTGCGAGCAACGTCTATTTTGCGAGATATTTGCATCCGAACTCTGCCCGAGTTCTGCCCGAGTTCGGTTGATGAAAACACCTATAAATAGAGAAGAACTTTTCACTTCAAAACATCAATTCATTCTTCATCTTCTCTTCTCTACTATTCAAGTGTTTTCTAAACGATCCAAGATTTTCAAATCTCACCTACACATCTCTTAGCCAAAAGCCAGTACTATCAGATTGATTTAGAAGTCTTTTGGTTATTCAGAGTTGTAAAGAGGTCGTCAAGTTTCAACAACAAATTCTCGTTGTGGAGCTGGTCGTGCGCTCGCCACCAAGCACGGTGTTGTGAAGCCGGTCGTGCGCTTGTCACCAAGCACGGTGTTGTAAGAGATTGCAAGCTCTCAGTTAAAGCTTGTGCCATAGTGGATTAACATCGAGCAAGAGTACTCGAGACTGGATTAGTCCTCTCAGAGGGATACCAGTATACATCGCTGTGTCACTGAGTTTGATTCTCCTATCTTTATTTACTGTCTCTTACATATCTGTTATAGTTTAATTTTTTAATTGGTGATTATATTTCCGCTGCACACACGCACTCTATTCACCCCCCCTCTAGAGGTGCTCAACGGTCCTTCAATTGGTATCAGAGCAGGGTTATATTCTTATATAACATACCCTAGAGAGTATATATATGGCAGCCGTGAAATCTATATTCAACGGTGAAGGGCAATCCACAAATAGACCTCCCCTATTTGATGGAACAAATTACACTTACTGGAAAACACGTATGACATTCTTTCTTAAGTCTCTAGATTTTGATCTTTGGTCAATAGTCATTGATGGGTATAAGAAACCACCACCTACAGTGGTTGAAGGTATTCTTATGGAAAAGCCGCATGACAAGTACACCGATGCTAAAAAAGCAAAGGCTAGTCTTGATGCTCGAGCCATCAATGCACTATTCTGTGCAATTGACAAAACCGAGTTCAACAGAGTTTCAACCTGCAAGACGTCTCACGAAATTTGGAAACTTCTTGAGGTAACCCATGAAGGGACTTCCCAAGTGAAAGAATCCAAAATTAGTAGACTGACTCAGGAATATGAATCTTTTAAGATGAAACCCGGTGAGTCAATTACACAGATGTTTACTCGTTTCCTTGATATAACTAATCCTCTGCAATCTCTTGGTAAAGATTACAGCAATCACGAGAAGATTAGAAAGGTGCTGCGGGCTCTAACAAAGAATTGGAATCCAAAGGCCACAGCAATTATTGAAGGAAACGATCTCACCACAATGTCGTTGGAAACTTTGATGGGCAAGCTCATGACCCATGAACTGGACTTGCAAGATTTTGAAGAAGCAACACCAAAGGAGAAGACTATTGCCTTCAAAGCTCATACAAGAAAACCGACATATAATGATTCCGATGAAGAATCCTCAAGTGGTGATGAACAAGCCCTACTTGTGAAGAACTTCAGAAAGTACCTAAAGTTTACAAGCAGAAAGAAGAAAGATGTCCAAGAAAGCAATGAAGATGAAACCATATGCTTTGGATGTAAGAAATCAGGGCACATGAAGAAGGACTGTCCAGCTACCAAGAAGAGCAGTCCATATGACAGATCAAGATCAAGCAGAAAAGCTACAACTGGTCGAAAGTATGCAAACACAAGTATCTGGCATGAAAGCGATGCCAGTGATTCTGAAGAAGAGGATAGACCCTGCGACAATGCAAATGTCTGTCTTATGGCATTTGACAAGGTATCTTCAAACCCTCTATATGATGAATTTACTTTCGATGAGTTAGAAAATGCCTTTAGCGATTTACTTGAAGAACACAAAAATATGCTTGACAAGTATAAGCAATCTCGAAAAGAGATTAAGGCATACACAACCGAGTTAGCTAGACTGTCCAATCTTATTCAAGATATTAAAGAGACGTCTACTACCGGTAACACGGAAGAGATAGCCAAACTCAAGGTAGACTATCATGAGGCTATCCTCACTATTCAAAAGAAAGAAAAAGATTATGGTAAGATGCAAAAACTGTATGACACAGAGAAGAGGATGCACTTAGTAACAGAACAGAGACTCTCAGTTATGACTGCTAAATATGAAGAGTCTATTGCGATTTCTAAAAAGTTAGAAATCAAGTTAGGCAAACAGGAAATGCCTGTGACACAGCCTAATTTTAGTCCTAATGCAAAGCATACACCTAAGAGGACTAAAAACAAGAAAGCACAGAAGAAACACGATTATCATCATGCTTTCACTTATAGGTTCTCCAAGAAACCAAACAAGCATGTGAACACAGTTTCAACCACATCTGGTTCTAAACTGACTTGCACTTATTGTGGTACACACGGACACATATCACAGTATTGTCTTGCAAGAAAGCTTGTTGATAATCATATTTTAGTCTGGAGACCTAAAGCTAATCAGCATGGACCCTTCAGAAAATGGGTACCAAAGGATTCATCTACTTGTTTTGTAGGTGGACCCTCAACCCTCTCATGCTAGAAGCAAATGGATCCTCGATAGCGGATGTTCGTGACACATGACTGGTGATGCATCTTTATTCGCTATGCTATCGATGAAGAAAGAAGGATACGTCTCCTTCGGAAATAACTTGAGAGGTGATATTATAGGTAATGGTACTGTAGGTATTTCTCCTTATCCAATAATAAAGGATGTTTGTCTAGTAACTGAATTGAAACATAACCTATTGAGCATAAGTCATTTGGCAGATAATGGTTATGGTATCAATTTTATGAAAGATAAATGTACCATATATGATATGTTATCTGGTGATCCCGTATATAAGGGGATTAGAGAAGACAATATTTATGTTTTCTTTTTAGAGAATACTAATAATGCAGGAAGGTACCTAGTAGCCAATCAAGATGAAAGCTGGCTATGGCACATGAGACTAGGACATGCAAACATGGATACTATCTCACGTCTGAACACAAAGAAGTTGGTAAAAGGACTCCCAGAAATTCCATTCAAGAGAGACATGGTATGTGCTGACTGTGAAAAGAACAAAGCATATAGATCTTCTTTTAAATCCATCAACGCTGTAAGTACTTCGAGACCTTTGCAGTTGATTCATATGGATTTATTTGGTCCAAGTAGAGTCGCTAGTCTTGGCGGTAAACTCTATGCTTTTGTCATTGTTGATGATTTCTCTCGTTTTACATGGGTTTACTTTTTATCAAACAAAAGTGATGCTATTTTTGAATTTCAGATATTTTGTAAAAAGGTTCAAAACGAAAAAGGCTTCATGATTACTCGTATCCGAAGTGATCATGGTGGCGAATTCGAAAATACTGATTTCAAAAAGTTTTGTGATGATAGTGGATACTACCACGAATTTTCTTGTCCTAGAACTCCCCAACAGAATGGTGTTGTGGAGCGGAAGAACCGTACTCTAAGCGAAATGGCTAGAGTCATGCTTAATCAGCATAATCTTCCTAAATATTTTTGGGCAGAAGCTGTTAGTACAGCCTGTCATATTTTAAACAGGGTGTTAATTCGACCTATCTCGAAGAAAACACCATATGAGCTTTGGTTTGGAAGAATTCCAAACATTTCTTATTTTAAAGTTTTTGGTTGTCGCTGTTTCATCCTGAACACCAAGGATAACTTGGGTAAGTTCGACTCCAAAGCAGATGACGGGATATTTCTCGGATATGCTGCTAAGAGTAAGGGATATAGAATTTTTAATAAAAGATCTCTGATTGTTGAAGAAAGTATTAATGTTACCTTTGATGAGTTGAATAGTCATAGATCTAGCGACAGTGATGATGAAGATGCACCTACAAAAACAAAGAAGAGTTCTGAGAAAGATCCTACCAAAGAGGCAAGAACTGATAAAAGTTCCGAAGATGCAGGAACTGAGAAGAGCCTTGTGAAAGGTATGGCCCAAAGATTCGAATCATTGAGATTCAAACCAGATCATCCAGAAACTCTCATAATAGGTGATGTATCCAAAGGTGTAAGTACTCGTTCATCTCTTAGAGATTCTGAAGTAGCAGCTAATGTAGCATTTATTTCTCAAATAGAACCTAAGAATGTTGATGAGGCTTTTTCTGATGAATTTTGGATTTCTGCCATGCAAGAGGAACTTAATCAATTTGAGAGAAACCAAGTTTGGGAACTTGTTCCTAAACCTATTGGTCAATCGATAATTGGTACCAAATGGGTGTTCCGAAATAAACTTAGTGAAGATGGACAAGTTCTACGCAACAAAGCACGTCTAGTTGCACAAGGTTATAATCAAGAAGAAGAAATTGATTATGATGAGACCTATGCTCCTGTTGCTAGACTAGAAGCCATTCGCATGTTTTGCGCTTTTGCTTGTTTTAATGATTTCAAACTTTTTCAAATGGACGTGAAAAGCGCATTTCTAAATGGATTTTTGAAAGAAGAAGTTTTTGTGAAACAACCCCCTGGTTTTGAAGATTTTCAAAAACCTGATCACGTCTTCAAGCTTAAGAAAGCACTTTATGGACTCAAACAAGCACCTCGTGCTTGGTATGAACGCCTAAGCGCTTTCTTACTTGAAAATGGTTTTTCAAAAGGCAAGATTGATACTACTCTTTTTATTAAATCTATGAATAATGATATACTTCTAGTGCAAATTTATGTAGATAACATCATCTTTGGTTCTACTAATGAACAACTCTGTCAAGAATTTGCCAAGTGTATGCAGAGTGAATTTGAAATGAGCATGATGGGAGAGCTGAACTTCTTCCTAGGATTGCAAATCAAACAATACTCAAACGGAACATTCATCAACCAAGCCAAGTACACGAAGGACATACTGAAGAAGTACGACTTCGAGAATGTGAAGCCAATTGGGACTCCTATGGCTACATCTACAAACCTTGATGCTGATGAAAGTGGCAAACCTGTTGATCAGCGTAAGTATCGAGGTATGATTGGTAGTTTATTATATTTAACTGCTAGTCGCCCTGATATTATGTTTAGTGTTTGCATATGTGCACGATATCAGGCAAATCCTAAGGAATCACATCTTAGTGCCGTTAAGCGTATCTTTCGATACCTTAAAGGAACTTCTACAGTTGGCTTATGGTATCCCAAAACCAAATCCTTTGACCTTATAGGTTACTCGGATGCGGATTTTGCTGGATGCAAAGTGGATCGTAAAAGTACCAGTGGCACATGTTATTTCTTGGGAAAGGCCTTAGTCTCTTGGTTTAGCAAGAAACAAAATTCAGTAGCATTATCAACAACTGAGGCTGAATATATCGCCGCAGGACGTTGTTGTGCTCAAATTTTGTGGATGAAGCAAACCTTAGAGGACTACAATCTGCACTATACAAATGTTCCTATATATTGTGATAACACTAGTGCAATTAATTTGACTAAGAACCCTATCTGTCATTCACGCACAAAGCACATAGAAGTTAGACATCATTTTTTACGTGATCATCAACAACACGGGGATATTTGCTTAGAATTTATTGATACTGAACATCAACTAGCAGATATTTTCACTAAACCATTGGCTGAAGACCGTTTTAACATCTTGAGGCGTGAGCTCGGCATTCTTGAATTCTCGAACTCTTAAAACATATGGTAATTAAAACTGCATTTATAACTTGACAATTTATTATTTAATGAAAATTATTTTTGGGGACAAATTTACAAAGGGTACGTCTGTCACCACGGCTACGGTCGAAGCGAAGCGGTACTTAAGAGTTCCCCGGTGAACCACCGTTAGCTGGGACAACCCCTATAGTTAACCCGAAAATAATAGCAGTTATTTAATAAACCAGTCAAATGTTACTTTTTACAGTCTTTATTTACCTGACTGCTTTGACTGTCTCGGGAATGCAAGTGGCCGAACTCGGCCCGAACTCTGACCGAGTTCGGACCGAATTCGGACCGAGTTCGGTCGGCGCTGTGATGGTTCCAGAACCGAACAGCCGGCCCTAGCACCTATTTATTTCATCCTTTCTTCCACTTTTTCTCCACACCAAAACGTGGAATACTTCCATCTCCTACTAGAAATTCTTCATTCTCCTTCTTTGCAAGGAATCGACTAGTTCAGTGGGCGATCTTCTTCCTCATGGCTCCGAAACGTCAACGAGGAAATTCTTCTCAAGGTGCTTCCTCCTCATCCGACTACACTCCGGCAAGTCTCTTCAGTCCAGCCAAACCTAGAGATCCCGAGGAATATGATAGCACTTTGTTTCCCGACAAAGACTTCTCCGATCTCTGGTTTGATTCTTTCTCTCTTCGTCGTATTTGTGCTGGAGCCTTCGTCAATTTTACAACCTTCTTTGAATATGCTCCTGTTTTTGATCAACTTGGATTTCGCGACTTTTTCGAGGTCCAAGATAGTATTTACGACAATGCAGTCCGTATGTTTTACTGCAATTTGCAAGTAAAACAAAACGGGAATTTCTATTCCTGTATTGCTGGACAGGAATTAGAATTTAGCGCTACCGATATCAGTGAATATTTTTACATTCCTGATCTTGGTGATGCACTTGTTGACATCCACCATGTTCAATTCCCTGCCGATGTCACTTTAGCTTCCTTTAGGGAATTGATTTGTCACCCTACTCCTCCTCCCCGGAGAATCTTTTCTAGACATCTAAACCAAACTTTTTACGAGCTTCATCGTATGATTTTCTCGGCCCTTCTTCCGAAGAAAGGCTCTACCGAT
>JANAVB010028397.1:11411494-11497865 GCA_029216955.1 Iris pallida
TTGTGTGGGCCCGGCCCTCGCCAGCTGTCCTCCCGTTTGTCTTTTAGGTTTTGTAGTTTGACCGGGTTTTCCCGCCTGTGGGGACCGGTTTTCAGTTTGTTTGGGCTGTATCTTCCTTTGATCCGCTTTCTGTTTCAATAAAGCTGTTTTTAAAAAAAAATATATATATATATATATATATATATACCATTCAATAAAAAACCCTTAATTATTCCTAACCTAGATTTTCTAGGGAATACCTATAAATTTGTGGGCAATGTAAAGAGGAAGGTTCCCTCTACATTTATTGTGAAGAACATAAATGAAATGGAGCAATAAATGGGGATTAAATGAGCTTACCTAAGCTTGTTCTTGAGGAAGAAGAAGAGTTGGGGAGAAAATTGAATTTGAGAGAGAGAGGGGGATGTTGCTTTGTGGGGAAGTAAAGGGGGAGGGGGGGTGCTCCTAGTCATGGCCGGCCCTAAGGGGGGGAAATGGATTTTGGGTTTGGGTAGGATCCAATAACCCTCCACCCATTTGACTTTGGTTTGGTCCAATTGAATTCGGGTTGGTTCGGTTCAATTCTAAATACAATTTAAGCCTCTAAAAAGACTAATTAAGTCATGGAAATAGGGTTAATAATTTCTAGCCTAATTATGATAGTGTGTGGGCCAAACACAGCTAGTTTGTGGGTCCCACTAGGGTCCAGGCTACCCGGGTCTCCAAATTGAGTCCGAATTGGATAAAATTCAAACCGACTCAAATAAATTCCTAAAAATCATAAAAAATCAAATAAAATTTCTAAAATATTATAAAACTTGAAAATGACAAAAATACCCCTAATTTGAAAACTGGGGGTGACAAATCTACCCTCCTTAAAAAAAATTTCGTCCTCGAAATTGAATGAGAACTAACACAGCAATCATGAACAGAACAAGAAAGAAAAAGAAAGAGTTTTACCTCAAGGCTCGAAGAGATATGGGAATCGCTCCCGCATGTCGTCCTCCCTCTCCCAGGTGGACTCACCTGGAGAGTGGTGTCTCCATGCCACGCGAACCAAGGAAATGACCTGGTTCCGGAGCACCTTCTCTCTTCGGTCCAAGATCTCGACCGGCTTCTCTGGATAGCTGAGTGTCGGTCCCACCTTGATCTCGGAGTGGTCTAAGACGAGACTGGGATCTGCCACGTACCGTCTCAGCTGCGATACGTGGAACACACTGTGCACTCCCTCTAGTGCAGGCGGTAACTCCAGTCGGTAAGCCACTGCACCGACCCTGCCCAGGATACGGAATGGTCCGATGTATCATGGACTAAGCTTTCCGCCGCCACCAAAATGAATCGTGCCACGCGTCGGAGAAATCCGCAGAAAGACAAGATCATCAACCTAAAACAAAACACAAGACTTAGAGCTTGATCTAAAACAATCACAATCAGACTCAAATACTAGAAAAATCTAAATTATACCTCAAACTCCAATAGCCTCCGGTGGCTATCAGCCCAATGCCGCTGCCTATCCTGCGCCGCCCGAAGTCTATCTCTGATAACCCTGACCTTCTCTGCAGCCTCCACCACTATCTCAGGGCCAAGCAAAACCCTCTCACCGACATCATCCCAAGACAAGGGAGTACGGCACCTCCGTCCGTATAGAGCCTCGAAAGGTGACATCTCTATACTGGCTTGGTAGCTGTTGTTGTAAGCAAACTCTACCAAGTGAAGGTGGTCCTCCCAAGATCCCTCAAAGTCCAAGACACAGGTGCACAACATATCCTCGAGGGTCTGAATCGTCCTCTCCGACTGCCCGTCTGTCTGGGGGTGGTATGCGGTACTGAACTTGAGCGATGTGCCCAAGCTAAGCTGCAAACTCCGCCAGAAGTGGGAAGTGAATCAGCTATCCCGATCCGAGACTATACTCACTGGCACCCCGTGTAATCGGACTATCTGTCGCACGTACATCTCGGCCAACCTCTCCGTCGATAAACCCAATTTGAAAGGCAAAAAGTGGGCCGATTTGGTCAATCGATCAACAATGACCCAAATCGCATCCTTCCCTCCTGGAGAGCGCGGAAGCCCAGATACAAAGTCCATAGTGATATGCTCCCACTTCTATTCAGGAATGGGGAGTGGCTGGAGCAATCCACCGGGTCTCTGCCTCCCGGCCTTCACCTGCTGGCACACCAAGCATCTCGACACGAACTGAGCCACCTCACATTTTATGCCATACCACCAAACATGCTGTCTCAAGTCTCTATACATCTTGTTGGCTCCGGGATGCATAGAGTACTGAGAACGGTGCGCCTCCTGAAGAACCTTCTCCCGAAGTCCTCCGCTCGGCATGTACAATCTGGTACCATGCCTCAACGACCCATCCCCTGCTAAAGAGAACTCATCCAACAGCCCTATCTCGACCTGCTCCCTGATGACCCTCAGAGCCTCATCCTCAAACTGAGCTGCCCTGACTCTCTCCATCAGCTTCGACTGCACCTGCAGACCCCACATCTGCGCCTCGAACCCAGGAACTATCACCTCTATGCCCAAGCTCTCCAGATCTGCCAGAAGGTGACGATCCATCGTCAAACACATAGCCACGGGATACCTGCTCAAAGCATCCGCGACCACATTGGCCTTTCTCGGATGGTACTGCAAGGATATATCAAAATCTTTCATCAGCTCTAACCATCGTCTCTGCCTCATATTCAGCTCCTTCTGGGTAAACACGTACTTCAAGCTCTTGTGATCTGTATAGATCTCAACTCGCTCTCCGTACAGATAGTGTTTCCACAGCTTCAAAGCAAAGATGACCGCTGCCAGCTCCAGATCGTGGGTAGGGTAATTACTCTCATGAGGACGTAACTGCCTAGATGCATAGGCAATTACCTTCCCGTGCTGCTGAAGCACACAACCCAAACCCCGTCCTGAAGCATCACTGTAGATCGTATAACCACCAGATCCAGATGGCAGCGTCAAGATAGGAGCCGTAGTCAACCTCGCCTTCAGCTCCTCGAAGGCGGCCTGGCACTCATCGGACCAAACAAACTCCTCGTCCTTCCTGGTAAGGCGGGTCATCGGCTGGGCAATCCTGGAAAAGTTCTGTACGAACCTCCGGTAGTAACCTGCCAGACCCAGAAAACTCCGAACCTCTGCTACTGAGCTCGGCGTCGACCAGGACTCCACTGCAGAAATCTTCTTCGGATCCACTGAAATCCCCTCGCCAGAGACAATATGGCCTAGGAACTCCACGCGATCTAAGAAGAACTCGCACTTGGACAGCTTCCCATACAGCTGCTCCCTCCTGAGAGTGTCCAACACAATCCTCAAGTGCTCCTCGTGCTCCTCTGGTGTCTTCGAGTAGATGAGAATGTCATCAATGAAGACCACCACGAACTTGTCAAGGTACTGGTGAAATACCTTGTTCATCAAGTTCATGAATACCGCCGGGGCGTTGGTCAACCCAAATGGCATGACGGTATACTCATACTGGCCATAGCGGATCCGAAAGGCAGTCTTTGAAATGTCATCCCGCTTTACCTTCAGCTGATGGTACCCGGTACGTAAGTCGATCTTCGAGAACACCCTCACGCCGCTCAACTGGTCGAACAAGTCATCAATCCTCGGCAGAGGATACTTGTTCTTGATGGTAAGGTTGTTGAGCGCCCTGTAATTAATACACAGATGTACCGTACCATCCTTCTTGGGGACGAAAAGAACTGGCGCGCCCCAAGGTGAAGAACTAAATTGAATAAAGCCCTTGTCCTCCAGCTCGTCGACCTGTCTCTTCAGCTTCGCTAACTCACTGTTGTTGATTCTATAGACGTGCTGGGAGATAGGCTCAGCACCCGGCACTAGATCTATAGAAAACTCAACATCACGATCTGGCGGCATCCCGGGCAGCTCCTCGGGAAATACATCCAAGAACTCAGCAATGAGTGGATGTGGCAACACCGGCCCCGCCAACAACGCTCCGCAGAATCCATCTCCCTGCTCCACTGTACCCCTGGTGAACTCATACTCCGGCTCTCCCGGCGGCCTAAATAGAATCCTGCCCCCTCTGCAATCGATGCTAGCGTGGTGCGTGCTCAACCAATCTATACCGAGTACCACATCGTAACTCGGAAGTGGCATTACGAGCAGACACGCACTCAGCTCTCGGCCTCTCAAAGAAACTCTCCGCCCCTTGCAAACATTATTAACTAGGATGATGCCATTCCCAGTCATAATCTTGCAAGTCCTACCCAGATATTCAGTAATAATATTGTGCCTAAGAGCAAAAGAAACAGACACAAAATTGTGCGTAGCACCAGAATCAAATAAGGCCAAAGCTGGAAAAAAATTGAGCAGAATAGAACCTGCGACAACGTCCGCAATAGGCTCCATCTCCTCGGCTGCAAGAGCCAAGGCTCTACCCTGACCACCCCTATGCTAGCGGTGCTGAACGAACTGCTGCTGCTGAGTCGGAAGCGGACCTCGCTGCTGAACTACCGGCACACTAGTTGGTGCCCTCTGAACGGGTGCCCTCTGAGCAGCTCCAGTAACACGGGGGTTCTTGGGACACTCCCGCATCTGATGCCCAGCAGCACCACAAAAGAGACACAGCCCCAGTCTCCTCCTACAGAACTCGAAGAGATGACCGGGCTTCTTGCAGAAGTGGCACGGTGGATCATCCTTCCCCGGACGCTGCTGACTCCTCTGGACAGACGCTCTGGCCTGCCCCTGCTGTTGGTGATGCTGGAACGACTGATGCTGAAGCTGAGGGCGCTTAGCAGGCCCTGCGCTGCTACTGGCCCCCGAAAACAAATCTCGATCTCCCTTCGGCTTCAAGCCCAACTCCCTCTCCACCTTCCGAGCCTCCGCATAAACCTCTGCATATGTAGCATAGAAGGAAGGGATCAGGATCTTGATATCCCATGCCAATCCCTTCCGGAAGTGCTCCGCTCGGATCATCGGGTCACTCACCATGTACTCGGCGTATCGGCTCAGCCGGCCGAACTCCGCCGCATACTCCTCTACGGTCATACTGCCCTGCTGCAGGTTCTGGAACTGCCGCACCAGGCCAATCTTGTCCATGGAGGAAAAGAACTTCTCTCCGAACAGGGCCCGAAACTCAGCCCAAGTATGGCCCTCTCCTGCAAGAGTCGACTCGTTCCGGAACCATGTCCGGGCAATATCTAACAACTGTAACCCAACCGCCTCGACCCTCAGGTCGGCTGCCAGGCGGCAGGCCCCCATCTGGCGCTCGATATCCTCGAGCCAGTCATCAGCATAAATAATGCCCTCAGTCTCCTTGAAATCCCTCGGACCAAGCTTCTTGAAAGCCTGGATATCCCCGATCTTCGGCTGCTGCTGCTGCTGAACCTCCCTCTGTGGAGCCCCACGCTCCACTGCCGCCATAGCCAATCTGTGTGCATCCTCCATGCCCTGGCGCATGGCCTCTGTCTACCTCAACTGAGCCTCGTACTGAGCCTGCTGGGACTCAAGCACCTGGTGAAAGAACGCTAGCATCTGCCCCATGTCTGTGGGCAGAGAAGGCAATGAAGGAATAGCTCCCATCATCACCGGAGGAGTCCCCTGCTGGGGAGGAAGAATACCCCCGGCAGCTCCCGCTGTAGCCCCTGGCACTACGGGAAGAGCACCCGCAATGGCCCCAGGGACGGTCATCGAGGTAGCTGGAGGAGTACCTCCAAGAGCCCCAACAGAAGTCCCATCAGCCGGGGAAGTGACCGGAGCCTGTCCGCCAGAGGTGGCAGACCTCTCCGTCTCCCCGTGCTCCTCGCCAGGAGAATGAGTCATCAATATCCTGGAGACAAATTGAGAAAAAGATATCAATATGGCACATGAAGGCAATATCAAAGGAGGACAGCTAGAATTCAGCAAATCAATATCAAAGACGGTAAGCAAGATAAGCAAGGAAAGATCCTACTGTGATTGAGCACTCTTAGCCTACTACTTCCTATGTGTAACACAGGCTCGTAGTCAACACTCTAAGACGAGTGCCGCTACGACATCGTACTAATTGCGACTTCAGGACCTGCGTGGGCCACCACTAAAACGTGTCACGACCCGCACCCGCTAAAAGGGTACGTGACAAGACAATGCCCAGCCCTCACCGAAAAAACGGCGTGGAATGCTGTGTATTTTCTAGTCTGACAACAGTTTATATATATAACAAAACCTGTCGAGAATATAGTCAACTCCGAACGGAGGACAAGCAATGAATATATATAAGTACTCAATCACAACTCTAAGATGATAAGTAAAGACTGAAAGATAAAGACAACAAGACGATAAAATATAACCTGTCAAGTCCAGATACAAATAATATACAAGTCCAGTCTCTAATACAGTCCAAATATAATACAGTCTCAAAAGTAACTGGAAACAAGTCCAGTACAAAGACCTACTCTAACTAAACAAGTGGTAGTCTCGTCAGGCGGAGCTACGCCCTGCGGGACCAAGTCTAGGCCTACTACGTCGTTCGGACCGTAGTAGGTACTGCAATCTCCCTCGTCGACATCTGTAATATTTTATCAACAGTCCAGTCAGGATGGAACGAGTACATATATCTCATAACAGATCTCAAGATAGAATAAAAGCTATAAGACTATAAATAGAGCATATACAATGAATCATGGAGTGTACATATATGTATCATGGCATGGTAAGCTGTAGAGCTAGAGCTAGAACAAGAAAATAGAACGGGATCATGACATGTACACAATCAAGGTAAGCTATATATCCAATGTGTGTGAGTAGTAGTTTCAGCTTGTGATCGGCTTGGGTACCTGTCAAGAATCGGCCTGGCAAGTCATATGTGCGGTATATGACTCACACTGTTCGAGAATGCGGGATGGATCTGATCACAGGCATACGCTACTACTCCCCCTACCCCAACTGGTAGAATGGATCCAAATAGAACACGTCACTGCACGGGATTCTAATGAGAAGGTAGCTAGCCTTCTCTAGAATCAGTGACCATATATTGAGTAAGAGCTACAAGGGTGCTTGCACAATACATCCCAACCTAAGAAGAAGAAAACATCTCTCGTCGGGATCCAAGAATACCAATCTGTGAGAACCATGTGTCAGGAATAAGCATATCAATACTAAGTACATGAATCATAACAGTTATCATAAATTGGGAATAAGTATCAGAGAATGTACTCGCCTATAAGATGATAATATACGTCGACTGGATCAACTGCAGTGTCTCGAGGACCTATAGAGAACAAGACGTATCAATACTATGTTTAGGAAGTAAAGTTAAATCAAAATAAACCCTATTTAGTCATTCTAGGTCAAGACATGTCTAGTCGGGTCAATCTTGGTCATGGAAGAACATTAGAAGTTAAACCGGATCAATCTAGGTCAAAAACTGACTTACCGCTGACTTTTGGTTAACGGGTCAACTCTGGTCAACTCTAGGTCAACTCTAGGTCAACCCTAGGTCACCGGTGACTAATAGTTGACTTTTAGTCAACTGTCCAAGTTAAAAGGAATTTGAAACTAAATTGGGTAAAGTGTTGACCCATAGTTGACTTTTAGTCCAAAAAGTCAACCGTGGTCAACCGGGTCCAAGACTTGGTTTAGACAGCTAATCCTACTCATTACCAACCTATACAACCCATATCCAAGTCCATCTTGGACTTGGAAACTCAAATCTTGGCCATGGGCCAATTTCCTATTTTACCCTTTTTAAGGGTAAAATTCTACCTTCGGCGATTATCTAGATAGCCTACCTACGCTTGATATTTTGACCCGTGATCCCTAGGGTAGTAGGGTACTATCCTATAGGTTCATTATCTACCATAATACCTAGATAAAGTGGACGTCTAGTCTACCTTACGGCCCGTTGCAGGTATCTTAAATATTTCAAGATACGCGCTGATACGGCGCGATACCGGCGCCCTACGACTCCGATTTCCACTCGGGAGCTTACCCGCAAAATCTAAATCACGTAACCTAGGCCTACGTCAAGTTTCATCGCGATCCGATGCTCCGGGCTCAATTTTGCCCTCTAACTCGACTTCTACTAAAAATCCTCCTTCTTGTTCTCATCCCAACCCTCTTCTTTCACTCTAAACTGTAATTCTTCTTCTTCTTAACTTCTTCTCCTTATCCTTCTAGCTCTAATTCTTCTTCTTACTCCTCCTTCCTATTCTTCTTCAAATTCCTAACTTCTCCTAGTTTTCTTCTTCTCCAACTTCCTTCTCATTCTAATTTCCTTCCTTCTTCTTAACTTCTTCTTAATTCTTTTCCTTCTTTCTTCTATCTAACTTCTCATCTATTTCTCTATATATAAACATATATATATATATATATATATATATATATATATCTATATATATATATACCTACATATATACGTATATATAGGATACTAGGGGGGTCAATAGGGGCAAATAGGGGTGTAAAAGGGGGGGGAGGAGTTGCTCACAGCAGCTCCTGCTGCTGCCTGCTGCTGCTGCAGCTGCTGCTGCTAAGGCCACTGCTTGCTGCTGCTGCATCTGCTACTGCAGCTGCTGCTACTTATTCTTCTTCTCCTCCCTCTATATATATATCTCCCTATATATATATCTATCTATATATATATATCTATCTATATATTTTTTTTTTATCTATCTATATATATATCTATCTATCTATCTATATATATATATATCTATATATATATATATATATTCATCTATATATACCTATAGCTAATTAGATATCCATATATCTATATATCTATCCATCCCTCTATATATATATATATAAACACACACAAATACATATATACATATATATATACACAACCATATATATATATATAAACACATACACACATATATATATAAACACATACACATATATATATATATATATAAACACATACACATATACTCATGACAACTCCACCACTACCACTCTCTACACCACCACCACCACCATCTCTCATTCTCATTCCCACCATTCTCTACACACACACACACAAATACATATATACATATATTTTCATATATATATATATATACCTATACATACACACACACACACACACACACACACACACATATATATATATATATATATATATATATATATTCTCATCCCGAAAAAAGACAACCCTCACTCCTTTCGAGATTTCCGACCCATCAGTCTTTGCACTTTCACCAACAAAATCATATCCAAGATCATAGCTACCAGAATGACAGACACTCTCCCCAAAATCATCTCGGAGGAGCAAAGCGGATTCGTTCGCGGAAGGAACATCCAGGACAACATCATGCTGGCTCAAGAACTCATCACCTGCATGAAATTTCCGGTAAGAGGGGGCAACGTCGCCATCAAAATTGACATGGAAAAAGCATACGACAGACTTGATTGGCAGTTCATGATCTTGGTCTTCAGAGCTTTCGGATTCTCAGAGAACTGGACCAACATCGTGTGGAGATCCGTCAGCAACTCATGGTTCTCCACAGTTATCAACGGCCAATCAGAGGGATTCTTTAAATCTAGCCGCGGGGTCAGACAGGGCGACCCTCTTTCGGCTACGATATTCATCATTGCAGCAGACGCTCTGAGCAGGAATCTCAACAACATGGTCAACACCCCGAACTTCCAACAATACCATACATCCAGCGGATGCCCCACCATCACCCACCTGGCCTTTGCCGATGATTTACTCATCTTCTCATCCGGGGATGTAGGATCGATGGAGGTGGTCCACAACATCCTGAAGCAGTACTCCAGATGCTCAGGCCAGAAGATCAATCAATCCAAGAGTGTCATCTACGTCCACCACAGCATCAACACCGAGACCGCTACTAGACTCACCCATCTAACTTCCTTCACGGTGGCTCATCCTCCTTTCAACTATCTTGGTTGTCCCCTGGTGTACGAAAACTCGAACGCCAGCATCTTCGAGAACTTGATCAACAAAATCAGGAACAAGATCGAAGGATGGCACAACGCCACCCTATCCCCAGGAGGCAAAATTATTCTCATAAAACATATGCTCAACTCCGTCCCCATCCACACCCTAGCTGCTTGTTCCCCGACCAAGAAGGTTATTGCGTCCATTGAGCAGATCTTTTGCAATTTCTTCTGGGGGCACAACAAGGGGCAAGACAAACACCACTGGGCCGGTTGGGAAACCATGGCAGCCCCGATCGCGACCGGTGGGCTCGGATTCACCAAACTCGATCACATCGTCAAAGCGTTCTCGATGAAACTATGGTGGAAATTATGCACCAGCCAAAACCTGTGGACCAACTTTATGAAGGCCAGGTACTTCAAACACACCCACCCAGCGATGGCCAAAGCCAACAGCAGATCCTCCGCGGCTTGGCGTCGTATTCTTCGTGGTCGGGATCTGGCAAAACCAGCGATCTGACTTCATTTGGGTTCAAGCGAGGCCAACCCCTTCCTGGAGAGATGGATCGGTAACAGTCTTATCCCTAACATCTCCAATTCCCCCAGGAATAGCAAGATCAAAGACCTGTAGAACTCCACCAACAACGATTGGAATTGGGATAAAATCCGCGATTGGTCCGGCGACGAGACGGTCGACATCATCCGTCAGCACGGACTTATCCTTGGACTCGACGCTGATAAGCTGAGGTGGTCGCTGGAAATTTCTGGAGCATTCTCAGTGCGATCGGCGAGACTTGCGATCCAAGAGAACGGTCAAGACTGCTTCATTGCGAGATACTGGCATTCTTGCATCCCAAAGAAATGGTCCTTCCTCCTGTGGAGAGTCATGAGAAAGAAACTGCCCACCGATGATATCATCAACTCTATCGGCTTCAGCCTGGCGTCTGCTTGTAATTGCTGCACCGAGCGTCAGACGGAGACTATTGACCACATCTTCCGGAACGGAAGCCTCCCCAACAAAATCTGGAGCACCCTCAATTACACCTACAAAACCACCCCAGGAGATGGGTGCTTTATCGATCTTCTGGCCCACTGGGGAGTTGCATCCCACGGCCATCAGATCGTTGCAGCGGCCGCCACCTGGGCAATTTGGAAAAATCGCAACAAAGCGAGATACGAGGAACACCAATACTCTGCCGATCAGCTAATCCGGAAGATTCACCGGCAATGTCGCAAAAGAAGTACCCTATGCACCCATAGCTCTCCGGCATTCTGGCATCAGAATACCTCGTAGTTTTGGCGGCTGCGGTCGCTCTTCCCCCCTCTCCACTGTTCTTCCTTTTGGTAGTATACTTGTTTCGGCTTTGGCCTTGTATACCTGTCAGGCTTCAGCATTTTGAGCCTTGATTAATAAAAAGAGGGGTGTTCCAAATATATATATATATATATAATTTTATATATATATATATATATATATATCATTCAATACAAAACCCCTAATTATTCCTAACCTAGATTTTCCAGGGAATACCAATAAATTTGTGGGCAAAGTAAAGAGGAAGGTTCCCTCTACATTTATTGTGAAGAACATAAATGAAATGGAGCAATAAATGGGGATTAAATGAGCTTACCTAAGCTTGTTCTTGAGGAAGAAGAAGAGTTGGGGAGAAAATTGAATTTGAGAGAGAGAGGGATGTTGCTTTGTGGGGAAGTAAAGGGGGGGTGCTCCTAGTCATGGCCGGCCCTAAGGGGGGGAATGGATTTTGGGTTTGGATAGGATCCAATAACCCTCCACCCATTTGACTTTGGTTTGGTCCAATTGAATTCGGGTTGGTTCGGTTCAATTCTAAATACAATTTAAGCCTCTAAAAAGACTAATTAAGTCATGGAAATATGGTTAATAATTTCTAGCCTAATTATGATAGTGTGTGGGCCAAACACAGCTAGTTTGTGGGTCCCACTAGGGTCCAGGCTACCCGGGTCTCCAAATTGAGTCTGAATTGGATAAAATTCAAACCGACTCAAATAAATTCCTAAAAATCATAAAAAAATCAAATAAAATTCCTAAAATATTATAAAACTTGAAAATGACAAAAATACCCCTAATTTGAAAACTGGGGGTGACACTCATTGTAGTGCCCCGTCCCGCAAAGTCAATCGGAGGAATCGAAACGCCGACGGCGTTCGGCCTTAGCCTTGCAACGGCCGTTTGAAGACATCGCTCAGGTGGGGTAGTTTCGGTGAACTCTCCTCATCTTTGCCTTCACATAATAAATTGTGTTTTCAACTTGCACAAGTTAGGCTTGATAATAAAAGCTACGCATCCACATAGCTAAGGAAATAATCCCGACGGGTCAAAATGATGTTAGAACATGGAAAACGTCCCACGGTCGGATTAGAGTTGGTGCACGGCGTGTTTTGAAAATGACACTCGGTCCTTCGTCCCGTGGCTTGGGAGAAGGAAAGTTGGTCTTCGGTGCAAAAGTTGAGAGTTAGCCTAAGTCATAGGCGTCGCCCGCACAAATGCTTGCTAAAGCATGCACGGTCCTGTCCCGCAAGGCTTGGCGTAGCCTTTGCTCGTCCCTTGGGTTAAGTTGTAGGATTGAGTGAGTTAGGCAAAAGTTATGCCGGTCGACCTAAGTTATTCTATGTGTTGTCCCGCTCATTCTGCGGTTGTCAAGATAAATAGTCCCACGACCCTAAGGCCCGTCATATGAAGTATGACTTGGGCGACAGCGTTGCGTCGAACACGAGTCGGTTTAGAGGCACGAGCCACGGTTGGTTCAGTGGAAAGTTAGCCACGGTCGGTCGATACTTAAGGAAACACGTTATGTTCAAGTTAAGTTGGAAGGCTATGCAGTAGCCGTTCCCTGAGTTCAAAGAATGTTAAGTCTAAGCGATGGTTAGTCGCCGAGAGAAAATATGTCGGGACTGTGGTTCAGTCGCCGAGGCAACCCTGGTTTGGGCTCTGCGAATGAAGTGTGAAAAGTGGAAAGAGTAAAACAAAGGAACGGTGATAATAATAATAAGACCTTGCATTACGTTAAGTCTAGAAGTTAGCGTAGGCGCATGGTCATGGACGACTTGTCGACAAGAGTTGGTTTCTTCGAGCGGCACCCCGGGGCCACGGGACCGACTCGGCCTAGGAAGAAACTGGTTGTAGCCGAGCTGGGTAATAGGCAACGCTGGTTAGGCGATCGGTAAGACGGAGACTTGCATCGGGGCTCGCTACTTGCGTTGCAAGGGTCCCGTACTACCAGGCTACGTCCAATATGGCTGGATAGGCCAGTGACCATTCATATAGATGTGTCGGCACGGGCGACAATCCGCGTAGGTGCCTTTGGATTGAGTTGAATATGTATGAGTTAAAAAGACACAATGTCTGAGCCTAAGATTTGGCTACAGCGAAGGCGGCGTGCTTCGGCACGAGAGGCGGCGTCGAGTGTTAAGTTGTTGGCATAGAGTTGTATAAGTTAGGCTCGAGTTGTTGTGAGTTAAGTCGAGAAGGGCCGTAGGGCAAGTTGTGTGAAGTTACGTTGAGTTATTGGGTACGGCCTCGAAATATGATGCACGGCCGCATTATCACAACACAAGTATAGGCAAGACTAAACAAGGAGGCACTGTCTCAGAGATATTGAGGCACGAATCGAGTTCATGGCACGACCGAGTCGTTACGTCCCAGAGTTCGGCATGAAAGATAAGTATAAGTCGGTGCGTCGACAATGCAAGCACGAGAAAGGTCTAGAGGCAAGGAAATGGAGTCCTTCGTGTAGTTGGTCTCTGATTATGGCCGTAAGGCAGACACGACTTGATAGGTTAACGTTGTTGGCACGAGGAGTGGTCTAGTGACAAGTATGAGTTAACATTGACATTGCAAGCACGGGATGGTCCTGATATACAAGTTGTGCTAAGGCGCCGGTCCTAAAACTGATCCTAAGGCAAGAATAGAAAGACAATCGAAAAAGGGGTTTATGTTGCACAAAGTAAATAAAACGTGTAGGTTTTGTATGGGTGGGCGAGGAGCTCACTCCACCAGTACAGTGGTACTGACACCCACACAGTGTTTCATGTGCAGGCACAGGTAGAAGCTCGTGGCACGGAGCTCGCTTAGATGCGTCGAGGTACGGAGTTCCTTGGCGATTCGAAGCTTGCGGCCGCGGTGATTGAAGACTTATATAGGACATAATGTATGGACATCGCCTTCCGAAGCTTCCGCTGGATTCAAGTATTGTATCGAGAGATGAGAGAGAGAGCAGAGTGACTTGTAAATGAGAGAAAAGTGAGCACGAGAGACATTGTAATTTGGCCTTGCGTCCACAGATGTAATCTTGTATTCAATATCAATAAAAGAGATTCTTTTGAATGACTTGTGTTCATGTATTCTTCTTTAATTCCGCTGCTATAAATCAATGTCTCTGCACGGGACTTCTGTACGACGACCCCGTCGCAGCCGCTGTAATCGGCCGTTATGGAACCCGCCTTGCACGAGCGCAATCTAGGCTCGTGCGGCATCACGCCTAAGCGAGGACGATCGCTCCTACGGGAGCGGGGCGTGACATAATGGTATCAGAGCACGGCTTTACGTCCTTGGACTTCATGTCGAATTTCTCAGTTTTGAAAGCTCGTCGTTGGAAAATAAGTGTACGCTCTCTCTCGATTGTCCCTCGGCATGTCCATACAATAAGTCTAAATATTTTGGAAAGCTCGTACAAGCGTTCACTCAAACGCATCGATAGGTAAGGCCTTTGTGCCGAATATTGCAAACTTGACTCGATAGAAAACATGTGCTAATATTAGCAAAGTCACAGGTGTGCCCGAATAGTCATACGTCGACTTTAGCAATTGAGCGTACAAACTCGGAATATAGTCCCTACGGGATGGCTATGCACACGGCCTTTTGGCTAAGTTGTGTTTCGTGTCGCGCACCTCGACCTTTTGGTGCAAACGAGTCGCGAGCGATATTAAGTATCGTTCGGTCGAGAACGGAGATGCACTTAGAGTGCCTATCGATAGGAACGCTATCGGACTAACGCTTAGGCGTACACGAAAGATTGATTTAGATTTCGAAGAAATAGTGCGAACGACTTAGTTCGTCGATACGACGCAAGCGACTACGCTAGCGATTCGTCGAACGAATCTGAAGGATATCTTAGCGCATGACGTGAACATGATTAAGGACTAGATCGTATGGCTTAAATCCGAGTGGTGTATGGTTTGACTTGGAAATTGTTCGAGTGAATATTGAGGATTACGAGTATGACGGCGAGGCGATGCGATCGCGCAAAGCTTTAGAACGCGTTACGCTTAGTTGGTCGTGACTTCGAATGTCCCGAACGAGCATCTCGTTCGGACAACTTGTGAATGAGCAACGCGAGTTAGAAAATGATTCAGAACGATGAATAAAAATGAAGGGTCTTGATCGAGGAAACTTAGAGGATCGTGCGTGCGATATCGGAATGATGCAAATGAAATGTGACTTGAGTTTTGAACACCGATTTTGAAACGAGCTTGAGAAATAGCGATCGAAAATTGATCTTGAATAACGAGGAATTGTGGTGTGTCCAGTTCGAACAATAGCATTAGTCGCACGACTCGAAATTGGTTGCAAAGGAAGATCGTCAGGTTATGCATATCGTCGATGGTATTGAGGCGTATCAAAGATCGATATGCGATAACTCGGTGGTACTCTGACTCGGCAAATGACGATCGTGCAAATGTCATTGTTCTGGTGGATGCTATACTCGGGATATTGAAATGTGTCGAGGAAAAGATAAACGTGGCTCGAGGATTCTTCTAAGTTGAACGAATGACGATCGAACTTGGCTTGGATAAAAACTGGAATGTTTGGATTTGCTTCGTCGATAACCACAATGTTGACGTTCTTGTCTTATGCGAGCGCTACTCCAGCCTCGCACATGCGTCACGCCGATTAGGGCGATCACTCTGCGTGAGCGCTGGTATGGTGATTCATACAGCGGGAGTGGTCGAACTTGCACGGTGCGACAATTGTGCTTCGACTTATAGTTTGACACGAAGATAGACTCGAGATTGAATTGGTGTGCTTGTCGATTGAACTTGAGGATTGAGTAGGTCCAATCCGCGTATCGAGAATGAATGAGTCTAAACTCAAACAAGAGTTACGCCCCGATGAGAATGATTATTTTGCGGGGGCGTTGCATGGTGACTCATGAACCACCGCGGATTATCAGACTCGCGTGAGATTGGGGCACAACGTATTGTCGAGCGAGACGACCTCGTGATCGAATACATGAATTGGTTAGAATTGGTGAATTGAAGGAATTCGAATATACGCAACGCGTATCGTAATGCGAATTAGGTGATCGTGCTCGATGTTTAGAAATCTGAGTGACGCGAGCTTGGGTAGAAGACCCCGTATGATCGACTTTGGTTTGACCCTAGGATTGGGGTCAGTGTTGGTATTATTGTTTGGGAACTATGATTCCAATCCTGACATTGACTTAGCCTCGAAAAGAAATAGCCTAGCGGTTAGGCGAGACGCCCTGTTTCAAGTGTCAGCAATCGAAAGGATTGATCTTGAGGATTGGAATGGATAGATGGCGTGGATCACGAATATAGGAAACCCTGCTCACGAAACTCGGCTGACATGCATATATTTCAGGGACGCTTGGGTATGTACACGATGCGACTCGAGTAAGAATGACAAATTTTCTATCATGCGGCTTGGCTGAATGCATGTATTTTGGGGACGCTTGGAATGCGTGCATGATCCAGCCAAGTGATACGACGAGTTCAAGCAAGGCTTGAAAGATGGGAGTGTGTCGAGATCTGGAGATCGTGTTAAAGGAAAGATTGATAATAGTACGAGCGTGGCTCAGAATTTAAGGAACGCGTAGGCGAAATGTGTACGATTAAGTCTTGGCCATAGAAATGGTAGGATAGCTTGCCTTCAGGAAAGTCTCGAGGACGAGACTTGTTCTGAGTGGTGTATGATGTAGTGCCCCGTCCCGCAAAGTCAATCGGAGGAATCGAAACGCCGACGGCGTTCGGCCTTAGCCTTGCAACGGCCGTTTGAAGACATCGCTCAGGTGGGGTAGTTTCGGTGAACTCTCCTCATCTTTGCCTTCACATAATAAATCATGTTTTCAACTTGCACAAGTTAGGCTTGATAATAAAAGCTACGCATCCACATAGCTAAGGGAATAATCCCGACGGGTCAAAATGATGTTAGAACATGGAAAACGTCCCACGGTCGGATTAGAGTTGGTGCACGGCGTGTTTTGAAAATGACACTCGGTCCTTCGTCCCGTGGCTTGGGAGAAGGAAAGTTGGTCTTCGGTGCAAAAGTTGAGAGTTAGCCTAAGTCATAGGCGTCGCCCGCACAAATGCTTGCTAAAGCATGTACGGTCCTGTCCCGCAAGGCTTGGCGTAGCCTTTGCTCGTCCCTTGGGTTAAGTTGTAGGCTTGAGTGAGTTAGGCAAAAGTTATGCCGGTCGACCTAAGTTATTCTATGTGTTGCCCCGCTCATTCTGCGGTTGTCAAGATAAATAGTCCCACGACCCCAAGGCCCGTCATATGAAGTATGACTTGGGCGACAGCGTTACGTCGAACACGAGTCGGTTTAGAGGCACGAGCCACGGTTGGTTCAGTGGAAAGTTAGCCACGGTCGGTCGATACTTAAGGAAATACGTTATGTTCAAGTTAAGTTGGAAGGCTATGCAGTAGCCGTTCCCTGAGTTCAAAGAATGTTAAGTCTAAGCGATGGTTAGTCGCCGAGAGAAAATATGTCGGGACTGTGGTTCAGTCGCCGAGGCAACCCTGGTTTAGGCTCTGCGAATGAAGTGTGAAAAGTGGAAAGAGTAAGACAAAGGAACGGTGATAATAATAATAAGACCTTGCATCACATTAAGTCTAGAAGTTAGCGTAGGCGCGTGGTCATGGACGACTTGTCGACAAGAGTTGGTTTCTTCGAGCGGCACCCCGGGGCCACGGGACCGACTCGGCCTAGGAAGAAACTGGTTGTAGCCGAGCTGGGTAATAGGCAACGCTGGTTAGGCGATCGGTAAGACGGGGACTTGCTTCGGGGCTCGCTACTTGCGTTGCAAGGGTCCCGTACTACCAGGCTACGTCCAATATGGCTGGATAGGCCAGTGACCATTCATATAGATGTGTCGGCACGGACGGCAATCCGCGTAGGTGCCTTTGGATTGAGTTGAATATGTATGAGTTAAAAAGACACAATGTCTGAGCCTAAGATTTGGCTACAGCGAAGGCGGCGTGCTTCGGCACGAGAGGCGGCGTCGAGTGTTAAGTTGTTGGCATAGAGTTGCATGAGTTAGGCTCGAGTTGTTGCGAGTTAAGTCGAGAAGGGCCGTAGGGCAAGTTGTGTGAAGTTACGTTGAGTTATTGGGTACGGCCTCGAAATATGATGCACGGCCGCGTTATCACAACACAAGTATAGGCAAGACTAAACAAGGAGGCACTGCCTCGGAGATATTGAGGCACGAATCGAGTTCATGGCACGACCGAGTCGTTACGTCCCAGAGTTCGGCATGAAAGATAAGTATAAGTCGGTGCGTCGACAATACAAGCACGAGAAAGGTCTAGAGGCAAGGAAATGGAGTCCTTCGTGTAGTTGCGTCTCTGATTATGGCCGTAAGACAGACACAACTTGATAGGTTTACGTTGTTGGCACGAGGAGTGGTCTAGTGACAAGTATGAGTTAACATTGACATTACAAGCACGGGATGGTCCTGATATACAAGTTGCGCTAAGGCGCCGGTCCTAAAACTGATCATAAGGCAAGAATAGAAAGACAATCGAAAAAGGGGTTTATGTTGCACAATTTAAAGTAAATGAAACGTGTAGGTTTTGTATGGGTGGGCGAGGAGCTCACTCCACCAGTACAGTGGTACTGACACCCACACAGTGTTTCATGTGCAGGCACAGGTAGAAGCTCGTGGCGCGGAGCTCGCTTGGATGCGTCGAGGCACGGAGTTCCTTGGCGATTCGAAGCTTGCGGCCGCGGTGATTGAAGACTTATACAGGACATAATGTATGGACATCGCCTTCCGAAGCTTCCGTTGGATTCAAGTATTGTATCGAGAGATGAGAGAGAGCAGAGTGACTTGTAAATGAGAGAAAAGTGAGCACGAGAGACATTGTAATTTGGCCTTGCGCTCACAGATGTAATCTTGTATTCAATATCAATAAAAGAGATTCTTTTGAATGACTTGTGTTCATGTGTTCTTCTTTAATTCCGCTGCTATAAATCAATGTCTCTGTACGGGACTTCTGTGCGACGACCCCATCGCAGCCGCTGTAATCGGCAGTTATGGAACCCGCCTTGCACGAGCGCAATCTAGGCTCGTGCGGCATCACGCCTAAGCGAGGACGATCGCTCCTACGGGAGCGGGGCGTGACACTCATGTATCTAGACAGCCGTGACCGTATTGCGAGGTAGTTTGCACTTCAATATACGTAGCTGGCTATGTACGCCCCCGCTCTCCAGTATTCTGGTTCTGGGGCGTTACAATATGCGATGTGCATTAGGGTTTCAAGATATGAAGGAATCTGTCGTCCTTATACGGTGCGGGCTTCTGTGGTGCTGACACCTGGCGGGTGTTGAGATTCCCCTCAAACGAGATCTCTGGTGGTTATCAAAATAACTGAAGGAGGTAACACGTGGCATGTGCCGATTTGCTTGTTCGTATGTAGCCGAGCAAATCTTGGGATTTTATCTCAGATTTGGATTTTGTGTACTCTTTATTCGAGATTTAAATTAATTTGTATTTATCAACTTGATCAATCCCAATCCTATCTTTGAGAGAGGCAATTTAAGCAAACCGATTGGGTAGGACCATGCCGTCTCTGCTTCAGGCAAGGCTGGCTACGCTTTTGGGGCGACGAGTAGACTGTGCTTCTGGAGACGACGGAGCCTTTGTGCTTTTAGGGGGCAACAAGTGGACTATGTTTTGAAGACAACGGGGCCTCTGTGCTTTTAGGGGCAACGAGTAGGCTGTGTTTTAGGTAAAGTTACTGTGCTTTAGGGCGACTTGCAAGCTGCGCCTTCAAATAGGCCATTTTACTGTGCTTTAGAGTAACAATCGGACTTGTGCTGGAGGCAAACGGTGTCTCCTAAGTCTCTGACGAAATGTAGTTAAGCTTTTGGGTCGGAGCAGAGTGTTGCACCGTTGGAGTTGAGGTGGTGTGAAAATATCACCAGTCTGCGCCTAAGGTTGGCTCAGGAATGAAGCTGCGCCTCTGGATTGAAGGCATTGGCTTTGAAGTCTTCTTTTAAAGAGCAATGAATGACCGCTCCTTAATGAACGAATCCCTCTTAATTGCCACCATTATTTGGGAAATTTTAAGGGGTCCTAGGATAATCTAGGACTTAGTCGAATGAACTTTATTTAATGAGGTTCATCGTGCTGAGTCCTAGGTTCATCCCATTAATATGGGAACTTTGACCGTCGGCCATGTGGCCTGCGTTTTGGACCACTTCCACCCTATATAAAGGGGGAGTTTCTTCTGAAGAGTCACGTCTTCTTCTTCTTCTACTTCTTCTTCTTGTCCTTCAACACCATGCTGGATCCAGACTTAGCTTCGAGCGGCGGTTGGCCTTGCATAAGACGGCTTTTGGTTGAGGATTCCTTCGTTCAAAGGGGTTATGCCTTCGTAGAAGAACTGTTGATGAGCCTTAGAACATACTGGAACGCTTCTCATGAGGAGTTCGAACTTGGATGACGCCTTGGAGGTCTTCGAGGTCCTGACGACCTAGCTTGTGGGTGGATGGCCAACCCGAAGAGCCACAGGTTGTGCTCTGCCTGTCCATTCTGGGCTTTGCGACCTACTGCACCTTTTGGAAACCCGGGCCAATTGCTGCTTTAGGAAGTTGCTCGCTTCAGTCGAGTAGCTGATGCGCTTTTGGAGGGTTACGCCCACAAGAAAGTCAGAATACGCTTCAATGGGGATCAATCTTCCAGTATGCGTACCAAGAAGAAGGGGGATTGCGCTTTGACGAAGACTAAACCCCTTGTAGACTCATCTAGGCTTTGCTGAATCTGTAATCGATCCTTTGTAGAAGAAGTAGGATTAGTCTTTTACGTATAGCCTTGATGAATCTAAACTAGATCTTTGTAGGCATAATAATAACAGAACTTCTTTCCATAACTTCTGTTGTCTTTTTAATACTCGGTCTGTGCCTTTGTATCATCTGCGATGTGGTGGAGGAATGTTATCAGCTGAGATTTTTCATGCTTCTACATCAACCCATAACGTGTCACGACCCGCACCCGCTTTTCGGATGCGAGCTCGTGAGCAAGCCAGCTACGTATCGAGCGGACTCCAGCCCGAATCGAATACGTAAACGTTGTCAAGGCTATGGTAAACTGCCAAATCACGGCAAAACAAATCTATATCTCAATCCACAATAAGAATATAAAACATGAATGAACAATTATGGGTCATGGTCTGCAGCCCATTATCATATTGTTCGATTAGACTCCAAGAATGCTATGAGTCTATAAAATAAGCAGAATATATCATGATACGGAATATAAAGCACGAGAGGATAATAAAAAAATATCACAAGCAAATACTTGTGTCCCTGTAGGCGTAATCACTACCATCATGAGCCGCTAACTAACTCCATGTAATCAGCTACCTGAAGATATCATCAGGTCCTCAGAGGACATAGCAAGATACATAATATACATGCCTATCTAACAGTTTTATCATGCGTAAGAAAATAAACAAGAAAAATAGAACACGACAAATGACTACGAACACGAACACGAACACTAGAACAACTACGGATAAATGAACTGCCGAGTGAACAATGAACACGAGATCAATGGAAGAACCAAACCCTCGTCCTGAGTGGACTCGCAGGTTTGAACTAATCACTAACCCTCGTCCCGAGTGTGGACTCTCTGGTTAGTTCGGATTACTAACCCTCGTCCCGAGTGTGGACTCTCTGGTTAGTTCACGGCAAGGCACCCTCGTCCCGAGTATGGACTCTCTGGTGCAAGAATAAGTCAACATCCTCGTCCCGAGTGGACTCTCTGATGCAAGTATAAGTCAACATCCTCGTCCCGAGTGGACTCTCTGATGCAAGTATAAGTCAACATCCTCGTCCCGAGTGGACTCTCTGATGTAAACAGATCAAGACAACACCCTCGTCCCAAGTGGACCCTCGGGTGCCAAGGAAACAAAAACCCTCGTCCCGAGTGTGGACTCTTTGGTGCAACGGATCAACCCTCGTCCCGAGTGTGGACACTCTGGTTGGGTAAAACGATAGTCAAGGATTTAGCAGTTCACTACACGCACTTGTTCTATGACACGACTCAAGCAAGATACTGGTGAGAAACTCCAAGTATGAACCACAAGACCAAACATGAACACGGCTATATGCAATGAAAACAGCTCGACAGAATATAATACGGAAAGCACATGTCCATAACAATCAAAACTGGAAAATAAAATATAATGCATATAAATAAAACTGTAGAGGAAGGCAAGGTATACTTGCCTGTGGTCCTTGCACAAACCGTAGTCACAAGTCGAGGATAAGGGGATGCCGATCTAGGAGCTGTCAACCTCGATACGAATCCAACAAAAAAACGACGTGTGAAAATCACGTCGGAGTTGGCGGAAATCGCTTCGGAAAGTCGATATCTCTACTAGAACTCTCTCTCAAAAAGGCGGCTAAAATTTAATTAGGATTTCGAATATAATAATATATATATAGGAGAGCGAGAGACGGTTCAGCCTGGGCGCCGACAGGTGGGCCCCCTGGGTGAATTTCTGGGTAATTAATTATTTTAATTCAGAAAATTATTTAAAAATTATTTTAAGTCCAAATAAATCAAAATAAATTGCAGAAAAATCCAGAAAAATTCTAGAAAATTTTAGAAAATATTTCTAAGTGTCTAGAATCTAAATAAAATATTTTAACATAAAATATCATCATGTGATCTCACAGTAAATTTCTAAAGCCTATAAAATATAATTTCTATAGGTTTTAATTATATAACAATTCCCAAAAATTCTAAAAAAATCCAGAAAAATTCTAGAAAATTCTAGAAATTATTTCTAACCTCCTAGAACCTAAATAAAAATAACTTGTCTCAAAATAGTCCCAAATGACCTTATAGTAATTCATAAAAGTCAATAAAATAAATATATCTTTAATAAATAAATAACTAAAAATGTTTAAAAATCATAAGAAAATATAATATAGCTATAGCATGCTTATAAACCCTATCTAGAGATCATGTGACCACAAGATGGTCATAAATCACCTGTGGGCTTAGTCACAACTCCTATGATCATAGAAAAATTAAATGTAAACTAATCAAATAAAAAATAAAAAATATATCACAAATTTTTGAGAAGAGGAGTTAGAAAATGCACATCGTACTACGAACCATGCACGAAAAACACAAGTCAATTCTAATATTCTAACTCTAAAATCATGAAATAAGTAGCTAATGGGTCAATGTCATGACCCGCTACCCAAATTGTTGGGCCGGGCCAAGTCATGTCCAGCCTACGCTTGAGATAAAGCGTAGTAAGCTGTTCTAAAGACAACAAGATAAGACTAAATGTGCTAACAGTTCTATAAGTAAATAAGAGTCATAAATGTTCCAAACACAAAAGTCGTCTCATACAGTAATAAGTCCAAGTACAAGTCTGAAATGTAAAACTGGATACATGTCCAGTTACAAAATACATAGTCTAATATATGACTACACTAAATATCCCAAGCAACTACGCAAACTATACGAGTTTTTCCGTAGGTACATCCTCGTAAGGTAAAGCCTGGTCCTCGGCAGTATCTCCATAATATGGGTCACAGAGCAACTCCTCCTCAGTAAGGATACCTACAACGTTATCCTGTCAGGACGGGAGCAAGTACTGAATCTAGCAAACATATAATACTGATTATGTGATGAAAAGAAATGACATATCATGTTTGTTCAGTTTTAGGTACATTTTATCATAGCAATAGATATTCATTTTAAAGTTTAAAACTGTAGTAGGTGAGTGATCAGTCAATAGGTAATCAGGATGTACAACGGTACATATCAATTTTCTGAAGTGTACATACGTACACTTAACGGCATCGGTGTACATCCATACACAAATGCGGGACCAGACATACGACACAAATACATATAGAATGTAACGGTGCTCGGTAAATACATACGAAGAAGGGGATCATGATCACGTACACTACTAGCAGTTTCTCCTTAACCCGTTGTTTAAACATGTGAGAGATATAAAAACTATCCCAAAACATGGCAGAGACTGAAAGTAATACAACATGCAAAGTTTTAACTTGCTACCCCAAGGATCAGCATTTAACATGGTTGGTAAATCACAGTTTATTATTATAGCAGTATGTAAAGTTCGTAGAAAGTACTTGCCTCTAGCAAAGCAAAGCTGCGATAAAATGCTATAGATGCTTGGTAACTCGTTAATGTAGAAATAAATACATAAACTTAGTTTTTACACTAAGCTAAAATACTAAGACACTAATTGGTGCAACACGACTTGTGACTGGGCACCTAGCCAAAATGGTGACTTTAGCATAGGAGACCAATGTGGCGTGACATAATACTCAAACTAAATTTTTAGGGTCTTTACACTAGTGCAGGGTGAGGTCCAATATGACTAAAACATAAAATAACACAAAAAGTTGCAAGTCGTAATTATTCAATAAATAAATCAACTGTACATTGTGTTCCAACAATTTTTGAGATAGACAAAAAGCTTAATTTTATATAAAATAAAGTACCAAAATGATCCTTGTTAATTATAAAATTTATTATAATTTTTCTGGAATTTATTAACCAGTACCTATATTTTATAAAAATCATTTTTCATAAGTACACAGAAAGTGAGTTCTGGTTTCATATGCCAAAACAGTAGAAAAACTATAAATTAAATACTATAAAAATTATGATAAATTAGCTAAATTAACATAGTATCTAAATACTATTTTTCTAGAATTTTAACAGTAATTAAAGTATTTTTAGAAATTCAAAAATAGCATGGTACACAATTAAAATTAAATAATTAATTATCTGCGTATTTTGTCCATGTACATAATTTGAACCAGAGTTCAAATACAGGACCCAAGGCCATGAATCAAGTCCAATATGACTTGTACAGGTCTTGAATGTGTAAAAACATATTTGAGCCCAAATACCCATGCTAGGCTTGGACACCAAATGGTTACAATAATTAAAATACACAAAAATACAAAGTGGTAAAAGTACAAAATAAATATTAATATTTTAACAAGGTAAAATTATACATAGTAGTCATATAAATATGACAAGTATATTTACGTATATTAAAGTATAATATATGTACAATATTACGTAAAGTATAGAGACTAAATAGTTATGTATATATATATATATATATATATATATATATATATATATATATATATATATATATATATATATATATATACTAAAAAAAAAAAAAAAAAAAAAAAAAAAAAAAAAAATATATATATATATATATATACTATTTATTATACTTACTGTTATTTATATATATTTACTGTTATATATTATGTATATACGTATATGTATATATTTATTTCGTATATATATATATATATATTTATTTCGTATATATATATATATATATATATATATATATATATATATATATATATATATATATAATTAAAACAAAAATATATATATATAATTAAAATAAAGAAAAGAAAAGAAAGAAAGAAAAAAAAAAACAAAACAGAGCCTAAGGCTCGAACTCGGGCCACTAAGCGCGCGGGGGGGGGGGGGTTAAACTCGCACGCTGACCAGTGGGCCAACTCGGGCTCGCTGTTAGGAATAGGTTTAGATTATATTTATTTAGGTTTTTAAGTTAAAATATGTATAACCCGATAAATCAAACCATGTGTCCTGACAGTTAGGGACACAGGAGTCGCGTGTCTTAGGCTAGCACGACACGCACGAGCCTAGTTTTGCGTGTCCGAGTACTGGGTTAGGATCCTTGTGTCCGGGCGAACCACATACGTGTGTACGAGACACGTACGACACATTTTCACACTGCTACTTACGTGTCCGGCGAGCTGGGGGGTTTCGAGGGTGCTGGACAGCGGAGGAGTTGACGTGGTCGCGGCGGAGTGGTGGCGCTAGACTCGCCTTGTCACGGCGAACTCGTCGACGGTGGTGGTTGGTGGTGAAGGTTGCTGTGGAGGCGGCGTCGAGTGTCGCCGGAGTTAGGGTTGCGACGAGTTTTAAATGGGGGAAGAAATGGGTGGTGGTCGTCGGAGATGGGTCGGGGTGGTGGTGGTTGGGTCGGGGAGAGTGTGGGGGTTCTTATAGATGGTTTGAGTCGGTCGGGCTGGGCTAGGTCGGCCGGGAAACGCGGGGGCAGGTCGGCGTCGGTCGTCGGGCAGTCGTCGGGGGTGGGTAGGGTTAGGATTTGCATTAGGGTCCCTAGGAAATTGAGATTTACAATTAGGTCCCTCTAGTAGGTAAATGCAATTAATAATTTGCATAACAGAAATAAAACAATTTATAATTTGCACACTGCTATATTAACAAATTAATAAATTGCATAATGATATAAAAACAATTCTAAATATTACAAAATGATATTAAAACATTTTAATTAATTGCAAAATGGTATTTTAGTATTTAAAACTCATTTAAAAATCATTTAAAAATTCTAAAAAAATTCCTAAAAATCATAATAAGTTATTTTAATGCTAAATAGGTCATTAGCAACTAATTAATTCTAATTTAAATAATTTTGAAAAATAGGGGCTGACAAGTCTTCCCTCCTTAAAAAATTTCGTCCTCGAAATTCACAAGGATTGAAGACCCTACAATATTCTAACATAGCAAGCAATGCAACAAATGACTAAGGCTACAATCGAAACTAACCTCTAAGGTATCAAGCGGGAACGGGTGGTTCCCTCGCAGCGGTTGGATCAAACAAGTAAGGGTATCTCTCCCTCATGTCCGACTCCCTCTTCCAAGTAGATTCACCCGAAGAGTGACGGCTCCAAGTTACTCTTACTAAGGGTATAACCTTGTTCCTCAGCCTCTTCTCCCTCCTGTCTAATATTTCTACTGGCTGCTCAGAAACTGTAAGGCTCGGTCCAATCTTCAACTCTGAATGATCTAGCACATAGCTGGGGTCAGGAACATATCTCCTCAGCTGAGATACGTGAAAGACATCGTAAACTCCTGCTAGGTTGGGTGGAAGTGCAATCCTGTAAGCTACCTCTCCAATCCTGCCAAGTATCTCGAACGGTCCGATGTATCTGGGACTCAGCTTTCCTCCTCGTCCGAATCGGATCGTCCCTCTAGTAGGTGATATCTTCACTAGAACCATATCACCGTCTGCAAACTCCATCGGTCTGCGACTAGCATCAGCCCAGTATTTCTGCCTGTCCTGAGCTACTCTGAGCCTGTCTCTGATCATCCCGACCTTCTCTGCTGCATCCGTGATCATCTCTGGCCCAAGCATGACTCTGTCCCCGATATCATCCTAAAAGAGCGGTGTGCGGCTTCGTCGTCCATATAGTTCCTCGAAAGGAGACATACCGATACTGGCTTGGTAGCTGTTGTTGTATGAAAACTCTACCAAGTGCAGATGGCTCTCCCATAATCCGCCAAAGTCCAGTACGCAGGTCCTCAGCATATCCTCCAGTGTCTGTATCGTCCTCTCGGACTGTCCATCTGTCTGCGGATGGTACGCCGTACTGAACTTGAGCCTACTGCCCAACTCCTCCTGCAAGCTCCTCCAGTAGTGGGACGTGAATCTGCTATCTCTGTCCGATACAATGCTCACTGGTACTCCGTGCAAGCGAACAATCTGCTGCATGTATAGCTCTGCCAACTTCTCGGTGGAAAGTCCCACCTTGAAGGGTATGAAGTGCGTACACTTCGTCAGCCTGTCCACGATGACCCAAATGGCATCCTTCTCCCCTTGGGAACGAGGAAGCCCTGAGACGAAGTCCATCGTAATGTGTTCCTACTTCCACTCGGGAATGAGTAACGGCTACAACAGACCAGCTGGCCTCTGGCGCTCCGTCTTGACCTGCTGGCAAACTAGGCATCTCGAAATGAAATGTGATACATCTCTCTTCATCTCGTGCCACCAAATATGTTCCCGCAAGTCACGGTACATCTTGTTAGCACCAGGGTGAATAGAATATCTCGATCGGTGCGCCTCCTGCAAGACTGCCTCTACCAGCTCTCCCTTCGGCACGCACAATCGGCTGCCATGCCTCAAGGATCCATCCTCTACTATAATAAAGTCATCCAGCAATCCAGCTAAGCCTGGGCTCAATGTCTGCGAAGGCTCTCATCTGTAGACTGTGCCTCCCTGATCTGCTCCATCATACCTGACTGAATGTCAAGCGCCATCATCTGTATCACTGATCCTGGCTGAACTATCTCGATACCGAGCTTCTCCAGATCTTCCCGTAAATGCTGATCTATCATCAGATACCATGCCATCGGATGCCTGCTCAGCGCATCCGCCACCACATTTGTCTTCACAGAATGATACTGTAAATCGATGTCGAAGTCTTTCATCAACTCCAACCATCGTCTTTGCCTCATGTTCAGCTCTTTCTGCGTGAACACATACTTCAAGCTCTTGTGGTCAGTAAAGATTTCCATACGCTCTCCATATAAGTAATATTTTCATAACTTGAGTGCAAAGATCACCGCAGCTAACTCTAGGTCATGGTTAGGATAGTTCCGCTCATGAGTCTGCAATTGCCTAGATGCATAAGCAATCACTTTTCCATGCTGCTGTAGGACACATCCTAGTCCCTTTTCTGAAGCATCGTTGTATATGGTGAAACCTCCAGAACCTGAAGGTAAAGTCAGAACTGGAGCGGTCGTCAGCCTCCTCTTCACCTCCTCAAATGCTGCCTAGCAGTCCTCTGACCAAATATACTCTGCGTCCTTCTGCGTCAGCTTCATCATGGGTTCAGCTATCCTAGCAAAGTCCTGGACGAACTTTCTATAATAGCCTGCTAAACCCAGAAAGCTCCTGATCTCTGAAACTAACGTCGGAGCCTTCCATGTCTCAACTGCAGCAATAATCCTGGGATCCATCGAGATTTCCTCTCCAGTAACTACATGGCCGAGAAACTCCACTCGGTCTAAAAAGAACTCGCACTTCGACAATTTGGCAAACAATCTCTCCTGCCTCAGAATCCCCAAAACTATCCGCAAGTGCTCTGCATGCTCCTCCGGTGTCTTCGAGTATATCAGGATGTCGTCGATGAACACTACGACAAACTTATCCAAATACTGGTGAAATGTCTTATCCATCAAATTTATAAAGACAGCTGGCGCATTTGTGAGACCAAATAGCATCACCAGAAACTCGTACTGCCCGTACTTTGTGTTGAATGCCGTCTTCTGGATGTCTGCTGTCCTGACCTTCACTTGGTGGTACCCGGATCTCAAGTCTATCCTGGAAAACACTTTCGCCCCACTCAACTGGTCGAACAAAACATCTATCCTGGGCAGAGGATATTTGTTCTTGATGGTGATGGCATTCAGGGCCCGGTAGTTAATACACAACCGAACTGTACCATCCTTCTTAGGCACAAAGAGCACTGGCGCTCCCTATGGAGAAGCACTAGATCGAATGAAACCCTTTTTCAACAGGTCATCAATCTGCTCTTTCATCTCTACGGCCTCCTTGGGGTTCACTCTATAGCAAGCCCGGGATACTGGCGATGAACCCGATACTAAATCTATAGTGAACTCCACATCTCTGTCAGGTAAAAGTCCTGGAAGATCCTTTGGGAATACATCCATAAACTCCCTAATAATAGGGTGTGGCGGTGCTACGTCCCCAACTGTCGCACAACAGTTCGGCTCTAGGCTGATCTCCGACCCCGTCCTCCTGACACTGAATGGTGCTGTGCCTGGAGGACTGAACAGAATACTACCCTCATGACAGTCTATAGCTGTATGGGCATAGCTAAGCCAGTCCATCCCCAATATGATATCATAACCGGGGAGTGGCATCACAAAGAATCGTCCCCTGAACTCTCTTTCGGCTATAAAAATAGAGCATCTATAGATAGCTCTAATAGGCACTGGTCCGCCTCCCGTCATTACTCTACTAATCTCCTCGGTAGGTGTAGCTACTAAATGGTGTTTATGCATAAACTCTAATGACAGGAAGCTATGAGATGCACCAGAATCAAACAAGCATAGAGCTAGAAAAGTATGCAAATAAACATGACATGTGATGATGTCAGCCAAATAATCTGGCTCCGATACCTGCTCCGGCTCCGGCTCAAGGGCTAGACTATAAGCCTTCCCCTGGGGTCCCTTCTGCTGCTGCATATGTTGCCCAAACCTCTGCTGCTGAGTCGGAAGCGGCCCTCTAGATCTCGTGGCTACTGGGAAGCTCCGAAGATGATGGGTGGCAGACCCGCAAGCTAAACACTGCCCTAACCTCTTCCTGCAGATGGAAGCGTCATGGCCTACCCTCTTGCAGAATACACATAAACCTCCCTTCTGCTGCTGCCGGGGTCCTGGGGCTCTAACTGGCGGGGTCGGGTGATGTGGTGTAGGGGGACGGTAAGTCTGCTGGTGCGGCGTCGGTGCTCTCTGCTAGAAAGCCTGACGCTTGGACGGTCCCTCGAGGTGTACAGAAGCCGACCTCTTGCAAGACTGAAGACGCTCCTCTATGCTCCGGGCCAACTCTAGGCTCTGGTAGTAATCAGTCGTACCGTTCGCCACTATAAGAATGCCAATGTCTGGAACTAGACCATGGTAAAACCTACGCATCATCTCCTCTGGGTCTGCAACCAGACTAGGAGCAAAACGGCTCAGGCGACTAAACTCTGCCGCATACTCATCAACAGAACGGTTCTCCTGCTGGATGTTCTGGAATCGTAGCCCCATGGCTACCCTAGCGGTGGTTGAGAAGAATTTCTTCTTGAACTAGGTCTTGAACTGATCCCAAGTGGCCCTTCCTCTCGTAAATAACGGCTCATTCCGGACCAAACTTCTGCCAAGTCTATCAGCAAAAATCCTGCTACCTCGACCTAGAGGTCATCCGGCATCCTAACTCCAAGGAGCTTTCTCTTTACCGAGTCTAGCCAGTCATCTGCTACTACTATGCCCTCAGTCCCTGAGAACTCCTTGGGGTTCAGACCCATGAAGTCCTTGATCATTTCCGCTCTCTGTCGTGGCTCTACAGGTGGTGGGACCATGGTACGTTCCTCAGAACGCTCCATGCTCTAGCGGAGTAGGGTGGTCTGCTCCTGATGGATCGTTAGGAACCCCTGGATCAGAGTGAGCAGTTGGTTCCCGTCGAGTGTGACGGAAGCCTGGGTAGGTATAGTGATAGGAGGTGGTGGAAGTATCGGGTCCTGCTGGGACTGTGATGTGGAAGGTGGTAGAGGCATCTGGGTTTGTGGATTTGTGGAGTGGGGGAGTATGGTAGGTGGGGGTGGGGGTATATCAGTCAACTGGTCAGCTGACTGGAT
This sequence comes from Iris pallida, assembly GCA_029216955.1. Lineage (NCBI taxonomy): Eukaryota > Viridiplantae > Streptophyta > Magnoliopsida > Asparagales > Iridaceae > Iris > Iris pallida. The sequence goes on from JANAVB010028397.1 coordinate 11,442,837, forward strand.
GGGGAGTGTACAATTCTCAGGTGTGACATACTGGGATGAACGAGTAAGCACCATCTAATTACAATAAAAAGGACTTATAAGGATTCTTTTAAAGTAAGCAATCGTAGACAAGAAAATCTAATTATAATAGCAAGCATGTGATGTATTTCCTATGTTGCAATCCTAGTATTCCTCTAGGTGTTCTAAGCGTCATTCCTAATGTTGTCTAATTACCTTAAGTTCCTAATTGCAGGCATGCTTGGTACAATAACGTAACCAAACAATTTAGTCAGGACCTGCATGGGCCACCACTAAAAACATGTCACGACCCGCTACCCAAATTGTTGGGCTGGGCCGAGTCATGTCCAGCCTACGCTTGAGATAAAGCATAGTAAGTTGTTCTAAAGACAACAAGATAAGACTAAATGTGCTAACAGTTCTATAAGTAAATAAGAGTCATAAATGCTCCAAACACAAAAGTCGTCTCATATAGTAATAAGTCCAAGTACAAGTCTGAAATATAAAACTGGATACATGTCCAGTTACAAAATACGTAGTCTAATACATGACTACACTAAATATCCCAAGCAACTACGTAAACTAGACGAGTTTCCCCGTAGGTACATCCTCGTAAGGCAAAGCCTGGTCCTCGGCAGTATCTCCATAATATGGGTCACAGAGCAACTCCTCCTCAGTAAGGATACCTACAACGTTATCCTGTCAGGACGGGAGCAAGTACTAAATCTAACAAACATATAATACTGATTATGTGATGAAAAGAAATGACATATCATGTTTGTTCAGTTTTAGGTACATTTTATCATGGCAATAGATATTCATTTTAAAGTTTAAAACTATAGTAGGTGAGTGATCAGTCATTAGGTAATCATGATGTACAGCGGTACATATCAATTTTTTGAAGTGTACATATGTACACTTAACGACATCGGTGTACATCCATACACAAATGCGGGACCAGACATACGACACAGATACATATAGAATGTAACGGTGCTCGGTAAATACATACGAAGAAGGGGGTCATGATCACGTACACTACTAGCAGTTTCCCTTTAACCCGTTGTTAAACATGTGAGAGATATGAAAACTATCCTAAACATGGCAGAGACTGAAAGTAATACAACATGCAAAGTTTTAACTTGCTACCCCAAGGATCAGCATTTAACATGGTTGGTAAATCATAGTTTATTGCTATAACAGTATGTAAAGTTCATAGAAAGTACTTGCCTCTAGCAAAACAAAGCTGCGATAAAATGCTATAGATGCTTGGTAACTCGTCACTGTAGAAACAAATACATAAACTTAGTTTTTACACTAAGCTAAAACACTAAGACACTAATTGGTGCAACACGACTTGTGACTGGGCACCTAGCCAAAATGATAACTTTAGCATAGGAGACCAATGTGGGATGACACAATACTCAAACTAACTTTCTAGGGTCTTTACACTAGTGCGGGGTGAGGTCAAATATGACTAAAATACAAAACAACACAAAATGTTGCAAGTCGTAATTATTCAATAAATAAATCAACTGTATATTGTGTTCCAATAATTTTTGAGATAGACAAAAAGCTCAAATTTACATAAAATAAAGTACCAAAATGATCCTTGTTAATTATAGAAATTTATTATAATTTTTTTGGAATTTATTAACCAGTACCTATATTTTATAAAAATCAGTTTTCATAAGTACACAGAAAGTGAGTTCTGGTTTTATATGCCAAAACAGTGGCAAAACTATAAATTAAATACTGTAAAAATTATGATAAATTAGCTAAATTAACATAGTATCTAAATACTATTTTTCTAGAATTTTAACAGAAATTAATGTATTTTTAGAAATTCAAAAACAACATGGTACACAATTAAAATTAAATAATTAATTATCTGCGTATTTTGTCCATGTACATAATTTGAACCAGAGTTCAAATACTGTAATGCCTGTGGTTCGTATTACGTATTTCTGGAATACGTATACGTATTTATTCTTGTATTGCATGATTTCCTTGCTTAATTCCTTCTTGACTTGGCTTGGTTATTTCCTTGGGTTGGTTCGGCCTGGCTTGGTTTTGCTTGGGTTCATGATGAACTCTTGGATGAACCCCCTACCTACCACCACCATTTGTATTTATTAGCCCTCTTCATTCTCTCTCTTCATTTATCATATTTTTTTTTCTCATTTACTTCCTTACCAACCAGAGAGAGAAGAGAGAGGTCTAGGCAAGTGCAACTTGCTTCATGGAGGAACTCTGATTTTATTGCTCCATTCTCTTCTTTACTACATTCTAAAGCACTTTAGTATTTGACATTTCTCATTTCCATGGCTGGATTCTTGTAGATCTAAGTTTATTTTATTTTTAGATTTCTTGGGTTTTGATCTATTTAATCATGCTATTTCTGAGTTTTGATGGTTCCATGTTGTAGAGAATCTCGTTCTACCCCAGTTTGACCTATGGAAGTTCAGATTTGGGCTCCAGATGAAGATTTTATGGAGCTTGGAAGCTTGGGTTCATGGTGTTCTTCTTCTCTGAAATTTGGGAAAGAAGAACAGTGCTTGACTTGACCGCATGACAATTCATGCGGCAAGTGATTTAGCCGCATGACACTTTCAGCCGCAGGGACTGAGTCTCATTCTTAAACCGCATGAGGCCCTTGCTTCCCAGCCGCATAAGTCTGCCTTCATCCTTGGCCGCATGAATATGAATTGAACCTGACCGCATGAGTCCTCAGCTCCTTCTTGCCGCATGGAGTCCCACTTGCCTTCAGCCGCATATGTGCCTCTCTCCTTGAGCCGCATGAACTCTAGTACTTGCGGACCGCATAGGCTTGGTTCCCCGCTAGCCGCATGTGCCCCTACCCCGAGAGCCGTATGAGTCCAATTCATCCTGGCCGCATGGAGCCTTCCTTCCTGCTTGCCGCATGGGAGCTAGTCCTACTCCCAGCCGTATAGGTTCCTGTCCCTTCAGCCGCATATGTACCTTTCACTCTCAGCCGTATAAGTAGCCATGTTGACTTAACCGCATGCGCCTCCTTCTATACCCAGTCGCATGAACTCCACACTTCCGCTGGCCGCATGAGGTCCAACGTCTTGGAGCCGCATGCGCCTTTGCACTTCCAGCTGCATGCGCCTCCCTTGTCTTGGCCGCATGTGATTCAGTGACCCTGGCCGCATGCGCTCTCCTAATTGGGCCGCATGAGTCTCACCCTTCCTGACCGCATATGACTTAGCCGCATGACTCTTCTATAGCCCTGAATATTGATATTTTATTAGATATTTTACGTCCATTTTATATCCTTACGCCTTTTTTGTGAACTTGATAATCATGGATTTATTTAATATGTATGGAATGATACCTGACATGACCTGATAGTGACCCGTAGTGGTGCACTCTTGACAAGTAAACCTGACATGACCTGATAGTGGCCCGCCGTGGCGCACTCCTGACAAGTACACTTGACATGATAACCTGCCATGATATATCTTGAGAAGCTGTTGCGACGGCTACCTGACATGACATGACCTGTATAAATTACATGGACACCGTGGGCGATTGTGCTTGTACAAATAAACCAGTCCTGTCTTGCATCATGTCTAGGGAAGGACTCCTGAGTACCACGGCCAGGAGTACCTATTGAAATGGACTAAGGTTAATAACTGGATTAACACATTAGTCATGAAGAGATTTCCCAGCTACACGCAATCCCGTTACCTGGGCGCGCTTGGGATCTGTAGCCTGCCGTCGAGTAGGGCACATTTCCAGCACACTGTCATGTGTTGCACCTTTCAAGCCACTTAAGGGTACATGCATTTCCTGGACGGTGTACCCACTTGAATTCAACCCCTAATTTCGACCTGGGTAACCTGGATGGTCTGCAGGGCTTGTGGCTGTGGAATAATCTCACTGCATCTTGCTAGTAATTAGGCTTGTGACAACCCTAGTTAGTTAAAGTATCAAGCCGTAATCCTTGCTTGGCCGTGAAATGATTGGATGGAGTCTAACCAGTCTAGTCTTGTCCTGATCCTGCTCCAGATTGCTATATGACCTGAATGCCTGTATTTATTTTACCGATAAATGGTGAGAATTCCAAGTTCTGTTCAGACAAAGGGTTACAACCCCGGTCCTTGTTTGGTTTACGGGTTGTAACCTGGTAATCTGAATAGTTCTATGGTTATCTCGTCGTATATCATCCTGATGTATTTTTTTTTTATTTCCAGTTCTTACTTTTATTTATATCTTGTGCTGATTGCTGGTTTTAGTTCCTAAGTGAAGCTTCCTTTGTGGCACTTGCTCTTTCTGGGATCTGACCCAGCTGGTTTTGTATGGCCAGATTTCGGAGCACCTCTAGAGGATCCACCGCTTTTCCAGCCCGATGGTGAACACCAGACGTAACCCGGGCAACGAGTGGGTTTATTTTTGCTCTCCCACTTTATTGTAAAAATATTCTTTTGAGGCGTTTAGCCGACGAGCACCTGTTTAGCTCGATTGTATTTACTTACTGTCTGCCTACGGGCTGTAACATGATTGACAGATCCTAGGGTTGATCATGTATAACTAAACTCTTGCTAGTCCTAACATTTTGTAACGACTAGCTTCATGATCAGCTGAATATGTAATATTTGGGACGCCTTATTATTGTATATTTAATGATCATACATCTTGTAACATCTATTTATTTGCTTGTGATTGAGACAATAGGCTTGTTCATGACCATAGGAGACTGTTGGCTTGTAGTAAACCCTCATGTATCTAGACAGCCGTGACCGTATAGCGAGATGGAATCCATTTCAATATACGTAGCTGGCTATGTCTGCCCCCGCTCTCCAGTATTCTGGTTCTGGGGCGTGACATGGTTTAAGTGGTGGCCCATGCAGGTCTTGTAAATCAAGATATGTGAGGGTTTACCGAATAGATGTCTCAATCAGTATTCGTCCTTGATCTCTGCTCGTATCTTCTGAATCCCTGGATTCTTGTTCTGATCATATGCTTGTATCGTTGATCTGTCCTGGTCCTTCCTTATTGTTTCCTATGTCGTCTTCTTCAGCGGCATTGTTCGTGGTCCTGTCGATCAGCAAGGTGGAGCACCTTCCGCGGACCAGCAGCAACCCGGAGATCAAGCCCAGCATTCCGGAGTAGCCTCCAGAGTCGTGCCTTCTGGCGGAGAGCCCCCAGTCCAGCCAGTTCAGCCTGTCGAGCCTGATGATGGCACATTAGTAGGACTCGTCAGGACCTTGATAGCTTCTCAAGATCGTCGTAGAGATGCCTTGCAACAGGCAGTGACGGATGCCTTGACCAGAGGAGGTCATCAGGGTAACAGCACGGCCAACAGCTTCAAGCGCTTGAACCCTCCCTTCTTCGACGGTAGTGAAGATACGATCGCCGCAGATGCTTGGCTTCAGGACACAGAGGTGATTCTAGAAGCAGCCAGGATCCCAGAGAATGAAAAGGTAGCCGTGGTGCGCCTGCAGTTGTTAGATCTTGCCTGCAGCTGGTGGGCAGCTCAGGCCGTTGGATTAGCAGCACCCATTGCTTGGGCGGTGTTCAGAGAAAGATTCCAGACCAACTATTTTGATGCTGTAGCTTGGTATGATCTGCAGACCCGATTCACCAACTTGAAGCAAGGAGGCAGGACGGTCGATGGATATGCGGCCGAGTTTTCGAGACTTAGTCGGTTTGCTCCCACCTTGGTGGCAACCGAGTATGATAGAGCCCAACGATTCCAGCAAGGGCTTCACCTGGAGATTCTATTGGCAGTCGAGCAGTTTGAGCATCAGACTTTTGATACAGTCTTGAGAGCAGCCCGGAGGCATGAGTATACCTCCCAGAGGATTGTGGATAGGGTCGGAGGTCGGAAGAGATCTCACGGCCAGATGAATCAGTCTTCAGCCCCAGCCCCGGCAGCCAGGGCTTTGACTATTGGAGCTCCGAGGCGAGCGGCCTCCGTGACGTCGGTTCAGCATTCAACCCCGACGCACCCTCAGCAGCAGCAGAGGCAGAAGCAGTCTTCCGCAGTGGGATGTTCTCATTGTGGGAAGCCAGGCCATGTAGTGACAGAGTATCGTAGGGCACAGGGATTGTGTCTGGCTTGTGGAGCGCCAGACCATAGGGTTGGATCCTGCCCGAACAGGGGTGGTTCATCATCGTCCAACCTTTCTAGCTCTTCGGTGAGAGGACCAGCACCGGTCCAGCAGCAGCAGCAGTACCCATTGTCGAGGCCCTTGCCGCCTCAGTCCCAGATGTTCCAGCAGCAGAACCCCCAGCAGTATGTTCAAGCCCAAGCCTTGAGTCAGAATAGGCAGCGAGGATTCCAGCAGAGGGGACCAGCACCCCGAGGGCACGGTCAGGCTATGGTGATGACCGCAGAGGAAGGATTGGCACCAGGAGAGGTAGTGGCAGGTACTATTCTCGTCAACTCCTTTCCAGCTTCAGCTTTATTTGATTCTGGTGCATCGCATTCTTTTATGTCTGCACGATTCGCGACACGGATAGGATTGGTGCCCGAGTCATTATCAGTAAGGCTCAATATACTTACTGGTAACAGACTTGTGGGAGTAGATAGAGTGTTTTCCTCGTGTCGGATCGTAGTTAGCGGTAGAGAATTTCCCGCTAGATTGATAGAGTTCCCGATGGCCGATTATGATGTGGTCTTAGGGATGGATTGGTTGAGGAACCAGTATGCTAGGATAGACTGCCACATTGGCAGGGTTGTTTTTAGCATTCCAGGCGAGCCAGAATTTTCATTTTCCAGGGGCACAGTTGAGCCTTCTCCTCCAGTGTTACGGATGGCAGTAGCAGCAGTGCAGTTGCCCAGAATAGTGGATGAGTTCCCAGATGTTTTCCCAGAAGAGCTTCCAGGTGTGCCGCCAGAGCGGGAGATCGAGTTCACCATAGACTTGATTCCCGGAACAGCCCCAGTGTCAGAGAGAGTCTACAGGATGGCGCCTTCAGAATTGGAGATCTTGTACAAGATGATTGAAGAACTCAGAACTAAGGGATTCATTCGTGCAAGTGGATCGCCTTGGGGAGCCCCGATGCTTCTTGTGAAAAAGAAGGATGGTACGTCCAAGTTATGTGTTGATTATCGTACCTTGAACTCAGTGACAATCAAGAACAGATACCCTCTTTCGAGGATAGATGACTTGTTTGATCAACTCAAGGGGGCTTCAGTATTTTCGAAGATTGATTTGCGCTCAGGTTATCATCAGATCAGAGTCAGAGAGCAGGATATCCCAAAGATAGCTTTTATATCGAGATATAGGCATTGGGAGTTCCTTGTTATGCCTTTTGGAGCAACCAATGCGCCGGCAGTATTCATGGACCGCATGAATCGCATCTTCATGCCTTACTTGGATCAGTTTCTGATTGTGTTCTTGGATGACATCCTGGTCTACAGCAAGAGTGAGGCAGAGCATGAACAACATCTCAGAGTTGTTCTTCAGATCCTCAGAGAGCACCAGTTGTATGCCAAGTTCAGTAAATGCGAGTTCTGGCTCGATCGCATTTCGTACTTGGGTCATATCATCACCAGAGGAGGAGTAGAAGTGGATCCCCAGAAGATTGTGGCCATTGAGTCATGGCCAGTGCCCAGCACAGTTGCAGAGGTTCGTAGTTTTCTTGGATTGGCCGGCTACTACCGGCGGTTTATTTCGGATTTTGCTCGGATATCAGTGCCATTGACGCAGTTGACCCGCAAGGATGCGCAGTTTGCTTGGACAGCAGAGTGTCAGAGTTCTTTTGAGCAGTTGAAGCGAGGCCTGATAACAGCTCCTATTCTCACGCTTCCAGATGGAACCGGAGGATTCTCAGTATATTGTGATGCTTCAGGCAGAGGCTTAGGATGTGTTCTGATGCAGCATGGAAAGGTAATAGCTTATGCATCACGACAACTTCGTGATCATGAGAGGAATTACCCAACCCATGACTTGGAGCTGGCAGCAGTGGTGTTTGCACTTAAGTTGTGGAGGCACTACTTGTACGGAGACAGGGTAGAGATTTTCACCGACCACAAGAGCCTGAAGTATGTTTTCACCCAGAAGGATCTAAACATGCGTCAGAGGAGATGGCTGGAGCTTCTTGTGGATTATGATGTCAACCTGCAGTATCATCCTGGGAAGGCCAACGTTGTTGCAGATGCTTTAAGCAGGAGAGCCGGAGTTTATTTCCTAACAGCGCAACCAGAGCTGTTAGCAGATCTTCAGAGGATGGGTATTGAAGTTGTTCTCCCTTCCAGTGTAGCATTAATGGCCAGTACGCAAGTTCAGTCCACTATAGTTGAGAGGATCCGGATGGCGTAGTCAGCAGATTCCAAGCTTCAGCGACTCAGAGCAGAGTGTGAGGCAGGACGAAGACCAGAGTTGTGCATTCATGAGGATGGTACACTTCGACATGGTAAGCGTCTTTGTGTACCCAGCAGAGATATCAGGCAGGAGATCATGTCAGAGGCGCACAGTTCTCAGTATTCCATCCATCCTGGCAGTACGAAGATGTACCGAGATATCCGTCAGCACTTCTGGTGGAATGGCATGAAGCGGGAGATAGCTCCGTTTGTCTCTCGGTGTTTGGTTTGCCAACAAGTTAAAGCTGAACATCAGAGACCGGCTGGACTTCTTCAGCCCTTGCCGATTCCCGAATGGAAGTGGGAGCATGGATTTCGTGACCGGATTACCTAAATCCCCAGCTGGTAGAGATGTTATCTGGGTTATAGTTGATCGTCTCACGAAGGTGGCTCACTTTCTTCCATTCAGAGTTGGTCAGTCGACAGCTCAGCTAGCAGAGATGTACCTCAGGCAGATTGTCATGTTGCACGGAGTGCCAGTCAGTATCACCTCGGACCGAGATTCCAGATTTACGTCGCACTTTTGGCGTAGCTTGCAAGAGAGTTTGGGGACTCGCCTCCAGTTCAGTTCAGCGTATCATCCGCAGACAGATGGTCAGTCGGAGCGTACGATCCAGACTCTTGAAGACATGTTGCGGTCTTGCACACTTGACTTTGGTGGTTCGTGGGAAGATCACTTGCACCTGGTGGAATTCTCGTACAACAATAGTTTCCAGGCCAGTATCCAGATGGCACTGTTCGAGGCACTGTATGGTAGGAAGTGCAGATCCCCGTTAGCCTGGGATGATGTTGGAGAGAGACAGATGCTCGGTCCGGAAATGATCGCTCAGACAGTTGAAGTGGTCAGAAGAGTTCGAGATCATCTTCGAGTTGCCCAAGATCGCCAGCGCCATTGGGCCGATTCCCATCGGCGCCCTCTCGAGTTTTCGGTCGGCGATCATATATTCCTGAGGATTTCGCCTAACCGTGGCGTCATTCGTTTCGGCGTCCGGAGAAAGCTTAGTCCTAGGTATATAGGACCGTTTGACATTCTGGAGCGAGTAGGAGATGTGTCCTATCGTCTCGCTCTTCCGCCGTCGCTAAGCGAGGTGCATGACGTGTTCCATGTATCACAATTATGACGGTATATCCCAGACCCGAGTCATATCCTAGATCATTCGGAATTGGTTGTTGGTACCAACCTTTCGTATGAGGAGAGGCCCGTGTCTATATTGGACCGAAGAGAGAAGATCCTCAAGAATAAGACTATCAAGTTAGTCCGAGTTGCTTGGGGTCATCACTCTTTGGGTGAGTCAACATGGGAGCGTGAGGACGATATCCGATCGCGGTATCCCGACTTGTTTGACTCGTGAGGTATAATGTCTTTCTTATGCCTCATGCCTTCGATTCCTTGCTTGCATGATTGATTGTCTGCCTAGTTATAGCTTGCATGTGATTAATGTAGCTTGTCATTGCTCCTCTAGCCTCTTGATTAAATTCCGAGGACGGAATTCTTTTAAGGTGGGTAGAGTTGTAATGCCTGTGGTTCGTATTACGTATTTCTGGAATACGTGTACGTATTTATTCTTGTATTGTATGATTTTCTTGCTTAATTCCTTATTGGCTTGGCTTGATTATTTCCTTGGGTTGGTTCGGCCTGGCTTGGTTTTGCTTGGGTTCATGATGAACCCTTGGATGAACCCCCTACCTACCACCACCATTTGTATTTATTAGCCCTCTTCATTCTCTCTCTTCATTTATCATATTCTTCTTTCTCATTTACTTCCTTACCTACCAGAGAGAGAAGAGAGAGGTCTAGGCAAGTGCAACTTGCTTCATGGAGGAACTCTGATTTTATTGCTCCATTCTCTTCTTTACTACATTCTAAAGCACTTTAGTATTTGACATTTCTCATTTCCATGGCTGGATTCTTGTAGATCTAAGTTTATTTCATTTTCGGATTTCTTGGGTTTTGATCTATTTAATCCTGCTATTTCTGAGTTTTGATGGTTCCATGTTGTAGAGAATCTCGTTCTACCCTATTTTGACCTATGGAAGTTCGGATTTGGGCTCCAGATGAAGATTTTATGGAGCTTGGAAGCTTGGGTTCATGGTGTTCTTCTTCTCTGAAATTTGGGGAAGAAGAACAGTGCTTGACTTGACCGCATGACAATTCATGCGGCAAGTGATTTAGCCGCATGACACTTTCAGCCGCAGGGACTGAGTCTCATTCTTAAACCGCATGAGGCCCTTGCTTCCCAGCCGCATAAGTCTGCCTTCATCCTTGGCCGCATGAATATGAATTGAACCTGACCGCATGAGTCCTCAGTTCCTTCTTGCCGCATGGAGTCCCACTTGCCTTCAGCCGCATATGCGCCTCTCTCCTTGAGCCGCATGAACTCTAGTACTTGCGGACCGCATAGGCTTGGTTCCCCGCTAGCCGCATGTGCCCCTACCCCGAGAGCCGCATGAGTCCAATTCATCCTGGCCGCATGGAGCCTTCCTTCCTGCTTGCCGCATGGGAGCTAGTCCTACTCCCAGCCGCATAGGTTCCTGTCCCTTCAGCCGCATATGTACCTTTCACTCTCAGCCGTATAAGTAGCCATGTTAACTTAACCGCATGCGCCTCCTTCTATACCCAGTCGTATGAACTCCACACTTTCGCTGGCCGCATGAGGTCCAACGTCTTGGAGCCGCATGCGCCTTTGCACTTCCAACTGCATGTGCCTCCCTTGTCTTGGCCGCATGTGATTCAGTGACCCTGGCCGCATGCGCTCTTCTAATTGGGCCGCATGAGTCTCATCCTTCCCGACCGCATATGACTTAGCCGCATGACTCTTCTATAGCCCTGAATATTGATATTTTATTAGATATTTTACGTCCATTTTATATCCTTACGCCTTTTTTGTGAACTTGATAATCATGGATTTGTTTAATATATATGGAATGATACCTGACATGACCTGATAGTGACCCGTAGTGGTGCACTCTTGACAAGTAAACCTGACATGACCTGATAGTGGCCCGCCGTGGCGCACTCCTGACAAGTACACTTGACATGATAACCTGCCATAATATATCTTGAGAAGCTGTTGCGACGGCTACCTGACATGACATGACCTGTATAAATTACATAGACACCGTGGGCGATTGTGCTTGTACAAATAAACCAGTCCTGTCTTGCATCATGTCTAGGGAGGGACTCCTGAGTACCACGGCCAGGAGTACCTATTGAAATGGACTAAGGTTAATAACTAGATTAACACATTAGTTATGAAGAGATTTTCCAGCTACAGGCAATCCCGTTACCTGGGCGCGCTTGGGATTTGTAGCCTGCCGTCGAGTAGGGCACATTTCCAGCACACTGTCATGTGTTGCACCTTTCAAGCCACTTAAGGGTACATGCGTTTCCTGGACGGTGTACCCACTTGAATTCAACCCCTAATTTCGACCTGGGTAACCTGGATGGTCTGCAGGGCTTGTGGCTGTGGAATAATCTCACTGCATCTTGCTAGTAATTAGGCTTGTGACAACCCTAGTTAGTTAAAGTATCAAGCCGTAATCCTTGCTTGGCCGTGAAATGATTGGATGGAGTCTAACTAGTCTAGTCTTGTCCTGATCCTGCTCCAGATTGCTATATGACCTGAATGCCTGTATTTATTTTACCGATAAATGGTGAGAATTTCAAGTTCTGTTCAGACAAAGGGTTATAACCCCGGTCCTTGTTTGGTTTACGGGTTGTAACCTGGTAATCTGAATAGTTCCATGGTTATCTCGTCGTATATCATCCTGATGTGTTTTTTTTTATTTCCAGTTCTTACTTTTATTTATATCTTGTGCTGATTGCTGGTTTTAGTTCCTAAGTGAAGCTTCCTTTGTGGCACTTGCTCTTTCTGGGATCTGACCCAGCTGGTTTTGTATGGCCAGATTTCGGAGCAGCTCCAGAGGATCCACCGCTTTTCCAGCCCGATGGTGAACACCAGACGTAACCCGGGCAACGAGTGGGTTTATTTTTGCTCTCCCACTTTATTGTAAAAATATTCTTTTGAGGCATTTAGCCGACGAGCACCTGTTTAGCTCGATTGTATTTACTTACTGTCTGCCTACGAGCTGTAACATGATTGACAGATCCTAGGGTTGATCATGTATGACTAAACTCTTGCTAGTCCTAATATTTTGTAACGACTAGCTTCATGATCAGCTGAATATGTAATATTTGGGACGCCTTATTATTGTATATTTAATGATCATACATCTTGTAACATCTATTTATTTGCTTGTGATTGAGACAATAGGCTTGTTCATGACCATAGGAGACTGTTGGCTTGTAGTAAACCCTCATGTATCTAGACAGCCGTGACCGTATAGCGAGATGGAATCCATTTCAATATACGTAGCTGGCTATGTCTGCCCCCGCTCTCCAGTATTCTGGTTCTGGGGCGTGACAAATACAGGACCCAAGACCATGAATCAAGTCCAATATGACTTGTACAGATTTTGAATGTGTGAAAACATATTTGAGCCCAAATACCCATGCTAGGCTTGGACACCAAATGGTTGCAGTAATTAAAATACACAAAAATACAAAGTGGTAAAAGTACAAAATAAATATTAATATTTTAACAAGGTAAAATTATACATAGTAGTCATATAAATATGACAAGTATATTTACATATATTAAAGTATAATATATGTACAATATTACGTAAAGTATAAAGACTAAATAGTTATGTATACATATAAATACATATATAACATATATATATATATATATATATATATATATATATATATATATATATATATATAATATAATATAATATAATATATATATATATATATAACTAAAACAAAGAAAAGAAAAAGAAAAGAAAGAAAGAAAAAAAAATAAAACAAAACAGAGCCTAAGGCTCGAACTCGGACCAATGAGCGCGGGGGGGGGGGGGGGGGGGAGGGGTTTAAACTCGCGCGCTGACCAGTGGGCCAACTCGGGCTCACTGTTAGGAAAAGGTTTAGATTATATTTATTTAGGTTTTTAAGTTAAAATACGTATAACCCGATAAATCAAACCCTGTGTCCTGACAGTCAGGGACACAGGAGTCGCGTGTCTTAGGCTAGCACGACACGCACGAGCCTAATTTCACGTGTCCGAGTACTGGGTTAGGATCCTCGTGTCCGGGCGAACCACATACGTGTGTATGAGACACGTACGACACGTTTTCACACTGCTACTTACGTGTCCGGCGAGCTGGGAGGGTTTCGAGGGTACTGGATGGCGGAGGAGTTGACGTGGTCGCGGCGGAGTGGTGGCGCTAGACTCGCCTTGTCACGACGAACTCGTCGACGGTGGTGGTTAGTGGTGAAGGTCGCTGTGGAGGCGGCATCGAGTGTCGCCGGAGTTAGGGTTGCGGCGAGTTTCAAATGGGGGAAGAAATGGGTGGTGGTCGTTGGAGGTGGGTCGGGGTGGTGGTGGTTGGGTCGGGGTGTAACACCCAGTTTTCTAGATGAGGATAATTTTGAAATTTTATAATTATAATTATTATTTAATGATATTTATTTCATATTATAATTTTTAGTGATTTTTAAATTATTTTAAACTATTTAAATTCATGACTTGTGGTTTTGACGTTTTGCTAGTGAAACCCTAGAGACTATTTGACCTAGAGCCTAACCATGTGATTATGATATTTTAATGTTATTTTTGGCCTAAGGATATTTTTTCATTTGACCTCTTTGAATTATTTTGATATTATTTTATTATTTATGATACTGTTTTGGGGTTATTTGAGTCGGGTTCGAATTTCAACTCAATCCGACTTGAAACGGGGACCCGGGGGTAGTTTGACTCTAGTGGGACCCATACACTAGTTAGGCATGGCCCACATGATATTAATTTTAGTCCACATGATAGAAATATTTTAGTTAGAGGTTAGACTAATTATTATGGATAAGGTTAGTGTGATTAGAGACTTTAGAATGACTAATTTAGCCCCAACCAATTAGCCCTTTCCTAATACTCATAGAATAGGTTAGTAGGGGCTTTTGGACTTTTCCTAATAGGACAAAACCACCTTTATGGCCAGCCACAATAAGGATAGGGTTGAGCCTCCCATTTGTCATTATCCATCTATTTTTCTCTCTCTTGTTCTTTTCCAAATTCCTAGAGAGCAATCCCTAGCAATTTTTCCACCAAATCCTTCCATTTCACCACCAAATCTTCTTCTTTCCTTCTCCATTCTAGTCAAGGAGGAAGCTACCCAAGTTTGGGAGGATTCGGAGCTCGTTCGTGTCCTTTTGGAATCTCTACGTGTCGGTGTCGCTCCGGGAAGGTTTTTCTTCGATTCGATCTACCGGGAGGTATAAATCCCTTCTCCTTTTCATTTCCTCATGCATATAGGTCTATTTTGAACCCATAGGAATGACCCCCATGGTTGTATCTCCATTTGTGTCTATTTTGTGTCCATTTGGAGGTCATAGGAGTGTCCTTTGTGTTGTGGATGTGTTCATGTTACATATATAGATTTATATATATATATTGTAATGAGAGTGTATCTATATTTATATATGTAATAAATGGTTCATGATGATTATATAATCAAGTTTGTGAGTGTGGTTCCTCATATTATTATTGCTATTATTGTTGTGGATAATTAGGATATATATTGTGTATTCTTTTGGCTCAAACTATCTAAATCCGTCATGATTTTTATCCACGTTTTTAATTTCAGCCCTAACTTCGAAATGTCATAACTTCTAGCTCAAAGCTCGGTTTAATCTCCCATTTTTTTTAAAAGAAGCGTATTGAAGTTAGCTTTCCAAAAACATGTATTAATAGGCCTAATTCTTTTTGTAACTTTCTGGAGAATTATTTGAGTGTCAGCTATACGAAAGACAAACGCGTTCTCGGTGTTTTCGCGATTCCGGGAGTTTTCGGAAACGAAAATGCGATCCGTTTAAAGTTTCGGAAAGCTAACACATAATCTATAACATACTTTAATCATAGAGTTTAATTCATGCTGAGATGGTACAGTATTCATATTAGTAGGAGTTACTATTCGGCATATGCATTTTGTGCACCCTTGTGTGTAATATAATATTCTATTTGATTTTAACCCATGTTAATGTATATACATTATGTAACTAAATAGAGAATGCAAGCATGAGTAAATATTTAAATAAATGATGTATGAGGTGTAAGTATCCTATCTAATATAAGCATGTATAAGTATGGCTTGTAATGAATATGTAGGTTCCATAGTATGTAATGTATGGTGCATATAGTAGTGCAAGAGAATAAATGAATAATGAATGAATGCAAGCATGAATGTAATGTAATAATAGATGTAATGTATGCAATATACAAGTTAATGAGATGTAATGTTCTATGTTAACACAAATCCTATATTACCTCATGTACCCCCTTACACTATGTTGACACTATCACACTTGACATATTTTTCACTTACACTTTGACACTCTTTGATATTTATACACTATGTATGCCCATTTAACCCTCACTTGCCCCTTTGCCATGTTCACATACACACACATAGCCTCTTAAATAAGTATTTATGAATATAGTTAATTTAGCTATGTATGTATATTATATATATATTAGCATATTGTGTTGTAATATATAAGTTTATATAACCATTTGAAATGCCATGATTATAGACCTAATGTTGAATACTAATATATGCATGTTTATATATGTGTAGACATATATAGCTTAAAGTAATAGATTACCTAGTGTATATCCAATATAAATTCTTGCCTATTTAAGTATTGAATAATTGCATGCTATATAGAGTTGGGTGTATGTTGGCTTGTATAGCCTTGTATTGATGTGTGCTTGCTAGGATAGTCTTGGTTAGGCCTAGTAAGACTTACTGGGTTAGGACATAACCTAGTTTGACTAGTACAGTTGACCAGAGTTGACCAAGGGTTGACTTTGGCCTAGTTTGACCTAGATTCATGTAGAATGCATTGTAGTGCTTTATATTACCCTTTTGGACATGTTGTGACTTGTGCTGTTCTAATTAGGAACCAGATACCTCTCCTCGGACAGTATATTTACTTTGGACATTCAGACATCAGACGAGTATATTCTCTGACCGTTTCATACTTGTATGGATTTACATTCTTGCTCTAGATTACTGTACTTGATGCTGATACGACTGTTATCACGGATTGGTACTATATAGATCTTCTTTTGAGATGTTATCTCCTTGTATTCACTAAATACATATTGTGACGTGCGTTTTACTTCCATATTGTATTTATTGAATACCCATATCCTTGTATACTTATTGTGCATATTGTACTCTCATTATCACATGAGCCCCAGGGATAGACCATTGTACACTATTGTATAACATTGTACATCTATTATATAACATTGTACACTATTGTATAAGATAACGTAACTGGAGTAGATCCTTGTGTATTGATTGGAGAGGGGGAGTAGAATTGGTTATGTACTCAAATCCTATTGTACAACATTGTATAACTATTGTATATGTCTATTGTACACCCACGTACAATGGAGTTACCATTATATTTTCCTAGCCCGTTTACATAACCAGATTGTACTCTAAATCACATGTTCCTTACAGTTCTTACTTATCATATTTAGATATTTCCTGTTATTAAATCTCTACTGTTTTCTATACATTTTTCTTTCAGTGTTTCATGTACTTTACTCTATTGCATGCTTTATATTTTCTAACTCGATATGAACTGCGTGAGATGTTTTGTGCTCCCTTCCGTCCTGACTGGACCTGTTGATAAATTTTACAGATAGCCTGGAGGTGCCTGCTAGCCTAGAGGAGACACATTAGAGGTTGTTTAGGTAGTTATTTCATTTTGTCTGGAGTTGTATTTTACTTTATGGATTACTGTATTAAGTTTTGAGATGTATTTATGGGTTTATGTATCATAGACACTTAGACTTCTATCTCCTATATCTCTTTTGGATTTCATGTTTTATTTATCTTTATCATGCTCTACCTTAGATGTGATTGAGACTGTATCTGCTATGTCACCCACATTCGGGGAGTATAAACTGTTTAGTCTTATACTGTTATATGCATTGAGACCTAGGACAGCGTTCTACCGCCGACACTGCGGCGTAGGCTGGGCGTTGTTACGTTCTCGTGCCCTAACTCTAGGGTGCGGGTCGTGACACGTTTTTAGTGGTGGCCCATGCAGGTCGAGTTTATGTAGTGGTATTCGAACTAGAGTACCACTACAGCCTGCACTAGGAATAGGATATATTTTGAAGATACTCAATCACAGTTAGGAACCCTTGAGAGATTCCTGGGACGACCCTTGAGAATCTTGTTTAACTCCAATTTGAAAACTCTTTTCTTTTTTTTCTTGATTTGATTTATCTTTACTTTCTGCTATTGAATTTGATTTTGATGGATTATTATTGAATTTGAGTTTGTATTTATTGATTTTGATGAAGATTGTTGAAATTTGAATCTTGATGTTAGCTGTAGCATCCGAGTTTGTAGTTATATGATTTGAAGGATTTTGTTCATTTCTGAATTTTGATGTTCGTTGATAAATTTGATTTTTTTTTATTCATTGTTGATTTAATTTAATTTTTGGCAAGATGAAATTATATGGGCTAGGTCATCTAAGTTATGGAAATCTTGTCTTATATAGTCACATTAGCCAGCATGGTGAGGACATATAGCCTAATTTTGGATATATTTCTCGGGTGTGGAAATTTAAGGTTTTCGCAGCCAAGCTAGCGGCATCGCAAAAATATTAAATACCATGATTCTAGAGGTATGTGCATAAGTCAAGGACTCTGTGATTATCGTAGCCTTGCTCACTAGTATGACGAGGATTTAGAGTACCATAATTTTGGATAGACGCATATGATTATCAGATTGTACCTTAAATATTTTTGAACATGTTTTTTCTACTTTTGTTTCAGTTATTCAAAAAAAAAGAGAAGGAATTATTTTTGTTTTGTTTCTCATTGTTTACTTAGGATGTAGCTTTAGCTATTTTTTTAAACCTTGTGTAATTTCTTACAAAAATTTATTTCTTCTTAATACAATAAACCAATAATTTTGCTAGGCCTTATTTTGGATTTGGTATTATAATTCTTGTTTCAAAAAAAAAATGGGTCCCTCTTTTAAATAGATAAGCAGAACAGATTCTATTATCATTCTTTTCCTGCCAATATTTTTACTACCATCATTCCTTGTCTTATATACCTGTCCTGATTATATCAATTCCCTGTCTCATATATAATTCTGTCAGCTATACCTTGAAAACTCTTGAATCTTTATATCATTTTTTATCTGAGAAATGTTGAGGAAGTGATATAAATTATCTAGTTCGGAAATGATGTAATTGGTTATCATATGATAATTTTGTAGGAATCAGAGTGTTGGATGTCAAATATGAAAAATTTGAAATGGAGATGTGGTAAAGGTTTAAAATGAAATCGAGGGATAAATGTTATCAATTTAGAAACAATCACAGAAAGTGGGTTATAAATAATTCATGGATGTATTTCAAAACTAATGAGGATGTTTAAGGTCAACCTAGTTTTGAGAACTTAAAAATCTTTGTTATTGATTCTTGGGAACTATTACAAGGCTATGTATAAATTTAAAGATGGAAAGGAGAATTTAAATCGAATAAAATAATTATGCAAAATTGAACAAGATATTGTAAGATGGTGACTAGAGACAGAGAGAACACAAGGATTTTACGTTATAGAAATTATTTTAGATGATTGGAAGAAAATTGTAGAATTCAAAAAAAAATATTTGAAGGTGAACGTTGAAGAAAATATGAAGGTTGATTTATAAAAAAAGAATAAATTTTGTATGACATAGTGGTATTGGAGTTTAGTGAATACGAGACTCGATTTAAACAAGTCCAAGGATTCCATAAACTGGATTTAGAGGTTTTGGATCTAATTTAAAACGAGGTAAAGGAATTTGAAATTTTGATTAAATGAATAAGTGTTGACTCCTAAAAAGAGGGGTATGTTTCGTGGAAAATGTTTTGGAACTTAAAGATTTTGTCTATGGTGATTGTGGTAAAGGTTTAGATGACTGAAGGTTATAAAATTTCGATGATAGTTATATAGAGGTTGATTTTCATATTGGGACTTGTGAGAAAAAAAAAAGAATATGGTTTAGCAAATGATAAACTGATAGTATTAGAGAGGGATGATTTGCTGACTTCGTATGAAATCTTTTCCTGTTTTCTCTAAAGGGTGTTTTTTCAATATCATTGAATCCTAGTTTCCTTAATCCGACCAAATCAACTTCGATTATCTTTTCTTATCATATTTATATCTTGGGTTGTACTTAATTGAATTAAATTTGATTGTGACCTGAATCTCTATCCTTGTATGCTCGATCTCAGACTTTGTTGAACCTGTCCTCCATATTGCCTAAATCTTGATTTCCTCCAATTTGATCAACTTAGATCGTATCAAGACTAAATATTCTTAATACGTATTGTGATTGGAAATTTTCCATGGAATTGGCTTTTATTCCTTAACTTTGATTTTGATTTTTTTTTTCTGAACCCTTTAAAGATAATGGGTAGTTACTTTTCTTTACTTTTATGATAAGTATCAGTTTTCATATAGGATGGTAGACTGCCTTACAGTTTTGATGGTTTGTTGTTTTTGTAACTTTTGTTTAGCACCCTAGATTGCTTGTGTGTTTTGATACCCTATGACCGTTTTGGTTTAGCATGACTAGAATACCTAGATGAGACTTTCACTACCACCGTATGCCATGACCATGTATGTCGTCCTTTGATGGTATGATTTATTTAAGTTCTGAGATTTGATTGTGGGGGTTTGACCTAGAAGGATTACGAACATTTTAATTTCGAGGACGAAATTTTTATAAGGTGGGTAGGATTGTAACACCCAGTTTTCTAGATGAGGGTAATTTTGAAATTTTATAATTATAATTATTATTTAATGATATTTATTTCATATTATAATTTTTAGTGATTTTTAAATTATTTTAAACTATTTAAATTCATGACTTGTGGTTTTGACGTTTTGCTAGTGAAACCCTAGAGACTGTTTGACCTAGAGCCTAACCTGTGATTATGATATTTTAATGTTATTTTTGGCCTAAGGATATTTTTGCATTTGAACTCTTTGAATTATTTTGATATTATTTTATTATTTATGATACTGTTTTGGGGTTATTTGAGTCGGGTTCGAATTTCAACTCAATCCGACTTGAAACGGGGACCCGGGGGTAGTTTGACTCTAGTAGGACCCACACACTAGTTAGGCATGGCCCACATGATATTAATTTTAGTCCACATGATAGAAATATTTTAGTTAGAGGTTAGACTAATTATTATGGATAAGGTTAGTGTGATTAGAGACTTTAGAATGACTAATTTAGCCCCAACCAATTAGCCCTTTCCTAATACTCATAGAATAGGTTAGTAGGGGCTTTTGGACTTTTCCTAATAGGACAAAACCACCTTTATGGCCAGCCACAATAAGGATAGGGTTGAGCCTCCCATTTGTCATTATCCATCTATTTTTCTCTCTCTTGTTCTTCCCCAAATTCCTAGAGAGCAATCCCTAGCAATTTCTCCACCAAATCCTTCCATTTCACCACCAAATCTTCTTCTTTCCTTCTCCATTCTAGTCAAGGAGGAAGCTACCCAAGTTTGGGAGGATTCGGAGCTCGTTCGTGTCCTTTTGGAATCTCTACGTGTCGGTGTCGCTCCGGGAAGGTTTTTCTTCGATTCGATCTACCGGGAGGTATAAATCCTTTCTCCTTTTCATTTCCTCATGCATATAGGTCTTATTTGAACCCATAGGAATGACCCCCATGGTTGTATCTCCATTTGTGTCTATTTTGTGTCCATTTGGAGGTCATAGGAGTGTCCTTTGTGTTGTGGATGTGTTCATGTTACATATATAGATTTATATATATATATTGTAATGAGAGTGTATCTATATTTATATATGTAATAAATGGTTCATGATGATTATATAATCAAGTTTGTGAGTGTGGTTCCTCATATTATTATTGCTATTATTGTTGTGGATAATTAGGATATATATTGTGTATTCTTTTGGCTCAAACTATCTAAATCCGTCATGATTTTTATCCACGTTTTTAATTTCAGCCCTAACTTCGAAATGTCATAACTTCTAGCTCAAAGCTCGGTTTAATCTCCCGTTTTTTTAAAAGAAGCGTATTGAAGTTAGCTTTCCAAAAACATGTATTAATAGGCCTAATTCTTTCTGTAACTTTCTGGAGAATTATTTGAGTGTCAGCTGTACGAAAGACAAACGCGTTCTCGGTGTTTTCACGATTCCGGGAGTTTTCGGAAACGAAAACGCGATCCGTTTAAAGTTTCGGAAAGCTAACACATAGATCTATAACATACTTTAATCATAGAGTTTAATTCATGCTGAGATGGTACAGTATTCATATTAGTAGGAGTTACTATTCGGCATATGCATTTTGTGCACCCTTGTGTGTAATATAATGTTCTATTTGATTTTAACCCATGTTAATGTATATACATTATGTAACTAAATAGAGAATGCAAGCATGAATAAATGTTTAAATAAATGATGTATGAGGTATAAGTATCCTATCTAATGTAAGCATGTATAAGTATGGCTTGTAATGAATATGTAGGTTCCATAGTATGTAATGTATGGTGCATATAGTAGTGCAAGAGAATAAATGAATAATGAATGAATGCAAGCATGAATATAATGTAATAATAGATGTAATGTATGCAATATACAAGTTAATGAGATGTAATGTTCTATGTTAACACAAATCCTATATTACCTCATGTACCCCCTTACACTATGTTGACACTATCACACTTGACACATTTTTCACTTACACTTTGACACTCTTTGATATTTATACACTATGTATGCCCATTTAACCCTCACTTGCCCCTTTGCCATGTTCACATACACACACATAGCCTCTTAAATAAGTATTTATGAATATAGTTAACTTAGCTATGTATGTATATTATATATATGTTAGCATATTGTGTTGTAATATATAAGTTTATATAACCATTTGAAATGCCATGATTATAGACCTAATGTTGAATACTAATATATGCATGTTTATATATGTGTAGACATATATAGCTTAAAGTAATAGATTACCTAGTGTATATCCAATATGAATTCTTGCCTATTTGAGTATTGAATAATTGCATGCTATATAGAGTTGGGTGTATGTTGGCTTGTATAGCCTTGTGTGAAACCCGTATTTTTAGTTTACTTCTAATTTTTTTTATTTGCTAAATAAAATTTTGTTAGCAATAAATTTTTTTTTCTTTAGAATAATGTTAGATGTTAATAATATTTATTTAAGAGTAAATTATTTTCCAAATAGTTAAACTTGGATTTTTGGCATGTCAGCCCGGACTTGAACCCAAATTTGAACATAAAATATTTTTATAAATTGTACAAAAATTTTCTAAATAATATTTCCTTTAAAAATATTTTTAGTTGTCTAAAATTTTCCTAGCCCAAAGCCTTTAAATTTTATTGAAACCCATTGCTTTGGCCATTAGTTTCAATCCTGGCCCAGACTCATTATTTTTCTAAAGTCCAATTGGACCTAACCCAAGCCAATTATAGGCTAACCTATAAATCTTGAATGGGTTTCAAACCCATTCGTATGTCTCAACCCATTAAGTCTATACTTACTCTTGGTATTGAATGACATATATTAAGTGTCTGATGAAGAAAACATTCAATAGCCTTTTCATTCTCCTTTAGTGTTGGGTGCTGTGAGTGGCCTTTGTGAACCGAAGAAGTTTTCTTCTTCTTCCCCACCCGTCGACCCCCTCGCCTTCCATAACCGGCCGACCATCAAGCCATGGTGGCTCTCCATCTTCTTAAAAGGTAACCTTCACTACCTATTTCCTATAAAAGGGGCTTTTCCCCATCATTTTTTTCCACACCATCACCATCTTCTTCATCCTCTTTCCAAATCAACTATTTTCCGGCGATCCCCTTCTCGATCCTCCCCGGCGAACCACTGGCCGAGTTTTCCCGAGGCCGACGCCCTTTCCAGCGCGACCGAGCCGCTTCCCGGCGCTCCCGTCGACCCGCGCGACCCCGCGTCACCGCCGCCCGCGCCCGACCGGCGACTGCCGCCGTCCACCGCCGGCACCCCGCGTGGCCTTCGTCCGTCGACCCTTTGCTCGCCCCTGTCCATGTCCAGCACTGTCCGTTTTGCCGTTCGGTTCCGCGACCCAAATTCGGGATTTCCTTCGACTTCGGTTTTGGGTATAATTTCTGGAACTCTATTTTCCTTTCTGTCGATGATGAATTCTCTGGTCCCCGAATCCAGCTGGATTTCGGTTCGGCAACGTAAATTTTACATTGCAATTTCTGTTCTTTCTGAAATTTTCGGAAAGTCGGGTTTCCGAGAACCTTTTCGAAAGGAACTCTGGAGAATGATTATTTTCTGGGTTTTCCTATTCGTAGGCTAATTCTCGGAATTTCCGAAGGAAATACGGGAAATTTTTGTATTGGATTTTTGGTAAAATTATGTTACTTTTATGTTCTGTTGATAGCTATTGTTCTCTTTAGCTATATGAATGTTCTGTTAGTATTTGGATTTCTTTGGTGAAAGTTGAAAATTGGTTATTCTTTTGGGTCATACGGATATGCTGGATTTTGGGTTCTATTGCTGGATTGGGTTCTGTATAGTTTGTTGAGATGGGTTTTGGAAAAAAAAAATATAATATTTTGAGGGATAAAAATATAAATTGGAGTTTTGGGATTATTTTTGCAGGTATCGGAGCAAATTCCCAGTTTTTGGGTTGACCAAAAACAGAGGGAATGCTGCCGAAATTTTTGGGAAATTATTTAATGATTTTTAAAATGATTTTTGGTAAAATATTATTTTAATAATATTGGGCGACGACCTTAACGGTCACTGGGCCCCAACGAAATGCAAACGCACCGGTTCGACCGGACGTTGAGGCAGAGTAGTTGAAAATAAAGTTTGGACCAGAGTCTGAGACTTATAATTTTCTTTAAATATTATTTTGGAATTTATTGGTTTTTGATTGTAGATAATCTCGGGACTAACCTGTTTTCTCTTATTTAATTTGTAATTAAATTTGTAAGAGCATAAGCCCAGTTTCTATTAAGTGGTCTGTAATATTGTAATGTAGCGTTTTTATTTTATTTTCTGGGATTGTGGTAAGCGTAGGAAAAATCAAAGATATTATAAACTCATGATTTTCTCATTTTTAAGGAAAAGAAAATTATTTCTTTATATTTTTTTTTGTCAAAGTTTTCAAATGAATATATATACCAAGTTTTTACGTAATTTGATAAAAGCAAGTTTTTACCCAAAAACCAAAGTAAATTGAATTTCTTAACTTCAACAAACTAGTAAACGCTGTGATGTTGTGTATGTTAAACTAACAACTAAAATTGACTAGGAAAGACAAATAGAGATGGTAACTAGATATTTTTAGAGTTTGTTTCTGAGACAAATTCCCGAAATGTAGGATTTCGAGGAAGTTCCTGACCTACAATTCCGAAGTACCGATCTTCCAGTCTGAACATTTAAGGCAAGTACAGTTGTGATTATTTGCAATTTAATTAGTAATAGTAATCTTGCATGCTTAAACCACATTACTACACGGAACTCTCTCCTAGAGTATTGATTGTTATTGTCTCATTGATTGAATCTAATTGACTCGGGATATTGGGGGAGTAGTGTAGCATCTATGACCAATACCCTAAAACTTTTAGTCTAAGGATTGTACGAGCTTACCCCTCTCACACACGGGGATAGGCCGGACCATATCAGTGAATCATCCCAAACCGGTCATAGTCGTTACTTACTCAAATCACATGTTTTCAATTGTAGAACTGTTAGAAAATATTGCATTTCTAAATTGTTTATAATTGCAAATTGCTAATTATTAGTTGAAATGTAGATTTTCATAATTGTACTTTGCTCCCTCCTGACTGGAGACAACATTTTAGGAATTACTGAGGACCTGGAGATGCTGATCAATAGCTATTATGATCCTGACTTGTACCCGGCGGTACTTCCAGCTGATGATGATGTTGTGGCGTCTCCATAGATGCTACTTTTGTTGAGAGTTTATTTTGTTTCTTTGTTATTTCAAATTATGAATCCTTGTATCAAAAACAAGTATTTAAATAATCGTTTAATTAAATGTTGTGGCAATTATAGTTTCAAATGTTGTTGAATTGTACCTGCATATGGAATACAGCTTACTGCCGCCGTCTCATCAACGGTGCAGGCTGGACATGATCCGAGTCGACCCAAGAATTTGGGATCGGGTCGTGACATGTTTTTAGTGGTGGCCCATGCAGGTCTACTAAATCAACAATTTAGGAAAACTAGAAACAATTAGGAACACTAGAACATCAAAATTGCCACAACATAGGACCGATTTATATATGATAAATATTTTTATTATAGACTGGTAGGTTACCTTGCTTATGCTTGCATCCTAAACCTTCCAGAGAATGACCACTGACAAAACCAACTCTGCTGGAGATGTGGTATCATCTCCGGATCGAACCCCGCCTCTTCAGTCAAGTCAGAGCTTTTCACCCAACCAGCTGATTGATCATCCTCACCAATCATCCAGTGAAGTTTTCCCCACACTGGCAAATCCTACCTCTCCTCTAACTGGGTTACTTTTCTTTGAGGAAGTACCCACTCATGTTGCTTCACCAGTACCAGAGAACACCTCTCAGATGGTTGCTCTATTTCAAGAAATCCTAGAGTATCAGAAGATTCAAGCTGAACAGATGGATATCTCGAGAGAAGTCATGAAGAATATCAACGACGCAACCTTAGCCATTTTAAACCAAGTTGGAGCGGAACCTCGTCCTAGGAGGGATACCCATGAGAATAGAAGATATTTGGGCCCTGTCCGACAACCATATTGTAAGAAGCTTTTGGCTTGTGCCTACTGTAAGAGACCTGGTCACCAAGCCAACATTTGTCGCAAGAGATTAAGGCAATGTTTGGTGTGTGGATCTGCTGAACATCAAGTTAAGGACTGCCTCTTATCTTATCATCGTATCGGAGAGTCTATTATGCCACAACCTCAGGACTCTATCCAACAGACTGTAGGAAGGGATGAAGCAGAATCAAGGATCATAGAAGAGGAAGAAAATGGAGATGCCCAAGCAAGAACCAGAACCATGAAGAATAGTACTTAGGACTGCTGAGTAGTATTATCTATTAAGAAGCTGTAACAAGATGTCCCTAGATCAATTATGAGAGTTTTGTTGTAATTCTCTTATATGAATAAAAATCTTAGTTACATCTTCATGATAGAAGTTTTCCCTAATAGTTTCTGGATTACCCTATGCATAGAAATATTCCATTAACCTAGTACCTAGCTCCTTCCCTATGACTAAGTGATACTATAGAATCGACCTGAAGGAAGCCAAGGAAATGAAGGATTAGATCAATGGACTAAAGGTGTTGGGTTTCATATAAGACGGAGCTTCACTCTAAGAAGCATCAGTCTTGTTTGTATCCAAGAAGGATAAAACAAAATGGATGAGAGTAGACTATCAGGGCACTGAAGAATTACTTTTTCTCGACTGATGATCTATCCAAGTTGAGTGAACTTAAGGGTTTTCGGAGATTAACTTAAGAACTGACTACCATCAGATTAAGATCATGAAGGAGTACATTCTCAAGACGACATTCAACACCAAATACTGGTAGTTGAATTTTTGGATCATGTCTCTTGGAATGATGAATACTCATGTTGTGTTCATGAATCTCATGAACAGAGTCTTTTTATGAGTAATTGAATCAGTTTGTTGTCTTTTCTTTAGATAACAAAAATCTGATATACTCAAGGACTGAAGAAGAACATGAAGAGCATCTGAGAAATTTCTAGGAACTTTGAAGAAGTTTTTGGTAAGCTATCAAGACATGAATTTTCTTAGACAATGTGGTTTTTTGCCATAATGTCACAAGAGAAGAAAATTTGATAGACTCTAGATAGATAGCCGCTGTGGAGAAGTCGTATATCTAAGTTCAATGGTTTCTTGGGCTTGATGGGATACTACTGGAATCTGTGTAGGAATTCGCCAAGATTGCTGAGTCGATGATGAAGCTGACTCGAAAGAATGAAGAGTTTGTCTGGACGCATTTAAGAAGCTGTAGAAGAAGCTTACCAATCCTTGCGCTACCCGCAGGATCCGGTGGTTTCACCATCTACAGAGATGTCTCAGGAAAAAGACTGGGTTGTATTCTTCAACAACATGGGAAAATAATTGTCTACATATCTAGGCAATTACGGACTCATGAGAAGAACTATCCCACACATAATTCGGAACTTGTTGTAAGTATCCTTGCTTTAAGGCTATGGAATTATTATGGAAAGGGAGTAAAATTATATACGGACTATAAAAGTCTGAAATATATTTCTACTCAGAAAGAGCGGAATATTGGGTAAACGAAGACGATTGAAGCTGATATCGATGGTTTAACCAAGAAGCGGCACCTAGACATCAGGAAGTTGGGCTGGAGAGCATACTGTCTGAAGATAGAAGGATGGAACTAGATGCTGATTCAGTGTCAATAAAGCTGCAAGTGAGCTCGAGTCTGAAGAACAAAGTCAAGAAGACGCAGTTTCAAGACAAGGCACTTGTAAACTTAGAGATCAAGTGTTGACAGGAACATTTGGGAGTTTCTTTATTGCCAACGATGGAGCTTTTGAAGAATGGTACGAGGTTGTATACCTTCTGGTGAACTAAGAAGCGCAGTATCCCACACACTCTAACCAGATGTATCGGGATGTGTGTACCATTAAATGGTGTTATGTAATGAAGAAGGACAAATTCCAAGAATGAGGTTAGGTATTCTGTCAACATGTGGAAATTAGCAAGATTCCTGCAGACGCTGGATATTTCGGAGTAGAAGTAGGAACACATAAATGGACCTTGTGTTAGGATTACTTTGTTCCTAAGGAGAGAAGATCACCAATTGGATTTTGTGTACTGACTGACCAAGTCAGTTCATTATGAAGTTGCTTTATTCACGAAAGAGTTGGCGGCAATGTGCAAGAGACACATCTACCGGATTCATGAAGTTCCAACTGACAGACAATCAAAGAAGTCAATCTAGACGTTTGAAGACATGCTGAAGAATCTTGCCTCCTGGAATCTGGAGGATCTTGGAAAGATCAATTATCTTTGGTAGAGTTTTCTTACAATAAATACCCAGTTAGCATCAGTATAACATCATTGAAGTTTTGGATGTAGTTTTCGTACATAACTTGCATAGGACGTTGTAGAAGAAAGAATACTGTTAGATCCAGAGAGAGTAACTGGCGCAGCAGAGGAAGTGAAGATGATCAGAGACAAGCTATGATAAACAGAAGCACTGGGCAGACAACAGTTGTCAACCACTGGAATTTGTAGAAGAAGGCAGTGTCAGAGAAACCAGTAACAAGCATAGTCAGAGGTGAGATGAAGATCAGGCAAAGTTGAATCATTATTCCTATTTCTTTCCATACTCATCTGTTTCATTTTCAAATTTGACATTATGCTTGTTAGCCTAGTTTTGCGAGCTATTCCTTTTTCAAGCTTGATCATGACATTATCTTATTGGAGGCCTCCATTAATATATTGTCTAATCAGAACCGGTGCAATGATGGTCTGATCAACCTCATACACTTTGGTTCGCTTTATATTTTATTTTGTCCCTAAATTGTCTCATCCATGATTACCTTTAAAAATTCCTATTGTTTGAACCTGAATTGAACACCATACTCGTGTCTAATTGAATTGTGGGAATCCTGTCCTACCTGTCCTTAAATTTCGAGGACGAAATTTTCTAAGGAGGGAAGGTTGTGAAACCCGTATTTTTAGTTTACTTCTAATTTTTTTTATTTGCTAAATAAAATTTTGTTAGCAATAAATTTTTTTTTCTTTAGAATAATGTTAGATGTTAATAATATTTATTTAAGAGTAAATTATTTTCCAAATAGTTAAACTTGGATTTTTGGCATGTCAGCCCGGACTTGAACCCAAATTTGAACATAAAATATTTTTATAAATTGTACAAAAATTTTCTAAATAATATTTCCTTTAAAAATATTTTTAGTTGTCTAAAATTTTCCTAGCCCAAAGCCTTTAAATTTTATTGAAACCCATTGCTTTGGCCATTAGTTTCAATCCTGGCCCAGACTCATTATTTTTCTAAAGTCCAATTGGACCTAACCCAAGCCAATTATAGGCTAACCTATAAATCTTGAATGGGTTTCAAACCCATTCGTATGTCTCAACCCATTAAGTCTATACTTACTCTTGGTATTGAATGACATATATTAAGTGTCTGATGAAGAAAACATTCAATAGCCTTTTCATTCTCCTTTAGTGTTGGGTGCTGTGAGTGGCCTTTGTGAACCGAAGAAGTTTTCTTCTTCTTCCCTACCCGTCGACCCCCTCGCCTTCCATAACCGGCCGACCATCAAGCCATGGTGGCTCTCCATCTTCTTAAAAGGTAACCTTCACTACCTATTTCCTATAAAAGGGGCTTTTCCCCATCATTTTTTTCCACACCATCACCATCTTCTTCATCCTCTTTCCAAATCAACTATTTTCCGGCGATCCCCTTCTCGATCCTCCCCGGCGAACCACTGGCCGAGTTTTCCCGAGGCCGACGCCCTTTCCAGCGCGACCGAGCCGCTTCCCGGCGCTCCCGTCGACCCGCGCGGCCCCGCGTCACCGCCGCCCGC
Source organism: Iris pallida (assembly GCA_029216955.1). Lineage (NCBI taxonomy): Eukaryota > Viridiplantae > Streptophyta > Magnoliopsida > Asparagales > Iridaceae > Iris > Iris pallida. The sequence goes on from JANAVB010028397.1 coordinate 11,472,941, forward strand.
GCCCGACCGGCGACTGCCGCCGTCCACCGCCGGCACCCCGCGTGGCCTTCGTCCGTCGACCCTTTGCTCGCCCCTGTCCATGTCCAGCACTGTCCGTTTTGCCGTTCGGTTCCGCGACCCAAATTCGGGATTTCCTTCGACTTCGGTTTTGGGTATAATTTCTGGAACTCTATTTTCCTTTCTGTCGATGATGAATTCTCTGGTCCCCGAATCCAGCTGGATTTCGGTTCGGCAACGTAAATTTTACATTGCAATTTCTGTTCTTTCCGAAATTTTCGGAAAGTCGGGTTTCCGAGAACCTTTTCGAAAGGAACTCTGGAGAATGATTATTTTCTGGGTTTTCCTATTCGTAGGCTAATTCTCGGAATTTCCGAAGGAAATACGGGAAATTTTTGTATTGGATTTTTGGTGAAATTATGTTACTTTTATGTTCTGTTGATAGCTATTGTTCTCTTTAGCTATATGAATGTTCTGTTAGTATTTGGATTTCTTTGGTGAAAGTTGAAAATTGGTTATTCTTTTGGGTCATACGGATATGCTGGATTTTGGGTTCTATTGCTGGATTGGGTTCTGTATAGTTTGTTGAGATGGGTTTTGGAAAAAAAATATATAATATTTTGAGGGATAAAAATATAAATTGGAGTTTTGGGATTATTTTTGCAGGTATCGGAGCAAATTCCCAGTTTTTGGGTTGACCAAAAACAGAGGGAATGCTGCCGAAATTTTCGAGAAATTATTTAATGATTTTTAAAATGATTTTTGGTAAAATATTATTTTAATAATATTGGGCGACGACCTTAACGGTCACTGGGCCCCAACGAAATGCAAACGCACCGGTTCGACCGGACGTTGAGGCAGAGTAGTTGAAAATAAAGTTTGGACCAGAGTCTGAGACTTATAATTTTCTTTAAATATTATTTTGGAATTTATTGGTTTTTGATTGTAGATAATCTCGGGACTAACCTGTTTTCTCTTATTTAATTTGTAATTAAATTTGTAAGAGCATAAGCCCAGTTTCTATTAAGTGGTCTGTAATATTGTAATGTAGCGTTTTTATTTTATTTTCTGGGATTGTGGTAAGCGTAGGAAAAATCAAAGATATTATAAACTCATGATTTTCTCATTTTTAAGGAAAAGAAAATTATTTCTTTATATTTTTTTTTTGTCAAAGTTTTCAAATGAATATATATACCAAGTTTTTACGTAATTTGATAAAAGCAAGTTTTTACCCAAAAACCAAAGTAAATTGAATTTCTTAACTTCAACAAACTAGTAAACGCTGTGATGTTGTGTATGTTAAACTAACAACTAAAATTGACTAGGAAAGACAAATAGAGATGGTAACTAGATATTTTTAGAGTTTGTTTCTGAGACAAATTCCCGAAATGTAGGATTTCGAGGAAGTTCCTGACCTACAATTCCGAAGTACCGATCTTCCAGTCTGAACATTTAAGGCAAGTACAGTTGTGATTATTTGTAATTTAATTAGTAATAGTAATCTTGCATGCTTAAACCACATTACTACACGGAACTCTCTCCTAGAGTATTGATTGTTATTGTCTCATTGATTGAATCTAATTGACTCGGGATATTGGGGGAGTAGTGTAGCATCTATGACCAATACCCTAAAACTTTTAGTCTAAGGATTGTACGAGCTTACCCCTCTCACACACGGGGATAGGCCGGACCATATCAGTGAATCATCCCAAACCGGTCATAGTCGTTACTTACTCAAATCACATGTTTTCAATTGTAGAACTGTTGAAAAATATTGCATTTCTAAATTGTTTATAATTGCAAATTGCTAATTATTAGTTGAAATGTAGATTTTCATAATTGTACTTTGCTCCCTCCTGACTGGAGACAATATTTTAGGAATTACTGAGGACCTGGAGATGCTGATCAATAGCTATTATGATCCTGACTTGTACCCGGCGGTACTTCCAGCTGATGATGATGTTGTGGCGTCTCCATAGATGCTACTTTTGTTGAGAGTTTATTTTGTTTCTTTGTTATTTCAAATTATGAATCCTTGTATCAAAAACAAGTATTTAAATAATCGTTTAATTAAATGTTGTGGCAATTATAGTTTCAAATGTTGTTGAATTGTACCTGCATATGGAATACAGCTTACTGCCGCCGTCTCATCAACGGTGCAGGCTGGGCATGATCCGAGTCGACCCAAGAATTTGGGATCGGGTCGTGACACCTTGTATTGATGTGTGCTTGCTAGGATAGTCTTGGTTAGGCCTAGTAAGACTTACTGGGTTAGGACATGACCTAGTTTGACTAGTACAGTTGACCAGAGTTGACCAAGGGTTGACTTTGGTCTAGTTTGACCTAGATTCATGTAGAATGCATTGTAGTGCTTTATATTATCCTTTTGGACATGTTGTGACTTGTGATGTTCTAATTAGAAGCCAGACACCTCTCCTCGGACAGTATATTTACTTTGGACATTCAGACATCAGGCGAGTACATTCTCTGACAGTTTCATACTTGTATGGATTTACATTCTTGCTCTAGATTACTGTACTTGATGCTGACACGACTGTTATCACGGATTGGTACTATATGGATCTTCTTTTGAGATGTTATCTCCTTGTATTCACTAAATACATATTGTGACGTGCGTTTCACTTCCATATTGTATTTATTGAATACCCATATCCTTGTATACTCATTGTGCATATTGTACTCTCATTATCACATGAGCCCCAGGGATAGACCATTGTACACTATTGTATAAGATTGTACATCCATTGTATAACATTGTACACTATTGTATAAGATAACGTAACTGGAGTAGATCCTTGTGTATTGATTGGAGAGGGGGAGTAGAATTGGTTATGTACTCAAATCCTATTGTACAACATTGTATAACTATTGTATATGTCTATTGTACACCCACGTACAATGGAGTTACCATTGTATTTTCCTAGCCCGTTTACATAACCAGATTGTACTCTAAATCACATGTTCCTTACAGTTCTTACTTATCATATTTAGATATTTCCTGTTATTAAATCTCTACTGTTTTCTATACATTTTTCTTTCAGCGTTTCATGTACTTTACTCTATTGCATGCTTTATATTTTCTAACTCGATATGAACTGCGTGAGATGTTTTGTGCTCCCTCCCGTCCTGACTGGACCTGTTGATAAATTTTACAGATAGCCTGGAGGTGCCTGCTAGCCTAGAGGAGACACATTAGAGGTTGTTTAGGTAGTTATTTCATTTTGTCTGGAGTTGTATTTTACTTTGTGGATTACTGTATTAAGTTTTGAGATGTATTTATGGGTTTATGTATCATAGACACTTAGACTTCTATCTCCTGTATCTCTTTTGGATTCCATGTTTTATCTATCTTTATCATGCTCTACCTTAGATGTGATTGAGACTGTATCTGCTATGTCACCCCCATTCGGGGAGTATAAACTGTTTAGTCTTATACTGTTATATGCATTGAGACCTAGGACAGCGTTCTACCGCCGACACTGCGGCGTAGGCTGGGCGTTGTTACGTTCTCGTGCCCTAACTCTAGGGTGCGGGTCGTGACACGGGGAGAGTGTGGGGGTTCTTATAGGGGGTTTGAGTCGGTCGGGCTGGGCTAGTTCGGCCGGAAAACGCGGGGGCAGGTCGGCGTCGGTCGTCGGACAGTCGTCGGGGGTGGGTAGGGTTAGGATTTGCATTAGGGTCCCTAGGAAATTGGGATTTACAATTAGGTCCCTCTAGTAGGTAAATGCAATTAATAATTTGCATAACAGAAATGAAACAATTTATAATTTGCACACTGCTAGATTAACAAATAAATAAATTGCATAATGATATAAAAACAATTCTAAATATTACAAAATGATATTAAAATATTTTAATTAATTACAAAATGGTATTTTAGTATTTAAAACTCATTTAAAAATCATTTAAAAATTCTAGAAAATTTTCTAAAAATCATAATAAATTATTTTAATGCTAAACAGGTCATTAGCAACTAATTAATTCTAATTTAAATAATTTTAAAAAACAGGGACTAACAGTTAACTAATCTAATAATAGTTAATTTTGGAATAAATCACTTAAAAACCTAATATAACCTAATAATAATAATATGAATATAATCTAAACAAGAAAGTTTGGCCATAAAAAGTCATGTTTCTAATTTTAGAAATCATGACACGCAAATTGAGATATGTCATTGACTATCTAGTCAAACATCATGAACTCAAGATTTGGAAAGTGCAACTTGGTAGATTTCAGCGCCACGAGTGCTCTGGAATCGACCTACCGCAAAATTATGCTTTGGTCAAGAGATATCACTGTTATGGCTAACCGTGACCAAAACGGTAATTTATCGATCAAATTTGAGTTTAACTTAATAAATAAAATAGAAAACGAATCTCTGAAATTTTGGAAAAATTATATGTCGAAGATCGTCGTGTTAGCTTTCCAACACTTCACACGGATCGCTAATCGGAACTCGGGATCTCGAAAATCGTGCAATGTGTCGAGTTTTGGACAAACAACACTAAAATAATTTCCCAGAAATTCAGAAGCAAAATATTCAAAATAAAATATATATTCTGAAAGTTTACCTCAAGATGAATCCAACAAAAAAACTGCGCACGAATCCGAGCTCGGGGATGCCCGCAATCGCCTTGGGAAGTCGGGGTTCTCCAAAGAATCACAAACTCAAAGCAGCCAAAAGAATAATAGGGTTATTACACGAAATATATAACTATATATATATATATATATATATATATATATATATATATATATATATATATATATATATATATATATATATATATATGGAGCCGGCTTCAGAGCGACGGTTTGAGGCTCAGCTATGGACATGTGGCGCAATCCCCTCCTTCCTGCTCTAAAAACGAACGGTGGGATTTCCACACGGCTTCGACAAAGCCGACCTCGAGTCGGTTTAAAGCCGGCTAAAATAGAAAACATGCCCAGTCAGCCCTTGGTCGCTGAGAGGTGGGCCCACCCCGTTTGGCCTGAGTGGTTGGCAGGTGGGCCTCAGCGCTGACGCGGTGCTGATGCAGTGCTGACACGGCGCTGACTGGGTAGTTAATTATCCTAAATTGATTTTAAAAAATCAAATTTAAGCCAATTAAATCGAAATAAATATTAAAAAAATCCAAAAAAATTGTAGAAAAATGTAGAAATATATTTCTAACCTCCTAGAACCTAAAGAAAAATACTGAGTCACAAAATAATCCCAAATATCCCTATAGTAAATTATGAAAGTCTTAAAAATATATAAAACTTGATAAAATAAATATTTAAAAGTAACTAATAATATCTAAAAATTATAGTAAAATATAATATAGCTAAATAATGCTAATAGATCCTATCTAGAGGCCATATGACCACATGATGGTCCTAACTCACCTATGGGCTTAGTCACAACTCCTATGATCATAGAAAGTTAAATATAAACTAATCAAATAAAAATGAAAAAAAAAACCTAACTTTCTAATCGGGGTGGCAGATGCCACATACTATCCCCCTTAAAAATATTTGTGTCCGCAAAAATCAACATGTCATTCTAAGTAACTTCTACAAGCAGCTAAAATAATTCCTAGTCTATATCATGGGAAGGATTAAGAAATCTAAGATATCTAATCAAGCATGCTAACTATAATTATGGAAGGCCTTTAAGGGAACCTATTTAATTACCTATACCTTCAGTCGAGTCACAACTACAAATGCTTACCCTTGTCCTTTCTGCTGTCCTCCTGGTCCTCCATAAGTATGTGCTGGGCCTTGACGAGTAAATGTTGTTGGACAATCTCTCACTTGGTGCCTAGTCGATCCATACGACAAGCATTGTCCTAATCTTTTGTAACACACCTCGAAATGATGGCCTGGTCTTCGACAGTATGAGCATGTAATAATCGTCTGGGTCTGATTCTGCTGTGGTGCTGGAGCTTTACTAGAAGGTTGGAACTGCTGCTGCTGGGAACGAGGCTGCAGGTGATACTGCTGTGGTGAAGTCTTCTCCAGAATATTGGGATGTTTCGTTGATCCCTATTGGCTGCTACCTCCTCCGTATGCATCTCGATCTTCCTTCGGCTTGCGACTCAGCTCTTCCTCTACTGCTTGTGTGACCTTCAAGATCTCCTTGTAGGTAGTGGCTCGGCTGGTGGCGATGGCTAGGCAAATCTCGTGAGATAATCCTTTCTTGAATCTTCGAGCCTTGTCTTTAGGGGTGCTCACCATGCTCTCTACAGCGACTGAGACGAGAAAACTCTGAGGTATACTCGTCGATGGTGAGGTTTTCCTGCTCTAGACTCTCAAACTGACTCACTAATGCCTCTCAAGCTACGTCAGGGTAGAACTTTTTCTTGAATAGTTGCTTGAACTCCTTCCAACTCACATCCGGTGCAGAAAGTCGGGGCTCATCTCTATACCATGTCCGGGCGATGTCAAAAAGCTGTATGCTGGCCGACTCGATCTTCAAGTCTTCAGGAACTCGAGCCATCCGAAGAAATCGTTCCACATTTTCTAACCACTCATCAGTATAGATAATCCTTTCACCCCATAGAATTCCTTAGGCCTGAGGTCCATGAAGTCCTTGGAAGTTCCTAGGCACGGTTGGGGAGCATCTCTAGTCTGAAGAGCCTCTCTCAGGGTATCACGAAAGATGTTCGCCTGCTCCGTCTGGGAAGTTATGAGCTGCTGGAAGATCCCAAGGAGCGTAGCATTGTCCAGTGCGGGTGCTGGAGGCAAAATATTTGCTGGATGCAGAGCAGGTACTGGTGGTGGAGTCTGCGGAGGAAACTGTGGGTGTGGTAGAATGTCATCTCGACGAAATCTTGAGGTCTGCGGCTGTGACATCTCGCCCAGATAAGTAAACTGGCCTCCATGTGTCGTTAGGGTCCCATTCATGGAAGATCCACCTGCAGTTGATGGGGTGTTCAGGGGAGCGGTATTCCTGTCTTGAGAATCCATTAGCTGCAATAAAAGAAAATCATTAAACGGCGGAAGGATTCAAGCATGATGTAAATCAAGGAAAAATTGAAGTCAAAGGTGGAGATCAATAACGTGTCAAACATGTGGAGGATGTCCTTAAAATCTAATCCTATTCACAAGCCCGCAGTAGTACAACTAACTTAAGGACTACCACAAGTTCGTAGTCTTTGCAAAAACTGACCTGCATGGGCCATCATAAAAATTGTCACGACCCGCAGCCAGATAACCGAGTACGAGTTTGTATACAATCCCAGCCTACACCACGGTATCGGCGGTAGAACGATGTCTAGTACACAATAGCATCCTCCACAGATACAAGAGATCACAGATATAAATCATACTCAGCAATAACACAAACCAAAAAGTAGAGTATGATAGATAATAAAATAATAATATCTAAATCCAATAACAAAGAGACTAAATCCAGAAGAATAATAAAAATATGGTACATCCTGCGGGAACAAATTCGTTCCAACTAAGAAAGTAAACTAAAACATGAATAAATATAAATCTAGATCCCTCCAGAGATCGATTCATGGCTCCTGAGTCTCGATACCAACATCGTCAGCACTACCCTCTGATAGTCCATAATAGGAAGTGTAGAGATACTCATCCTCACCTATAACAACAATCCAGTCAGGAAGGAGCAGAGTACAATCATATTGCATTTAATGTTGTTAGCCCAAATTAAGTTAGAACAATGAAAAACAATGATGACAAAGAGCATATAAAGAACTAACAAGATATGAACTAGCAAGATATGAACTACCAAGACATGAACTAGCAAGATATGAACTAGCAAGATAAGAACTAGCAAGACATGAACTACCAAGACATGAACTAGCAAGATATGAACTAGCAAGATATGAACTAGCAAGACAGGAACTAGATAAAGGAACAATGGAAACAACTATGTGTGTGTTAAATATCTTTTAATAGGTGAACGGCTGGACTAATACAACATATCATACGATGGTTATCCACAATAATAGGGTACGGCTAACTCACACGTGCGGTATATGACTTAGTTATCCATAATAATAATATTTAGGTTTGTTCACGTACCTACCGAGTATTTCTCCTTCCAACTCTCTAATAATTAATAACGGTCAATGATACAATAAGAATGACACAATAAGCCTAACGTGTCACCATCGTGTCTCAACGGAATATCAAATAATGTTTCAATGGAATATCAAACAAAGAAACAGTAAAGGAAACATTATAATGAACTAAAACATAATACAATACTATAATTGTCTGAACCCTTGTACAAACCATAGTCACAAGTAGAGGATGAGGGAAATAGTGATCTAGAAGCTGTCAACTCATAATGCACATCGTACAACGAACTATGCACGAAAACCACAAGTCAATTCTAATATTCTAACTATAAAATCATGGAATAAGTGGCTAATGGGTTAACTAATCTAATAATAGTTAATTCTAAAATAAATCACTTAAAAACCTAATATAACCTAATAATAATCTGAATATAATCTAAACAAGGAAGTTTGGCTATAAAAAGTCATGTTTCTAATTTTGGAAATTATAGCACGCAAATTGAGATGTGCAATTGACTATCTAGTCAAACATCATGAATTCAAGATTTGGAAAGTGCAATTTGGTAGATTTTAGTGCCATGAGTGCACCCGAATCGACGTGCCGCAAAATTATGCTTTGGCCAAAAGATATCGTCGTTATGGCTAACCATGACCAAAACGGTAATTTATCGATCAAATTGAGTTTAACTTTATAAATAAAATAGAAAATAAACCTCTAAAATTTTGGAAACATTATATGTCGAAGATCGTCGTGTTAGCTTTCCAAAACTTCAAACGGATCATGAATCGGAGTTCGGGATCTCGAAAATCGTACGTATCGAGTTTTGGACATGCAATACTAAAATAATTTTACAGAAATTCAGAAGCAAAATATTCAAAATAAAATATATATTCTGAAATTTACCTCAAGAAGAATCAAATAAAAACCTGGCACGCGAATCCGACGTTGGGGCTGTCCGCAATCGCCTCGAGAAGTCGGGGTTCTGCAAAGAATCACAAACTCAAAGCAGCTAAAAGAATATTTACTGTATTACACGATATATATATATATATATATTATATATATATATATTATATATATATATATATATATATATAGGGAGTCGGCTTCAGAGAGGCGATTTGAGCGCTCAGCTATGGACATGTGTGCAATCCCCTCCTCCCCGCTCTAAAAACGAATGGTGGGATTTCCACGCGGCTTCGACAAAGCCGACCTCGAGTCGGTTTAAAGCCGGCTAAATGGAAACATGCCCAGTCAGCCCTTGGTCGCTAACAGCTGGGCCCGTCCCGCTCGGCCTGAGCAGCTAACAGGTGGGCCTCAGCGCTGACGCGGCACTGACTGGGTAATTAATTATACTAAATTGATTTAAAAATCAATTTTAAGCCAATTAAATCAAATACATATCAAATAAATTCAAAAAAATTGTAGAAAAATGTAGAAAAATATGTCTAACCTCCTAGAACCGAAAGAAAATACCGAGTCACAAAATAATCCCAAATAGCCCTATAGTAGATTATAAAAGTCTTAAAAATATATAAACCTTAATAGAATAAATATTTAAAAGTATCTAATAATATCTAAGAATTATAGTAAAATATAATATAGCTAAATAATGCTAATAGATCCTATCTAGAGGCCATATTACCACATGATGGTCCTAACTCACCTATGGGCTTAGTCACAACTCCTATGATCAAAGAAAGTTAAATATAAACTAATCAAATAAAAATGAAAAATAACCCTAAATTTCTAATCGGGGTGGCAGATGCCTCACTAGGGTCGAGGGGGTAGCACCCCCGGGGGTTCATTGGCGAAGCTTCTGAAAGGTATTCAGATTTCATAATCTGAGTATCTTTGGACAGCTACCGCAAGAAAAGATGCCATCATCTATCAGTGAAAATCCAAGCCATGCCATCATCATTTCAAGACTCTGAAGAAGCCTGCACCTGCTATAGTATATCTAGAGTATGTAATGAGTCTTAGGAATAATTGTAAATACAAAAAATGGATGATAAAATCGAAGACTAGGATAGAAATAGTCCTGGATCATTTTTGGCTAGAAATGGGAATACCGGCGGTATATAGTATACCGACAGTATATCGATTTTATATAAAAGTTGCTCTATGTCGTTTGGATAAGTTCATCACAGTTAGTAATCCAACGATCCAATTCTAGAGCATTAAATGATCCCAACAACTATATTTCTACCCGCTGCTGCAGTAGACTGGTATACCGACGTTATACTATAGTATATCGGCTGTATACTGATTGCGGACTAAAAGTTGCATTATTTGTACTTTTCTTTGCTTTGGTTATAAATAGCCTTGAACCCCTTAATTTAAGGTTGATATTTTGAGCCTAAAATTTTTCTATCTACCAAAGCTTTTACTTGCCTATCCAAAAATTGTGTCAGAGTTTTCTTGAGTTGTAAAAGTGAGATCTTCATCTTTGTTGTAAGAAGATCAAAACCATCTTGTAAAGAGGTTGACGTGACAAGCCTTCGGATCAAAGCTTGTATGAAGTTGGAGAGTCTTCTGATCAAAGCACTCGTGTAAGAAGTTGGCGAGCCTTCGGATCAAAGCTCATGTTATACTATTTGCAATAATAGCGAATTAAAACTGAAGAGAGTTTCAGGACTGGAGTACACCAAGGGAGGATACCAGGATACATCTGGTGTCGATATTTTTATTGCTTCTTCTCTTGCACTCTTAATCTTTAAATTATCCATTAGCAATCTTATTGTGCTTGATTAATAGCTTGACCATATTCATCCCCCTCTAGGGTGTTTTCAAATAGGACTTATTATAGTAGTTAGTTGCAGACCTATTTCGTATCGACACGTTCATGTCACGCATGTCGATAACAATATATATTGAGACAAGTATTTACACTTATTGCTTCCATTACCTTATAGTCACTATAATACATGTTTTAGATACTCATTGCATGATCTTGACACGATTGATCACACGAATGAGTTAGTGCTTTATGTATTCATACATGATTATCGTGTTTCATGATTTATGTCGTGTCGTAACTCGAATCCATTAGTACTAATCAGACGAAAAAAATACCTTAGTAAACATGTGGACTACCTAGAAACATCCCATGGTCTTTCGTGAATAATAACATTCGTATAACTCATGTGCGACGTGCCAGATTTATCCTTAGTAATCTCTATATGTCGAACTTGGCATTTCAATTACTTAGATAGTTGTATTTCAATTCTCTATCTTATATGTTAATGAGTACTTTCATTTCATGATAATTTCATTTATCTATTTGTGCCATGCTTAGCTTACATTTCTTTTGACTTGTTTATGCATACATATGTTGTCATTTCTATTACTTGATTATAGTTTCTCTGTAGTTTTGTTAGCTCTAAGTGTATTGTACTTTGCTTCCATTCTGACTGAATAATTGATATATTAGGAGATAATGAAGACTTGTGCCCTACCTTCTATGGACCCTAGGCTGACGTTGTAGGTGAGGTTGGTCCCGATGCTCTTGTGGACCATAAGGTGATCCCTGGAGGGATCTAGGATAGTACTTTTCCCTATTTCAGCATATGCTTTAGTTTCACTTTCCATAGCTATTTGACCGAATTTGTCCCCAGAGACATTACTTGGATGTATAAATAATTGTGGATCTAGACTCATGACGTTGGATGATTTGGTGATCTTGTTATGAGATTATATCATTTTTTGTTCATATTTTTCTTTAGCATGTTGTGATTGAGTAGATGCTTATATTCATTGTTGTCACGCCCAGAACCAGAATACTGGAGAGCGGGGGCGTACATAGCCAGCTACGTATATTGAAGTGCCACCCACCTTGCTATACGATCACGGCTGTCTAGATACATGAGGGTTTAACTACAAGCCAACAGTCTCCTATGGTCATGAACAAGCCTATTGTCTCAATCCCAAGCAAGTAGTAACAGTATACAAGATATCAGAGCACCAAATATATAATAGCAAGGCGTCCCATACATTACATATTCGGATGATCATGAAGCTAGTCGTACAAAATGTCAGGACTAGCAAGAGTTTCAGTCATACATGATCAACCCTAGGATTTGTCAATCATGTTACAGCCCGTAGGCAGAAAGTAATTAAAGGTGCAATACGAGCTAACACGTGCTCGCCGGCTAAACGCCTCAAAAGAATAATTTTACAATAAAGTGGGGAGAACAAAAAGAAACCTACTCGTTGCCAGGGTTACGCCTGGTGGTCACCATCTGGCTGGAAGACAGGTGGATCCTCTGGTGCTGCTCCGATATCTGGCCATACAAAACCAGCTGGGTCAAACCCCAGAAAGAGCAAGTGCCACAAAGGAGGCTTCACTTAGGAACTAAAACCAGCCTATCACAATAGAATATTAAAGATAATAAATAAAGAACTGATAATAATAGAGATAACAACAGTAAACTGAGTACGAAGAAACCATTCAAGTAGCCAGGTCACAACCCTTAAACCAAACAAGGACCGGGGTTGTAACCCTTCACCTGAATAGAAACTCGTCTCAAATACTATTGGTATAGTGGAGACAATAAACGAAGAGAGGACACAGAACTGCTCCGGGAGCCAGGTTACAACCCTTAAACCAAACAAGGACCGGGGTTGTAACCCTTCGCCTGAACAGAACTGGACCCCTGATCTTTATTGCTAAGGCCAGTATAAATAATCATGGTATTAAAATAAGGTAAAAGAACATGACGAGCATGGCATGGGGTTGCAATAAGACAATAAACGAAGAGAGGACACAGAACTGCTCCGGAAGCCAGGTTACAACCCTTAAACCAAACAAGGACCGGGGTTGTAACCCTTCGCCTGAACAGAACTGGACCCCTGATCGTTATTGTTTAAGGCAAGCATCAATAATCATGTCATGTCCCAATCTTGCACAGGATCAGGATAAGACTAAGCTTGAATAAACTTCATCCAATCAATCACGGCCAATCAAGAGTACGGCTTGATACTTTTAACTAACTAGGGTTATCACAGCCTAGTTACTAGCAAGATGCAATGAGATTATCCCAACAGCCACAAGCCCTGCAGACCATCCGGTTATCCGAGTCGAATGTCTATTTATAAAGGGTGCACCACATGACTGTGTGCTGGAAATGTGCCCTACTCATCGGTAGGCTACAATTCCACTTAATGCGCCCAGATAACGGGATTGCCTGTAGCTGGAAATCTCTTCATGACTAATGAATCATTCTAGTTAATTAGCCTTAGTCAATTTCAGTAGGCACCCCTGACCGTGGTACTCAGGGATCCCCATCCTAGACATGATGCAAGACAGTATCAATTTATTTGTACAAACACAATCGCCCACGGTGTCCAGGTCTTTTATACTTGTCATGTCGTGCTAGCTGTCGTAATAGCATATCGAGATGTATCAGGTCAGGGTTACTTATCAAGAGTGCGCCATGACGGGCCACTATCGTGTTCTATCCTTACAACATTATAATGAGAAAAGTTGCATAAATAGTTAATAACATATTCTGGAAGGCCAAGGAAAAGATCTACAACTTTTATGTTGGGAGTTGGAAGAAATTCTGACCATAAATCAGCCAAATAGAACAAGAAAAACAATCAAATTAGACTTATACGGCCAAGGGTGAATTGGGGTTCATGCCAGTAGATGGGTACCCATCTATGCGGCTGAGTAAGTGGGTACCCATCTATGTGGCTGAGTAAAATAAATCTCATGCGGCTAAGTGAATGAATCTCATGCGGCTGGGTGAATGAATCTCATGCGGCTGGGTGAATGAATCTCATGCGGCTGGATAAGTGGGTACCCATCTATGCGGCTGAGTAAGTGGGTACCCATCTATGCGGCTGAGTAAAATAAATCTCATGCGGCTAAGTGAATGAATCTATGCGGCTAAGTGAATGAATCTCATGCGGCTGGGTAAGTGGGTACCCATCTATGCGGCTGAGTAAGTGGGTACCCATCTATGCGGCTGAGTAAAATAAATCTCATGCGGCTAAGTGAATGAATCTCATGCGGCTGGGTGAATGAATCTCATGCGGCTGGGTAAGTGGGTACCCATCTATGCGGCTGAGTAAGTGGGTACCCATGCGGCTGAGCAAGTAAATCTCATGCGGCTGGGTAAGTGGGTACCCATCTATGCGGCTGAGTAAGTGGGTACCCATTCTCAGAAAGTCTGAGAAGGATGGCCATGGAACCCATAGCTTCCAAGCTCCATAAAACCTTCATCGTGAGTCCAAATTTGGACTTCCATAGGTCAAAATGGGGTAGAACGAAATTCTCTACAACATGGAACCATCAAAACTTAGAAATAATAAAGTTAAATAGATCAAAACCCAAGAAATCCGAAAATACTATAATCTTAGATCTAGAAGAATTTAGCCATGAAATTGAAAATGCCAAGCACTAAAGTGTCTTAGAATGCTGTGAAGAAGAGAATAGAACAATAAAATTTATGTTCCTCCATGAAGCAAGATGCACTTGCCTAAGCTCTCTCTCTCTCTCTCACTCTCCTGGTGGTTGAAGAAGTAATGGTGGGAGAAGAAGAAGTAAATGAAGAGAGAGAATAAAGGAATGTGGTTAATAAAGGATGATGGTGGTGGTAGGTAGGTAGGGATTCTCCCCTTGGTTCATGATGAACCAAGGCAACCCAAGTCTAGCCGAACAACCCAAATAAATCGGACCAAGCTAAGAGATATGCAATACAAGAACAAATACGTACACGTATTCCAAGATACGTAATACGAACTACAGGCATTACAATTGTACTTGAAGTATTATGATGACTTATGATGTGGTTCAGATAACGTACTACTGTCGATATCGCAACGTAGACTGGACGTACTACATATCGTTACCCGAATATCCGTGAGCAGGACATGACAGGACCATAGTGGTATGTTTCAATCCAATGCCAATATTTTGTATTTTGATTTATTTTGTTGTTAAAATTGGCTTGTAGAATGCTGCTAAGGAATATAAGATTCCTACAACTTTTTTGCGTTGGTAATAAAACACATTGTTGGTAATGTAAAATTCTCATATTCAGTGAGAACATAACATTCCCTTTTTTTCTACTACTAGACCACCCTGGTTTTAGAATATAATATTCCCCTCAATGTGAATTTTAACAATATTTTGTTTGTCAGCCTAGCATATAAATAATTACAAAATATAATTGATGAATAATAATTATTATTGTTATAATCTTAAATCCTGGTAATTTTAATTATAATTTTAGGAAATCATGTCAAGTATGAAGGTAAGTATTTACAGTAAAAAGAATATAACATAAAAATCTTTATCAAAATTCCAAGGGTTCACTGTATCATACTTAAAAAAAAATATAACATCATAGTCTTATATGACATAATTTTACAATAGTAAACTGTTATTAATTTCATATTAGGTCATCATTTGATAATTTTTTACTATTTACTATTTATAGTTATTGACATTTAGGAATAAATTCTAACGTTTTAATAATTTTATTTATTGGGATTCATTATAATAATTTTTATTGGAAATAATACTATATAATAAAATTAGTCTTAGTTTGAATTTATCCAAGACAAAGATTTGAGAAACCACGCCATCCTTTTCGAATTGTGATTCTAAAAAAAAAAAAGTACCAACACAAAGATGCAATGTACATCTAGAATAGGTAAGAGAACAATTGAGAAATTAATCTTTTTAATACACATCATCAATGTTATTTATACTTCATTGACCTCTTTCATAAGTCAATAAAATCCAGTTTTTAAAAACCTTCCAAAATTTGATATTCTTAGGAGTCCCTATAAACTAATGTTAACTAACAAAAACTTAATTATTTTAACCATTTTATCCTCATTTTTATCCTCCTTCAATGGATACCACTAATTGCATAATTAAATGTGAGCTATTTTATTATTTGTAAATATAATATTTTTGTAATAAAAGCTGTTGTAGTAGCTGGTGTTGCAGTCATTCGGCTAAAATAAAAAGGAAAAAAAAACTATATGAATTGGAATACTTAATGCAACTCTTTTAGATGTAAGTACATAATTTATAATTGAAATAAATATTAGGAATATTTTTATCAAATGCTCCCATTACAAATATAGAAGCTAGTATATACCTCTATTTATTTAAAAAATAACAAATATTCCCAAAAATTTTTATAAACAACATTTAAAAATTTAGGATAGCCCCACTATTTAACCATTTTGATTATTTTACTCATAATGGGGATATTTGCTATTTTTTAAATAAGTGGAGGTATATACTAGTTTATAATTTGTAATGGGGGCATTTGCTAAAATATTTCTAAATACTATAATTGATGTAAATTTTATAGCAACACTTTCCCTATTTCCCAATTAAATAGATTCAAGAAAACATGTAATACAAAAGTTAAATTATATTTTTTTGGTAATATTAATTTCCAATGGATAAAATAAAAGATCCAATAATAAGACAACTCAAATTTATTATTAAGCAATAAAGTAATCCCCCACTAAAAGACACAATAAAAGTTTCTCAAAAGAAAAGAAGAAAAAAAATGAGTTGGTGGACTTGACGCTGCTGCTTTTTTTCCTAGAGAGAGAAAGGACCAACTCAAGCAGCGAGAGAGAGAGAGGAGAGAGAGGAGAGAGGATGATGGCCGCAACCGGACTCCTCAAGAAGAAGCGGACCACGCGGATCCGCCACCCCATCCACGACCCGGATCCGCTCTCCCGCCGCCACCGCCTCCGGCGGCCGCCGACGCCCGCCGCAGCCTCCGCCCCCGCCGCCGCCGACCCCTAGCCGGCGACTACTTCGACGACGACTACGAAGTCGACGGCGACGACATCGCCTCCGATGACGAGGAGGACGAGGACCGGAGAAGGCTAAAGCTCGTCTCAAGCTCCCGCCCCGCGGCCGCCACGTGGTTCCGTCCGACGGGAGTGCGGTGGATCGCCGAGGATGGTGAAGCCGCTCAAGAAGCGGCGGATCGAGGATGCTCCTCCGGCGACGACTCCGACGGATCCGGTCACCATCCGGAGGTCAGCTCACCGCTTATGTCCTTCGCTTCGTGCTGTCCAATTTCTGAACCCTAACATTTTGACTTTTCGTTTTTGTCAATCAGGAGAAGAAGAGAAGCGTGGTCGTCCGGAGAAAAATTTCGGGTTCGATTTTGCCTCTGGTTTTGCTCAATTTGTTCATATTTCTTGTAAAGATGCTAACTTAGGGTTTTTTTTTTCGTTTGGTAATGTCAGGAACTCGGTTGCCGGAGAAAGCAGCGATATTTGAGGTCCTTGATAGACTTCAGAAGTACGGCGGAGATAGGGATTTGATAGTTTGTTGTTTGTTTTTGTGTTTTTTTGTGGTTTGTGATGAGTTTTGATGTTGTTTGTTTGGGGGACTTTTGTAGGAAGGACACGTACAGCGTGTTGCACGTCCGGTGGATCCGGAGGAGCTGCCAGATTACCACGATGTTATCGAGCATCCAATGGACTTCGGGACGGTACGGAGGAAGGTTGCTGGTGGGCTCTATCGATCGTTTGAGCAGTTTGAGGTCAGTACTTGAGGCGGAGTTTTATTTAGGAAAGTGTCGATGCTACTTGCATTTGCAATGCTTGCATTTAGTTGATTGATTGTTGGAGAAGTTACCTTCCTACAATAGACACATATACCACACATAGACGCGGATTCCACACATTGCTAAGACACGGATTCCCACATTGCTAAGATGATATTAGTTTTGGTGTCCCTATTGTATTTTGGAGTGTGTGTCGTGTCCAATATTATGCAGCATTCATTTAGTACCATTTTTGGAGTATCCTTGCTTCCTAGTGGACAGGACATAAATTACACATTTGTTGCTGTTGAACGAGTTAGGTAAATGGCATGGTGTAGTAGTAGATTTTAGTAAACTTTTAGTTACTTTGTTTTGTTGTTAAGACAAGGTGAAGGAATGAAGTAAAGAACATTCGAGTAGTTTAAATATATTTAAATAAATATCTTAATATATTTTATGAGTATTAGGGTCAAGAGGCTTGCCAAATTTTTTGGCCTAGTACTTAAGTAGTGACTCTGGCTTGAGAGCTCGGCTGCTCGCTCTATGTCTAATGCTGTTATAACATTTAATTTAACTATTCTCGGGTTTATATACCAAAGGTCCAACAGCCATTGGTCTAGTCCAACATGCAATCTTGCTCATTGACGATTTCCAGATTGCGACGTTTATTTTCCTCAATGCTAATGAAAGGCATGGTCATTTTTTTAAACTTATGATATATCTGAAGCCATAATGGGACGTGCCTTTGAGCAAGCCGGAGTGCAGAGGAGTTTTTATATGGTGACACTGTTAGTATATGGTTGTAAAACCAATCAGCAACATGAAGATTTATGCTAGGGCCAATCTCTGCTAGCAGTGGATTTTGAAGTGAGAAAAAGGTTAGACCAGATGCCCTAATATTGATTGGGATTGATGAGTCGTTCTAATTTCTCACATAGTAAATTTAACTCCCAATTACTGTGAGTTGTATCCTCATATAACACAAATAATAGTTTATCTAGGGCCTTCAAGATATAATAAACAAAATGAGAATTAGTATGCTCACTTTCTGAAAGAAGCAGGTGAAGTCCCTAATGCCTAGGGAAACTACTTAAGTGTTAGGGTGCAACGTTTTAGCACATTTCCCAAATTGATCACCTCTGATATCAAAAATGTCTTTTTTTTTTCCCGCTAAATATTTCTACCAAAAGCAATCCCCCTTCTCGCCCCCCCCCCCCCACCCCCCCCCCCCCCACACCCCCCCCCCCCCCCCCCACCACCCCCCCCCCCCCCCCCCACACCCCCCCACCCCACCCCCACCCCCCCCCCCCCCCCCCCCCCCCCCCCCCCCCCCCCCCTTTTCTCACAAACCTGAATACTACCCAATCTTACAATTTCATAATGACCTTTTAATTGCATCTATTTTCTCGTTAATTTTTTTTTAGCATCAAATATCATTCTTCTCCTCATCCTTTTTTTTTTCTTGTATTGTTTTTCCCCCTCCAGATCCCTGCAGTATTTACGTCTCCATATCATTATAGTTGCATCTTTAGGTTGCCAAAACCTGAGGATTGATGTGAGAAGGGAAATTCTTTGGTATTGGTCTTGTTTTCTTATTATTTGATGCCATCCATCTTGCGTGCAGGATGATGTTTTCTTGATTTGCAGCAATGCCATGCAGTATAATGCTCCAGATACCGTTTACTTTAGACAGGTATACTAACAAGTACCATAATATTTTTATCATGTGAATCCCATTCCTAGCATGTTCCTTTTTTTGCTGTATTACTGACTCTATTTTGCAAAAGGCTCACTCCATACAAGACTTGGCAAGGAAAAAGTTTCAGGAGTTAAGAGCTGATGCTATCTCCAGTAGAGATGCAAGGACAAAGACTGAAGAGAAGACCAGCTTCCACACTGAGGAAAAAAAGACACTGAAGAAGCCCAGTGCAGAAATGTATCAGAACAACTTCGGTCTGATATTTCCTCCATGGAAAAGATAATAAAGAAGCCCCATTGTAGAACTGCACCAGACCAGCATGGCTCAGATTTCTCCTCAATGGAAAAGAAGACAATAAAAATGCCCCAATGTAAGCCTGTTGGTTCCGATTTCTCCACATTGGAGAAAAAGCCAATAAAGATGTCAATTGTAAACCTGCAGTGAGGCCACTAGGCTCTAGTACCTCCTCCATGGAAAAGAACACTCTAAAGGAGCCATTTGGGAAAAATGCATGTGAGCTGCCTCTCCCAGATATCTCATCATTGGAAAAGAAGATGCTAAAGAATCCCCATTCTAGAATTGCACCTAAACTTGACTCTGATATCCTGTCAGAAAATAGAACATCCAAGAAGGCCCAGTGTAAAACCGAGACATCTGATATCCCCTCAGAAAATAGAATATCCAAGAAGGTCCAGTGTAGACTCGATGCAGAACCACCTGACTCTGACATGTCCTCGTTGGAAAAGAAAACGTCGAAGACATCCCTGTGTAGAACGGAACCGGAGCCACTTGGGTCTGATGCCTCATCTGGTGCTTCTCTCGCCTCTGCTGCAGATACATGCACCGACATGAGCAGATTACAAGCTCAAGATATTGTCTCGCCAGCAGATGCCTGTACTGGATTGAGCACAGTGCAAGGGTACGATCTTCCCGCAGCTACGGAGACGCACATAGAATTGAGCTTAGTACAAACTGATGCAGCTGAGAGGTCAACTGCAATTAATGGGTCTGTTGATGGAAGTTCTTCTCTTGGCGAGAGTAAATCAGAGAAGGCAGATGAAGTTCCAGGTATGAAAGTTTAAGGATGTGAATGTTACAATCATGTTTTGGATTAAATGAATATCTAGAGTATTATCTTAGTATTGGTATGGTTAATTTCTTTTGAATATTGTAGAAGAGTTGGGTCCCTTAAAACATAAAATATGGAATCAATTTTTATTGGGTTGGGTCAGATCTTGGTTACCAAAGAATTGGAAAGGAGTTTTGTTTGCAATAATGTTGAGTCTATTACACATGGTCTGTACCATATCCATTCAAAACTGTTTGTCTTGTTTCTTTCTCAAATGTAGATACCCCTCTCACAAACCTGAATACTGCCGATCTTACAAGTATATTTTAGACCCACAACTTAATTGTCTTTCTAAGCTTCACCGTGTTACAAGTATTACAAGTATATTTTTACAAAGCCTCTTGGCTCTAGTGGTCAGCAGGTGGAGACATAACGCTCATGGCTGGGTGGTTCGGGGTTCGAATACAAAGGGAAGCATATTTTCCTTATATATATATATATATATATATATATATATATATATATATAATGGTTAAATTAACTAGGGTAAAACATGTAAATTACACACATCTCCACTAACATAATTACTAACTTCTAAGAATTACACAATTTCAACTACAATAAATGTTCACCATCTCAAAAATAAATTTACTTAAAAATATTTTATACTTTCAAAATGGGTATGTCATGTAAGTATATTTAAAAAGTAAAAAAAAAATAGAGACAAAAGAGTTGCACATGCACGACTTCCAGTATTTGGAAACCTGAAATCATAGTTTGCAGTATCGGCCGATACCGATCCGATATGGTTTGGCATATCGCGATCGATACGGTTTGACATATCCGATCCGATACCAACTGTTACCGATACCGACGTTTGAGGTCTCTTTCCCGGTCAATTCAGTAGATAAAATTGAATAAAAAACCATTCAACAAGGACGTAAAAGCATAGTAATGTTGTAAAAGCATGTACATGAAGAAAATTTATTTATTGCAGGTAAATCAATCAGTAAGGGTGACTATTATTTCATTCAATTTCAAAACTATTTAGTAAGAACACATAAAATACTTAAAAATTATGGCTAAATCTATAACATATTTTTTTTTTCTAAAATTTTAATAATTATATGATAATTATTTTCTTGCCAATATCAAAAAATCCGATACTCCGATCCGAATTAGCCGATACAGATGCTCATAGGAAGGGCCCGATACCGATACTTCCGATTCCGATACCGCGAACTTTGCATAGCACTCAAAGCCATATAACAAAGAAAACATAAGAGCAGTCTAATCTTGCTTACTCATTCAAAGTTATCAAAAGTTAAATTCATTTAATTTATCTGCACATACATGGAGCTAGACAACTAAATATTCATGTGTATTAAATCGTCATATAAATTTAATATATTGTATACCTGTCATTGACCTTAAGTTTTTTGCATGTGTCCAAAATATTCACATTTTCATATATATATATATATATATATATATATATATATATATATATATACACGAAGGTTCAGAAACTCTATTTCGGGCCTTCCTATGGTATCAGTTTCAAATTTTTGGACTGTTTCGTTGGTTTTTAATTGGTCACTTTTTGTAGTTTGGTGGTTTCAGAACCTCCACTTCCAATTCAAAACGGTTGAAACTAATTGGTTTGGGCCGCTACTTAAACCTTAGTGTATATCTTATAAATTTTTTCTTATTACATGTATACTCCCAAAATTTTCATAGGCTCCCTTGGATTCGTATATGAACATCTGTTATATTTATCAAGAGTTTGAGATAATTTCGCATATCTAGAATTCCATTAAGAGTGTCCTTAAAAAGATATTACAACAAAGAATCAACAAAGACAAAGAAGAAACATCATACCACCACCACCACCATTGCTAGTCAACTTGGTAACATAATCAGAATAATACCGTTGAAAATACAGTCTTTATCCATTATAGATTCTGATCTAAGACATTTTATGTGTTGTTTGTCTTAAACCATGTTTAACCAAGATAAACGCACCTATGTTTTCAAATGCTCATGACAGGATATCTGTATAAAAAGAAACATTTAAGGGTAGATATAGAATTGGAATTTTTACAGGGTTATAAATACAGAAATTGATATTTTAGGGGACGGATATACATGCAAAAGTTCCCTCATTTTCAACTGTGCATTGAGGACATGGTTGAGTTGCAAGTAGTTGAGAATAAAAGTTGTGGAAATAGGATCCCGTCAATCAGTTTGCATATAGTGAAAAGTTTTCAATAGTCCGCGTATAAAAACTTTAAGACAATACTAAATGTGTCTTTGTAGTTTTCTAAATAGAAACCAGCTTAAAATTTTCATCTGTGGTTTTATCATGTGTCTACCTTGTATGCTTGGAAAATCTATCTTATCCTAATTAAGATCGAGAAACGTCCCAAAATACCATCCAATGTCTACTATTAATAGAATTGAAATAAACATTAAATAAAATCCTTATCTTAATTATCTCTATTTTAAAAGTATAGATTTCTCTACCCACCTATGTTTACTTTGGCACACTTGACCCCCTCATTTTTAAGACGAGGCATTTAGGTGTCACATGCTGGACTGTGGTTGGACCAATAAAAGTTTGATCCAAAGGGATTGATACTTAAGGCAGCCCAACGAAGTTAAAGGGGAATTCTCTTATTTAATTCAGGGCCACAGATGCCTCATCCTCCTATTGATGTGCGACAGAACTCAAGACCTAGGAAGAACAAACGCTGCAAAAGGTGACATTTTATGCCCATGTCATATATCATACAAGTCGAACAGTTCAAAATACATTAGGACATACCAAAATTGCTATGACAATGTTCGTACTGTGTTCTGTCATCTGCGTAACATAGATCAAGACACAAGTTCAACAATTTCTACGTTGGCTTGCAGTCAATATTTTTGTGATTTCATCACCTTCAAAGACATTGAAATAACATGTCTACCTTACACTGGATCCTAGGCACATTTAGCTTTGGACTAAAACATGAGCCACAATCCAACAAACTTTACCTCGTCACGCATCCGAGGAGCTCGAACAACATGGAGGTTCATTTTATGTAGTGTGATTTCCCCATCTTTGCAGACATCTAAACTGCCCTGCTATAAGTAAGAAATGCTTTTGTATTGTGCTTCAACTAAGGTCTGAATCATTGGCATAGTCTTGGAGCTCTCTGTAGGATCATGTTCCACTTTAGGCGTAAGTTCCAAAACCATCTTTTGTAGAATGACCCGAGTATATGAATCACCTTCGAACACATCCTGTCTCGAAGCAGCAACTAGAGAGCATGATCAAGTCATAAAACTACTTCAAACCACAGTATAGGTAAGCCGTCCAAGTTGTATCAATGGGTTCTGATACTACTTGTTGGAACATGATGTGTCTTAGGTTGTCACATCAAGATATGTATCATGTACCAATTTGCATGGTTATCATCTTGTTCACCGTATCGTGTAATACAAGATATATATTCAACAACAAATTTGATTGCTAATTAATATAACTGTACAAATATGGATACTTTTAACACATTGAATAAGAATAAGGTGCATTATCAAGTAACGAGTAACAAGTTTATCATAAAAATTCTATAACTAAGAGCAAAAGAATATGACATTAACATTACATAATGGTATTATTCACAAGTATAGGGTTTGTGTATCAATAAGAACTTGAATCTTAACAATCAATATCGATATTCATATGAGTTACATTCCACAATCTAGTTTCTAAATAGTATAGAACTCATAAAAAGCGCTAAAAGGATAGATAGAAAAACCATATAAGACAAAACGAAAACAAAACAAAACAAAACAAAGAGGTTTTTTTTCCCCTTCTTTTTTTAAGAAAAACACGGGGAAAGAAATCTCCCGGGTTTCATTAAATAAGGAAACAAGTATCAGGTACATCATTCGCATATGGTCGTAATGACCATAGAACAAACAGTAGTACCCAAATGACCAATCCGTTTATAACATTAAAAAAAAGTGAAGCACGAAATGACATAAGTCTTCAACTCAATATGCATAATTGTCGCTAGCATCTCGTGTGATCCTGAATGTTCCATCTATTACATAAAAAAGTGAAGCAAGAAATGACACAAGTCTTGAATTCAATATGCGTAATCGTTGCTAGCATCTTGTGTGATCCTGCATGTCTCCCTCAGACTCTAGAGTATTGTGTCTTACCATCTTTTGGTCTCCCTTTGTCACTTCTCTTGCCCATAAGCGGATACTAAACAATATGGAAGTAGCAGGTTTTTGTATGTTTGTTATTAAATATTCTATTGTTCCTTCCTTTCATTGTGTGAGTTGCCTATTCTAAGATGTTAGAAGTCATAATTGGAGATTTTAGAAGTTGAAGAATGCCTAAAAGGAAACATTTCTCCGAAGACTTACATGGAAGAGGAGGTTGTTTATAATATTTTTTAAGGGTTATAAGGAAATTGGGACAAGTTTTAGAGTACTAGCATCGGGTTATGAAACTATTAATTTTAAACCACTTAAAAGTTTGGTTTAAACTCGTTCAAG
>JANAVB010028397.1:11497878-11675378 GCA_029216955.1 Iris pallida
GGCTTGCCAAATTTTTTGGCCTAGTACTTAAGTAGTGACTCTGGCATTGAGAGCTCGGCTGCTCGCTCTATGTCTAATGCTGTTATAACATTTAATTTAACTATTCTCGGGTTTATATACCAAAGGTCCAACAGCCATTGGTCTAGTCCAACATGCAATCTTGCTCATTGACGATTTCCAGATTGCGACGTTTATTTTCCTCAATGCTAATGAAAGGCATGGTCATTTTGTTAAACTTATGATATATCTGAAGCCATAATGGGACGTGCCTTTGAGCAAGCCGGAGTGCAGAGGAGTTTTTATATGGTGACACTGTTAGTATATGGTTGTAAAACCAATCAGCAACATGAAGATTTATGCTAGGGCAATCTCTGCTAGCAGTGGATTTTGAAGTGAGAAAAAGGTTAGACCAGATGCCCTAATATTGATTGGGATTGATGAGTCGTTCTAATTTCTCACATAGTAAATTTAACTCCCAATTACTGTGAGTTGTATCCTCATATAACACAAACTAATAGTTTATCTAGGGCCTTCAAGATATAATAAACAAAATGAGAATTAGTATGCTCACTTTTCTCGAAAGTAAAGCAGGTGAAGTCCCTTAATGCCTAGGGAAACTACTTAAGTTGTTAGGGTGCAACGTTTTAGCACATTTCCCAAATTGATCACCTCTGATATCAAAAATGTCTTTTTTTTTTCCCGCTAAATATTTCTACCAAAAGCAATCCCCCCTTCCTCGCCCCCCCCCCCCCCCCCCCCCCCCCCCCCCCTTTTCTCACAAACCTGAATACTACCCAATCTTACAATTTCATAATGACCTTTTAATTGCATCTATTTTCTCGTTAATTTTTTTTTAGCATCAAATATCATTCTTCTCCTCATCCTTTTTTTTTTTCTTGTATTGTTTTTCCCCCCTCCAGATCCCTGCAGTATTTACGTCTCCATATCATTATAGTTGCATCTTTAGGTTGCCAAAACCTGAGGATTGATGTGAGAAGGGAAATTCTTTGGTATTGGTCTTGTTTTCTTATTATTTGATGCCATCCATCTTGCGTGCAGGATGATGTTTTCTTGATTTGCAGCAATGCCATGCAGTATAATGCTCCAGATACCGTTTACTTTAGACAGGTATACTAACAAGTACCATAATATTTTTATCATGTGAATCCCATTCCTAGCATGTTCCTTTTTTTGCTGTATTACTGACTCTATTTTGCAAAAGGCTCACTCCATACAAGACTTGGCAAGGAAAAAGTTTCAGGAGTTAAGAGCTGATGCTATCTCCAGTAGAGATGCAAGGACAAAGACTGAAGAGAAGACCAGCTTCCACACTGAGGAAAAAAAGACACTGAAGAAGCCCCAGTGCAGAAATGTATCAGAACAACTTCGGTCTGATATTTCCTCCATGGAAAAGATAATAAAGAAGCCCCATTGTAGAACTGCACCAGACCAGCATGGCTCAGATTTCTCCTCAATGGAAAAGAAGACAATAAAAATGCCCCAATGTAAGCCTGTTGGTTCCGATTTCTCCACATTGGAGAAAAAGCCAATAAAGAATGTCAATTGTAAACCTGCAGTGAGGCCACTAGGCTCTAGTACCTCCTCCATGGAAAAGAACACTCTAAAGGAGCCATTTGGGAAAAATGCATGTGAGCTGCCTCTCCCAGATATCTCATCATTGGAAAAGAAGATGCTAAAGAATCCCCATTCTAGAATTGCACCTAAACTTGACTCTGATATCCTGTCAGAAAATAGAACATCCAAGAAGGCCCAGTGTAAAACCGAGACATCTGATATCCCCTCAGAAAATAGAATATCCAAGAAGGTCCAGTGTAGACTCGATGCAGAACCACCTGACTCTGACATGTCCTCGTTGGAAAAGAAAACGTCGAAGACATCCCTGTGTAGAACGGAACCGGAGCCACTTGGGTCTGATGCCTCATCTGGTGCTTCTCTCGCCTCTGCTGCAGATACATGCACCGACATGAGCAGATTACAAGCTCAAGATATTGTCTCGCCAGCAGATGCCTGTACTGGATTGAGCACAGTGCAAGGGTACGATCTTCCCGCAGCTACGGAGACGCACATAGAATTGAGCTTAGTACAAACTGATGCAGCTGAGAGGTCAACTGCAATTAATGGGTCTGTTGATGGAAGTTCTTCTCTTGGCGAGAGTAAATCAGAGAAGGCAGATGAAGTTCCAGGTATGAAAGTTTAAGGATGTGAATGTTACAATCATGTTTTGGATTAAATGAATATCTAGAGTATTATCTTAGTATTGGTATGGTTAATTTCTTTTGAATATTGTAGAAGAGTTGGGTCCCTTAAAACATAAAATATGGAATCAATTTTTATTGGGTTGGGTCAGATCTTGGTTACCAAAGAATTGGAAAGGAGTTTTGTTTGCAATAATGTTGAGTCTATTACACATGGTCTGTACCATATCCATTCAAAACTGTGTTGTCTTGTTTCTTTTCTCAAATGTAGATACCCCTCTCACAAACCTGAATACTGCCGATCTTACAAGTATATTTTAGACCCACAACTTAATTGTCTTTCTAAGCTTCACCGTGTTACAAGTATTACAAGTATATTTTTACAAAGCCTCTTGGCTCTAGTGGTCAGCAGGTGGAGACATAACGCTCATGGCTGGGTGGTTCGGGGTTCGAATACAAAGGGAAGCATATTATTCCTTATATATATATATATATATATATATATATATATATATATATAATGGTTAAATTAACTAGGGTAAAACATGTAAATTACACACATCTCCACTAACATAATTACTAACTTCTAAGAATTACACAATTTCAACTACAATAAATGTTCACCATCTCAAAAATAAATTTACTTAAAAATATTTTATACTATTTCAAAATGGGTATGTCATGTAAGTATAATTTAAAAAGTAAAAAAAAAATAGAGACAAAAGAGTTGCACATGCACGACTTCCAGTATTTGGAAACCTGAAATCATAGTTTGCAGTATCGGCCGATACCGATCCGATATGGTTTGGCATATCGCGATCCGATACGGTTTGACATATCCGATCCGATACCAACTGTTACCGATACCGACGTTTGAGGTCTCTTTCCCGGTCAATTCAGTAGATAAAATTGAATAAAAAACCATTCAACAAGGACGTAAAAGCATAGTAATGTTGTAAAAGCATGTACATGAAGAAAATTTATTTATTGCAGGTAAATCAATCAGTAAGGGTGACTATTATTTCATTCAATTTCAAAACTATTTAGTAAGAACACATAAAATACTTAAAAATTATGGCTAAATCTATAACATATTTTTTTTTTCTAAAATTTTAATAATTATATGATAATTATTTTCTTGCCAATATCAAAAAATCCGATACTCCGATCCGAATTAGCCGATACAGATGCTCATAGGAAGGGCCCGATACCGATACTTCCGATTCCGATACCGCGAACTTTGCATAGCACTCAAAGCCATATAACAAAGAAACACATAAGAGCAGTCTAATCTTGCTTACTCATTCAAAGTTATCAAAAGTTAAATTCATTTAATTTATCTGCACATACATGGAGCTAGACAACTAATATATTCATGTGTATTAAATCGTCATATAAATTTAATATTATTGTATACCTGTCATTGACCTTAAGTTTTTTTGCATGTGTCCAAAATATTCACATTTTCATATATATATATATATATATATATATATATATATATATATATATACACGAAGGTTCAGAAACTCTATTTCGGGCCTTCCTATGGTATCAGTTTCAAATTTTTGGACTGTTTCGTTGGTTTTTAATTGGTCACTTTTTGTAGTTTGGTGGTTTCAGAACCTCCACTTCCAATTCAAAACGGTTGAAACTAATTGGTTTGGGCCGCTACTTAAACCTTAGTGTATATCTTATAAATTTTTTCTTATTACATGTATACTCCCAAAATTTTCATAGGCTCCCTTGGATTCGTATATATGAACATCTGTTATATTTATCAAGAGTTTGAGATAATTTCGCATATCTAGAATTCCATTAAGAGTGTCCTTAAAAAGATATTACAACAAAGAATCAAACAAAGACAAAGAAGAAACATCATACCACCACCACCACCATTGCTAGTCAACTTGGTAACATAATCAGAATAATACCGTTGAAAATACAGTCTTTATCCATTATAGATTCTGATCTAAGACATTTTATGTGTTGTTTGTCTTAAACCATGTTTAACCAAGATAAACGCACCTATGTTTTCAAATGCTCATGACAGGATATCTGTATAAAAAGAAACATTTTAAGGGTAGATATAGAATTGGAATTTTTACAGGGTTATAAATACAGAAATTGATATTTTAGGGGACGGATATACATGCAAAAGTTCCCTCATTTTCAACTGTGCATTGAGGACATGGTTGAGTTGCAAGTAGTTGAGAATAAAAGTTGTGGAAATAGGATCCCGTCAATCAAGTTTGCATATAGTGAAAAGTTTTCAATAGTCCGCGTATAAAAAACTTTAAGACAATACTAAATGTGTCTTTGTAGTTTTCTAAATAGAAACCAGCTTAAAATTTTCATCTGTGGTTTTATCATGTGTCTACCTTGTATGCTTGGAAAATCTATCTTATCCTAATTAAGATCGAGAAACGTCCCAAAATACCATCCAATGTCTACTATTAATAGAATTGAAATAAACATTAAATAAAATCCTTATCTTAATTATCTCTATTTTAAAAGTATAGATTTCTCTACCCACCTATGTTTACTTTGGCACACTTGACCCCCTCATTTTTAAGACGAGGCATTTAGGTGTCACATGCTGGACTGTGGTTGGACCAATAAAAGTTTGATCCAAAGGGATTGATACTTAAGGCAGCCCAACGAAGTTAAAGGGGAATTCTCTTATTTAATTCAGGGCCACAGATGCCTCATCCTCCTATTGATGTGCGACAGAACTCAAGACCTAGGAAGAACAAACGCTGCAAAAGGTGACATTTTATGCCCATGTCATATATCATACAAGTCGAACAGTTCAAAATACATTAGGACATACCAAAATTGCTATGACAATGTTCGTACTGTGTTCTGTCATCTGCGTAACATAGATCAAGACACAAGTTCAACAATTTCTACGTTGGCTTGCAGTCAATATTTTTGTGATTTCATCACCTTCAAAGACATTGAAATAACATGTCTACCTTACACTGGATCCTAGGCACATTTAGCTTTGGACTAAAACATGAGCCACAATCCAACAAACTTTACCTCGTCACGCATCCGAGGAGCTCGAACAACATGGAGGTTCATTTTATGTAGTGTGATTTCCCCATCTTTGCAGACATCTAAACTGCCCTGCTATAAGTAAGAAATGCTTTTGTATTGTGCTTCAACTAAGGTCTGAATCATTGGCATAGTCTTGGAGCTCTCTGTAGGATCATGTTCCACTTTAGGCGTAAGTTCCAAAACCATCTTTTGTAGAATGACCCGAGTATATGAATCACCTTCGAACACATCCTGTCTCGAAGCAGCAACTAGAGAGCATGATCAAGTCATAAAACTACTTCAAACCACAGTATAGGTAAGCCGTCCAAGTTGTATCAATGGGTTCTGATACTACTTGTTGGAACATGATGTGTCTTAGGTTGTCACATCAAGATATGTATCATGTACCAATTTGCATGGTTATCATCTTGTTCACCGTATCGTGTAATACAAGATATATATTCAACAACAAATTTGATTGCTAATTAATATAACTGTACAAATATGGATACTTTTAACACATTGAATAAGAATAAGGTGCATTATCAAGTAACGAGTAACAAGTTTATCATAAAAATTCTATAACTAAGAGCAAAAGAATATGACATTAACATTACATAATGGTATTATTCACAAGTATAGGGTTTGTGTATCAATAAGAACTTGAATCTTAACAATCAATATCGATATTCATATGATGTTACATTCCACAATCTAGTTTCTAAATAGTATAGAACTCATAAAAAGCGCTAAAAGGATAGATAGAAAAACCATATAAGAACAAAACGAAAACAAAACAAAACAAAACAAAGAGGTTTTTTTTTCCCCTTCTTTTTTTAAGAAAAACACGGGGAAAGAAATCTCCCGGGTTTCATTAAATAAGGAAACAAGTATCAGGTACATCATTCGCATATGGTCGTAATGACCATAGAACAAACAGTAGTACCCAAATGACCAATCCGTTTATAACATTAAAAAAAAGTGAAGCACGAAATGACATAAGTCTTCAACTCAATATGCATAATTGTCGCTAGCATCTCGTGTGATCCTGAATGTTCCATCTATTACATAAAAAAGTGAAGCAAGAAATGACACAAGTCTTGAATTCAATATGCGTAATCGTTGCTAGCATCTTGTGTGATCCTGCATGTCTCCCTCAGACTCTAGAGTATTGTGTCTTACCATCTTTTGGTCTCCCTTTGTCACTTCTCTTGCCCATAAGCGGATACTAAACAATATGGAAGTAGCAGGTTTTTGTATGTTTGTTATTAAATATTCTATTGTTCCTTTCCTTTCATTGTGTGAGTTGCCTATTCTAAGATGTTAGAAGTCATAATTGGAGATTTTAGAAGTTGAAGAATGCCTAAAAGGAAACATTTCTCCGAAGACTTACATGGAAGAGGAGGTTGTTTATAATATTTTTTAAGGGTTATAAGGAAATTGGGACAAGTTTTAGAGTACTAGCATCGGGTTATGAAACTATTAATTTTAAACCACTTAAAAGTTTGGTTTAACTCGTTCAAGTTCAGGCTAACTCGGCACAATTTTCGTATCGGAAAGATACATCGTATCGGGTGATACTTTATTATACATAAAGTGTATCACAAGTATCAGCAAGTATTGGTTGATATCGATGCGATACGACCAATACTGATACAGTTTGGCATGTCCTGAGCTATCAATACTGACCGATACCAATGTTAGGAGTCTTTTTTCCAGATAGTCGTCAGAGAAAGTTGAACGAAAAAGACAAATCATCAATGGTGTAAAAGCATAGTAAGGTTGTAAAATGATGTAAATGAAGACACATATTTATCGCATGCAAGCCAATCAGCAAAGGTGATTATTAATTTCTTTCAATTTAAAACTACTAAGAAATTACACATATACTTGACATTGTCTAAATGTGTAAAAAAAAATTCTATGATTTTAATAATTATTTGTTTTCCGATACTAAAATTACACATATACTTGACATTGTCTAAATGTGTAAAAAAAAATTCTATGATTTTAATAATTATTTGTATTATACCTATCGTAGGCTACATCTTGTGTAGTGTAAGATGAGGACAACATATGATGGGAATAGAAAAGGAATTGAGCCATAAGACATGATATTGGAGTTGACTCAATACTTGAAAGGGCATACCTTATTGCGTCCTGTGCAACTCTCTATATATCTTGGGCTTGTTTGCCCCCTTTTTAGGCAATAAAGGACTAATTGTTATCTAACTTCTTTGCACTTTAACTGAAATGGGGAGACGGGGAGCGCTCAATCAATCTGATGCGAGAATCAAACCAAACATCCCTAATTTTTTTTTTCTTCGAGCAGGTAGCCATGCTTTATGGATAAGAGTGTTGGACAATTAAGAAACTTACCACAAAATTAGCATAGCAGAAATAAAAATGTTAAGATGGATGAGTGGCAATATATCGAAAGATAGGATAATAAATGAATGTATTCATAGAAAGTTATATGTGTTGCCAATTTGGGACAAGATGACAGAAAATTGTGTAGGTGGTTTGGACAAGTGCAACGTAGACTAATACATGCTCCAATAAAGAGGAGTGATAATATTGTAATTAAAGGAGCCACTAGGACTAGAGGTAGGATTCAAACAACTGACCCCAAAATATAGGATAATGATTTTGTTGTTGTTGTATTACCTGCCATCTAGTTTTATCACAAGTAATTTAATTTAATCAACATGGTTAAAATC
Source organism: Iris pallida (assembly GCA_029216955.1). Lineage (NCBI taxonomy): Eukaryota > Viridiplantae > Streptophyta > Magnoliopsida > Asparagales > Iridaceae > Iris > Iris pallida. Next base: position 11,505,857 of record JANAVB010028397.1, read on the forward strand.
ATTAGGGCCGCTTGACATTACCTGATCGAGTGGGTTATAACAAAATGAATGGATGTAAAATAGGACAAAAAGAAAAGTCGCTCTATATCTCCTGTTTTGAAATTGAGGTGTCCAAGTGTCCGACCGAAACCTTGTAGGGGGTGTGGAAATGTACTCTTTTAACAATACTAATTATCTGTTTCATATCTAATAATATTTTCATGTGTTTCTTGTATCTTATCATCGTCTAGCCAATCACGTTAATTAATCATCTAATCAAATTATAAATAATTTATATTTTGTCAAGTTAATTTTATCATAATGTTGTGTACCCATTTGCTAGTTTGCTTAAAATAGGAAAGACATGCTATAATTTAATGACCACAACCGTGTTCATTTTCATCTGAAAATTATTTCTCTGAGCATTTTTAGAAACTTATCTTCCTTCTTGTGTTCATTTTTACTGTATTTCTAACTCTGGTCATCTCTCAGTGAAGAGTTCGCCTTCCAAACTTGGAATGAAGCCTTTTTTGGTCGACGTAAACCGTCGGCAAACTTACAATACATCGGACCAAGAGCAAGTAGTCGAGCCTGATTATGTGTTTGATGTCTTTGAGGGCGAGCCAAGGGAGCTGGTTGCTGTATGTGACACAACTAATTCTTTCACTATAAAAACAATTAATTATTTTCCAAAGCTTCCACATTAAAGTATCATGCATCTGAATCAGGTTGAACCTCATTCAGAGTACTCATATGCGAGAAGCTTGTCTAGGTTTGCTTCTTCCCTTGGGCCCATCGCTTGGGAAATCGTCTCCAAGAAGATCGAGCAAGCCTTACCCCCTGGAGTAAAATTTGGCCCAGGATGGGTGGGAGAATATGAGCCAATGCCGACTCCTATTCTCTATGTTGACAACAAGACACATCAGCATCAGAAGCAGAAACAGCAGCAGCTGCATAATCAACCACAACTGCATAATCAGCAGCTGCAGCAGCAGCAGCTGCATAATCAACCGCAACTGCAAAATCAGCAGCTGCTGAAACAGCAGCATAATCAGCAGCATCCGTATACTCAACCGCAGCTGCATACTCAGCTGCAGCAGCAGCAGCAGCAGTTTCATAATCAGCAGCAGCAGCTGCAGCTGCATAATCAGCAGCAACAGCAGCAGCAGCATAATCAGCAGCAACAGCAGCAGCAGCATAATCAGCAGCAACAACAACAACGACAGCTACAACAGCCTCGGACGGTATTGAGGAAGGACAAGGGGAATGAAACAAAGTCAAAGACTGCCCCAAATGGCTACCACAACATGCCCTTTTGTTTTCAAAGCCAAGCAACCACTGTAAAACCCCTTAACAGAACACCTAATGGTGTTGAAGGAACTAATCGTGAGAGAACTCAAGACCAGAAACAGGGGCTGTTTGGTATGGATCTTGCACACCAGCCTGCTATCAGTAGTCCGATGCCACAGCTTCATAAGCAGGCAACTGGTGGTTCCTCGAATGTTTACACAAAGGAAGTAACTGCACATAGGCATCAATCCTCTTATGAAGCCACAAAATCTATGTTTCCACCAATCACACCAAGGGAAAGGAATCAAGTGCAGGCTGAACCTGAGCAACAACTTCAATCCGTGATACCACAAAGAAAAAACGATGCTGTAAGTATGAATGTTGCTGGTTTGAATGCCACCTGGAGAAGCTCTGATAGTACTCGCTCGAATACTCCCTCTGTAGTCATTTCTAATCAACAGGCTGGAGTGCAGTATTGGTTTGCTCGAGGCAGCCAGGAGCAGGCTACCAGTGATCCTTTAAGATGGATGAGCCCGTCAGGAAAGAATACCATCCAATCAAACATGGCAAAAGTATGCAATAACAATCTTGAAAGATCAAGGCCAAACAGCGTCCATTCGGTAACACAAGAGAATCCCAATGCTACTGCTGCTCAGGCCTGGATGTCAATTGGAGCTCCTGCAGAGTGGAAAACAGTTGATGGTGGAGGTGTTCATAACAAACAAGTGGGACATGCCTCCTTCAACACTGCTTGGAAGACCCCTGCTCTCTCCAGGGTTCATGATGGTTCTAAGATGAAACAAGAGCAGGTTCATGGTGTTAGTGAAGCTTCTCAAGTTCAGAACAATGGATTGGTCATTTTTCCGCAGTTGATGACTACTGATTTGTCAAGGTTGCGATCTCCTTGGCAAGGTATGGTTCAGCATAGTAAGCAGAAAGATCAACTTCCTCCAGACTTGAACATTAGTTTCCAACCCCCTGGATCTCCAGCGCGGCCTTCATCAGGGATCCATATCGACTCTCAGCAGCCAGACTTGGCATTGCAGCTGTGAGAAACAATAAGATGCATGTGAATCTTCTTAACTTCCCATCGCTTGCTGGCCTTCGAGACACTATCATCATTTCTACATTTGCTCATAGACATGCTGCAGTTGAGATCCATTGGCACCCAAAATTTTGGTAGTAAGTTCTGCTTCAACCTGTTAGAATCGTGGAGAAAAGATGTATACTAGTAGGCTTTGAAGAATATGCGAAGGTTTCGTTCTTCAAATTAAACTATGACAAGGAGCCCCGGTGGAGAAAGATGTTAGGTGGGGGTAGAGAAGAATTAGTTGCGCAGTTGTAATTGTACCAGAAATAGTTCTACTTAGTTTCCTGGGACTTGATTCATCTTGGCATTGATGGATCTGTACATCATACAAGGATGATTAGTCCTTTGTGCTCCAGCTTAGTAACTCCATAGATTGCAGTAGGCCATATGTTTTTATGTATTCATAATGTATGTGTAAGTTGGCTGTAAATTGTTGAATAGATCAGAGTATTAGTAATCTATTCTTATGAATTGCTTGTTTGCCTCCAAATAAATTGATTCCATCCATGTTGCTATATTCTAGTTTCAGGAGCATTCTATCCCAGGATTGCTGTGGAAATGCTCTGTCAATTTGTTATAGTTTGTTGTCAGTTTATTTGCAATGGTTACCCAGAAAAGCTTGAAGTTGAATGTGCTCTTTCCGAACCATGGAACTAATGTTCTATTCCAAGATTGAAGTTCCTTTGCTATTTCATCCAATAAGGAATATTTGTGTCTTATTTTCAAAGGATATTTATTTCTGCAAATAAACATTGGAGTAAGATTGAAACGATACTTTTGTGAAATAGCAGTAAATCAAAAGGAAAAATTATGGTTGATGAGCGGATCGTCACGCAACTTTTTTTTTTCTTCTTCTGGGACATGATGCTCAATTTGATAGTTTTTTGCCATTATATATTTTGTAATCTAATAAAATTGAATTGAAATGTAAAGGAGCACAGACCACCAAATGATATATTTGTTTCCGGAAATTCCTTTTTGCCCGCGGGGGTGACCGCGCACCCGTGTGTCATCACCCCCCCCCCCCCCCCCCCCCCCCCCCCCCCCCGGCCAATGGGTGTGTGACACGTGGCCCGTAGGTCAGGACTGCGGTCCAAACCCGCGGGCAACGTGGCACTGCCGATTTGTTTTCCCTATAGAGTAGTATTCTTTTGACATGAATACCTAGAAGTATGCTACTGGGTTTAGAACCATGGAGCTAGAAATGGTTTCTACTGAAGTTGTTGATCTTGTAGGAAAGGCAAGGCAAAATTTTGAGGACTCATCCATTAGCAAGGATCATTGAAGTTTGTAGGGGTATTTTGTTATTTTGGGATACAATCTGATAATTGAAGTAATGAAGCTGAGCATCATATCATACTTTGGTGTTAAAAATATGTGTAACGTTGCTAAAGGAGTTATAATCCACATATACATCAATAACATTACTTTCAAGCTGCGTTTGTAGTCCAACGGTTAGGATAATTGCCTTCCAAGCAATAGACCCGGGTTCGACTCCCGGCAGACGCAATTTTTAAGATAGTCATTCCCTACACTTTTTATTTTCCTCTCTTTTGTTTTGCAAATGAAAACGAATGTACTATGCAAATATGATATTGCAGTTTTTGCAGTTTGAGCAAATTCTTGAGCATGCAAACTAGAATCTGCAGTCAAAAGTATTCGGACGAGAACATATTCTAGAAGCCTCAAATTAACTCGTGAGAGAGATGCCGCGAGCTGCTGCAACACATTCCTCCATTCATGGTGGCATGCGTGTCACAATGAGAAGACACGGCCTCGACACAATGGAGAAATGCCTGCTTGAAGCATGGGGAGGGGGCCATTAAGCAAAGGAGAAGCACACATTCTTCATGTAGAGGTCATGCAATTCAAATGCCAACACCCAAATCATTTATGGCAATTAAGGAGCTCTTCTTTCTGCTAATTAATTGTCTTCTTCTCTACAATTCAAATGATTGAATGAAGGGTTAGAAATATTGAATCTATAGTCCATACTTTTGTGCAGCTAAATTTGAAGACCTATAACATGATGTCTAGAGTCTCAGACCTATAACATGATGTCTAGAGTCTCAGTCCATATGCACATTTTCTATATTCAATATGACTACCATTAATATCCAGCTAAAAAGTTCATTAGAATGTGGTTTATGTGAACATCGGTAACTTACAAATCAAGAGGCGAGACCGTGCATGTGCAACAGACCGCTGATGTAGCAGTCCCTCATTGGAGGAGGGTGGCGCCTGTGCTAGCAAGAAGGGCTGGAGCCAATAGAGAGGGCAAGTTTCAATCTGCTGTGTTGTCCCCTCTCGGTTCGTCAGACTTCTTAGTTATGTGAATTGCGTTCGTTTAATCTCTAAACAAATCCATAGTCGAGAAATCAATGAATTTGTTTGTCTTAACATAATTTGGTTTACAAGTACCAAGACTATGTATGTGCTTATTGATCAATCTTCAAATGCAGGTTAGCTCATTATTCAATCATTTGCCAGTAATAATCAGTGGGTGAAATCATTAGCACAGTTCCAATCACCTGCTACTAGTGGTATATATGTATTGTTTTTCTGTTTATGTGTCATTGAGTCATTGTTTAGCTTTGGATTACAATCTCTGAAAGGAAGATCCACAGGAAGAAATTTCAAGTCAAATAGCACTAGAAATCATACACATTTGCACCCAAATATTTCCTTTCTATGTATGATATTCCTGTTACCTAACTCATGATTCTATGTTGTTGGGTGGGCAGGCGACACGGTCCGGTTTCGACTCGGCATGACCGGGTTCGATCCGGACCGGACTAGGCCGCTTTAAACATTGGATCAGTCAAGAACCCAATTTGAGCCGGTGTGAACTGGATCGGACTAACCCAAATTTTGCTTTAAAAAAAAGCTTTGGACCATAGGCCCTGGCCCACTATTTAAAAAATATAATAAAAAGTATAAGAGAAAAATAATTTAAATACTAAAGAAGAAATAAAATGAGTCAAAAAATAAATAAATATTATAAATTTATAAAATTCACAGAAAGTATATATATATATATATATATATATATATATATATATATATATATATATATAGCAATATATATATATATATATATATATATAGCAAAACTATATATATATATATATATATATATATATATATATATATTTTTTTTTTTTTTTTTGGAACTAGGTAAATTATTTCTGGAATCGCTCCCACTGGGATTCGAACTCCTGACCACTCGGGCCGCATGCATCTTTCTTAACCACTAGGCTAGAGGTCATTTGCAATATATATATATATATATATATATATATATATATATATATATATATATATATATATATATATATATATATTGTTTTGCTTATATATATATATATATATATATATATATATATATATATATATATATATATATTGTTTTGCTTATATATATATATATATATATATATATATATATATATATATATATATATATATATATTTTTATTTATATATATATATATATATATATATATATATATATATATATATATATATATATATATATATATATATATATATATATATATATATATATATATATATATATAAGCAAAACAATATATATATATATATATATATATATATATATATATATATATATTTTTATATATATATATATATATATAAAATATATATATATATATATATATATATATATATATATATATATATATATATATATATATATATATATATAGTTTTGCTTATCATTTATCGGTATACCGTATATGTTATTATTGTTAGATAGGTGTTTGTTGATATAATATGTGTTTTGTGTTTCGGTTCTCAACACCTTTTCGATCTTCTTTTGTAGTACTTGCTATTCTTCGAGATCGATCTCTTTGATTTTGTATAGCTAGATATCGTAGCTAAGCCGGAGGATCAAGCACTACCTCCACTCGAATACTATATTTGGCCATACAAAAGCAAATGGGTCAAATCCTAATAGCAAGTACCACCAAAGGAAGCTTGAAGGTTGAAAATATAATACGCAATACAACTCATATAAACAAACACCAATCTTACAAGAATAACATATATGTTATATTGGGAAATATGATAAGTAAAGTGTTAGTCCCGAGGTAGATCAAAGATGGTAGAACATAGGCTAGGAACAAAGATTCACGCAAAATTTTCAATCTACTCTCTGTTTGATCCTGAGATTGTAATCGAGACTCAGAGACGCTACCAAAATATAGTCAATTAGCGACGGCTGTTTAGCGACGGATTTTTTTCGTCGTAATTAGCGACGGATTTGCGACAAATCACCGAGACCGACGATAAACCGATAATTTTTTATTTTTATTTTAAGGGTGAGAAAAGGTCGCCAGTCCGTCGCTAAGACGTCGGAGATATAGCGACGGATTTATATTCGTCGCTATGCTGTCGACTATTTGGCGAAAAATGTTGGGAGAAGTGGCGGGACAAATTGTCGACTACGTAGCGACGGATTGGTCGTCGCCAGTTTTCCAATATAGCGTCTGCGGAGCGACGGATATTATCCGTCGCTAGTCCGTCACTAAAATACGCCCTAGACTTAAATTGAAACGACGGGGGAAACTTTTTATTCCCCCCAAATTTCACTCTCTCTCCTCTCTCTCTCCCGCGACTCTCGGTGATCGGCGTCATCTCCTCTCTCTCTCCCGCGACTGTTTGCAAAAACAAAAGTCTTTATTTCACAAACTTTAAAGAATAGTACAAAAATACAATGAATTCTGGGAAAGTACAACTTTAGGAATCCGATCTGAAGACGATCGCTTTATCCCTTGGACTATGTGAACTTTGAAGACGATAGCCTCTGAAGAATGCAGCAGCACTTGGACAAGAACTCCTAATCTCTGATGATCTCGAAAAAATGATCTCCCTTCCTTAATGAAGAACTTGAAACTCTATTTATAGGGTTCTAGAAATAACTATTTTGTAGTTATTTTGGATTACGCACAATGGACTGTGCCAGTGACAGACTGCGCAGACTGTAAACTGCGCTGGCCTTTGGACAGTTGCTCGATCGTGGGCTAACTGTATTTAGACGCGTGGCATTGTTTGATTAAAATGCGCTTGGTCGTGTACAGGCGGTTGTCACGTGGTGTAATGACCCGCTCCGCCCTAGCGAAACTGTCGATTCAAACGGCAAGTGCAACGACTCAAACGAGCCGTTGACTCGAAGAGTTGTGTCGACCCGATGAAGTATCGATGCGAATCGATACAAGACTTACAATGGCCCGTCAAAGATGAATCCAGACTTAGACTATCAAAGGCGCGCTCGGAGTATCGCTCGGCCGATGCGAACATCACTAAGGTGGGTGGCTCCAATGAACCCGTCTTTGCTTAGCCTAGATACATAATAATACGGACACTATCACTGAAATCGCTAGGCGATAACACCGTGCATGCTAATAAATGACCCAACGCACCTAGCTAAGGGATTAATCCTATCTTGTGTGCTTGTATAGAATATGGAAAGGAACATAGAAAAATACGAGAACTCTCGCACCGCGCTCCACGCTCGTCCTAAGGCACAAGCTTACGTTCAAGTCCCTTATGCGTTCGACAATGAAACAATGTATGGTTTACAACAATGAAACGGGAAGACTATCAACATAGTCGTTCCGAGTAGAGCTTAGCAACATTGAAAGGCTATAGGACCGATGGGTCGCCAAGGTGACTCTCGCACGGGAAGTTGCATAATGTATAAATGAAGAATGAACGAATAAACAAGTGAATGAATGAATCAACGAAAGGATGAATACAAAATTGAATCAATGAACGAATGGACAAGTAAAAACAAGGAAAAGAAGGAATGAATAAAAGATAAGAAGGAAAGGAATGGTTAGCGACAGGTGTGACGGGCACGTGCATCGGGGCTCGCTACCCACGCTGTACGGACGCCAACCTAGTCGATAACGCATTGAGGACTAAGGGTTCGCCTACGGCTCAGAGACAGCCGTTAAGTTAAAAAGATAAGTTAATACGAAATGGTCGTGGACAAACGGCACGAGCGAGGGGTGGCGAATGCTGTGACCGTAAAGAAAAAGGGATTCTGCGGCATGATCAAAGGGGGGATATGCCGGCCTAGACGGAATCAAAATATGGCTTACGAGCTGCCTGGGTGCAGATTCGGCCACCCGGGGGACGTAAGTGCAGGAGTATTTCAAGAGATTAACGGGGTGTGTGCCAGTCCTCACCCTACGCTAGTTGAGAAATACCACGGCTTGGATGTCCAAAATGGCTTGTGATACCTGTTTTCCATAAATAAATTCACTTTATTTATTGTGTATCTGGGAAAATTACAACTGTAGGAATCCGATCTAGAAGACGATCGCTTTATCCCTTAGACTATGCGAAGAAGAAAAGCTCTCAAAATTTTGACAGTAAGTTAGATAACTATGTATCTGTACAATGAATGAGAAAAAGAACTCTATTTATAGAGTCAAAAATAATAACTGAAAGGATAACTGTCTTCACAGCCTGTGCCTAGTTGAAAATCATGCAGGATTTAACATACGCAAGGTTGTGAGCAGTTACTGGACGTGGCCTATAACTGTTGGACACATGACAATCATGCATGAGTCGTGTGCAAGTTACAGGACACGCAGGCGAGAGATCAGTGGCATGGCTGCCACGTACTCCAATTTGATGAAATCCGCGCAGACTTGTTGAAGACGAAATCCACGCAGACTCGGGGCAGAAAGCTTCAAAATCCACAGCAAACTTGGGGCAAGAAGCTTCAGGATCCACGCAGACTTAAGGCAAAAAGCTTTAAAATCCACGCAGACTTAAGGAAGGAAACTTCAGAATCCACGCAAACTTAAGATAGAAAGCTCAAAATATACGCAGACTTTGGGAAGGAACATAATCCACGCTCGATTGAGGTAGGACTGCCAGCTGTCTTGATTCGACGTGCCTCGACTGACACAAAATCTCTGACAGTGATTACTTTTGTCAGTCACATTAAATGACAAGAAGCTCTTTTGGTACGCCAACTTGACGAAGGCTGAGTCTTGCTGAAGAAGATTTCGAAAATCACGCAATAGTCGGCTGTGATCTCTCGAGTTCTGTGAATACGTGGCATGCGAGGAGACATTCTTCGACTGTCGTGCTGTCAGTCATGATGAAATTTTTGACAAATGATGAGCTGTCACTAGCGTGATTTTTAAACATTTGTCCTGATCACTTCTGCGTGACTTTGAGACTCAGTTCTGATCAACTTAGCGTGACTATTATTTTTGAGGCCTACAAAATCTCCTTCAAAGTTTTCGAAAGTTGAAAAGACTTCAAAATTTCGAAATACTTTGAAAAAGATAAACATGCAAATGAACTTATTAAATGTCATGATGACTCTTCATTTTTTGAGACTGATTGCATCCAATTTATAATGGAATATGAACCGCCGGCAAGCTCTGTTATATAAACAGGGAGAAAATTCAGCTTTGATATTCATCTTACGTCAACATGACTCCTAAGGAAGAAGCTGAAGAAGAAGCAAGAAAGTTGGGTTTTCGTGCCCATGGCGACCCTACTCTTGGGGGTAAGGAACCGGAGCCTTTAGTTTTCGAGTTCAAAGATGACCCTACACAACTAGCCAAGAACTTTCTGAGCCACTTTGGTCTGGACGGCTCGTCTTCTTCCAATGGGCGCAGTCTCGCAGAGCAGCGTGACATGTTCAATGTTCTGTTACACCGTATGAGGGTCAAGAGCGTAGAAGAATTGGGCGCCAAGCTCAGTCACTCTGCAAAATAGAGCGTGTCTTTTATGCTTTTGTTTTCTTTTTGAGAAATGTTGTACTTCTTTTCCTATGTACGGTCATCAGTACCTGCTTTGAAAAATGTAGTACAACTTTATGCTGAACAGCGTGCATTAATGAAGAACATTAAGTGGCACTCTTTGAATGTTTCAAATATTGTGCTATTTTTCAAAGCACACGTGACACTCATTCCATGGTTTATGAGCGCTTTTTACTCGAATCTTTTCCTAGAATAGGCTTGCACTTTGTCCTTTAAATAGATAGGTGAGTTTCACGCATACTCATCTCTTCATTCTTCTTCTTCTTCTGAGAATGACCTTTTTGCGAGATTCCATTCTCAACAAGAAATTGATGATAGCAATATTCTCTTATCTTGATTTTGATGGTGAGTTCAGCATAATAGCCCGCTTTTCACTGTTGAAGATGAACTTTTGTTTCTGTCTGAACAGGGTGTGCTTGACTGGCCAGTGCGTGCCAAATGACATTTCTGTTGATTAATCTCTTTTTCTTTGCTGTTTTTTGCAGAAGCTTGGCTGAGAAATTTTTCTAGAACTGGCATTGGTGATTTGGATGCTGTGGGGAGCGGTCTTCTGACACCAACATCAGGGAGCTCATGCGCTTTTGACGCGCAAATCAGACAACTCAGAACTCTTCGTGGGATAGAAGGGTCTTCTTCCGATGGTAGGAAGAGCCTTTATACACGGAGAGTTGGACGGTGGAGTTAACTCTACCCCGAGAAATCGGGCAGTAGAGTTCCTTTCACGGCAGAACTAGAAATTGTATCCCAAGGTTGGATACATTCCTGTCTCCTCTGAAAGGTCGCTCCTAATCCACCAGTTGTATTGGCAGCAACACGCCTTCGGGCTGCCGAACTCTGTGGTTCTCCTCTCGTCTGAGAGAGAAGACCAGAGTTTGATTCCTGTTGGACAATCAGGAATTGCCACCAACAACGAACCCGCCAGAGAAGATCCAAGGAGGAAAATAGATCTCTATTAGGTTATTATTGTGTGTGTAGAATGAAAATCCAAATTTGTAATAGATTTCTATTATGATTTGTAAGAAAGTCTAAGAAAATGTAATAGACTTTTTATGATGATATGAGAGTGGAAATGATAATTCTTCTATGCTCAATAATTTGTATCTATTTAGATGAATTGTGGACATGATAGATAATAAAATCTTCTTTTCTGATTTAGAGTACTTAATACTATCAGAGGTAATATGGACGTGATAATATGTAGAAACTCAAAAGAAAATAGATTGATTTCTATACAGAGGTCAAAAATAGAAAATGACAAATGAGCAAGTAGATTCGGCATTTATCCAGAGGTTATGAAAACATGATAAGTAACGAATCCCTTCTTTTTGATAGAAGAATATGAACGGACGAATCGTCAGATGAATGTAATAAATGAACGAATGAACCGTCGGATGAATAAATGAACGGATGAACCGTCAAGCATTAATGAATGTGTGAACCGTCGGATGAATATGACGCTTCATTATTTGAGGAATTTCTGTCTATAAATATAGCAGAAATCTGACAAGAACGAACACTTCTATTCTTCAACATAAAAATGTCGTCTGAAGAAGCATCCAAGAAGGCTGAAATCGCCATGAAGATTCAGAAAGGCACTGAAGAACGCCCTGCTGATCCAGTTCAATCGAAGAAGGCGGAAGCAGGCGAAGGTTCGTCTGCACCCAAGCCACCAAGGGATATTTTGGACTTCCTGCTCGAACCAGGAAGGACTGAAGAAGAAGAAGCCATGAGGATGGCTGCTTGCAAGTTCCTCGTGGGTTCCAACAAGGAGGTTCTCAGTTCTTTTGCTGATCACGTCTTCGAGAAGGACGACAGTGGCCCACGTCCAAATGTAGAGAAGGATGATAGTGATCTTCCTTAATATCATGTACCATCATTCATGATTAAAATAAAATAAAATTTTTATTTCTAAACATGAACTTGTCTGATGATTACAAGCATTTACATTTATACATAATATTTTTTTAAGGAATTTGCCATTAATAGGCATCATAACTTTTCGGCCATCTAGTTCTGAGAGTTGATAAGCTCCATTTGAGAAAACTCTACTCACGATATAAGGACCTTCCCATTTTGCGTCAAATTTGCCCTTGCTCATATGAGTCATAGTCATAGGACGTCTGACTGTTAGAACAAGTTCTCCTTTTTGATATGCTCGAACTCTGACTTTCTTATTAAAAGCTCTTGAGATTCTAGCTTGATAGAATTCAATATTCTGTTGAGCAGATAATCGCTTTTCATCCAGAGCTTCTAATTCCTGAAGTCGAAGACGATCATTATTTTCGGCAGTGAGTTCATTAGCGGTTGCTATCTTAAAGAAGGAATTTGAATCTCTAATGGAAGAACAGCTTTGCAACCATACACCAGAGAGAAGGGTATACATTTAGTAGCATTACGAACTGTAGTACGGTAGGCCCACAAGCATTCACCGAGCTTCTCACTCCAATTACGTTTGTTAGTAGAGACAAACTTCTTTAGGAGTTTGATGATGGTCTTGTTGAAAGCTTCTGCTAATCCGTTAGCTGCCGGATTATACGCGGTAGAAGCCACATTATTAATCCGGTGATCGTCACAGAATCGAGTAAACTTCTGACTGACGAACTGTGGTCCGTTATCATGAATAATGCGTCGAGGAACACCAAATATGTAGATGACATGATGCTTAATAAAGCTGATGACATTGGACGTTTTAACTTCAGATAAAGGAATGGCTTCGGACCATTTGGAGAAATAATCGGTTATTGCGAGAATAAACCGATGACCTTTAGATGACGGCAGATTGATCGGACCGATAATGTCCATGCCCCAAGCTTCAAAGGGCCATGATGCTGCCGTCGGATGTAGAAATTTCGAGGGTTGATGAATAAAATCCGCATGGATTTGACAAGCTTTACACTTCTTTGCATATTCGATGGCGTCTGATACCATAGTGGGCCAATAATAACCCATACGTCGAATACGGTCCTAAAGTTTTAGGCCAGGCTGACGTGCTCCACAAATTCCATCATGTGCTTCGCAAATGATCTGCTGAGCCTCATCACCGGCAACACATCGAAGAAGTAGACCGTCATAAGCTCGACGATATAAGGTTTTTGAAGTATGATTGTAATAGAATCTGAGTGATCGTCGTCTGATAGATGCTGCCTCACTCGGATCATCCGGAAGAATATCATACAATACGAAATCTAAGAAAGGAAGTCTCCAATCTTTATCCGTATTCTGAGTCTCAGTTGAATTACTGAAGATGAATTCCATGCTAGAATCAGATGAAAATGATAAAGATTTACGACTAAATCCAAATCCTCTTGTTGTGTTGACGTCATGAGACGTTGATTCTTCAATGTCAATTGGAAGTCCTAGAGTCAGATTTTTTTCGAGATGAAACAATTCTCGATTGCGAACAACAATTATTTGTTGCCGTCTAATCGGAATAGCCAACACCGCCGCAAGATTAGCTAGAGCATCAGCTTCTGTGTTACATGCTCGCCTAACATGTTCAATGAAGAATTCTTCAAACGAAGAAGCCATAGATATAGCTGATCTATGATAAGGAACCAGATCTTGATGGCGAACTTCATAAGTACCCCTTATCTGATTGACAATGAGTTTAGAGTCTCCGTATGCCTCCAAATGTTGAATATTCAGATGTTTAGCGAGTTGAAGACCAATGAGCAATGCATTGTACTCAGCTACATTGTTTGAACATGGTTGATCAAGAGAATAAGCTCGTTGGATAGCAAGACCTTCTGGCGATACAAGAATAATTCCAACTCCAGCGATGATGTCTCCATTAGGACCAATTCTTGAAGCTCCATCAAAGAATAGACGCCAAGTAGGATCTTCTTCAGCAATTTAGTTTGAATCTATAACGTCATCTGGGATTTCATCATAGAGTTTTAAATCTTCTGGAATTGAATGAGCAGCCAGAAAATCGGCTAAAGCTTGTCCTTTGACTGACTTCTGAGGAATATAGTGCATATCATATTGAGCAAGTAGGATTCCCCAATTAGCCAATCGAGAATTCAAAACACTAGGTTTCTTATCATGACCCGTATAGGATTGATCTTAGAGATGACATGAATAGTCTGGCCAATGATATAATGACGTGTCTTTTGGACAGCGAACATCAAGGCTAGACATTCTTTTTCGACCGGTGAATATCGAGGTTCAGCTCCGGTCATAGTTCGACTGAGATAGTAAATGGCTTGTTCATGACCATTTTTATTCTTTTGAGCAAGCAATGCACCCAGTGAATGACTTATTGCTCGGGTATACAAAAGGAATGGTATTCCTGAGACGGGAGGTACCAATACTGGCGGGCTCATCAGATATTGTTTTATATCATCGAATGCTTTCTGACATTCATCACTCCAGACAAAAGAGACACCTTTCTTCATAAGTTTGTTGAATGGTCTGCAGCGTCCTGATAAATTAGAGATGAATCTCCTGATATAAGCGATTCTTCCTTGAAATCCTTGTAGCTCTTTTAAGGTGCGTGGAGGACGCATCTCTTGGATGGCTTTGATCTTCTCGGGATCCACGTGTATACCTTTAGAGGTAATGACGAAGCCGAGAAATTTACCACTAGAGACGCCTAAGAAGGACTTAGTAGGGTTCATCTTTAACTGATGCTTATGCATTAGATCAAATATAGTCTTCAAATCTTGGATATGATCCTCCTTTTGTCGACTTTTGACTGCAATATCATCAACGTAGCATTCGACTGTTTTCCGCAAATGTTCACGGAATATAATGCTCATGGCTCGTTGATAAGTTGCTCCTGCATTCTTGAGACCGAATGGCATAACTGTATAACAGTATGTACCAATCGACGTTCTGAAAGAAGTGTGTTTCTCGTCGTCTGGAAACATTTTAATCTGATTGTACCCAGAATACCCGTCCATGAATGACATCCTTTCAAACCCATAAGTATTATCGATCATAACATCAGTGATTGGTAGAGGGAATTCATCTTTAGGACATGCCGCATTGAGATCGCGGAAGTCTATGCACACTCTGATCTTGCCAGTCTTTTTAAGGACATGAACTATATTAGCCACCCAATTAGGATGTTGTTCCTCTCTAATAAACCCAGAGGCCATGAGTTTATTGACTTCAGCTTCAATTGCATCCATAATGTCTGGACGAAATCGTCGCTGTTGTTGTTTGACCGGTTTAGCATTCGGCAAGATATTGAGCTTGTGAGTTGCAATTTGTGGATCGAGTCCTGGCATATCTTCATAACTCCAAGCGAAGACATCGATGTAGTCACGAATAAGTTTAATCATGTCTTGCTTATCAGTTTCTGAAAGACTTTCACTGATGAATATTGGTTTGGGAGATCCCTCTTCACCAATATCTATTTGAACAAGTTTGTCTTCAGTTGGAGGTTCTTTTTTGCTCAAATCGGAACTCCCATTGATTATCTAACCTTTGGGCCCATTGTTCTGATTCAGGTGAGATTTCAAACTCATCTTCGTCTTCGTCACTTTCTTCAGAACGGTCAATAGAGACCATGTTGGAAGACAGAATGTTGCAATAGAAATCACCGATACTTGTATCGGAATCCCAAGAGGTAGTACTAGAAGAATCGGATCTCTTATCTTCGTCAGATTCGGGATCTTCATGAACAATATTGATAAAAGGAGTAGGAGCAATATAGCCCAATCCGCATTTCGTTCTTCCATATTTCAGAGGAGGGATCCGGACAGGCATTTTTCTTCCTTTTCCACTATTGAGGCCAGTTCTGAAGTCATAGCCCATATTTTTAATGATGTCTTTAGATTGCTGACTATAACGACGTAGTTGTAATCTTCCAGTATCATCATTCTTGTCATCATCTTCTAAATCAGAAGGACTTTGGGGCCCTTTGTAAAAGAATATCGGAATGTCTCCTGGCTTTCTGCTGGGAACTAGAAAGTATGAAGATTGTACAGGTTCTAGGGATACATCTGTACGAGCAGTCTGTACAACTCCTATGGTTATTGTGCTCAAGTCATCTAACAAATGTAAATAACTATGAACATAATTACACACATCAGCGTACTACAAAGATGGAGACTTTTCATTAAATGTAAAAGCAGCAATATTTACATTGGGAGAAGGCTGAGCCTTAGAGATCTTAGCCAAGTCAATGACTAATAGGGAAGAAGAAGAACGAGAAGAAGCTTTGTTTCGATTAAGATCGATAACAAATGGCTCAGAAGAGGTGAGCTCCCTTGAAGCTTGAGATGGAAGAGTAATCCGCCCTCCAACTGGAATTAGCAGAGTATCCTGTGAAGATACAGGAACTGTAGTACGCCCACTGACAGGAATGATCAGTGTATCTTGAGTAGACGACTGAGGTAATGGAGAAATTTGTCCACTCACCGCAATGATGAAAGAATCTTCTCCAGAGGGTTTGGGAGATTGCTGCTAAGTAGTTCAACCTTTAACAGAAATTATTAAAGTCTCACTTTGTGAATCCTCTTTCTCCATAGCTTGTATCACCCTTGTATACTCTTCTTTGTATATTCGAGAATCATTGAAATAAGCTTCAACCCCATGGAAGGGATTTATATCAGCAACTTCTTTTTGTACTCTTCCATTGCTATCAATGTATTTAAAACACTGATGAAGAGTAGAAGACACCATATTATTTTCATGAAGAAAGGGCCTCCCAAGAAGAAGATTGTAGGATCCCACGATCTCGATCACATAGAAAGTGACTTTGGATCTGAAATCTCCTATTTGAAGCTTCAGATGAATCTTTCCCAAAGGCTCGCTCCTGCTTTGATTGAATCCCAGGATAGTAGTAACTGTCTTGGAAAGCTTGTGAAGAGGGATTTTTAGTTCATCCAACAGACTCTTTGGCATTATGCTTATAGCAGACCCTGGATCAATGAGGATACGATCTATCTTCATTGTATCGATATAACCGGTGTAGTAGAGAGGCCGATCATGTCGAATGTCCTCCAGTAGCATGTCGTCTTGTATAAAGGTGATATTTGGGATAATCTCCAATACACTGTTGCAATGTAAGCAAGTGGCAGGTTCTGCATCTGGCTTCTTCAATTGTGCAAGACAAGAGTCAGCTTGAAGAAGTGCTTCACTTAACGTCTCCCGAGTCTCTTTAGAAAGACGTAGAAGTTCAAAGAGGGACATTCTAGCTGGAGTATTAGCAAGTTG
Source organism: Iris pallida (assembly GCA_029216955.1). NCBI lineage: Eukaryota > Viridiplantae > Streptophyta > Magnoliopsida > Asparagales > Iridaceae > Iris > Iris pallida. The sequence continues at coordinate 11,523,200 of JANAVB010028397.1, forward strand.
AGCTAGAATGTCGAAATTATAAGGCTTCTGAAGCCCAAGAGGAGGGGACTTCTTGATTGATTTATCAAACCGAGCCTGTTGTTTGCCTTTCTCAAGAGCCGTAGGCTTGGGAGAAACAGGTTCAACCGGTGTAGTTGAAGGAACAGGTGCAGTGGATGATTCTTCTTCAGGAGGAACATTAGGAGCATCTTTATCAGCTGGAGGGATATCAGAAGTATCCTCAGGATTCTTGGAATAATCCTTTAGATAAGGTTTCCCTGTTCGAGTAGCAAGTGCTTCTTCCTTCTCTTTTGGCTCTGTGTCAGAGGTAGATCCAAGAGAAGTCATATGACATGACTTAATTTTTCCAGCCTTCTTGGACTTTTGAGAAGTAGTCTTTTGAGGAGAAGGAGATTCAAAATCTGCCACTAGATCAGGATGAATCCACATGATTTCTCCTGTTTCCATAGTGATTGGCACTAATCCTTCAGACTGTGGAGGAGGAATATTCACTATTTCAAGAGTTGCCTTGGGAATAGGAACGATCCCACTTTCAAAGAGTTGAGGAGGAAAATCTCCGAATTGCATAGAGACGACGTTGGAGGTGACGGTCTTCTATTTTGGAGTAAGGAAGATAGCTCCAGATTTAATCATTTCTTGGATCTTTCCTTTCAGTACATAACATGTACGAATTGTGTGACCCAACATTCGGTGGTATGGACAGTATTTGGGATGATCTGTCTTACCAGCTTCATCAGGTTTCTTGATTTCAGGTAATTGTATTTTATTACCTTTCAGCAGACATTCAAAGATACCAAGGACATCGTCATCATCGAAAGAGTATTCTTCCTTGGGGCGAGGTGCTCTTGTTTGTTGGATTGTAGAGGTAGGAGAAGTTTGAACAGTTGATGCATCTTTGCTCTGAAGATTAACTTCAAGAGTTTCTTTTCCCTTGCGAGCATTGTTTTTAGCATTATTGTTAGTACCTTGACCTGTTTCTTTGGGAGTCATCTGTACTCCTAAACCTTTGAAGGTTTCAGCACTAATTTTTGCGGCCTTGGCACTGACTATGAAAGAAGGCCAGTCTTGAAATTGGGTGGATCCTGTCCACATGCTGATGATTGGCAACAAGTTTGATTTGTATGTGTCGATGGTGACAGCATCAGGAGTTCCAGAAGGCATCTTCAGAGCTTCTCTTCGAAATCGTTCAATGAAATCTTCTGTAGTTTCATTATTTTTTTGCTTGATTCTAATAAGAGCAGACATAGTCATGTCATTGAGCCCTTCATAGAACCTTTCAAGAAATATCTATTTGAAATCGGCAAATGAGGTAATGCACCCATCTGGAAGACTTCTATACCATTCATAAGCTGTTCCCTTGAGACATCCAACAAACACCCGAGTAAGGAGGGCGTCGCTTGGTTGCAATTGATCAGTCATCACTTCAAAGTGATTAATAAACTGACTTGGAGAAGTGGTTCCATCATAGAATGAGATAGTAGGAGGCTTGTATTTAGGAGGATACGATACTTGCTTCCATTCTATCGGATAAGGTTGCTTGATGCCTAACCTTTGTAAACCATCCTTTTGTTTGAATGCCTCGAATTGAGTTTTGAGATTCTTCAATTCTCATTAACAACTCCGGAAGATTGTGGAGTTGTAGCTTGTAGAGAATAGTTGGGAGGAGGAACAGCGTTATAAGCACTACCCCCAGCTCCAGAGAGACTAGGATTTGGTTGAGCTGGTCCAGGAGTATTGGATTGTACTGCTGGAGGAACTTGTACTGGACTCATACCAGTGTCAATTGGTATGGCATCTGGTACAGTCTGTCGATTTTGTATCTGAGTTGCCATGAGTTCATACATCGACTTCATAGTATCAGCCATGGATTTCATTTGCTGTTCCAAAGAAGCAATTCTTTGTTCTTGAGGAGTCAAGAAAGAAGAAGGTTCATCAGTATTCCCATCAACCATATAAGTCGTGACTGTACGAGGGATTATTGATGAACTGGTGGATGTTGTTTGTTCTGAATCATTACTTTGTGCATCAAAGTCAATTATAGGAGAACTACCCCCAGTAGGAAGAGGTGGGAAGTTAGATTCTCCAAGGAATTCAGAATCATCTTCAGAAATCAAAGTTCTCTGACTAGAGGCCAGGACTCTTGCTCTTGTGCCTCTATATACTCCATCTGGACTATCATCTCTACCCCCAGTATTCCGAGAGGTCATATTGACTGAAGCAAACAAAGGCTCATCTTCATCAGGCATAGGTTCACACTGAATCCGATTGAAGACAGATTGTCGTTTTGTTTGACATCTGCATTGCATTGTGACTCTCGGCTGGAAGTCACATTCATGATCAACATAGTCCTGAACCATTGATTGACATTTGCATTGAATTATGACTCTTTGCTGGAAGTCACATTCAGCATGATCCATTGTCATAGAATTATTCCTTCTCTTCTGTTGAAGGTGTTCCCGTAGATCTATCTGTGAAGATTGAGGTAGATCAGAGAACACTTCTTGTATATTTTTAGGAGTATATTTCTTGTTCCTGGGTCTTGATGGCTCTTGATTATATAGGGAGTGATTAATATGAGCCACATAATTTTTAGCATACTCTGCATCCGAATCTTTTATTTTCATTTCCGATTGATGTGGTTTCTTAACACCAGAAGTGTTTCCCAAACGGATTTGATTAAGTTTTGTTTTTAGATCAGTTGGAGGTAACACATTGATTTTGGAAACTTGGAGTTTTCCTTCCATTGATCTAGATATTTGCAGAGAAGGAAGAGTTGAACCACCCCCTTGATTAGGAGTTGGTAACAGACCTTTTCTAGACAAATTCTGTGCCCAATTCGAAGAAGTCGTAGAAGAAGACATTAAAGAATGTTTCTTCTTAGACTTATTCAAGTTTTGTGACTTATTCAAGTTTTGTAGAATGTCCAGAAGGAAGAGTAGTCAAAAGACTATCTCCTTTTCTTTGACTAACAAAATTGTCAGTCAAAGCTGTTCCTGAAGTAAAAACTACAGGAACAGATGAAACAACTAAAGAGTTATCTCTTTTCGAAGGGACTTTGTGTGGAAGACCACCCCCAGTTCTATTAGAACTTGGCACAGAAGAAGAGATAGCTAAAGAGCCATTCTTCTTAGATGAAATACACGCTGAAACAGACTTGGTTAAATAACCAGTACTGTTAGCGTGATTATTGATTTTAGAATTACACGCTGGAACAGATTTGACTAAAGAGCCAGTACTGTCAGCGTGATTTTTGATTTTGGAAATACACGCTGGAACAGATTTGGTTAAAGAACCAGTACTGTCAGCGTGATTTTTGATTCTGGAAATACACACTGGAACAGATTTGGCTAAGGAGCCAGTGCTGTCAGCATGATTTTTGAATGAGAGATTGCACACTGGAACAGATTTGGCTAAGGAGCCAGTACTGTCAGCGTGACTTTTGGGATTGAATTTGCACGCTGGAACAGATTTGGCTAAGGAGCCAGTACTGTCAGCGTGACCTTTGATTACTGTCATCTTCGAGCGCACAAGAGTGTGCGTGCTTGCAGTCGAGTCCTTGCCAGTGTTAGGTGTAGACACTGTGGCAGAGACTTCACCATTGGCTGCCAACTGATTCTTAGGGACATAGACAGAGTGTCCCTTCGGCTTGGCAGTGGTGATGGAGGCTGAAGTAGGCTTGCCACTCTTAGCCCGCTGCATTTCTTCATAGGCGAGTTGATCGAATTGGATCGTCATCACCTTCTTCGTCGAGCCGATTGACGAAGTGTCGCATTGAGTTGTTGCCATCTCAGAAGAGGAGATGGTTTTCCCCAGCAGAGTCGCCAATTTGTTTTCCATAAATAAATTCACTTTATTTATTGTGTATCTGGGAAAATTACAACTGTAGGAATTCGATCTAGAAGACGATCGCTTTATCCCTTAGACTATGCGAAGAAGAAAAGCTCTCAAAATTTTGATAGTAAGTTAGATAACTATGTATCTGTACAATAAATAAGAAAAAGAACTCTATTTATAGAGTCAAAAATAATAACTGAAAGGATAACTGTCTTCACAGCCTGTGCCTAGTTGAAAATCATGCAGGATTTAACATACGCAAGGTTGTGAGCAGTTACTGGACGTGGCCTGTAACTGTTGGACACATGGCAATCATGCATGAGTCGTGTGCAAGTTACAGGACACGCAGGCGAGAGATCAGTGGCATGGCTGCCACGTACTCCAATTTAATGAAATCCACGCAGACTTGTTGAAGACGAAATCCACGCAGACTCGGGGCAGAAAGCTTCAAAATCCACGCAAACTTGGGGTAAGAAGCTTCAGGATCCACGCAGACTTAAGGCAAAAAGCTTCAAAATCTACGCAGACTTAAGGAAGGAAACTTCAGAATCCACGCAAACTTAAGACAGAAAGCTCAAAATATACGCAGACTTTGGGAAGGAACATAATCCACGCTCGATTGAGGTAGGACTGCCAGCTGTCTTGATTCGACGTACCTCGACTGACACAAAATCTCTGACAGTGATTACTTTTGTCAGTCACATTAAATGACAAGAAGCTCTTTTGGTACGCCAACTTGATGAAGGCTGAGTCTTGCTGAAGAAGATTTCGAAAATCACGCAATAGTCGGCTGTGATCTCTCGAGTTCTGTGAATACGTGGCCTGCGAGGAGACATTCTTCGACTGTCGTGCTGTCAGTCATGATGAAATTTCTGACAAATGATGAGCTATCACTAGCGTGATTTTTAAACATTTGTCCTGATCACTTCTACGTGACTTTGAGACTAAGTTCTGATCAACTCAACGTGACTATTATTTTTGAGGCCTACAATGCCAGCGACCGGTGCATATAGATTTAAGTGGACTTTGTTGGTGGCAATCCACGTGCAAGTCCTTACATTGAAATCAAAGTAGTCTAAGCTAATCTGAACAAAGCACCTTCTGAATAAGCTTGAAATGTGACACACCAAATGATAACGAGAAATTCATACAAATGAGTTAGATAACGTGCCTACGACGTGCTAGAACCCGAGGCAAGGACACGCACTTGACATTGAATGCTTACATGGACTACGTTAAGTTATTTATATGAATTGTTAGCTAACTTGGTTTACGTTGGACAGGGAAGGCCGGACGGTAAGTATGGGTAAGTCGTGCATGTATTTCCATACGACACTTGAATTCAGCAACACGAGATAGGTCATGATATGTGCCATAAAATTGACCCTAAGGCAAGATTAGAAAGACAATGAATGATAGAGATGCACAAAAGTAAATGGAACGTGTTTGGTAATAATAGCATTGTGGGCGAGCTATCCTCCCCACCAGTGCATAACAATGTACTGATAACCCCACAATCTGCTTGCAGGAAGCAGGAAACGTCGGTGGGTGCGGAGCTTCCCTCGAACGTGCTAAGGTGCGGAGCTATCTCTCGAGCCTTGGAGCGTTGCAAGGAGCTGGAGCACCATATACAAGAAATAATGTATTAGAACATCGTCATGAATTATTCCATGTTATAAGCCACTTGGCACGCCTTTTATGTTTCAGAAAGAGAGAGCTTGAGCGATTTGTAATATCGACCTAGCGCCGCTTGTAAACTTCTTGAATATCAATAAAAGTGTTGAATTTGCTTCTACTTGTGTTCATTTACTTTCAGCTGCAAATGGGGACACTCTGTGCGACTCTGTGGCCTAGCTCAAATTGGCCGTTTCTGGACTTGGCCTTGCACGGGCGCAACTTAGGCCCGTGCGGCATCACGCCTTAGCAAGGACGATCGCTCCTACGGGAGCGGGGCATGACAGATTGGTATCAGAGCATGACTTCACGTCCTTGGACTTTATTTCGATTCTCTTAGTTTTGAAAGCTCGGTTGGAAACAAAAGAAGTGTACGCTCTCTCTTGTTGTGCCTTGGGATGTTCCATACAATAAGTCTAATATTTTCAAAAGCTTGTACAAGTACTCGGTTGAACGGGATCGATAGGCGAAGGCCTTTGTGCCACCACGACGGACTTGAGTTGGAAGGAACCGATGCTGAGAGTTAGCAAACACAGTGCGTGCTTGAATGAGCTTATGCTGACAGCAAACAAGTACACGAGACCAAAGTATAGTACGAACGGGATGGTTATGCACGCAGCCTTTTGGCTAAGTTGTGTCGAGTATCACGCACCTCGACTTCTGGTACAATCGGGTTGCGAGCGATATCAAGTACCGCTCGATCGGGAACGGAGATACACTTAGAGTGTATGTCGATAGGAACGCTATCAAACTAATGCTTAGGCGTACACGAAAGATTGACTTAGATTTTGAGGATTAGTGCGAACGACCTAGTGCGTCGATACGACGTGAGCGATTACGCTAGAGATTCGTCAAACGAATCTGAAAAATATCTTAGCAAATGATGCGAATGTGATTAAGGATTTATAGAATGACTTGAACCCGAGTGGTGTATGTGATAGCTTTGAGAAAGGATAAGTGTGAGTGTCGACGACTAGTCGAGTGGCTCGAACCCTGAGTGGTGTATGGACATTATCGAAATTGTTCGAGCGAGACTACAAGATATACGGATAGAACGGGTATGTCGACGAGGCGATGCGATCGCGCAAAGCCTTAGAACGCGTCACGCTTAGTTGGTCGTAACTTCGAATGTTCCGAACGAGATATCGTTCGAACAACTTGTCAATGGACAACGCATGTTAGAAAACGGTTCGGAACGATAAATGAAAATGAATGGTCTTGGTCGAGGAAAACTTAGAGGATCATGCGCACGATTTTGGAGTGATTCATATAAATTATGACTTGAGTTTGGACAACGATCTTGAAACTAGCTTGAGGAATAGCGATCAAACTTGATCTTGAACATCGAGAAAATTGTGGATTATCCAACTCGGACAATAGCATCAGTCGCACGACTCGAAATTGGTTGCAAAGGAAGATCGTCAGGTTACACATATTGTCGATGGTATTGAGGCGTATCAAAGATCGATATGCGATAACCCGGGGGTACTCTGACTTGACGAATGACGACCGTGCAAATGTCATTGTCCCGTTGGATACTATACTTAGAAATGTTAAAAATGTGTCAAGAAAAAGATAGATTTGGCTCGAGGATTTTATAGTTGAACGAAATATAAATGGACTATCGATCTTGGCTTGGATAGAAAATGAAATGCTTAGATTTGCTTCATTGACAACCACAACGTTGACGTTCTTGTCTTATGCGAGCGCAACTCCAGCCTCGCACATACGTCGCGCCGGATTATGATGATCACTCCGCGTGAGCACCGATATGGTGATTCATACGGCGGGAATGATTGAACTTGAATGGCGTGGCAATTTGATTGCTTCGACTTGTGGTTTGACGCGAAGGTGGACTCGGGAATGAATTTGTGTGCTTGACGATTGAAATTGAGGATTGCGTAGGTCCAATCCGTGTATCGAGAACGAATTAGTCTAGACGCAAGCAAGAGTTACGCCCCGATGAGAATGATTATTCCGCGGAAGCGTTGCATGGTGATTCATGAACCACCATGGATAATCGGACTTGCGTGAGATTGGGGTGCAACATATTGTCAAAGCTAGACGACCTCGTGATCGAATACAAGAATTGGTTAGAGTTGGCGATTTGAATGGATTCAAATATGCACAACGACTGCATTGATGCGAATAGGTGATCGTGCTCGATGTTTAGAAATCTGAGTGACGCGAGCTTGGGTAGAAACAACCGTACAAGCAAACAAATGGTTTGACCATAGGATTTGGGACGAGCGTCGTGCAACGACCTTGCACGATAAGCGACGGACTTGACTTGTAACTATGACCTTGTGAGCTGACCTAGCGGATAGGCGGACGACCCTATGTCGAGTGATTGAACCTGTGCGATGGCATTTACAGTATCGTCTGGATGGACGATAGACTTAGGCAACAAGACTTAGAGTAGGACGGAGAATTAGGAGTGTGCGTGAACGACAACGAGATTGTCCCCAAACGAAAGGAATGATAGGGATGGATGTTGCGCAAGTAAAGTTGGAATAACGAATTGAATCATTGGTTGGAAGATGTACTCGATGATAGTGCAATACTTGGTCTCGAATCGGACGGGAATTACTTAGACTTGGTCGACTCCGCTAAAAAGAAATCATACTGATTTCGTGGACAATAACGCTTGAGAAGCGAATCGAATCATCTCGAGGACCGAGATAAACGATATGTGATACACACATGAGTTCGGTTTTAAATCGAAGTTAGCAAAACGATCGACAAATCAAAACTATCACGAGTAGCTTGTCCGACTTCGCTAGTCGCTAAGCTTGGTTGAAATGTACGTATTCGGGGGACGCCTTGAATGCATGCACGATCCAAACTCAGCGATATGATAAACTCGAATGCAGCTGCAAGTGGGTGTTGAGATGCGCATGAACGAATGAGTGAGTTTGCCTCATCCCACGACTCTCGTGTTTGAGAATTTTAACGTACCTCGTACGACCGTTTCAGTCCTATGATACGTCGAAATAGCAACCAAGTCGAAGAAACGCAACAATTGAATAAGAACCATCAACTCTGAAATGAATAAAAAGCCATTTAATAAAATCGACCCAAACGTATGCGACACGAAACTTGGAAAGGTACCGAGCATGGTTTGATGCCATCGAACGATAGAGCCGTTCGATAGAATTGTCTATAAAATACGATAACACGAGTTAAGTAATGGTAGGATGACCTGCACTCAGGAAGTCTCGAGGACGAGACTTGTTTTGAGTGGTGTATTATGTAATGACCTGCTCTGCCCTAGTGGAACGCCGATTCAAACGGCAAGTGCAACGACTCAAAAGAGCCGTCGACTCGAAGAGTTGTGTCGACCCGATGAAGTATCGATACGAATCGATACAAGACTTACAATGGCCCGTCAAAGATGAATCCAGACTTAGACTATCAAAGGCGCGCTCGGAGTATCGCTCGGCCGATACGAACATCACTAAGGTGGGTGGCTGCGATGAACCCGTCTTTGCTTAGCCTAGACACATAATAATACGGACACTATCACTGAAATCGCTAGGCGATAACACCGTGCATGCTAATAAATGACCCAACGCACCTAGCTAAGGGATTAATCCCATCTTGTATGCTTGTATAGAATATGGAAAGGAACATGAAAAAATACGAGAACTCTCGCACCGCGCTCCACGCTCGTGCTAAGGCACAAGCTTACGTTCAAGTCCCTTATGCGTTTAACAATGAAACAATGAATGGTTTACAACAATGAAACGGAAAGACTATCAACATAGTCGTTTCGAGTAGAGCTTAGCAACATTGAAAGGCTATGGGACCGATGGGTCGCCAAGGCGACTCCCGCACGGGAAGTTGCATAATGTATAAATGAAGAATGAACGAATAAACAAGTGAATGAATGAATCAACGAAAGGATGAATACAAAATTGAATCAATGAACGAATGGACAAATAAAAACAAGGAAAAGAAGGAATGAATAAAAGATAAGAAGGAAAGGAATGGTTAGCGACAGGTGTGACGGGCACGTGCATCGGGGCTCGCTACCCGCGCTGCACGGACGCCAACCTGGTCGATAACGCATTGAGGCTAAGGGTTAGCCTACGGCTCAGAGACAGCCGTTAAGTTAAAAAGACAAGTTAATACGAAATGGTCGTGGACAAACGGCACAAGCAAGGGGTGGCGAATGCTGTGACCGTAAAGAAAAAGGGATTCCGTGACATGATCAAAGGGGGGATATGCCGGCCTAGGCGGAATCAAAATATGTCTTACGGGCTGCCTAGGTGCGGACTCGGCCACCCGGGGGACGTAAGTGCAGGAGTATTTCAAGAGACTAATGGGGTGTGTGCCAGTCCTCACCCTACGCTAGTTGAGAAATACCACGGCTTGGATGTCCAAAATGGCTTGTGATGCCAGCGACCGGTGCATATAGATTTAAGTGGACTTTGCTGGTGGCGATCCACGTGCAAGTCCTTGCATTGAAATCAAAGTAGTCTAAGTTAATCTGAACAAAGCACCTTCTGAATAAGCTTGAAATGTGACACACCAAATGATAATGAGAAATTCATACAAGTGAGTTAGATAACGTGCCTACGACGTGCTAGAACCCGAGGCAAGGACACGCACTTGACATTGAATGCTTACATGGACTATGTTAAGTTATTTATATGAATTGTTGACTAACTTGGTTTACGTTGGACAGGGAAGGCCGGACGGTAAGTATGGATAAGTCGTGCATGTATTTCCATGTGTCACTTGAATTCAGCAACATGAGATAGGTCATGATATGTGCCATGAAATTGACCCTAAGGTAAGATTAGAAAGACAATGAATGATAGAGATGCACAAAAGTAAATGGAACGTGTTTGGTAATGATAGCATTGTGGGCGAGCTAGCCTCCCCACCAGTGCATAGCAATGTACTGATAATCCCACAGTCTGCTTGCAGGAAGCAGGGAACGTCGGCGGGTGCGGAGCTTCCCTCGAACGTGCTAAGGCGCGGAGCTATCTCTCGAGCCTTGGAGCGTTGCAAGGAGCTGGAGCACCATATACAGGACATAATGTATTAGAACATCGCCATAATCATTCCATGTTGTAAGCCACTTGGCACGCCTTTTATGTTTCAGAGAGAGATAGAGCTTGAGCGATTTGTAATATCGGCCTAGCGCCGCTTGTAAACTTCTTGAATATTAATAAAAGTGTTGAATTCGCTTCTACTTGTGTTCATTTACTTTTCGCTGCAAATGGGGACACTCTGTGCGACTCTGTGGCCTAGCTCAAATCGGCCGTTTCTGGACTTGGCCTTGCACGGGCGTAACTTAGGCCCGTACGGCATCACACCTTTGCAAGGACGATCGCTCCTACGGGAGCGGGGCGTGACACGTGGCGAGCAATTGAGGCATGTAAGCCACGTAATAAATGTTAGTTATCTTCAAAAAGCTTGATGGATCGCGCCACTTGAATAACGCTAGCTTCAGACTGCGCTCAGCTCTGGTCAATGGATTGCGCTGGGATTTGGACAGCTGGATCGCGCTTGGATTTGGACAGCTGGATCGTGCTGGGGTTTTGACAGCTGGATCGTGCTAGGATTTGGACAGCTGTCCTAGAATGCGGCACGGCACGGGAAACGAGCAGACTCCTCGCTTTTAGGGCTGTCAAGCTGTCAGTAGATTTGATTTTCTTGTCAGGTAATGATGGCTTTGCCACGTCAGCGTAGCGCGCTCGGGCAGTGGCGCGGTTCAGTCTCGTGCGGTTGATATTTGGCGCTGTTCATGTTAGCGCTTTTCATTGATGGGTGCGCAGTTTGGACTTTTGTACACTATTTGATGGGTGCAACTTGATTTTTAGGACTTACAAGACCCCCTTCAAAGTTTTCAAAATTTAAAAATATTCAAAGTTTTGAAATACTTTGAATTTCAAATTTGAAATCAAGTTGCGCTTAGGCCTGCGCATTTTGAGGAATTAGTTCCGATTTTCTCGGCCCAATCGGAGGTAACTGTTAGGTTTCTGTGAGAAACTATAAATAGTTTCCTCCTTCGTTCTTTTAAGCTTTACTTGCTTTTGAATCCTCAAGAGAAAAACTCCTCCAAGCATTCGAGCATTTGTGATTCTTCTACTCCGACTTCTTCTTCCTCCTCTCGTCGTCGACACCCATGGCGCTTAAACGATCAGCCGCTGAGAAGGGAAAAGCTCCTGCCGAACCTTCGACTCGTGTTGCACTGCGAGTATCTCGTCATGAAAGAGGCCACCCCGCTCTTCAAGGTGAATGATGGACAATAATCGAAACCCTTTTTAGGATTTTTGATGATTTTGAACCTTCATGCCTCTTTTTTAGAGATTGATGGTATTTTCAACCACTTGCGCCACCCTGTTTAGGGTTTTGGCTGCATGTACAACAGTTTTCATTTTTATGAAAACTGTGCCTTGTATAATCGGTTGGAGAGCACTGACAGAGTGTTTAGTGCAATCTATCGATTTGTGCATCAATGCGCAATCTGATGTTTTGCGCAACTAGGCTGTGCTGGCGCAATCGGATGTTTTGCGCAACTAGGCTGTGCTGGCACAATCGGATGTTTTGCGCAACTAGCGCAATTGGATGAATTGTGTATAAAATTCATTGAAGAACTTTTTAATTTCTTTTGCACATACTGATATTTGTCTCTTTATCAATGCAGTTAACCTCAGAGAAGACCCAAACTATGAGGTTCTTGCAGGAACTCTGTCTGAATCAGAGTTCAAGGAAGATCTTTCACATGTCTCCTTTCCTCAGTATGCTTTACCATCATCTCGGCAGGCTGTCTTGATTGCACAAGATAATGAGACCTTATTATGTCTGATGAACGGGCAACCTCTACAGACTGCTGATACTGTCACACCCAAGAAATCTCTATTTTTGTTCGGTGAGGCTTTTGATAAGAATTCACAGCCGAGGCCTCGTATGGAATAGAGAATCTTTCGAAGGGGCGAGAAAACAATATATCTGACAGAGATCTCAAGATGTCTTCCTCTGTCCAGATACAATTTTGCGAGCTATCCCAGAAAGATGGAGTGGGACATAACTCCACTGCAGCAGGCCCGAGTGGGTAACATCTATGTTAAGAAAGGGCCAGACAATAAAGATATATTCTACAGCTCTTCTGAACGACATTGCTCTTTGCTCCGAGGACTAAAACCCGGTTGCATCCCACCGGAGGACTCTTTCCTGTTGTTGCCAGCGAGGACCCCAATATTTGCAAATGAGTTTGCAAAGGTAGAAGGGAGATATCCGGACCATGATCTGCGGTTGACAGGTCTTATGAACCCGGAGAATAAAAGATAGATCTGCGTGGCCAATTGGATATTGGTCCAATTTGAGAGTCAGCTTAAAGAAATTGAACTGTATCAGGCAGTGTACGCCACTGTCTATGGGTTTCCTCCTAATCTACATTTATTCCTTGCGTTGGCGGAAAGATATAATTACAGAACCGGGACCTTCATGACGCCGCGCGGGGAAATCGGCCTAGCCTTGCATGAAATGAAATACATCTCTAATCTGCCGATGGGGGATATCCCATACGAAGAGTTCGTCCCGACGAATGACGAATTGGACAATCTACGCAAGAAAAATACGGACATGGTAGCTGTCTTCGAAGAGCTACTATGCCATTATAAGATTTGTTCTTTGTATTACAAGAGTAGCACGGCCGGCATTTGCTATTCAACCAAGTGGTTGCCGTATCTTTTTCTTAACCACATTATTGAGAAGAAAACTAAGGAACATGAGAACTGCAACCCCAACTTCTTCAAGCTGCTTAGTAATAGCGATGCGATAGAGTTGATGGAGATGCACAAGGAAATGGACATCAAGATCGAAGATGATCTTCAGGACCCTCCTTTCAAGGAAGGAGACATCATCGAGAGCTTTATGAGGATGGGTTATAGGCCCATGTCGAAAGAAGCCCAACTGGCAGGTTTTCTTACTTATTGGCTTCGACGATATGTTGTTCCCGAGGCCAGTATAGTTGACCGCTTCCATCGCGGTATATTGTTTGCTGTCGTGCGTCTAGATTTTGGCTACCAGATGGATTTTTTATCAGCAATGACGTGCAGGATGAACGTTGGACTTCGTCTCTTTGTTGACTCAATGATCCGAAGAAAGGGCAAAAATGGACATTTCCCTCGACTAGAACTGCCGTATACTTATTTATTTGGATGGCTGATTCTACACCATCCTTCTCTGATGAACCCTGCCATGGAGGCGGTAAGCGGTAGTTTCTTAAGAAGATACTCCGGATGCAAATGGGTTTATACCACTTTGAAGGACTGCCGACGAGCTCTGAATCTCGGCAAGGGATGGAACTTTTACTGTGTTCCCCCTCCAGCTGGTTACGAATATATGTCAACGAACCTCGTCGACTCGGTGAGAATGTCGCCTTTGGGCCATATAGCCTTTGACTGGCTGAGAATGATTCGGCCATCGTATCTGGTATATCGATTCGAAGACGAGTGTTATCTTGAACCTTATCTTCCAAGTCATTTTGCACGTCAGTTCGGCTACGACCAATTCCATGTGGGCAATGCCATGACATGCCTACAGGAAAAAGGTTACTTGATTGATGGAGCGCGTGCTTGGGTCTATTACAACGCCGAGGATACCAAGACAACATTCTCTATGCCCAAAAAGAACGACTGAGGCCCGCGCATGCTGTACACTTACTCAATCTTCTATACGTCAGCAAATACTTTTGCTGAAAATTTCAATTTGACGGACAGCTTTACGACGGTGACCCGTTTTAGAAAAGGGGCACCTGTTCTGCTACCTCCCGGAAATGATGAAGAACACGAACTTGCTGATGCGCCTTTAGAGGCTTCAAGGGAGGCCAATTTCCCTGAAGAAGTCTATGAACCGCTACGGATTTCTTTAAAGGTTTCAAGGAGAAGAAAAGAAAGGCAGAAGAACCATATTCTCCTGTCTCTAAGAAGAAAACCGCCATTGACTCTTCAGAAAGGGTCACTACTTGATTACAGTCTCGACAACAGGCTGAGTCAGTTCATAGAGAGGAAACGACGACTCCCACCTCAATCCAAAGATAGACACAAGCTGTAGACGTAGAGAGTCCTGAAGAGCCTCTACGTAGAAAAAAATAGCTTTTAGAAAGAAAGCAAATACTCTCCCGATACCCCTTCGCACATCGGCCTTGGCTAGTGCTGCCGCTGGGGTTAGGATGTCTTCTCCTACACCTCCTCCTGAGCCTAGACAGGTGATAAATACACAAGAAGGAACTGCAGGCGGAGAGACTGCGGAGACGAGAGATGAGGCTACGGAAGCAGGAGAAAGGACTGCAGCTCTGACTGCGATCAATGAGTCAGAATTATCTCTTGAAGTAGTGCCGCCTCCTCTACCTGATCCTTTAGTTACACCAAGTTCGCGTCGTGCTGAGGAAGATCGACTAATGATCGAATCTCTGGATGGATGTGACTTTGGCTTTCATGACATAGATCCAGTCGATGCAACTGATAATGAGGAAGCACAAGAAGAGGCAGCAAATGACGAGGAAATACCGACAGAGGATGTTAATGACAACATAATTTCGGAAGAGAATGCTGCTGACCAGGCATCACAGGAGAAGAATGCTGCTAATGAAGTAGTACCGGGAGAAGCTATTGTCACCGATCAAAGAGGTATTGATTGATTTTGATAATCTTCATTTATAGATCAAATGACTGATGTTTTAACCTTCACCCATGTAGAAATCCAACCTCCTACAGTTCTTCCGGCATGCACTGACATGGTCCAGACAGAGGTGATAGCCAGTGGTAGCCGTCATCTATCAGGTGGCTCCGAAGCGGGAAGTAGTCAGGCAGTAATGTCTGAAACTACTTCCGCAAGGCTCCAGCCTGTTTCACTAAATGACAATCTTGTCACCAAACCAAGCGTTGGTAAGTTGCCTTCATTTTGATCTTTTTGATAGCCCTTAGTGACAACAAACTGATGATGTTCATTTGATTTTGCAGAAGAACATCCGGGAGGGGCAACCAGCTCATCATGGCTCCCATGTCAAAAGAGGCTATGGCCAATGTTCGAGATGCTGAACTTCCACCTTCGCAGGCATCCGCTCCTGAAGCTTCTATAGGAGTAGCTGCCACACCTAGTGCAGTGGCTACCAATAAATTTGTAGTTGGTTCCTTCACCAATTTCTTCTTCACTTTATTAGGACCTTTAGTGAAAAGGATAATGGAGAAAGAAAATGCTGGTTTCAATACTGTCATAAGTCCAACTTCCTACCTGATCAGCGGTATCTGAGACCAGGGTGATGAGGCTCAGGCCGCATATCTTGAACATGTGTTGGATGAGTTGGAGGAATCAATCAAGATTTATAAAGACCTTAATCGAGGGGAAGTAGAGCCGCTCGTGACTGCCAAATTCAAGAGAATGGTTCAAGAAGCTGAGGTTTCGAAGGCCGACTTTAAGAATTTCTTAGACACTTTCGCCGCAAAATCTTCAGAGTTTGATTCTCAACTCAATATAGTAGCGTCTACTGCTGGGGAAAAGGAGAAGAAGGTTGCTGATTTGAAGGCAGAGTTCGCTCGGCTTCAAGAGGAGTTGAGAGTCGTTCAACTTGCTATTGAAGAAGAGACCACACAGCACCAGGCCGCAGTTCAGCAACTGGACGTTCTGACCCATAAGAAGAATGAATTCGTCAAGTTTCATCATGATGAAATTGCTCGCCGATTAATCACCTTGCCAACATTCGATGCTGAATCTGGAATGGCAGAGGCTAGGAGACGAGTGCTGGATTCTCGTGATGAACGGCTCCAAATTTTGAAGCAACAGATTGCTGATCTTATAACCCTACCGGCTAAATGAAAGAAAACTTTCTGTATTTTCTTCTTTGCAATATGTCTTTTAGTAATATCTTTCACCTTTATCAATGAATTAATGAAAAGACATTATTTTGTGGCTCTATTATTTATTGCATATCCTGTTACGGATATAAATAATAGCGATAGAAAATATATTCAGAGGTTCATGACATGATATATTTCGTGATTTAGAAAATAATTATATTCCTTATATCTGCTCAGAGGTAATGTGGACATGGCAGAATATAATTTTTTGAATATCATTATTTCGGTAGACAACTTAATCAGAGGTAATCAATACGTAATAAGTTGCTGAAATAGATGAACGGATGAATCATCAGAATGAATGAACAAAATGAATCATCGGGATGAACGGATGAACCGTCAATTGGATGGAGTGAACGGGTGAACTGTGGGATGAATGTAATGAACGGATGAATAGAATGAACGGATGAACCGTCTGATGAATGGAATGAACGGATGAAACGTCCGATGAATTGAATGAACGGATGAACCGTCGGATGAATGGAATGAACGGATGAACCGTCGGATGAATAGAATGAACGGATGAACCGTCGGATGATGGAATGAATGTTATGAAGAATACATCGCTTCGGTTCTCGTAATAGACTATCTCACGAATCTCTGCCTATAAATAGAACAGAAATTTAGATGGAATGATCAGTTTTAATTTTAACACAAAATGTCGTCTGAAGATGCATCCAAGAAGGCTGAGATCGTCCTAAAGGTCGAAGAAGTCGCTGAGGAACGTCCAGCCGAGCCAACCCAGCCAAAGAAGATGGAAGCGGGCAAAGGTTCATCTGCACCCAAGCCGCCACGTGAAATCTTGGACTTCCTAGTTGAGCCAGGGAAGACTGAAGAAGAGGAGGCTATGAGGATGGCCGCTTGCACGTTTTTAGTGAAATCGAGCAAGGATGTCCTCGGCACTTTTGCTGACTATATTTTTGAAAAGGACGGCAGTGGTCCTCGTCCTGTCTTTAAAAAGAACGATAATGATTCTCATCCTTGATATCATGTAATATCGTTTATGATGAAATAAAAGAAAACATTTATGAATTGTTTTGTCATATTTACAAGAAATCTCTTTTACATTTATACATAGTATATTTTTAAGGAATTTGCCATTGATAGGCATCATCGCAACTCGACCGTCCAGCTCCGTGAGTTGATAGGCTCTATTTGAGAAGACTTTACTCACGATATAAGGCCCTTCCTATTTCGCATCAAACTTGCCTTTGCTCATATGAGTCATAGTCATAGGACGTCTGACTGTTAGAACAAGTTCTCCTTTCTGAAAGGCTCTGACATTAACTTTGCGGTTAAAAGTCTTCGAGATGCGGGCTTGATACAACTCAATATATTATTGAGCCAATAGCCGCTTCTCGTCAAGCGCCTCCAATTATTAAAGTCGAAGAAGATCATTGTTCTCTGTAGTAAGTTCGTTAGCGATGGCAATTCTCAAAGAGGAAATTTGAAGTTCCAGAGGTAGAACTGCTTCACAACCGTATACCAGAGAGAAAGGTGTACAACCTGTGGGGTTACGGACCGTAGTACGGTAGGCCCATAGGCATTCTCCAAGCTTTTCACTCCAGTTCCGTTTGTTAGTAGACACAAACTTCTTAAGGAGCTTGATAATAGTCTTGTTGAAGGCTTCAACCAAGCCATTAGCAGCAGGGTTGTAATCTGTAGAGGCGATATTGTCAATCTGATGATCGTCACAGAACCTGGTGAACTTTTGACTGTTGAACTGAGGTCCATTGTCGTGAATGATTCGTCAAGGTACACCAAATCTGTAAATAACATGGTATTTGACAAAGTTGATGAGACTGCTGGTTTTGACTTCAACCAAAGGTATAGCTTCGGCCCACTTGGAGAAATAATCAGTTATTACTAGTATAAACCGATGTCCCTTAGAAGAAGAAGGATTGATAGGACCTATAATATCCATGTCCCAAGCTTCAAAAGGCCAGGAAGCAGCAGTTGGATGAAGGAATTCTGACAGTTGATGGATGACATCTGCATGGATTTGACAGGCTCGATAAATCCTTGCATATTCGATGGCATCAGATACCATAGAGGGCCAGTAGTAACCCATTCGTCGGATACGATCCTGTAGTTTAGGGCCGGGTTGATGTGCTCCGCAGACACCATCATGAGCTTCATGCAATACCTGCTTCACTTTATCACCAACAAGGCAACGCAAAAGAAGGCCGTCATAATTCCGTCGATAGAGAGTCTTGGTGGTCTGATTATAGTAGAATCGAAGAGATCGTCGACGAATACTCGTAGCCTCTTTAAGATCTTCAGGGAGTATGTTATGAACTACGAAGTCAATGAAAGGAGCTCTCCAATCTTCATTGATAACATTGACTTCGGTGAAGTTACTGAACTCAATGTTGCGATTGTTTTCAATGCAGAACAATTCTCTGTTGGAAACAATAAACACTTGTTGTCTTTTGACGGGGAATGCTAAGACTGCCGCGAGATTAGCTAAAGCAACTGCCTCAGTATTGCAAGCTCGTCGAACATATTCAATAAAGAAAGCCTTGAATGATGTAGCCATGTAAATCGCAGCTTCATGATAGGGTACTAGATCTTGATGGTGAACTTCGTATGTTCCTCTAACCTGATTGACAACCAGTTTAGAATCACCATAGACTTCAATATATTCAACCTCCAATCGTTTAGCTAACTGGAGTCCAATAAGCAAGGCATTGTATTCAGCCACATTGTTAGAGCACGGCTGATCTAAGGAATAAGCTCTTTAGATAGCTATTCCTTCTGGAGAGACTAGAACAATTCCAACTCCTGCAACAATGGTCCCATTTGGTCCGATCCGGGATGCTCCGTCGAAGAACAGACGCCATGTAGGAAATTCTTCAGAGATCATGTTTGATTCTAATATTTCATCTGGAATTTCGTCATAAAGCTTAGATGTCTCCGAAACAGGATGAGCTGCTAAAAAGTCAGCCAGTACTTGACCCTTAACAGACTTTCACGGAATATAAACCATATCGTATTGCGCTAGTAGAATGGCCTATGTAGCCAGTCGAGAATTGAGTGTGCTGGGCTTCTTTATCAGTACCCGAAGAGGATTAAGTCGAAAAATGACGTGAATGGTTTGGCCAATGATATAATGCCGAGTCTTTTGAACAGCGAACATAAGAGCTAGGCATTCTTTCTCAACCGGACTATAATGGTGTTCAGTACCAATCATAGTACGACGAAGATAGTAGATGGCTTGTTCATGCCTTTTTTGTTCTTCTGGGCAAGTAAAGCACCCAACGAATGATCCATAGCACGAACATACATTAAGAATGGTATGCCTGAGATTGGTGGCACCAAGACTGACGGGTTCATCAGATATCGCTTTATATCATCAAATACTTATTGACATTCTTCGGTCCAAACGAAAGATACACCCTTCTTCATTAACTGAGTAAATGGTCTGCAGAGTCCAGACAGATTTAAAATAAATCTCCTGATGTACGCAAGTCGACCTTGGAATCCTCGTAGGTCTTTTAAGTTGCGTGGAGGACGCATCTCTTGAATGGCTTTGATCTTCTCAGGATCTACATGTATACCTTTAGAGGTAATGACGAAGCCGAAAAATTTACCACTAGAGACACCCAAGAATGACTTGGTGGGATTCATTTTTAGTTGATGTTGGCACATTAGATTGAAGATAGTTCTTAAATCTTGGATGTGATCTTCCTTTAGACGACTCTTGACAGCAATATCGTCGATATAGCATTCGACAGTCTTGCATAGATGATCTCGAAAGATGGTACTCATAGCTCGTTGGTAAGTTGCACCAGTGTTCTTGAGACCAAATGGCATCACAGTGTAGCAATAGGCTCCGCGAGGAGTGCAAAAAGAATTATGTTTTTCATCTTCAGGGTTCATCCGAATCTGATTGTATCCAGAGAATCCATCCATGAAGGATATTCTTTCAAACCCACAAGTGTTGTCGATCATGACATCTGTAATAGGAAGAGAAAACTCATCCTTTGGACAAGCTTCATTAAGATCTCGAAAGTCGATGCAAACTCGAACTTTGCCAATTTTTTTCAAGACTGGAACAACGTTGGCTACCCAATCAGGATGTTATTCTTCTCGAATAAAGCCACAAGCTATGAGCTTTTTGACTTTATCATCAATTGCATCCATCATTTCTGGCTTGAATCGCCTTTACTGCTGTTTGACTGGCTTTGCATTAGGCAAAATATTCAGTTTATGAGTAGCAACTTTGGGATCTAAACCTGGCATGTCTTCATAATTCCAAGCAAAAACATCAATGTATTCTCGAATAAGAAGAATTAATTCTTGCCTATCCGCCTCTGGGAGGTTATTGCTGATGAATATTGGACGAGGTGATCTGTTTTCTCCTACATCAATTTAAACTAATTGATCTTCGGTAGGAGGTTTCCGTTGTTCGAATCGGAGTTCCCATTGGGTATCCATTCGTTGAACCCAAGGATCTGTTCGGGATTTTTTTTGATATCCTCGTCATAGCCTTCTGGGAGTTCAGCGGAGACCATGTTAGAAGATACGATCAATCGATGAACTTGACCAATGCTGGTGTCAGAATCCCATGATCTGGAATCAGAAGAGTTAGAGCGCTCCTCATTATCGGATTCGGAGACTTCTGAAGATAAGACCAGAGGTAAAGTATATCCGAGACCTCTTTTCGTCCTGCTATAGTATATCTCTGATTTTTCTTTCGGAACAATCGTACGGATAGGAGTTCGTCTACCCTTACCATAATTGAGGCCATTCTTGAAGTCATAACCCATCTTTCAGATGATGTCTTTTAATTGTTGACTATAATGACAAAGTTGGAGACATCCCATATCGTTACTTTTGCTATCATCCGTATAGCTAAATTTTTGTTCTGGCCCTTTACTAAAAAGTATTGGACTCTCATCTCTCTTTCGAGAAGGGACAACAAAATATGAGTATCTGGATGTTCAAATAAGACCTCTGTCTGAAGGGATTGTACGACCCCTGTTGTAAATGAATGAAAGCTGTCTAGCATATCTAAATAGCATTTAGTATGATAAATGACATCAGTATACTGAAAAGTAGATACTTTTTTATTAATTTGTACATCCGTATTTACAACAAGAACTTTAGCCTTAACAGGCTTGGTTAGATCGATTATAAGGGGAGGAAAAGAAGAGCAATGAGGTTTAGACTTGTCGCGACGAAGGTCGATAACAAGCGACTCAGAGGAGGTGAGCTCCCCTTTATCCTTGTTACGACGGAGGTCGATAACTAGTGGCTCAAAAGAGTTGAGCTCCCTTTTATCCTTGTTACGACGGAGGTCGATAACTAGTGGCTCAAAAGAGGTGAGCTCCCTTTGACTTTGATTACCACCGGTTGATTGCTTCCGGGCCGGCAGGTGAATATCCAGTGGTTTAGAGGATTGAGGATGAGAGACACGCCCTTTGACAGGTATGATGAGAGTGTCATTGGACACTGCTTCTTTTTCTTCTTCGACATCCATGGCCAGTACTACCTTCATAAACTCTTCTTTGTACATGCGAGCGTCGTTGCAATATGCTTCAAAGCCTTTAAAAGGGTAGAGATCCGCAACTTCTTTTTGGACCTCTCCTTTGTCATCAACGTACTTAAAGCATTGATGGAGAGTAGAATGAACAATGTTGTGTTCATGAAGGAATGGTCTCCCCAGAAGTGCATTATAAAGCAACCATGATTATCTATGATGTAGAAGGTCACCTTCGTGCGAAGATTGCCAATTTGGAGTTTTAGGCATATCTTGCCTAAAGGTTCACTCCTTCCCTGGTTGAATTCCAGGATGGTGGTGATAGTGCCAGAGAGGCTATGTACTAGAATTTTTAGAGCATCTAACATCGTCTTCGGCATGATACTGAGTGCTGACCCTGGGTCCATCAGAATACGGTCGACCTTCATGGTGTTGGCATATCCTGTAAAGTAAAAAGGACGGTCATGTCGATTGTCTTCCAACAACATGTCATCTTGTGTGAAGGTAATGTTTGGAATTAATTCCAGCATACTGTGACAGTGGAGACAAGAGACAGGTTCTGATTCAGGTTTCTTGAAAAGAGTTAGGCAAGTTTTTGCCTGCATCAAAGCCTCACTCAGTGTTTCTCGAGTCTCTTTAGAAAGGCGTAAGAGCTCGAAAATGGACAGCCTGGCCGGTGTGTTGGCCAATTGAGCCAATATGTCAAAGTTGTACGGCTTCTCAAATCCAGAAGGGGAAGACTTCTTCAAAACTTTGTCGAAGCAGACTTGTTGTTTGCCTTTGTCGGCTGCTGTCGATTTAGGAGGAGTTGGTTCCATAATCGGTAACGATGTAGAAGGGATATCCTCCGTAGAGACAGGCTGCATTGGAATAGCCTCAGAAGATGAAGCAGGATTCTCCTGAGTATCGGGATGCTCCTGTAGATAGGTTTTCCCTGACCTGGTGCCCAATAGGATCTCTTCTTCAACTATGGGGTCAAAAGACACCATACTGCAACTCTTTGTCTTGCCCTTAGAGCGTTCTTTCTGCTTGGGAGGGAGAAGGAACTTTAAAATCTGAAACAAGATCAGGATGAATCCACATGATCTCGCCATTATCAAGGGATAAAGGGACAAGACCTTCACTCCATGGAGAAGGAAGATTCTCAATCTCCAGAGTGGCCCTGGGAATGGGGATGATGCCACTCTGCACCACTTGTGGTAGGAAATCACCGAACTGTACAGAAATCATATTAGCCGTAACAGTCTTTTCATCCTGTTGGAGAGTGATGACACCAGCGTTGACCAACTCTTGAATCTTGCCTTTGAGCACACACTACAACAAAAAGACCTATTAATGACGCTTGATAAATGGATTTCATGATGGCTGATAAAGAAGCGTCATCAAAGTTCAGCAAGACTCCATTCTATGATGATGTCTAGTATAAACGTTATTGATAGTCTTTCAGTCATACGAGCGTCATGAAAAAAAGCACCAAAATTTAAGTCAAAACCTCCACTCCTCCGCACTTCTTTCGCACTTAAGAAAAAGCCTAGCCCTCATCCTCTCTTTCTCCTTCTCCTTCTCCCCCCGCTCCCCAACTCCCCAACTCGCCGAGAGATGATGGATTTGAAGACTCTCGCCACTCGCACGTCGAGAAGAAGGGCGTACTTGCCAAAATTAGGGTTTGTTCCTCTCTCTTATTTTTCTCAAATTAGGGTTTCTCTTCAAAAATTAGGTTTTTCTGATCGATGTATTCCTATGGGAGAATCTATATACCAGGGTTTCTTCTGGATCCCTCCGTAGCTCCGGTACCGCAGGGGCAGCTGAAACTAAGCTCGACGAGCTCCGTGGCCTCCTCGGCAAGCTGGTGGGTGACCCGCTCAAGATCGTCGGCATCGGCACGGGCGCCTGGGGCAGCGTCTTTGCCGCCCTTCTGCAGGACGACTACGGCCGGTTCCGCGACAAGATCCAGGTACGTGTGTGGTGCCGGCCGGGTCCCATATTTTCCTTTGTGTCCTAGTTTTTAATTCATTATAGAGGGAAGGGCTCGGGCTCAGATGGTCATGGGGGCTTCCACCTCCCTATTCTAATCAGTTTGGGTTGAGGGAGTGCAATAGGCACTAGATTGAGCCTGTTCGAGCCACACCAGGGGCTCTCTGCAGCAGGGAAATGCCAAGGAACTCATGAGTTTGGGTTGAGGGAGTGCAATATGGCTTGTCATTGTTTTGAAAAATTAGGAACTCATGAGTTACTCATATTTTTGTTTCAAGTGGTTCTTGAGTTTCTGTTTCAAGTGGTTCTTGAGATTTACTCGTCCCTGTGATGAAAAGTTTAGTAATCTGAACATTAGTTAAGAATGTGAATTGAGTGGCGCTCCCTCAATTAGTTTATGGGGTTGAGGGACCTCTGGTTCATAAGAGGTTGATAATAGGCACCATTCTGAGGGATTTCTGAACAAGGCCTTTTAGCCAGGCTTATTATTCTTAACATCCTTGTTAATTCAAAATATTGTCCTTTAATTTTTATTAGGTATTGGAGGATCCTTGAGGATTATTTCTGTCATTTCTTGTAAGATTTCTTTCTTTTGTTAGGAATTGATACTGATTCAATACTTTAGGTGTGTGTTTGTTTTTATTCTTGTCTGTGAATGGTTGAGTGGATAATATATGTAATCCAATATTGTTGTTCTTGTTCAAAATTTTTTTTTATTTGTTAAATTTTAGTTCAAATTAAAAATTGCAGTATCTGAAAAATCCTTTTTTTTCTAGCAACAAAGTAGAGCAATAAAATCACTGTGTCGAAAAAAATATTCAACCTCTTCTTCCAGCAACAGGTGTTTGAACCATCCTGGTCCCCAAAAACATCCGACTACAGAGTAGGGGAACTTCCATGGTCCTTACACAGGGAATGTACAAATGGACTCTCAAAATCATTGAGCATTCCTTATAATCGATCAAAATCCTACTAAAACCATGACTCATGAAACTCCACACATAAAATGAAATTAGCTTCAGTCATGAAACTCGAAGGCGAATAATTAAAAATCTGAATTTTGATGAATTTTAAGCGGGTGGTGCTGTGATTATAAAAAAATTCCTCGTACTGACTGCTAAATTTTAGCATGACAGACACCTATACACCCATAGAATATGAGCACTGCTAAATGATTTCATTTTTTTATCTTCTTCTTTTTGATGTTATTTTTTTATATATAGGAATTTTAGATCCACAGAAAGTTTATTTTGTATGTTGTGCAAGTTTATTTCAATTTTTTTAAACAGAGCTTCAAAAGTGAAATTAGTGAATGATTATTCAACTACAGAAACACAAATTTGGGATAATCATTTGTTACTGTTTTACATGAAATATGTTCCTAGCAGAAAATAGTTAGAGAACTTCATAGGAAGGCTTGTGAAGTTTTTGATTTGATCTTGGATCAAGTAAGACTTTGTTTTTGTTCTTTAATTTTCTTTTGAAGCATTCCTCTATTAAATTCCCCTTCCTCTCTCTCTCTCTCTCTCTTGCAGGTTTTCATTTGGGATTACTGTAACCATCAGAAGCATGCTTTAATGAATGACATGGAGAGAACCCTTAATGATGCAGATATACAGAGATGGATCAGGATGTGAGTATGAGGTCTAAACTGCTCCAGTTTATTTAACCTTTCTGTCTTAGGGTGTGTTTGGTTGCAAAAATGCAAACTAAAAGCGGGAAAATGCCCATTTTGTTCCACTTTTGTTGTTCGATTGCAACTAAGTGAAACATGATGTAAAGTGTGTGTGTTGGGTGGTGGTTAAATAGAGGAACATCAAACAACTCCAGTTTCAGATTGGAGTATCGATTGGAATCTTAACGACATACTCTAACATAGTCAATATTTTACAAAACTTAATCATAGTCAATTTCGACATCGTTCGGTTGACGAACATTCAGTTCTAGTGTTCAGTGAAGTGGATTAGTGAAGAGTAGGCAGTGGAGTCCTATTATGGCTCATACTCTAATATGTATGTCAGATGTGTGTATGAGTGTCTTATGAAGAGAAAAGAGTATGGCTTGTGCTTGTAGGTGTGTGGCTCATATATGGCATCCTATATGAGCTATATGTGGGTGTCTAGTGCTGACAAGTGTAGAGGAGAGAGTACCTTGATTTAGTAGGGAATGAACAACGGCATATAGCTTATGTACGCATGTAGGTTCACCAAGTCAAGGGAGTTAACATGTGCAACAGTATTTGTATCAGAGTTGTGTGTGATGTAAATAGTAGGAGGTATCAAAAATAGGAGAGAGGGGGATGTGAAAGAGTGCCTTGCATATGCATCACTATTTAGATTTAATATATCAGCCTTTTGATACATTGTATCAGTTCCTTAGGATATAAAATCGATGAGGAAGACAGGCCATTGTCTCTATACTTGGCCTGTGCATACCTAGTCTACCTAGGTCAGGTGGCTGTAGGGAAGGGGCACTCTTCCTTATGCAGGAGTGGCAGAGGCCTGGGCATGGTCCTAGGATATGTGGACAGTGCCCTTTAACAGCAGGGGATTGACCCCCTTAGCTGCAAAATACAACCTGGCCACTTGCAGGTAGGTATGGGGCCTACACAAAGCTCCACGAATTTGGGAAATAAGAATTTGATCCTTTAAGTAGTAAACAAAAAATCTAGCAGTCAAAAGAATTCACAAGGTGCATGAGAATATAACTGACCAAAAGAAGAGAAAGGCAGGAAAGGAATTTTACTCGTTGAAGAAATTCCTCTTCTAGAACAATCTTGCATAACATTTTATCATATCCTGATGTTCGTCGGGTGAAATACAGGATGAGAGCCAAGGCAGGAATGTCACCATCATGTTCGCAGGGATGCTACACAAAAATTACCAAACTAAATCAGCCTGCTCGTTCAGTAATTTGGACTCAGCATTATTATTTATTTATCATTATTTTATGTTCAAGGACTCCACTGTAGCTTTGGAGTTGTCTTTTTATACTTTTGAACTTGATATATTTATAAACTCTCTTGCAATTTGCAGAATTTACAGGTTAAAGCTTCACCGCCTGCTCAGACCACTTTTCTACATACTGATCCTGCTATCATTCAGGTTGTTGTCAACAATTACTATTGTATACATTCAAGTCACCAATGAAATGGAGATGGAGAAATATAGAATGGTAGCTAAAGTACTCTATGTTGAGACAATGAAATGTAGCTAGCTAAAGTACTCTATATCTGTGAGATGTTGATGTACCCTATTTTGAGACAATGAAATAGAGAATGGTACTTTATATTATATTTCAATGTTTTGTTATGAATATGGTTCAAAGTGGTTGTTTTCGAATTAAATTGAGCAGTGTTTGGAATGTAATATATAACATGCAGTATAGAGCATTATAAATGTGATACAATGACCATATACAGATCATCTATTCATAACGCTTTGAAAATAAACTATAGCAAAAATTTAACCTATTAATGACGGTTTTGGAAGAATCATTTATAATGCTTTTAAAAACATTTATAACACCCGTTTTCATAACGCTTGGATTGAAAAAAAGCGTCATAGTTTGTAATTAATGACACTTTTTAGCCGTCATTAAAAGGTATTTTTGTTGTAGTGACATAGCATACCCGAGTAGGATGCCCTATGAACTTGTGATAAACATAATACTTAGGGTGGTCAGTCTTACCGACTTCGTCAGGCTTTTTCGGGTCAGGGAGTTGCAATTTATTGCTTTTAAGCAAACAGTCGAAGATGCTCGCGGTATCATTTTCATCAAAGGAATACTCTACTTTTAGGTGAGGTTTCTTTGATGGAGGTGCAGAAGGAGTAGAGGTAGACGTGGGTTGAGCTACATTAACGGCCAAAGATTCCTTACTCTTGAGATTGATGTTCAAGGTTTCTTTGCCCTTGCAGTTATTCTGGCGATTACCGCTATCGGATGCAGAAGGCTCATCTCGATCAGGGTTAGACATGTGTACCCCCAACTGTTTGAACTTCTCGGCGCTAACTTCAGCTGCTTTAGCATTGACGATGAATGACGGCCAGTCCTGGAACTGTGTTGACCCCGTCCAGATGCTAACGATAGGCAACAAGTTTGACTTACAAGTGTCTATCGTTACAACAGATGGGTTCCGAAAGGCATTTTGAGTGCTTCTCGGCAGAATCATTCAATAAAACTCTCAGTAGTTTCATTATGTCTTTGCTTGATCTTGTTGAGGGCGGATATAGTCATATCGTTGATACCCTCGTAGAATCATTCCAGAAATATTTGCTTGAGCCCGACAAATAAAGTAATAGAGCCGTCAGGCAGGCTGCGGTACCAATCGTATGCTGCGCCGGCTAAGCAGCCGACGAAGACTCTGGTAAGAAGAGCATCGCTTGGCTGGAGCTGGACAGTCATTACCTTGAAATAGTTAATGAACTGACTCGGAGAAGTACTACCGTCAAACAGCGTGATCGTAGGAATCTTGTACTTTGGAGGGAATGAGACTTCCTTCCATTCAACCGGATAGGGTTGTTTGATCCCCAGCCTCTGTAGACCATCTTTCTCTTTGAAGGCCTCAAACTGAGTACGTAGAAGTTTTATAGCCTCATTGGCATCTCCTGGGGATGGAGAAGTAATGGGCTGGCTTACCGTATTAGGAGGAGGAACAGCATGGTAAGCACTACCCCCAGCCCCTGAATGACTGGGTGTAACTTGAATAGGTATTGAGGCTACTGGAGGAGACGGTACCCCCAGACCCGCATTAACCGGCACCAATGATGCTATAATCTCGGGATTTACCGCAGGTGCAGTCGGTGATACTGTATGTTGAGCTACGATAACGACATACATATTTGTGATCATTTCAGTCATGGTCTTCAATTTGTCTTCCAGTGCGGCTATTCGTTGCTCTTGACTTACCGAACTAGAAGCGTCTAGATCTTCAGTAACAACATAGGCTGACACTTCTCTGGGTACAGTAGAAGAAACTGTCTGCTCAGAGATTTCGCTATATGCATCATAATCAGAGAAAGAATCATCCCCTGAGTGAGAAATAGAGAAATGACCAGAGGGATCTTGGAGAAGATTCCTATGACCGACTGTGTCTCGGCTTCGGGATCAGGTGTATCGGAATATTCCTTCAGAAGATTCATGGAGTAAATCTAGATATCGTTGACTGGGCTTGCAGGGCCTGCCGTACTTTGAACACTTCCTACCCCCAGTGTCTCGAGAAGCCATATTTACAGAGACATAGAGCACCTTGTCTTCGTCTTCTGACATTGGTTCAGAAGTTAAACGATCGAAGACAGATCGTTTTGTCATCTGGCAACAACACTTGATAACCACCTTGTGATTACAATGGCGTTCTAGTGGTTGGATTGGAAGTGTTGAAGTGTTGTCCCGATTCTGCTTGAGGTGTTCCCGAAGATCAGGGATATATTCTTTGACGACATTCGAAACATGATTCCGATTCTTCAGATGCTTTGTCCCATGAGTATACAGAGAAGTACTCAACTCGTTGGCATAGGTGTCAGGATTTTTTCTCCTGGAAGTTTGCTTTTGATGCAAGTTTGCCTTCGGCATTGGTTGCTTGCGTTTATTGAGATAAGTCCGTAAATCGGAAAATTCACCCCTAGGGGCCTCCGTCTGAGACACTAGTAATTTCTCTTGCTTTGAGCGGGATATCCGAAGAGTTGGGAGATCTTGGAAGTGTGCTACTGGAGTAGGCAAGAGGCCTCTCTGATCAATATTCTTCTCTTTAGCAGGGAGAGAAGAACTCTTGTTTGAGAGAGTTTTTATACTGTTTGGTGCCGAGGCACATTCAGATGGATCTTCCAAAGTAAAAATCGAAGAAGACTGGAAAAAGACCAAAGGGCCTTTTTCTTTATTTTGTGAAGAAGGGGTGACCAAAGAGCATTTCCCTCTGTTGTTTTCCAGGTTTCGGACTACGGAAGATTGAGAAAAGACCAAAGGGTCTTTTCTTTTGTTTTGAGACGGAGGAGGAATAGTCAAAAGACTACCCCCTGTGGGTTGCGCAGGAACAAAAGAGGCAACAACTTGCCCGCTGGAGGAGATGACAGATGGCTCCTTGGCCATAGAACCAGCAGGGGGTACAACCTGTGTTATGGAAGAACCAGCAAGGGAAGCCTTGGCTACAGAGGGCTTAAGTTGCGCTCTGGATGAAGAAGTAGTGGATTGCGTAGGAGGGAAAGAGGCCGCCAACTGCGCCAGAGGGAGAGGAGTCTTGGACTTTGCCATAGCAGCATAAGTCATAGATTGTGCTGTGGCAAGAGGAGCAGCATGCTGCGCTTGGACCGCAGGAGCTTTAGATTATGCTTTGGCGGAGTGGGTGGTGAACTGCGCAAGAGTAGAAGTTGCCGCTGGTCGCCTGTCAGAAGAAACAGCAGGCTGCGCAGAAGGCTTCGGGGTCCTCACTGAATGGCTCTTGCTCTTGGCAGAGGTCACAGTGCGACGAGTAGCCCCAGAGTTGATCATCGCTTCGTAGGCAGTCTGGTTGACCTTCACAACCAGCGTCTTCTGCGTCTTTCCAATAGACGCAATGTCATATTGAGTTGTCACTTCCTCGTCGGAGGAGAAAGTCGTCCCCAGCAGAGTTGCCATTTTGTTTGCAAAAACAAAAGTCTTTATTTCACAAACTTTAAAGAATAGTACAAAAGTACAGTGAATTTTGGAAAAGTACAACTTTAGGAATCCGATCTGAAGACGATCGCTTTATCCCTTGGACTATGTGAACTTTGAAGACGATAGCCTCTGAAGAACGCATCATCACTTGGATAAGAACTCCCGCTCTTTGATAATCTCAAAAAATGATCTCCCCTCCTTAATGAAGAACTTGAAACTCTATTTATAGAGTTCTAGAAATAACTGTTTTACAGTTATTCTGGATTACGCACAATGGACTGTGCCAGTGACAGACTGCGCAGACTGTAAACTGCGCTGGCCTTTGGGCAGTTTCTCGATCGTGGGCTAACTGTATTTAGATGCGTGGCATTGTTTGATTAAAATGTGCTTGGTTGTGTACAGGCGGTTGCTACGTGGCGAGCAATTGATGGCATTTAAGCCATGTAATAAATGTCAGTTATCTTCAAAAAGCTTGATGGATCGCGCCACTTGAATAGTTCTAGCTTCAGACTGCGCTCAGCTCTGGTCAATAGATTGCGCTGGGATTTGGACAGCTATTCTGCTAGGATTTGGACAACTGGATTGTGCTGGGGTTTTGACAGCTGGATCGTGCTAGGATTTGGACAGCTGTCCTAGAATGTGGCGTGGCACGGGAAACGAACAGACTCCTCACTTTTTGGGCTATCAGGCTGTCAGTAGATTTGATTCTCTTGTCAGGTAATGATGGCTTTGCCACGTCAGCATAGCGTGCTCGGGCAGTGGCGCGGTTCAGTCTCCCGCAGTTGATGCTGTTCATAGATGGGAGCGCAGTTTGGACTTCTGTACACTATTTGATGGGTGCAACTTGATTTTTAGGACTTACAGCGATTCTCGGTGATCGGCGTCCTCTCCTCTCTCTCTTCCGAAGGTAATCCCCCCTCTCTCTCTATCTCGCGGTGGTCGATTGGGCAGCGGGGGCGTCGGGGGCTGCGGGGGCGACGGTGACTGCAGGGGCGACGGGGGCGGCGGGGGCGTCGGGGGCTGGGTTCAGCGGTGGGGGGGGGAGGGGGCGGGGGGGGGGGGGGCGACGAGGGGTTGTGGGTGGCGGGGCTGCGGGGGGGGGTTGTGGGTGGCGGGGGGTTGTGGGTGGCGGGGTCTGCGGGGGTTGTGGATGGCGTGGGGGGCAGCTGGTTGGGGCAGGGGAGTGTGGGGGGGGGGACAGCGGGGGGGGGGGGGGGGGGGGTGGCGGCGAGGGGTTATGGGTGGCGGGGCGGTGGGGGGATTGTGGGTGGCGGGGGGCGGGGGAGGGGAGGGGTTGTGGGTGGCGGGGGCTGCGGGGGGCGGCATGGGCTGCGGAGGTTTGACCCTTGTACACATCAACACAGACACCTACACATCCTAATGATCTGTCACACTCATATCAATACACCACACGCACACACCTATACATTGTATGTTGACACTCACTCCCTCTCTTTCACACTTTACTGCCACACACACACAACCCTGAGATAACACTGTCCAACCCCCTTCACTCTTTCACTCACATTTGTTCCCTCTTCCCTCTCTCTCTCTCTCTCTATATATATATATATATATATATATATATGTCTATTTATATATAGCTATCATTTATATATATTTATATGCAGATTATGTTTATGTGCTTGTGTAGGATGTACATTCGTTTTGGGTGTTAGCTATGTGACATAGATGTGTGGCTTGTCACATAACTATGTATTTTGGTTATAGGCTATGTGTCCTATACTAGCTGGTGTAGATGTGCCATATGAGTTGTATGTATCTATTACCCCTAGTGTTGTATTGGTATAGGATTACCGACGGATTACCGTCGAATATTTAGCTACGACTATTTAGTGTCAGATTTTTTTGGTATCGAACTATCGGTATCGGACTATCAGTATTGGTATCCAGAACTCGGTATCGATATCGAACTATCGGTATCGATATCGAACTATCGGTAGCGGACTATCAGACTATCGGTATCGGACTATCGGTGTCGAACTATCGGTATCGGTATCAAACTATCGGTAGCGGACTATCGGACTATCGGTATCTGTATCGAACTATCAGTATCGCACTATCGGTATAGGTATGTATGTATGCGTATATGATATATATAGGTAGTGGTTGTGTGTTAATGGCTATGGCCATATGAGTTATGTGTTATAGGCTATGGCCATATGAGTTGTATGTATATGTTAGCGAAGGATTTTTATTTTAACGATGGATTTTTAGCTACGGCTATTTAGCGACGGATTTTTTCGTCGAAATTAGCGACGGACTTTCGAAAAATCACCGACGATTACCGTCGAATATTTAGCTATGCCTATTTAGCATCAGATTTTTTCCGGTATCGAACTATCGGTATCGGACTATCGGTATCGGTATCGAACTATTGGTAGCGGATCCACCTCCTCGACCGTATGTACTTAGTATCGATCGTAGCAGATTAGTATCGGTATATCGATTTGGTATAGGTCGTATCAGATGGTATTGACCTTAGCGAATTGGTATCGTCCTATCCGATATGTATCAGCCGTATAGCTAGGATTCGTATTGGCCTTATCGATTCGGTATCAGCTATATCCGATAGGTATCAGCCGTATCAGATTAGCATGGTGGAAGGTTTAGTAACAACTGTACTTAGATTTTTCTCTTCTCGAGCTAGAATACCATTATAAGAGAGTCACTAGAGAGTAAAAAAACCTCATAGATATTGATGTTTACGAGAGTGATTAGCCAATTACAGTAACATACATGCCGTATTTTCCATCATAAAAGGAGAGATTGAAGACAATAACATACAAAGTTGTATTTCGGAAGAAGACGAACTCCTATAAACTCTTTGTTCACAAAGCAAGCTATAGAGAATACAGAACAAGTATCGAGTTCATAACCTACTTCGTAAGAGAAGTATCTTACTGTTTTATGTCAGATCAGCCTGAGATAACTGAGAACATTAAGATACTTCTCTTGCGACGTAGGTTATGAACTCGATACTTGTTCTGTATTCTCTATAGCTTGTTTTGTGAACAAAGAGTTTATACGAGTTCTTCTTTCGAAATATAACTCTATATGTTATTGCTTTCAATCTCTCCTTCCCTGATAGAAAATGCAGCATGTATGTTACTGTAATTGGCCAATCACTCTCATAAACATCAATATGTAAGAGATTTTTTACTCTCTCGTGACTCTCTTGCAATGGTATTCTAGCTCGAAAAGAGAGAAATCCAAGTACAGTTGTTACTAAACCATCCACCATGCTAATCCGATACTGCAGATACATATCCGATATAGTCGATACCTATCGGATATGGCCGATACCGAATTGATAAGACCAATACGAATCCTAGCTATACGGCCGATACATATCGAATATGTATCTACCAATTCGCTAAGGCCAATACCAATTTGATACGGCCTATACCAAACCTATAGACCGATACTAATCTGATGCGGTCGATACTAAGTACATCTGGCCTATATACTAGCGGATCCACCAGTTACATGATTATATACTAATTCTATTTAGTTTGTCTTACGATACAGATTTTCATATCCAATCTATGATGGATCGTTATTTCGTTGATCGTACATGGATATACAAACGACAACACGAGAACAGAATAGGTGTGAGTGATGATTTTCAGGCAGGTGTGGAAGTGTTTCTTAAGTATGCCATGAGCAAAGCTCAGTACATGGACGGTAACAAAATCAAGTGTCCATGTCGTAATTGTCGCAATAGACGTTACGAAGAAGTGGTGACTGTGAGAGATCATTTGACCCGTAAGGGTTTCGTACGTGATTACGGCCTGTGGTCATAGCAAGGTGAACTATATGCGAAAAGACAGGTTACGAATGCTGGTACTTATGCTTTTGATGATAATGCTGCAACGGATTTTGTCATCGAAGACGACGAATGCTCTGTTGATTATGGAGACCTGTAGAACCTTGCACAAGATATAGTATATGACGCGGTAGGGCTAATTTTGATCCGGAGGATCCTAATCCCGAGGCAAAGGAGTTCTATGATATGTTTTAGGATACAAAAATTTCTCTATATCCTGGTTGTGAGCCTCAAAGGAATGACGAAGACGTTGAGGATGGAGGTATATTCAATGTAAGGGGCAAGCCTGTTGGGGCTAGTAAAAAATGGTGGTTGACTGACGATGAGTATGATGCCGTTCACCGATATGTCTTGTTAAACTGTGACATACAAGAAGTGAGAGATTTGGAGAAGTAAGTCAGTACACTTGCACTCATTATAATCTCTAGTTTGATGAAGTAAGTGACTACACTTATATATTCTTATTCTCTCTAACAGTGTATTTAGAGATGTAGTCAAAATGAGGACACCCGATATTACCGATGAGGGACTTCAAAGAGAGATTGATTGTACATTTTCGTCATGGTTTCGCAAATACGTAAGTAACTGAGATAATATGTTATACGACTACCATTAAAATATAGGCATCTAAAATATTTAAATTATAAATATTTATTTACAAGTTTTATTGCCTGAAACAACACTCACTAATGAGAGTGTTCGTTATTCTGGCATTGGGACCGAAGAAGCAAACAAAGACTTGGCCAGGCTATGTCGTTAATGGCTTCAGGTTTAAGGCAACTCAGAATGCTATAAATGTCAAATTTATCAATGACGGCATCAGTATCAAGGATTTCGGTGTTTGCATAAGAGGCACCATCTATAACGACGAGCCGGACTTTGACTATTATGGAGTGCTTCGGAATATTATAGATTTACAATATACTGCCCCATATGATATGCATATTGTGATGTTCAAATGTGAGTGGTTCGATACGACACCAAATATCGGTTGGAGAATTGATAAACAATTTGGATTTGTCGATATAAATCATCGCAGGAGGTATAGAGGGTCCGATACATTTGCGATAACAAGTCAGGCTGTTCAAGTCTACTATATAAGCTACCCAAGGCATCGTAGAGATCGATTTGACTGGTGGACAGTATGCAAGATTAAATCTAGAAATATATTCAACGTTGGAGACCCAGCATACCAAGAGGACCAGATCAAAAAGTCCTAATACTTGGGACAACAGTCGGATGCAATGGATGTTGAAGATATTATTGAAGAAAATAGAGGGGAGGAAGATGTTGATACATAAGACTTAGCTATAAACCAGGGGAGAAAGAGGCATCTTGTCCCAAATATTGAGGAAGAAGAAGAAGAAGAAGAAGAAGAAGAAGAAGAAGAAGAAGACGAAGAAGAAGAAGAATTTGATGGGGATGAGGATGCAGACGAAATCGACGATGAGGATGAGGATGAGGATGAGGATGAGGATGAGGCTGAGGATGAAGATGAGGCCGAGGATGATAACGAAGACGATGACGATGATTAGGTTAAATATTGTTGTATATTAAAAAAACTTTCAATTACGTGAATTAAGTTTGACCTCATAAAAGCAATTACGTGAATTCATATTTTTTTTGTTCGATCATTTACTTATTGTATGATTTTCTTTTTGCAGATGGCACTCCTAGTCTTTTTCGTCGCGGCGGCACTCATCTCCCTGCTGGTGGTATGCATATTTTTAGTTTAGAATTTTATATTCATCTACACTTCTATATTGTTAATTATGTTTATGTGTTCTATTTACAGGTCATGATGGCTGGCCGTGGTCGTGTTGCTGGTGGTGGTCGTGCTGCTGGTGGTGGTCGTGGTCACATTTAATCTTCCCGGGATGTGACCCCATCCAGCGAACCCGACCCGGAGAGTACCCCGGGCACAGACGCATCCCGCCGTCGATCGACAACTTCATCGAGGCATGAGTCTCCATCCGATAGCGGATTCGTTCCGCTAGCAGACCCACCAGCGGATCCACCAGTTACTGCACAGTGGGCCCCGGAGTACCCCTATACTCGGTTCCATTCGGTTACTGGGGAGTACATACGCGGACCCGCGAATCCTCCGACAGCACTAGAGAGGCTGAGAGGCGAGTTCCGACGAGAGC
Source organism: Iris pallida (assembly GCA_029216955.1). Classification (NCBI taxonomy): domain Eukaryota; kingdom Viridiplantae; phylum Streptophyta; class Magnoliopsida; order Asparagales; family Iridaceae; genus Iris; species Iris pallida. The sequence goes on from JANAVB010028397.1 coordinate 11,559,668, forward strand.
TATGGCCCGTGGGGACCTCGTAAGTAAATTTAAGATAATTTATTAAATTTCTTTCATTTATTCAAGTTAATAATCCAGTCGTTGCTTCTTTGTAGGTTTTTTCTGTTTAATGTTGCCAGGGCTCTTGGAGAAATTATCAGGGCTAACTTCCATGGTCCCTACCTCAACTTTTCGTCGGTGCCCCCAAACTTGTAGTACGTCTGGCTCGACGAGTTGAGGGTATATATCTATATCTTCTGGTTAATTATTAGTTACTTTTTAATCAACTATTTTTTAAATTATGTGATAATTGAATTTGTATGTTAGACGACGTTCTAGTAGCCCCCCCATCGCGAGGACGCGATCCGCAGGACCTACAAAAGTGCCGCCTCGAAGATAATACGGGATATGATTTATGACCTGAAAATGGGGCAGACGAGGCCGAATTGAATCCGACAGGACTATTATGAGGAGCACTTAGATATGATGGATACTCCTGCGTACAAGGAGAAATCGGAGAAGGCGAATGCGAACCGACGGGCCGCGTGGCTTCATACGGGGGGATCAAGGCCCCATGCAGCGGCGCTTACAGATCTGGTAAGATACCACAAATTCATTTCACTATCGAATTAGGTATTATTAATATACAGAGTTAATTAAATTCTACGGAAATTTTGTATGCAGACCCAACGGGCGGTGAAGAAAGAAAGGGCGCCATAATCGGTCACCATGCACGATGTGTTCCAACATACGCACAAGAGGCGGAAGGACGGAAGCTTCGTCAACGAGAGGACGAAGGAGACTGATGTAAGTACTTATGTTTATGAGATTTACGTTAGAATTAAAAGTATTCGGACTATAACTTAGGTAAACTTAGGATTCACACTTAACTTAGTGAAACATAGGATTTAGATTACAACTTAGGTAAATCTTATAGTATAAACACATTCATTTGATAGGCTGCGTATCGTGAGGCCCTTAGTCGGGCTCAGTTAACTGCTGCCGAGGATGTCGGTAAAACGACACCCGCCCGGACGCCCTCTTCTTTGGCCGCTCGCAATGACTTATTCGTAGATACCGTCGGCGGCTTTAAGAAAGGGCACTTGCACGGAGTCGGCTCCCTAGGACCTTTGCATATGGCGACTCAGAGATTTCCACCGATACCGCCTCCTCCCGCGGCTCCGGCAGACGATGATGTGAGGTCGCAGCGTGCGCAGCTGTACGAGACGGTATCGTCCTTGCGGAAGCAAATTGCCACTTACTTTCCGCCTCCGTCTGCTGCTGTCGGTCCGTCTGCTGCTGGTGCCGGTCTGTCTGTTACTGGTGCCGATCCTTCTTCCGTCGGTCTTGTTTCTTTCAACCCTGCTGCCCTTCTGGTACCGCCTCTGACTGTGACGGCACTCCTTGACCTCATGACGCCAGAGCAGCTACGCCGACTTCCGGAGAGTGTCTTCGACGGATTACCGCCGTACATAGTGGAGCAATATCATCGTCGGTCGCAGGTTGGAGTACCACCACCGGACAATCGAACTACTCCTCCTCCTTGAAGTATTGTATTAGATTTATGAGAATTTCGGATATTATAACGACGGATATTAGTTCATGATTTCTGGATAATTAGTGTGTACTTTTATTGGTTTTCGTGATTATTATTTTATATTGGTCTATCTGCTTTTTGGATAATTGGTGTGCATTATATTCGTGTGTGATTTATATTGGATTATATATTGGTCTATGTGATTTTATATTGTGATTATATATTGGTACGATGTTCGGATGTTGTGTGAACAGAGAAAGCTCTGCATTTTTTTTTAAAAAATATCTCAGTTAGCGACAGACTAGTGACGGGTTAGCGACGGATAACTTCAGTTACCAACTAAATTTTGACGGAATATCCGTCGCTAACTGGAGAATTCCAAATATTTTTCAGTTAGCGACGGATGGTCGACGGAACATCCGTCGTTAACTGGAGAATTTCAAATATTTTCAGTTAGCGATGGATGGTCGACGGAACATCCATTGTTAACTGGAGAATTCCAAATATTTTTCAGTTCTGGTGGGTTGAAAGGTTACTCAGAAAGGTAGCGACGGACATTCCGTCTGAAAGTCATCGCCATGGTCGACGGATTAGCGACGGACTATCCGTCGCCATGGTTCTGGCAATGTCAAGCATTTTCAGAACCCGGTCGACGGATTATCCGCCACTAGTCCGTCGCTAAGCCGTCCCTAGTTAGCGACGGGTGACGACGGAATAACGACGGAACGATACCCTCTGATACAAAGTAACTACGGTTTACCGACGGACTATCCGTCGCCATGGTTCTGGCAATGTCAAGCATTTCTAGAACTAGGTCGACCGATTATCCGCCACTAGTCCGTCGCTAAGCCGTCCCTAGTTAGCGAAGGTTTATGACGGAATAGCGACGGATTGATGCCCTCTGATACAAAGTTACGATGGTTTATCGACGGACCATCTGTTGCTAAGAGTCTTTACAATTCAATACTTAATACTTGAATTCGACGAAAGGCCGTCGGTAAGTCGTCGCTAATGCAATGAATAATGATGACAGGAAACAGTCGCTATTCTGTCGATTGACGACTACCTTGTGACGGACTTAATTAGCGACGAGCTGATTTCTGACGAATTTTTTGGACCAATATCTGTCTGTGATCCGTCGCTAATCTGGATTAGCGATGGAAGGTCGACGGATCTGGCCGTTGCTAAAGCAACATATTTTGGTAGTGAGATTCACGCAAATGAGTTTGCTATCTGAGGAACTCGATTCCAATAAAATATTTGAAAAACTTATGATTACAACTTCTATGGATTACAAACTCTCAAAAATCAAAATACGTTCTTCCTTGCAAACGCAGTTGCAATTGAGACAGAATGTTTACAAATGGAAGAAGGAATGAGAAGATGAAGACGAAAATCATCGGCTTGCTGGGGTGATGAGGATCATCATTGCTCAAAGCAAAATTCGTCCTAATACGATCTGCTCACAGGAACCAGCTTGTTCTCAAAGAACTTTTGGTATGCTCACCGTCACCTCAATTGCCGACTCAAGAGGACTCTTAGACTCCAATGGCAGCAACAACATAATACTCTCTTCCATCTCCAATTTCATAGTCGTTCTTAAAGGAGTCATGAAGAGAGTATTTATAGAGTAGGAAGAAAACCGCTACACCAAAATGGCTATTTTGAAACACTAGACATTTTTCAATTTGGAACGCTTTTTGGGCATACCTAGGTGCTGGAACAGAGTAAAAGTGTTCCAGATTAGAAAAATGTTCCTAATATAAATAATTTTAATTTTCAAAAAAATAATTTTATTTAGGTACACTTTTAGAGTGTTCCAAATACATGTCAAATGAGAATGATACATGTACATCTCATGTTATTAGAAGGAAAGTTCAAGTAAAGAACCCTTTTTCCCCTGATGTCATTTATTCCCCAAACCCTCCTCTCGTTCTTTCTATTTCACCATCTCCACTCCTCCTCTCTCTTCCAACTCAACCTAACCCACCTGAAGAATAAAATCCCTAAATCGATCAGAGGGAAGAAGAAAGAAAGAAAGAAAAATAATGGATATCCATGTGGTGGTCCTCTCCGACGGTGATTCGAAGAGGCTGTCCCTGCTCCTATCGAAGGTGATCCCCAAGCCCCTCTTCCCCATCACCAATCGCCCCGTTCTCACCTATGTCCTCAAGCTCCTCGATTCCAGCAACCTCAAAGACCTCATTATCGTCAGTTTTACGAACCCTAACTCCCTTTCCCGCTCACTCATTCCTACTGCCTTCATTCCTTCATAAATTTATTCATTCGCTCGCAGGTCATCGAGGGGCGAGACGCCGCCCTATGCATAGACGGCTGGATCTCCGACGCCTACGTTGACCGCCTCCACGTTGAGGTCCCTTCCTCACTTTTTTCCTATCTTTTTCCACAAGACAAAACGATGGTTTTGGAACCTTCAGATTGTTTTTATTTAATGAAAACATGTTTGATGCTTTAGTATTAGACCGATGAAACATATAGCTATGGATCCATGTTAAAACGTTAAAATATGGTATAATTTGTTTGGGCTAAGCATAATGCCAGGATGTTTTCTTTATTGCAAGTATTATGAGTTAATTTACAGACGCACTAAGAGAGCCTAGCTGAGAAGGGGAGATTCCTATTGACAATTTTTGTGAATCAATTTATGTTTCTCTCTTTGCAACTTATGTTCTTTAATAAGGCCTCATAAGAATTAGTACGTAGGAGGTGCAATATATATTGGCAACAATAGGACTAATCAAATCTTAAAAGTAACATCTACATTTCACAACTAGCTACTACACTCTTACGTATATATATGTCTTTGTTTCTACTACTTGTTGATTCTTGAGTTAATTTTCTCAACTTGTTTGTTATAATTTATTAAGTATACATTATGGATTGCATTAATTTTCTCAATTTGTTTATTATAATTTATTCATTATACGTTGTGGATTGCAGCCCAACTTTGAAAAGCTCAGAAAAGCTGATCCAGGAGGTGGATGGTGCAAATAATTTTGGTGAATCTCAGGTCGATCATTTCAGTTGTCCATTAGGAACATGCCATTTGAAGACTAGTTATTGTTCGTTTGGTTATTGGAACTTTGAGGTTAGTGGCAATAATAAATCTTGCGATATGTTCTCCAACTTGAAAAGGATTCTTTAGTTTCTATATGTATGTATGTTGAATTGTTTATCATTGCATCTTTTGCTGCAGTAACCAATTGCTATTAGTTATTTAATCTAGATGACGAATATGAAACACTAGAATTCTGCTAGATATAATTTGTGAGAGTCTAGAACCTGCTCGCAAGGGTCGCATTCAAATCCTTAATCGCATGGAGCAGGAGATTAGTTCACCATGGAGCGCAAATGCTGGAGGTGCCCTACAATTAGGTTGGTCATTATTTTTTGTAATGGAACCTGCTTCTATGTTAGTTACCAAATACTTATTGGTCCTCTAAGTCGTAGTCTATTTGTGCTGCTACTTCCTATATAGTTACTTTGAAGCTCAGCAACGATGCTCTTCGACGCTTGCTTGCACCTCTAGGTTCTCACAGGAAAAGAATTGAAAAAGAAACAGGTCTGTTGTAATCTTCGTCATGTATTTGTTTATATATTACTTTAAGAAGCTGCAAATGAAGCATGTTGCAGGTCATGATTATTTTGTTAATTTCTTAATATCCTATTACTGTTTATCGAGAAGATTTTTCTGTGGTAGAGATAAGGCTATTTTGTTGGAGTCGAAACAGTTCAGTTGCAAATCTTTTTATTTATTTATTTTTGTGTGTGAGAGCTTTTGTGGTTTTAAAGATGGTATCCTGCAAATAGCTGCATGTCGAAAGGTCCATGCATTGATGCGCAACTTCTAGTCTTTCCAGGAGTTGCTTGCACTTTCTCATTCGATTTGTATGGTTAAACTTTGGGTAAACTTTCTTTGCCTGTTCCTTGTGTTTGCTTAGAATCTCTCTATATATCTCAAGTTCTTTATTTTTTAAATTCTCTACTCCATGCTCACATTTCAGTAATCTGCTGTGATGTCTCTTTCCTAAACCGTAATCTGCTGTGAACATATGCGTGGTATTGACTAATTTATTCAAATCCTTGTTTGTTATAATTTATTCAAATCCTTATTTGTTTGTTATACAGGTTAGTATGATCGAATGGCTGACTGCTTAAAGAGATTTTTGGTGTTAACAAAAATATAATTAATTGGACATGTAAATTGATTAGCTGGTGAATGGATCTGTACTAGGTGCCAATGTTGTACGGATACAACTATGACACGATAAAATATGGGCGCCTAAAGAAGGATACATCATATATTTTATGTAGATTGAAATGTTTTTTTGTCTAGTGCATGCCCATGCTTCCTACCTGGCGTAATCGATATTATAATTTTGGAGTCTGCCCTAAAAAAATAGAGGGTTCTGGATTCTCACTGCCTAGAAACATATGCTAGTGTTTCTTATAGATAATACCTTTTTTTCCTGTACCCTCTGCCATTTTTTTAAGTTCTTGAGTACCAATTTAGACATATGTGGTTCAGTTGGTATTAGGAGGCTATATTATTTTGGATGTTACCTCATATCATATTTTGACTAACTAACCTACTAGTACTACTACCATCAATGTAGCTGCTCATTGAATTTGTTCCAGTAATAATTGAAGTCTACGACTTGACACTTATCTAGTTTAGAGGATATTAGAGGGCTCTCCTTAGTTCCATGAGCTTAAACAATATGACAAAAAGTTAGTTTGCCTACTGGCAACTGACCATATATGTTTATCGTAAGGCTCTCTCTTACTCCTACTGACGTGGATATGAATTTGACATAAGTACGATGGTTTGATGTCAAGCAATTGCGTTTATAAAGTTTCATTATTTTTATTGCAGAGCTTTCGTGGTCCATAGTTGTTCCATCCTTGTATGAGAAGGGCTGCTTGGATCATGATGAAAAATTTATAAGTTCCTATCAGTTTTAGACTAGTTGACACTATAATTATCAATCATAAAAGTTGTTACTTCCATCCAAGTTTTGGATTTGGCGTGACTAGATGGATATGAAAGACTGAAACATCTGATACATATTGGTTGTAATTGTTTTTAACTTGGCTTGGTCCAAATTTATACCAAAATGAATATGAATTGAGGCAATAATGATTACATTTTTGGGCTTTGGACTGTAGATTTATGCCCATGAAGGTAATTTGCCGTGCAAGATCACTTCCATTAGGTATCTGAGAAGCGATGAGTAAAATGCGAGCAATAAATTGTGCTAGTTTCTCTTTTATTACAACAAGTCATCTCAAGGGTCTTTTTTTCTTGTCAATTAGTTTGCTGAGAACAATTCTTATAACATAATTTCATGTTTTATGTCAAAGAGGGACTTTTCTTGCAAGCCTTATTTTTTGTATCTATATGCTGGTAAGTTCCTTTTGTGGTTGGGTTCTATAGAATAAACTTCAATTTTTTTGTGGTTGAGCCCCCTCTTTGTCCTCCTTTGATAAGAAACCGTGGAATGACAATTTTTTGTTATTGTTGGCAATACATGCTTCAATTATCCGTGCTTACTACACTACTTTATGCTAAGTGGCATTGGTACTAAATTTTTGGGTTGGTTTGGATTTGGTTGCAGAGACTTGGTCCGTTGTCATACTTTGTAGGCGCAAAGAGAGGAAGGATAATCATGTTATGCCTTAATAAATAGTTGTGTATTGTAATGTTATCAGAAATGCAGTTCTTTTTAACATAATGACTTTAGGTCAATATTAGGACTTCACTTAACATATATAAATTTGCATGTGTTATTATTATAAAATTGTGTTGTTAACCATTTTTTTTGATACTTAAAGAGAAAGGGGGATACCCGTCTTGCATGTGTCATTATTACAGAATTATGTGCTAAGTGAACAATTAGTATCCTTCTTAATTGATTTTTCTTTTGATGATTTGTACAGATTTCGTGCTAGTTTGAAAAATCAAATTTCTATTGTTTTAGTCCTTGTTTTTTACCTCTTACTTTTCATCGTGCAGGAAATAATAAATAAATGCACCAAGAAAGCTGGATATGGAGACAAATATGGAGCTCTTGCAAGTATTTTGGGATATTTAACATGGAAAATTCCTAGATGTTCCAACTTTCAACAGTTATCAAGGTACTCACTACAATATGTTTTTGTATATTTATAACTATGTTATAAAGGCACGAGAAATAGTATCCTATGTTATACAGGCACGGGAAAATAGTGTCTGTATATGAATCGCGTATATATATGTATGTATCTTTATCCATGTCTGTGTTCGATTAATGTAGGAGAGGATTCAACCAACCACAAAAATGTGGGATAAACACAACTAAATATTTTTTTTGAACTTTTTGCAGACTCCGTGGCCATTCCAACAATGAAAGATGTCACAAAGCTTGAAGAAATAATGACAACTAAGAGGAAGGGAATAACTATGACGAAGCAAGAGAAGGAGGAGAAGATTATTTTTACAACTCTCGAACATTTTGTTTATAATTGTAATTAATTTAGTAAAGATGTATAAACATACAACGATAATGTAAGACATTTGACTTTATCCGTCTATGTACCTTTGCTTTTATCTATTCTACAAGTTATTATGCTATGGGTGTTGGTTTACTTTCATTTATATTATAAAGAGTTTTACTTTCATAAATTCTTGAGGATTAAAATATTTATTTATATATCATATATTATTTCAAGCAAAATGCATATTTGAAATTTCATATAATCTGACAATTAAATAAAAGATGCTTGGATATATTAATATTATCCCAATTAGGAACACTTTTCTACAGTTCCAACACTAGAATACAATCTAGGTGTTCCGGTAAGAGGCACAAAATTTAATCTAAAACGCTTTGTCAGGAACACTTTTTTGGTGTTCCAACACTGGAACGCATTTAAAGCGTTCCAATAAATATTAATTGGAACGCCTTTTATCAGTTCCAAGAAATTTGGCAGCCCAAAAATAGGCACGGAATAAAGGTGTTCCTGAATTTTTTTGGAATGGATTTCCTCCGTTCCTAAATGGCTTTTTTGGTGTAGTGTTAATCCTGGCCACTCTCCAATTATGGAAAGATATGAATCAATTAAATTCAAATTTCACAAAAATCGTATCTGAATAATTGACTAAATCTTTCCATAATCGTCCAAATCCTCCAATCAACGTAGATATGCGCTCAATAGTGTTGTCTATGTATATGTGCACAACAACACAACCTCATCTGCTCCTGCGCGCATAGACCCAACATCGTAGCGACTCATGCGCACATACGTGTAGCAGTGCAGCAGCACATGCACCCGCGCTTTCTCCTACGCATGCAACTCGTACTAAGCTCCATGCGACGATGCTGACGTACTAAGTGCAAAGTGTGCTACTTTGCCCTTGAGCCAGAGTCCGAGTTTGAGTTGCTATCCCCCTTCGGGCTTAGCTCATAAGAGAATTTTTTTGATGGGTATGACAAAAACATAAATGCTTTCTTGAGAAGTTTAAACTTAATCCTACTAGTAAAATATTCCACATGGCACCCACTTGGGCTACCACATCCCATGTGCATACCTCAACACCAAGCATGGTATTATATTGAGATACCCACTTGGAGTATTTTTAATATGGGACTGTCGTTCTGGCCATGAATGAGGAAAACCTCCCACAAGCATATGAAAAACCACTACCAAAATAACACATATTAGCGACGCCAAAAGACGTCGGTAAACCTATAAAAAAACGTTGCTAATCTAAATCAGCGATGAAATTGGCGACGTTTATGTGTTGTCCCGTTACCTCAAGTCTCTAAGCACATAAACGTCGCTAAACATTGCAATAGCGATGTTTGTCAGCGACATACGGACGTCGCAAATTCAGCGACTTTGAGCGACTTCATGTCACAGAATTAGCGACAAATTTTTTGTCGCCCATAGTCGATAAAAGTTGCAGGATTTAGCGACGTTCTGGCGATGTTTAGCGACCAACAATGACACGCACGTGTGTCGCTAAGCATCGCCGATCTGTAGGAAGTCAGCGACATTTGGCGACGGTTAGTGATGCGATAACAGTAGCTAAGCGTCGCTGATATGTAGCATATTAGTGACCCTGAGCGACGTTTAGCGACACTTAGTGACTCCCCTACGCGTCGCTAAATTTGCAGTAAAAAAAGAAAGCAGAATGGTTTCCCTGCAGTTCAATAATTAACAATTAATATGAATAGACCCGGAGCAACCCTCCGCTGAATTCCTTGGGTACGTCGACCCCTTCAGTGAAACACTCAACACCGGTAAATTCACATACATTTAAAATGAATAATAAAATAAAATTTGAAAAAAATAACACATTAGAATTATAAATTCAGTCTGAAGAAAATCCCGTCGTATACAGATCAGTGCAATAAATAAATATCCACGCAAATAAGTCTACACACAAGCAACCAATAAAGTCTCAAAGCCTCGACAAATGTATAATATTCAAACCCAATATCATGGGTCTACACACAAACAACCACTCTACACACAAACAATCAATAAACAGTCCTAAATAGGACTACTGCGGATTTGAAGATAATTCTGCAAAAATAGATACACATCATTCGATTATATTGTCCAAACGGATACATAGACACATGAGTATTAAATGAGTGTCATCACGTGTTTAATCTCAGCCCTTCTCTTCGAAGAAAATTTACTTATGCAAGCCTTTTAAGGCTTTCAGAGTTCTACCGGATTTCCAAAAAAATAATAGAAAAGGCCAAGTATTATAATTTTCTTTTCTAGAATTTTTCGTTCTTTATTTTTTTACTATTTCTTACTCCTTTCGTTCTTTGTCTTTTCTCCTATTTTTTGAAAATCCGTAGAACTCTAAAAGACTCAAAAAGGCGTACAGATGTACATTTTTAGAGAATGGCTGACATGGACACTAGACTTTGGGCTGACACGAACACTTACCCTAAATATCTAAGATACCTACCTCGCACTTACCTACATATCACCTTAACTTAAGTATTTGTGTATCTTGTGGATATCATGTACCATGGTACACAATATCACATTGATACTCTCTTGTATCTTTATACAAGGATACCAATCATATCTACACTTGACACCATACCATATCTTATAGGATACACTCTAGATACTTTCAATTAAACTCCAAACTTACCTTGACAATTACCCAATTTCTAAAATATCTTATATACTACTAGGATACTCACTCTATACACTCTAGGTACTACGATATACTAATCATACCTGCACTTCCAGGATACTCTATACACTCTAGGTACTAGGATACTCCTTAGTATATTAGATATCAAAATCACTTAGTAGTACACAAATATGAGTGTGTATTTCATATAAGAATCTAAACATAAACTACCTTCTTGGAAATAACGTCAATCACGTTAGCAGACCACCTATTCATGCAACTATCTCAAACTGACAATTATTTTGAGTAGCCTCTTTCATTTCTATCGATTCATGCAACTATCTCGAACTGATAATTCTGTAAGATAGATACACATCGTTCAAAGGCAGACTTTAGGGGAGTTTAAGGACACAACTGTCACGACCCGCACCCTGATTAGGGGCACGAGCACGTGGTTACGTCCAGCCTACGCCACAGAATCAGTGGTAGAACGATGTATAGGTCGTCTATAAAAACTATAACTAGACAAAATATAAGGGTACCTGTCATCTCCGTACAGAGGTATAATATGGCATAACTCAATCACAAGAACAAATTAGGATAGATAGCACGAAATAGAAATATGATAGATATGAAAACAGGAAATGAGTTCAACATCCAACATAGCCAAAGAGAAACAACAACATCACAGAGTCACAAATATATAACTATAAGCTACTACAGTCTAAAATAAAAGCTGGATCGCAGTCCAGGCAAGCCTAACTAAGCTAACTACTCTTGGAGTACAAAGTCTAGTGGCTCAACTAACAGGCCACAGTCCTGGCCTAAGTCTCCATCTGTCTCGAGCCCATAGTAGGTCGAACAGTCTGCCTCAGAAATATCTGTAAAATGTCAACGATATCCTGTCAGAAAAATGAGCAAGTACAAATACTAACAACAGTTCCATATGAATTGACAAATTCTATAAGGGACAGTATAATGAAATACAAGACAAAGATATGGAAAAACTTGGGAGCTATTCGAAAGCCGAGTTACAACCCTTAAACCAAACAACGACCGGGGTTGTAACCCTTCTCCGGAACAGAACCTAGCCTCCAATCAAAGTATGGCATAAGAGCATGTAGAATATGTGAAATACGAGACAAAATCAACAGGAAATATATGTATCAGGGTGTGAGTACTGAATAGGACGAGAATATATAGGATGACTTGGGAACTATTCGAAAGCCGAGTTACAACCCTTAAACCAAACAAGGATCGGGGTTGTAACTCTTCTCCCGAACAGAACTTAGCCTCCTATGATAAATAAATATAAAATATGACTTGAATTTTTAAAGCGTTATGTGATCGGCTTGGGAAATGTTACAAGACAGGCTATCCACTTGGCCCGACAATCACAAGAAAATCTGGAAAAGGTCATATCGGCCAACCTGGATAAAGAGAACATGAATAAGATCTCGCTACACCCTACATAAGGTGAGAGTGGCACAAGCACGAGAATATAGTGACATGAGGCTTTGATCACATAGCCCCTAATAATTCTCCACCCCCGAATAGTATAATGGATCTGGACATGACACGTCATGACACGGGATTCCATAAGAAGGTAGCAAGTCCCTTAGGAATCGGTGTCTATATAAGTACAGGGAATAAGATAGGAAATGTACCAATATACCCAGAAAATCTAGGAACAACATCTCATGTCATGATCCAACATATACTAGTCCGGGAACTATCGTGACAGGAAATTGAGTAAGACACTACAACTGAATCAGATATAGCAGATATCAAGACAATGAAAATTATCAGTGAATATACTCGCTTGTGGTCCTGAGCTGATAAGATGAACAGACACTCAGAGTAATCACAGACCTAAAGATGAGATACTATAAGTCAAACAGGGTTTTATAATGAAAGAAAAACTAATTTAAGTCATGATATGCAAGTCTAAGTCAAACTAGGTCAAACTAGGTCAAACTGGGTCATATTAGGTCATACTAGATCATACTAGGTCACTGGGAGTCAATCCAAGTCAAACTAGGTCAAACGGGGTCAAAGGTTGACTTACAGTTGACTTTTGGTCAATTGGTCAACCCTGGTCAACTCTGGTCAACTCTAGTCAACCCTAGGTCAACCCTAGGTTAAACTAGGCTAATGTTGACCAACTGTTGACTTTCAGTCCACTAGTCAACTCTGATTTGGTTTCGGTCAATTCTAGGTCAAGCGTTGACTTGAAGTTGACTTTCGGTCAAAAAGTCAACTCTTGGTCAACGGGGGTCAAGACTAGCCTAAACTACCCTCATCTAGTCATTACCTATCTAGACAACCTACTTCTAAGCCCATCTTAGAAGTCAAACTCAATACCTTAACTATACCCCATTACCTACATTTACCCTTCACAAGGTAAATACCAATACCTTGCACATACCAAGGTAAACCACTCTAACCTTGGAATACTAACCTAGGCTTCCTAGGATAGCTGGACACTAACCTACCTAACCATTACCAACCATAAAATCCTAGTACCTAGCTTATCTAACCCATCTTATGACATATGTTGGTTACCCTCAACATACCTTATCTTACAATATTCTAACATGCTAGTTTCCTATTACCCCTCATAGACTCTCACACACACACATACAACACAAATGGTTTTTGGGACTGATTTTAGTATGGAAATTTGTGGAATGAATGAAGGGTGAATAGATGGATGCATGGATGAGTGAGTGTATGTATAAATGGTGTTTGAACAAATGGAAAAATATGTGGATGGTGATATGGATATTGGTAAATGGATATATGAATTGTGGTTTGAATGTTTGGGTGGATGAATGGAAGATTGATGAGTGAGTGAATGTATGAATGAGAGGATGAATATGGATGGGTGAATGATGGATAGAACAAATGAATGAATGAATGAATGAGTGAATAGTGATATGTGAATGTTGGATGAATGAATATGTGAGTGAATGAATGGAAATATGGATAGATGGATGGATGAATTGATTGAATGAATGAGAGGGTGAAAGAGTGGCTGCTATGGGCTGCAGGGGACTGATTTCCCCCCTCTCACACTGCTGCATAGCAGCATTGCATATGGCTGCCTATGGGGCTGTCCCCCCTTCACTTACTGCTACAAGGTAGCAGTGCACACTGCTACTGCTGTTCGAAATCAGCAGTCCCCTGTGGGGACTGCTGTTGTCCCTACTGCTGCTGGTTTCAGCAGTCTTCTCCCTCTCTATTCCTCACTTCCCCACTCTCTCTATCACTCTATATCACTCCACATCCCATTCTCTATATCACTCTCTCTATATCAATCTCTACTCCCCACTCTCTCTATATCACTCCATGCCTCTCTCTATATCTCACTCAACTCTAAACTCCACACACACCAATAAACACATATTAGACACCCACCCACCAATATATATATATATATATATATATATATATATATATATATATATATATATATATATATATATATATATATATATATATATATATATTAGGTGTCTTGTATATATATATATATATATACATATCCACACACACACACACACACACACACATAATATGTATATATATATATATATATATATATATATATATATATATATATATATATATATATATATATATATATATATATATATATATATATATATATTTAAAAAAAAATATATATATATATATATATATATATATATATATATTTTATATATATATATATATATATATATATATATATATATATATATATATATATATATATATATATATATATATATATATATATATATATATCTATATATATATATATATGGATATGTATATATATATATATATATATATATATATATATATATATATATATATATATATAAAATATGTATATATATATATATATATATATATATATATATATATATATATATATATATATATATATATATATATACATATGGACACAAAAAAATATATATATGGACACACAAGAACACATCTCTTGACACAAAATCTGAGATTAAAAATAGGAATAAATCATTCAATCAAAACCACAAACACATGATGTGTCCAAAATTGGGGGTTTTCCACATGGACACAAAGCACAACAAGGACACACCTAATAGCTCCAAATGGACACGAAACGGACACAAATGGAGATACAACCATGGGGGTCATTCCTTCGGTTCAAAATAATCCTATATGAATGTAGGAATGAAATAGAGAAGAGATTATACCTCCCGGGTGATCGAATCTAAGAAAAATTCTCCCGATACGATACCGACACGAAGAGACCTCCAAATGGACACGAACAAGGGCCAAATCCTCCCAAACTTGGCTAGCACCCTTTCTTCATGGAGTAGAGAAGAAATGAAGAAGATTTGGTGCAAGAAGGGATTGATTTGGAGATGAAATCAATGGTGGTTCCCCTCAAAATTTGGAGAAGAACAAGAGAGAGAAATTTGGGGATAATAACAAATGAATGTTCATGCCTATCCCCCCTTATGGCCGGCCATGTGTGGCTAGGTGTCCCCTATCTAAATGTCTAAAATACCCCCACTTGTCTCTAATTGAATTAAATTAGGAATATGCTTTAGGTTGAGGCTAAATTAGTCCAGTTTAAATCTCTAATTAGCAAAACCTAGTCATAAAATTTACTCTAATTATACTAACTTAAATATTATCATATGTGGGCCATGTCTAACTAATCGGTGGATCCCACTAGAGTCAAAGCTATCCCGGGTCTCCGATACAAGTCGGATTGAGTTGAAATTCGAACCCGACTCAAATAACCCCAAAACAATATCATAGATAATAAAATAAATTTCAAAAATATTCAAAAATAAAAAATGACCAAAATACCCCTGTTCTTAAAACTTGGGGTGATAAATCTATCTACCTTAAAAAAATTTCGTCCTCGAAATTAAAACAAAGCAATCACAGAAAAACGCATGCAGAAAACAATCCCTCTCAAATACTTGCAAAAATATTATCAGCAAAATAAAAATCTCTTAAGGCACAACAACACTTACAAATAAAAACTGTTACGTGTCCGACACGGACACGAAACTAACACAAAATCTCACCTATCAAAAGCCAAATCAACAATCACCAATGTAATAATATCAAAAATAAATCAAAGATGTACAATGACCAAAATACCCTTGGGCTAGAAATGACACTGAAAACATCCTAATCACATAGTTAGGCTCTAGGTCAAATAGTCTCTAGGGTTTCACTAGTAAAACATCAAAATCACAAGTCATGGCTTAAAAATTTAAAATAATTAAAATCTCCAAAATCAAAGCATGAATTAAATGACAATAATTAAATGACTAAAGTTATAAAATTTAAAATTACTCTCAATTAGAAACTGGGTGCTACAAGTCTATCCATCTTAGAAGAATTCATCCTAAAAAATTAAGGTGGTAGTGCTCCATATAGATCAAACATCCCACAAACAAAATCTCAAAATCATGCAGTTCGATAATCATATGCGTTTGTCCAGAATCATGATACTCAGAATATCTGTCATGCTAGTGAGCAAGGCTACGATAATCACAGAGTCCTTGAATAAGGTACATACCTCTAGAATCATGGTATTTAAAATTTTTGCATTGCCGCATGCTTGGCAGCGAAAATCTTAAATTCCTATACACGAGAAATACGTCCATAATTCGACTATATGTCCTCACTATGCCTGCTAGCATGACCCTGGAGGATTCTAAAATCTCATAATCGAGGTGACCTAGCCCATACGACTTATCTCAGAAGAAAATCACATCACAAGAACAAAATTTCATCAAAAGATCAAGGAACAGATGGAATCGAATTTTAAGACAGTTTATAAGGAGGCAAATACGGAAATGAGATCGAAAGATTGGAACCTGCAATCTGCCCTGCTACTGTCTGCGTGTTCTCAGCTGTCATGGCAAAAGCTTGCCCCTACTGGCTTTCCTTAGCCTGCTGTACTCTGTCTTGGCCTGCCTGTCTGGTTGCACGAGCAGCACAGTTCTTCATCTGGTGATCTGGAGCTCCACAGAATAAACAAACTTCCAGCCTCATCCTGCAAACCTCCCGGGTGTGCCCCAGCTTCCAACAGAAAGTACACTGCATGGCATATCTCTGGCCCTGACCCTGCTGCTGGTGGGCACGTGCTGGTGCCTGCTGTACTCTGTCCTGGCCTCCTCGAACTCCACGAAAGCGGCAATCCTTCAGCTGGTGGTCGGGCACCCCACAGTATAGACACACGCCCAACCTCATCCTACAAACCTCCCGGGTGTGCCCCGGCTTCTCGCAGAAGCCGTACGGAGTAGTCTGCCTCTGGTCATGTCCCTGGTGTTGATTTGGGGCATCTTGAACTGAACCCGGTACAACCCTCTTAACTGTTGCCATCGCCAACCGGTGGGAGTTCTCCATGCTCTGCCGTAACATCTCTGTCTGGCGGTGAGATGCGTCAGCCTGATGCTGCTGTGCCTCGGCCTGGGCCCTCTAGGTTTGCAACATCTGCTGTGAAGGGCCATCATCTGCTGTGCATCAGTCGGTAGCAGAGGCGACGGTAGAAAAGTCTCATGAATGACTACTGTCACGCCCCAGAACCAAAATACTGGAGAGCGGAGGCAGACATAGCCAGCTACGTATATTGAAGTGCAACCCACCTCGCTATACGATCACAGCTGTCTAGATACATGAGGGTTTAACTACAAGCCATCAGTCTCCTATGATCAGGAACAAGCCTAGTGTCTCAATCGTAAACAAGTAAGTAAATGTTACAAGATGTAAGATCACCAAATATACAATAGTAAGGCGTCCCAAATATTACATATTTAGCTGATCATGAAGCTGGTCGTTATAAAATGTCAGGACTAGCAAGAGTTTAGTCATACATGATCAATCCTAGGATCTGTCAATCATGTTACAGCCCGTAGGCGGACAGTAAGTAAAGTGCAATCGAGCTAAACATGTGCTCGTCAGCTAAACGCCTCAAAAGAATATTTTTATAATAAAGTGGGAGAGCCAAAAATAACCCACTCGTTGCCCTGGTTACGCCTGGTGGTCACCATCGGACTGGATAGTCGGTAGATCCTTTGGAGCTGTTCCGGTATCTGGCCATATAAACCAGCTGGGTCAGATCCCAGAAAAAGCAAGTGCCACAAATAAGGCTTCACTTAGGAACTAAAACCATCAATTAGAACAGAGTATATATATAATTAGTAAGAACGGGAAATATGGAAAAAAATTAGGATGATATACGACGAGATAGCCATGGAACTATTCAGATAACCAGGTTACAATCCGTAAACCAAACAAGGACCGGGGTTGTAACCCTTCATCTGAACGGAGCATGGTTTCCCTCCATTTATCGGCAAGATAACATAAGAAATCATGTCATGTAACAATCTTGTACAGGATCAAGACAAGACTAGACTGGTTATGCCTCATACAACAATCACGGCCAAGCAATAAGTACGGCTTGATACTTTAACTAACTAGGGTTATCACAGGCCTAGTTACTAGCAAGATGCAGCGAGATTGTTCCACAGCCACAAGCCCTGCAGACCATCCAGGTTACCCAGGTCGAATATTTGTTCAAAAAAGGAGGTGCAACACATGACAGTGTGCTGGAAGTGTGCCCTACTCGTCGGTAGGCTACAAATCCACAAGCACGCCCAGGTAACGGGATTGCCTGTAGCTGGGAAATCTCTTCATGACTACTGTGTTGTTCTAGTTATCAGCCTTAGTCAATTTCAGTAGGTACCCCTGACCGGGGTACTCAGGGTCCCATCCTAAACATGATGCAAGACAAGACTGGTTCATTTGTACAAGCACAATCGCCTACGGTGACCAGGTCATTCATACTTGTCATGTCATGTTAGCCGTCGAAACAGCATATCAAGGTATATCATGTCAGGTTTTCTTGTCAAGAGTGCGCCACAGCGAGCCACTATCAAGTCATGTTACTTTTCAAGAGTGCACCCCTACGGGTCACTATCATGTTCATGGTGCATGTGCAGGATAACATAGTACAAGCATTTATCAAAAGGACCAAGTATACTGAGGGCCACAAGATATGGGCCTAATATTAACAATTAAATCATAAAATACAAGGCTATGGAAGAGCCATGCGGCTCGGGCATATGCGGCCAGGAAGTGATCTCATGCGGCTGGGGAGGGAGCAGCCCATGCGGCTGGAGAGAACCGAGCATATGCGGCCAAAGGGAAAGGGAGTGCATGCGGCTCAGGGCGGTTTAGGGTGCAAGCGGCTCAGGGGAAGAAAGTCTATGCGGCTGAGTTCCATGCGATCTCATGCGGCTCTGGGGTGACTAGGCCTTATGCGGCTCAAGATGGCGGGCGCTTATGCGGCTGCGGGAGAGCAACGCTATGCGACTGAAAGGGGTATGAGCTTATGCAGCTGGAAATGGAACGGGGGTCTTATGTGGCTGGAATGAGCAGAGTCCCATGCGGCTCGCGGGGGAGCGGGGCATATGCGGCTGAGAATCATATGCGGCTGGGAGGCTGGGCAAATGCGGTCAGAAGGAATCGACTTTATGCGGCTGGAAGTGCCACACTGCCTTTATTGCCCTGCGGCCGAGATGAATGATTTATGAGGCTGAAAGAACGAAAGTTCATGCGGCTACAAAAAGGGAGTCTCATACGGCTGGCAAGGATCCCATGGCCTATGCGACTGAGAAAGCTTGCCGCATGGAAGTCCATACGGTCAAGTACAGCCATGCGGCCAGGAAAGGCTATGCAGCCATGAACTGCCATGCGTCTACACTGTTGTTCTTCTCTACTGAATCCGAGAAGAAGAGTCATGGACTCCCTTCTTCAAAGCTTCATAAATCCTTCATCCCAAGTCTAAATCCAGACTTTCATAGGTCAAAATGGGGCAGAACGAGATTCTCTATAACATGGAACCATCAAAACTTGATAATAACAAGATTAAAAAGATCAAAACCAAGAAATTTGAAAATAAAATAAACCTAGATCTACAAGCAATTCGCCATGGTAATTGAAAATGCTAAATACTAAAGTATTTTAGAATACCGTGAAGAAGAGAATAGAACAATAAAACTTGAGTTCCTCTATGAAGCAAGATGCACTTGCCTAAGCTCTTCCTCTCTCTCTCTCTCTCAGGTAGGTGAAGAGTAATGGTGGGGAAGAAGAAGAGTAAATAAGGAGAGAGAAAGGAGTGGGGGTTAATAAATGGTAATGGTGGTGGTAGGTAAGGGTTCTCCCCTTAGTTCATGATGAACCAAGGCAAACCAAGCCTAGCCGAACCAACCCAAAATAAACCAAGCCATGAAATACCAAGATAAGCCAAACAAGGAATCATGCAATACGAGTCAATTGCATACACGTATACTAAAATATGCAATACGAACCACGGGCATTACAAATCTATCCACCTTAAACAGATTTCGTCCTTGGAATTTAATTAAGAGGCTAGAGGGACAAGGACAAGCTATCACAAGCAAGCTATAACTAGGCAATCAATCATTCAATCAATCATACAAGCAAGAAATCGAAGGCAAGAGGCATAAGGAAGACATTATACCTCACGAGTCAAACAGGTCGGGATATCGTGATCGGATATCATCCTCACGCTCCCATGTTGACTCACCCAAAGAGTGATGACCCCAAGCAACTCGGACTAACTTGATAGTCTTGTTCTTGAGCATCCTCTCTCTCCGGTCCAATATAAACACCGGCCTCTCCTTATACAAAATGTTGGTACTAACAACCAATTCTGAATGATCCAGGATATGGCTTGGGTCCGGGATATACCGTCGTAATTGGGATACATGGAACACGTTATGCACCTCACGCAGCGACGGCGGGAGAGTAAGACGATATGATACATCTCCTACTCGCTCTAGAATATCGAACGACCCTATATACCTAGGACTAAGCTTTCCTCGTACGCCAAAACGAATGACGCCACGGTTAGACAAAATCCTCAAGAATACATGGTCGTCGACAGAAAACTCAAGTGGGCGTCGATGAGAATCGGCCCAATGGCGTTTACAATGTTGGGCAACTCGAAGATGATCCCTGACTCTTCTGACCACTTTAACTGTCTGGGCAATCATTTCTGGACCGAACATCTGTCTCTCTCCAACATCATCCCAGGCTAGCGGGGATCTACACTTCCTGCCATACAGTGCCTCAAACGGTGCCATCTGGATACTGGCCTGGAAACCGTTGTTGTACGAGAATTCCACCAGGTGCAATCCTACGAACCACCAAAGTCGAGTATACAGGACCGCAACATATCTTCAAGAGTCTGGATCGTGTGCTCCGACTGACCATCCGTCTACGGGTGGTAAGCTGAGCTGAACTGGAGGTGAGTCCCCAAACTCTCTTATAGGCTATACCAAAGGTGCGACGTAAATCTTGAATCTCGGTCCGAGGTGATACTGACTGGCACACCGTGAAGCCTGACGATCTGCGTGAGATACATCTCCGCTAGCTGAGCCGTCGACTGACCAACTCTGAACGTAAAAAAATGAGCCACCTTCGTGAGCCTGTCAACTATAACCCAAATAGCATCTCGGCCAGCTAGGGATCTAGGTAATCCAGTCACAAAATCTATGGTCATATGCTTCCACTTCCATTCTGGAATTGGCAAGGGCTGAAGAAGTCCAGTGGGTCTCTGATGTTCAGTCTTAACTTGTTGGCAAACCAAACATCAAAAGAAAAACCGGGCTACCTCCCTCTTCATGCCATTCCACCAAAAGTGCTGATGAATATCACGGTACATCTTTCTGCCGCCCTGATGAATGGAATACTGAGAACTGTGAGCCTCTGCCATGATCTTCTGTCTGATATCTTCGCTGGGTACACAAAGATGCTTACCATGCCTAAGTGTACCGTCTTCATGGATGCATAACTCCGGCCTTCGTCTTGCCTCACACTCTGCTCTGAGTCGTTGAGGCTTGGAATTTGCTGACTGTGTCATCCGAATCCTCTCGACTATAGTGGACTGAACCTGCATACTGGCCATTAATGCCACATTGGAAGGGAGAACAACTTCTATACCCATCTTCTGAAGATCTGCTAACAGCTCTGGTTGTGCTATTAGGAAATAAACTTCGGCCCTCCTGCTCAGCGCATCATAATCCACAAGAAGCTCCAGCCATCTCCTCTGACGCTTGTTAAGATCCTTCTAGGTGAAAACATACTTCAGGCTCTTGTGGTCGGTGATAATCTCCACCCTATCTCCATACAAGTAGTGTCTCCACAACTTAAGTGCAAACACTACTACTGCCAGCTCCAAGTCATGGGTTGGGTAATTCCTCTCATGATCACGAAGTTGTCGTGATGCATAAGCTATTACCTTTCCATGCTGCATCAGAACACATTCCAAACCTCTTCCTGAAGCATCACAATACACTGAGAATCTTCCAGTCCTATCTGGAAGTTTGAGAATAGGTGTCGTCATCAAGCCTCGCTTCAACTTCTCAAAAGAGTCCTGCCACTCTGCTGTCCAAGCAAATTGTACATCCTTATGGGTCAACCGGGTCAAGGGCGCTAAAATCCGAGCAAAGTCTGAAATAAATTGCCGGTAGCAGCCGGCCAATCCAAGGAAGCTACAAACTTCTGCAACTGTGCTGGGCACTCGTCACGACTCAATAGCTACGATGTTCTGGGGATCCACTTCCACTCCTCCTCTGGTGATGATATGACCCAAGTATGAAATACGGTCGAGCCAGAACTCGTATTTACTAAACTTGGCATATAACTGGTGCTCTCTGAGAATCTGGAGGACCACTCGGAGATGCTGCTCATGCTCCGTCTCACTCTTGCTATAGACCAGGATATCGTCTAGAAACACAATCACAAACTGATCCAAATAAGGCATAAAAATGCAATTCATGAGATCCATGAATACAGTCGGCGTATTGGTTGCTCCAAATGGCATAACAAGGAACTTCTAATGCTCATATCTAGATCTAAAAGCTGTCTTCGGGATGTCCTGCTCTCTGACTCTGGTCTGGTGGTATCCTGAGCGCAAGTCAATCTTCGAAAATACTGCTGCCCCCTTGAGTTGATCAAACAAGTCATCTATCCTCGGGAGAGGGTATCTATTCTTGATTGTCACTGAGTTCAAGGTACGATAATCTACACATAACCTGGACGTACCATCCTTTTTTTTACAAGAAGCATCGGGGCTTCCCAAGGCGATCCACTAGCACGAATGAATCCCTTGGTCCTAAGTTCTTCAATCATCTTGTATGATATCTCCAATTCTGACGGTGCCATCCTGTAGACTCTCTCTGACACTGGGGCTGTCCCGGGGATCAAGTCTATAGTGAACTCGATCTCCCGCTCTGGCGACATCCCTGGAAGCTCTTCTGGGAAAATATCTGGAAACTCTTCAACTATCCGGGGTAACTGTACCACTGCTACTGTCATCCGTAATATAAGAGGAGAAGGTTCAACTTCGCCCCGGGAAAAAAAACTCTGGCTCGTCTGGAATGCTAAAAATAATCCTGCCAATGTGGCAGTCTATTCTAGCATACTGGTTCCTCAACTAATCCATCCCTAAGACCACAACATAATCGACTATCGGGAACTCTATCAATCTAGCGAGAAATTCCCTACCGCTAACTACGATCTGACACGAGGAAAACACTCTATCTACTCCTACAAGTCCATTACCAGTAAGTATATTGAGCCTTACTGATAATGACTCGGGCTCCAATCCTATCTGTGTCGCAAATCGTGCAGACATAAATGAATGCGATGCACCATAATCAAATAAAGCTGAAGCTGGAAAGGAGTTGACGAGAATAGTACCTGCCACTACCTCTCCTGGTGCTAATCCTTCCTCTACGGTCGTCACCATAGCCTGACCATGCCCTCGGGGTGCTGGTCCCCTCTGCTGAAATCCTTGCTGCCTGCTCTGACTCAGGGCTTGGGCTTGTGTATACTGCTGGGGGTGTTGTTGTTGGAATGCCTGGGACTGAGGCGACAAGGGCCTCTGAGACTGATACTACTGCTGCTAGACTGGAGCTGGTTCTCTCATCGAAGGACTAGAAAGGTTGGACGATGATGAACTACCCCTATTCGGGCAGGATCCAATCTTATGATCTGTTGCTCCACAAGCCAGGCACAATCTCTATGCCCTGCGACATTCTGCTACCATATGTCCTGGCTTCCCACAATAAGAACATCCCGCTGCGGAAGAGTTCTTCTGCTTCTGCTGCTAAGGGTACGTCGGGGCTGAATGTTGAACCGACGTTACTGAGGCCGCCCGCCTCGGAGCTCCAATGGTCAAAGCCCTAACTGCCGGGGCTGGTGCTGAAGACTAATTCATCTTGCCGTGAGATCTCTTCCGACCTCCGGCCCTATCCACGATCCTCTGGGAGGTATACTCATGCCTCCTGGCTGCTCTCAAGGCTGCATCAAAAGTTTGATGCTCAAACTGCTCTACTGCTAATAAAATCTCCAGATGGAGCCCTTGTTGGAACCGCTGGGCCCTATCGAACTCGGTCGCCGCCAAGGTAGGAGCAAACCGACTAAGTCTCGAAAACTCGGCCGCATATCCGTCGACCGTTCTGCCCATCTACTTCAGATTAGTAAACCTCGTATGTAGATCGTATCGAGCTATAGCATCGAAGTACTTGGTTTGGTCTCTTCCTGAATACTGCCCAAGCAATGGGTGCCACTAATCCAACGGCCTGCAGTCGCACACCAGCTGTGGGCAAGATCCAATAACTGCAGGCATACTATGGCCACCTTTTCATTCTCTGGAGTCTTGGCTGCTTCTAGAATCACCTCTGTGTACACAAGCCATGCATCCGCAGCAATAGCATCTTCGCTACCATCAAAAAAGGGAGGGTTCAGGCGCTTGAAGCTGTTGGCCGTACTGTTCCCCTGGTGACTGTCTCTGGTCAAAGCATCTGTCACTGCCTGGTGCAAGGCATCTCCTCGACGATCCTGGGAAGCTAACAAGGTCTGGATGAGACCCACCAAAGTGCCATCATCAGGCTCTGCAGGCTAAACGGGCTGAACTGGTGGCTCTCCTCCAGTATGCACGACTCTGGAGACTACCCCGAAATACTGGGCTTGATCTCCAGTTTGCTGCTGGTCCACGGGAGGTGCTCCGCCTCGCTGATCGGCAGGGCCAGGTACAATGCCGCTGAAGAAGATGACATAGGAAACAATAAGGAAAGACTATGACAGATCAAGGATACAAACATGTGATCAGGATAAGAATTTTAGAGATTTAGAGAGTATGAGCAGAGATCAAGGGCGAGCACTGATTGAGATATCTATTCGGTAAGCCTCACATATCTTAATTTACAATACCTGCATGGGCCACCAATTAAACCATGTCACGCCCTAGAACCAGAATACTGGAGAACGGAGGCAGACATAGCCAGCTACGTATATTGAAGTACAACCCACCTCACATACGGTCACGGCTGTCTAGATACATGAGGGTTTAACTACAAGCCATCAGTCTCTACCAAATATACAATAGTAAGGCGTCCCAAACATTACATATTTACCTGATCATGAAACTAGTCGTTACAAAATGTCAGGACTAGCAAGAGTTTAGTCATACATGATCAACCCTAGGATCTGTCAATCATATTACAGCCCGTAGACGGACAGTAAGTAAAGTACAATCGAGCTAAATATGTGCTCGTCGACTAAACGCCTCAAAAGAATATTTTTATAATAAAGTGGGAGAGCCAAAAATAACCGACTCGTTGCCTTGGTTACGCCTGGTGGTCACCATCGGGCTGGATAGTCGGTAGATCCTCTGGAGCTGCTCCGGTATCTGGCCATACAAACCAGCTGGGTCAGATCCCAGAAAGAGCAAGTGCCACAAAGGAGGCTTCACTTAGGAACTAAAACCAGTAATTAGCACAGAGTATATATATAATTAGTAAGAACAGGAAAATATGGAAAAAAATCAGGATGATATACGACGAGATAACCATAGGAACTATTCAGATAACTAGGTTACAATCCGTAAACCAAACAAGGACCGGGATTGTAACCGTTCATCTGAATGAAGCTTAGTTTTCCTCCAATTATCGACAAAATAACATAAGAAATCAGGTTATGTAACAATCTTGTACAGGATCAAGACAAGACAGGACTAGTTATGCCTCATCCAACAATCACGACCAAGCAATAAGTACGGCTTGATACTTTAACTAATTAGGGTTATCATAGGCCAAGTTACTAGCAAGATGCAGCGAGATTGTTCTATAGCCACAAGCCCTGCAGACCATCCAGGTTATCCAGGTCAAATATTTGTTCAAGAGAGGGGGTACAACACATAACAGTGTACTGGAAGTGTGCCCTACTCGTCGGCAGGCTACAAATTCAAAAGAGTACCCAGGTAACGGGATTTTTTGTAGCTAGGAAATCTCTTCATGACTACTGTGTTGTTCTAGTTATTAGCCTTAGTCAATTTCATTAGGTACCCCTGACTGTGGTAATCAAGATCCCATCCTAAATATGATGCAAGACAAGACTGGTTCATTTGTACAAGCACAATCTCCCACGGTGTCCAGGTCATTCATACTTGTCATGTCATGTTAACCAGTCGCAACAGCATATCAAGGTATATCATGTCAGGTTTTCTTGTCAAGAGTGCTCCACGGCAAGCCACTATCAAGTCATGTTACTTGTCAAGAGTGCACCCCTACGGGTCACTATCATGTTTATGGTACATGTACATGATAACATAGTACAAGCATTTATCAAAAGGACCAAGTACACTGAGGGCCACAATATATGGGCCTAATAATAACAATTAAATCATAAAATACAAGGATAAGGAAGAGCCATACGGCTCGGGTATATGCGGCCAGGAAGTGATCTCATGGGGATGGGGAGGTCGCAGTCCTTGCGACTGAAGAGAACCGAGATATACGGCCAAAGGGAAAGGGAGTGCATGCCGATCAGGGCAGTTTAGGGTGCAAGCGGCTCAGGGGAAGAAAGTCCATGCGGCTGAGTTCTATGCGATCTCATGCGGCTCTGGGGTGACTAGGCCTTATGTGGCTCAAGATGGCAGGGCGCTTATGCGGCTGCGGGAGAGCAACGCTATGCGGCTGAAAGGGGGCAGGAGCTTATGCAGTTGGAAATGGATGGGGGGTCTTATGCGGCTGGAATGAGCGGAGTCCCATGCGGCTCACGGGGGAGCGGGGCATATACGGCTGAGAATCATATGCGGCTGGGAGGCTGGGCATATGCGGCCTGGAAGAATCGACTTCATGCGGCTGGAAGTGCCACGCTGTCTTTATTGTCCTGCGGCCGAGATGAATGATTTATGCGGCTGAAAGAACGGAAGTTCATGCGGCTACAAAAAGGGAGTCTCATGTGGCTAGCAAGGAGCCCATGGCCTATGCGGCTGCGAAAGCTTGTCGTATGGAAGTCCATGTGGTCAAGTACAGCCATACGACCATGAAAGGCTATCCGGCCATGAACTGCCATGCGGCTGTACTGTTCTTCTTCTCTACTGAATCCGAGAAGAAGAGTCATGGACTCCCTTCTTTAAAGCTTCATAAATCCTTCATCCCAAGTCTAAATCCAGACTTCCATAGGTTAAAATAGGGCAGAACGAGATTCTCTACAATATGGAACCATCAAAAATTAATAATAACAAGATTAAATAGATCAAAACCCAAGAAATTCAAAAATGAAATAAACCTAGATCTACAAGCAATTAGCCAAAGAAATTGAAAATGCTAAATACTAAAGTGTTTTAGAATGTTGTGAAGAAAAGAATGGAACAATAAAACTTGAGTTCCTCCATGAAGCAAGATGCACTTGCCTAAGCTCTCCCTCTCTCTCTCTCTCTCTCAGGTAGGTGAAGAGTAATTGTGGGGAAGAAGAAGAGTAAATGAAGAGAGAGAAAGGAGTGGGGGTTAATAAATGGTAATGGTGGTGGTAGGTAAGGTTCTCTCCTTGGTTCATGATGAACCAAGGCAAACCAAGCCTAGCCAAACCAACCCAAAATAAACCAAGCCATGAAATGCCAAGATAAGCCAAACAAGGAATCATGCAATACGAGTCAATTGCGTATACGTATACCAAAATATGCAATACGAACCACAAGCATTACAACTATAGATGGTCCCGCAGCTGGAGGTGGAAGGCCTCCTGGAATCGTCGCTGCTACTCCCACCTGAAGGGCAGGAAGTGAGGTGGCAACTCTCTCAACTGCCGCTCCCTCAACCGGATCGGGCCTCTCTGGAACAGCACTAGGCCCTGCTGCTTGAGAGCGAGTAATCGCCATCCTGAGGATAGATTGAAACAAGAAGATCAATATGGCACATGATAAGGAATATCAAGGAAGGACAATTGAATTCAATGCAAGAATAGTTGTCATGGTAATCAAAAGATCAGAATTTTTCTAAAATGTTATTGAGTATCTCTAATCATATCCTAGATCCTATGTCCTAGTCGCAGGCTCGTAATTAGTACTCTAAGTCGAGCACCATTACGAGATCGCACTAATTGTGACACTGACCTGCATGAGCCACCACAAAAATGTGTCACGACCCGCACCCTGATTAGGGGCACGAGCACGTGGTTACGTCCAGCCTACGTCGCAGAATCGGCAGTAGAACGCTGTATAGGTCGTCTATAAAAACTACAACTAGATAAAATATAAGGATATCTGTCATCTCCGCACGGAGGTATAATATGGCATAACTCAATCACAAGAACAAACTAGGATAGATAGCACGAAATAGAAATATGAAGATGTGA
Organism: Iris pallida; assembly: GCA_029216955.1. Lineage (NCBI taxonomy): Eukaryota > Viridiplantae > Streptophyta > Magnoliopsida > Asparagales > Iridaceae > Iris > Iris pallida. Next base: position 11,588,107 of record JANAVB010028397.1, read on the forward strand.
AAACAGGAAATGAGTTCAACATCCAACACAGTCGAAGAGAAACAACAACATTACAGAGTCATAAATATATAACTATAAGCTACTACAGTCTAAAAAAATCTGGATCGTAGTCCAGGCAAGCCTAACTAAGCTAACTACTCTGGGACTACAAAGTCTAGTAGCTCAACTAACAGGCCACAGTCCTGACCTAAGTCTCCATCTGTCTCGACCTCATAGTAGGTCGAGCAGTCTACCTCAGAAACATCTGTAATATGTCAACGGTATCCTGTCAGGAAAATGAGCAAGTACAAACACGAACAGCAGTTCCATATGAATTGACAAATTCTATAAGAGATAGTATAATAAAATACAAGACAAAGATATAGGAAAACTTGGGAGCTATTCGGAAGCCGAGTTACCATCCTTAAACCAAACAAGGACCGGGGTTGTAACCCTTCTCCCGAATAGAACCTAGCCTCCAATCAAAGTATAGCATAAGAGCATGTAGAATATGTAAAATACGAGACAAAATCAACATGAAATATATGTATCAGGGTGTGAGTAGTGAATATGACGACAATATATAGTATGACTTGGGAACTATTCAGAAGCCGAGTTACAACCCTTAAACCAAACAAGGACCGGGGTTGTAACTCTTCTTCCGAACAGAACTCAGCCTCCTATGATAAATAAATATAAAATATAACTTGAATTATTAGAGTGTTATGTGATCGGCTTGGGAAATGTTACAGGACAGACTATCCACTTGGCCCGACAATTACAAGAAAATCTAGAAAGGGTCATGCCGGCCAACCTGGATAACGAGAACATGAATAAGATCTCGCTACACCCTACGAGAGGTGAGAGTGGCGCAAGCACAAGAATATAGTGATAGGAGGCTTTGATCACATAGCCCCTAATAATTCTCCATGCCCGAATAATATAATGGATCTGGACATGACACGTCATGACACAGGATTCCATAAGAGGGTAGCAAGTCCCCTTATGAATCAGTGTCTATATAAGTCCAGGGAATAAGACAGAAAATATACCAATATACCAAGAAAATCTAGGAACAACATCTCATGTCATGATCCAACATATACTAGTCCGTGAACTATCGTGACTGGAAATTGAGTAAGACACTACAACTAAATCGGATATAGCAGATATCAAGACATTGAAAACTATCAGTGAATATACTCGCCTGTGGTCCTGAGCTGATAAGGTGAACAGACGCTCAGAGTAATCACAGACCTAAAGATGAGATACTATAAGTCAAACAGGGTTTTATAATAAAAGGGAAACTAATTTAAGTCATGATATGCAAGTCTAAGTCAAACTAGGTCAAACTAGGTCAAACTGGGTCATACTAGGTCATACTAGATCATACTAGGTCACTGGGAGTCAATCCAAGTCAAACTAGGTCAAACGGGGTCAAAAGTTGACTTACAGTTGACTTTTGGTCAACTGGTCAACCCTGGTCAACTCTGGTCAACTCTAGTCAACCCTAGGTCAAACTAGACTAATGTTGACCAACTGTTGACTTTCAGTCAACTAGTCAACTCTGATTTGGTTTCGGTCAATTCTAGGTCAAGCGTTGACTTGAAGTTGACTTTCGGTCAAAAAGTCAACTCTTGGTCAACGGGGGTCAAGACTAGCCTAAACTACCCTCATTTAGTCATTACCTACCTAGACAACCTACTTCTAAGCCAATCTTAGACGTCAAACTCAATACCTTGACTATACCCCATTACCTACATTTACCCTTCACAAGGTAAATACCAATACCTTGCACATACCAAGGTAAACCACTATAACCTTGGAATACTAACCTAGGCTTCCTAGGATAGCTGGACACTAAACTACCTAACCATTACCAACCATAAAATTCTATTACCTAGCTCATCTAACCCATCTTATGACATATGTTGGTTACCCTCAACATACCTTATCTTATAATATTCTAACATGCTAATTTCATATTACCCGTCATAGATTCTCACACACACGCACACACAACACAAAGAGTTTTTGGGACTGATTTTAGTATGGAAATTTGTGGAATGAATGAAGGGTGAATAGATGGATGCATGGATGAGTGAGTGTATGTATGAATGGTGTTTGAACAAATGGGAAAATATGTGGATGGTGATATGGATATTGGTATATGGATAAATGAATTGTGGTTTGAATATTTGGGTGGATGAATGGAAGATTGATGAGTGAGTGAATGTATGAATGAGAGGATGAATATGGATAGGTGAATGATGGATAGAACAAATAAATGAATGAATGAGTGAATAGTGATATGTGAATGTTGGATGAATGAATATGTGAGTAAATGAATGAAAATATGGATAGATGGATGGATGAATTGATTGAATGAATAGGAGGGTGAAAGAGTGGCTGCTATGGGCTGCAGGGGACTGATTTCCCCCCTCTCACACTGCTGCATAGCAGCAGTGCATATGGCTGCCTATGGGGTTGTCCCCCCGTCACTCACTATTATAAGGTAGCAGTGCACACTGCTACTGCTGCTCGAAATCAGCAGTCCCCTGTGGGGACTGCTTCTGTCCCTACTGCTGCTATTTTCAGCACTCTTCCCCCTCTCTATTCCTCACTTCCCCACTCTCTCTATCACTCTATATCACTCCACATCCCATTCTCTATATCACTCTTTCACTCTCTCTATATCAATCTCTACTCCCTACTCTCTCTATATCACTCCATGCCTCTCTCTATATCTCACTCAACTCTAAACTCCACACACACCAATAAACACATATTAGACACCCACCCACCAATATATATATATATATATATATATATATATATATATATATATATATATATATATATACAAGACACATAATATATACATAAATATATAACCACACACACACACATATATACATATACATATCCACACACACACACATACATATTTATATACATATGGACACAAAAATATATATATATGGACACACAAGAACACATCGCTTGACACAAAATCTGAGATTAAAAATAGGAATAAATCATTCAATCAAAACCACAAACACATGATGTGTCCAAAATTGGGGGTTTCCCACATAGACACAAAGCACAACAAGGACACTCCTAATAGCTCCAAATGGACACAAAACGGACATAAATGGAGATACAACTATGGGGGTCATTCCTATGGGTTCAAAATAATCCTATATGCATGTAGGAATGAAATAGAGAAGAGATTATACCTCCCGGGTGATCAAATCTAAGAAAACTCCTCCCGATACGACACCGACACGAAGAGACCTCCAAATGGACACAAACAAGGGCCAAATCCTTCCAAACTTGGCTAGCACCCTCTCTTCATGGAGTAGAGAAGAAATGAAGAAGATTTGGTGGAAGAAGGGATTGATATGGAGATGAAATCAATGGTGGTTTCTCTCAAAATTTGGGGAAGAACAAGAGAGAAATTTGGGGATAATAACAAATGAATGTTCATGCCTATCCCCCCTTATTGCCGGTCATGTGTGGCTAGGTGTCCCCCTATCCAAATGTCTAAAATACCCCCACTTGTCTCTAATTGAATTAAATTAGGAATAGGCTTTAGGTTGAGGCTAAATTAGTCTAGTTTAAATCTCTAATTAGCAAAACCTAGTCATAAAATTTAGTCTAACTATACTAACTTAAATATTATCATATGTGGGCCATGTCTAACTAATAGGTTGGTCCCACTAGAGTCAAAGCTACCCCGGGTCTCCGATACAAGTCAGATTGAGTTGAAATTCGAACCCGACTCAAATAACCCCAAAACAATATCATAGATAATAAAATAAATTTCAAAAATATTCAAAAATGAAAAATGACCAAAATATCCCTATTCTTGAAAATTGGGGGTGACAACAACTAATAATTCATATCCATTTTTATCGCCGTTGAGACACAACAAAAAGTCAATACCAACAATGTGTCCCCTTCTTACTAACCTCACCGTTGAGACACAAATAATAATTAATCTTTAATGCATCTAATATTTCATCTACTCCATGGAATTATAACAATTTTTTATCGTCGTGTTTTATGTCCATCTTAATAAAAAAATTAACTAAATGTCGGTATCAGTATCATTGTGTGTCATGTATCCTCTGTGTGTGGACATGTATCACATGTCTGTATCCGGGTTGCGGAGGAAGCACGACAACCGTAAACCTAAATCAGAAAATAGGAGATGGGGGGTTAGGGTTTATCTGAGCCGTAGGGGGTCGGAGCGACGAGTCGCTGGAGCAGGGGCGCCAGAGCAGGGGGTCGTCGAGGCAGCAAGCTTGACGAGGACCAAGGGCGGGGGGAGGGCAGAAGGTCGTCAGGGTGAGGGGGTCGCCAAGGAGGGAAGGGGTAGCCGAGGGGGGAGGGGGTCGCCGAAGGGGGAGGGGGCCGCCGGGGTAGATGCTCGACGGGGGCCAGGGACGGGGGAGGGCAGAGGGTCGTCGGGGGTAGGGGCGTCGATGGTGGAGGGGGTCGCTGAGGGCGGAGGGGGTCACCGAGGGCCGGGGGGAGGGGCAGAGTTTTTGTCGAAGAGGGAAAACGAAATAATGGGGGGAGTGAAAACTCAAACATGTCACGTCCCGACCCAAAAAATTGTTCGTCCTCGCATTGATTTATCCTAATCATCATCCTCGGTGGGACGCGATGTCGTACGAGTCTGGAGTTGCATTCGTACAAGGCAAGATGACAAGTTTTCAAATGGTTATCTTTGATTTGATTTTAGCAGCAAAAGAAACAGAGTATACGAAACAATTCTCTTTATTGATAATTGAACTGAGGTTACAAAAGCTTTCAATAGCCCAACTGAATTTGCTAGATTAGCTTACAACACTCAGGTTCTCTCTTGCCCACAAAGGATTTTACTGTTCCATACATTATGTCTTCTATATCTCGACCGCATCATCCTGTTGCAAGTACAAGCATTAATGCGATCGCATGCCTCAATACGCTATGATATTCTATGTCTCTACGCATTTCAAGCGAAGCTCCACCACGAGCAGACCATTCTCTGAACCTACGAGAAAAATATAGGAGATTAGTACTTTCGTTCTCGCTGTACTGATCTAAGACCCATTTTTACAAAATCGACATTAAGTACTGTATTGAATCATGTAGCATACAATTTAGTGATCTTTCTATCCTTGCCTTAGGGTGACTTTCATGGCATATTCGAAAGCAGTAAAACTTGTTATCATGGCAAGCATGTTATTTGATATACAAAAGCAAGCAGGCAACCAATATCAATCTCGTGTTGTTTCGTGACTTCTTACCAACATTGACACACTCATCCTTGTCCGACGTAAGGTAAATATGCCTACCATCTTTTCCTATCATATTATAAGTGATCTTTTGCAGGGTCTCTATGTTCCTACACTTTCATCCCACCGTTCTTTAAACTATATAAAGGTTACTAGCTTCCCGAGCCAAAATAGACTTATATTTCTCAAATCACCTTTATAAGACGGCGATCCTTTGTGCGGTTGCTAACCCAAACATCAGAGGAACACAAATTACTCCCGGAGTGGCTTATCACATCAATGGCAGATCGTAAACCGTCTTAATGAAGTGCACCAAACCGATTTTAATTAAATGCATCCCTCCTAGGCCGAACGGTCCCAGTGCCCTGGCGTACCACGTTCGAGGGAGCTATCACATGCCCGTACATAGTCAAAATATCTTTAAGTCTATTTGACCATACAATACGTCTTATTTTCATACAACCAAGCAATTCGCCTATCTCTATTTCTATTGGCACGATGTCCCTAACTCAATGTTCATCAAAAAATGCCATGAAGGCCATAAACATTTTGAAGGGACCATGCCACATTTGATAGTTCCGCCACATTTGTGCCACAACTGTCCTCTTTGCAATAGAGCTATTATTTGTAAGTCTCGTGCACGTAAGCACGCTTTGATATAGTTATTCTCCATTCCTTGCTTCCTGTATTCGATGCACGTCTCGATTCAGTATTTCCATATTCTACGCCTTAGTGTTCAATGTGTTAGACTTATGTTCTTTCCTTTCGACTCGTGCAACTGAGGCACGACTCGATAGGGTATTCAATGTTCCAATGTTCTTATGGCTTGCGCACCGAGGCGCTCATCTTTGCAATATTCAATAGCAACTCGTACATTTGATGTATGTTTCATTTCAATTATTATATCTAGTATTTGACACGTACTATATTCATCTCTCAGTTGAGCCACGCTCGTGGTCTTGATAGGTTAACTTAGCATACAACGATATATTTTACTTAGGCACGAAGGAGTAGAAAAGAAGAGTCAAAGTCCTCCCACCTTAAGCCAATACACTGTATCATTTTATCGAGTCGATGTGGCTCGATTTCATAACTTTGTTGCACGACCAACTCTTCTGACTTAGCCCTTCGAGCACTTCATGCTTCATTGAATTATATAACCGATTTGGCTTACTGTTCCTATGCTTTAGTCTGTTATAAATAAGGTAAAATACCGACCTCTTATATTTCAGCGTAAACGTATAGCCTTTACACGAAACCAACTAAAATCAATATTTGTTTGAATCGAAGTTGTGCGTTGCATCGATTCGATTTCTTAGAATCTTTAAACCAATTCAATGCTTTCTCTTGGGCAAACTTAACACTTGCATCGATCTTACTCGATGCGTTCATCGGGTCAACGTAACTCTTTGTATCGATCCGACACAATAGGATTTCTTGGGTCAACATACTCTTGTATCGATTTGTATCGATACTTAATCGTGTCAACGCAACTCTTCGAGTCAATGACTTAGCATAATACACCATACGGAGCGGGACATTACATAATATACTACTCAAAATAAGGTTCGTCCTCGAACTGAAACCAACACTCATTTCCAAGTGTTTCTCCAGATCATTTCACGATCTCGCTCAACTATTGTTGTTCTATTTCAAACACTCTTGCAAGCTTTCATTAACTTTCAGTCTTTCCTGCTACTCAATTTTAATTTAGTATACAATTTGATTTGGATCGTACATCTATTTAAGGTGTCCTAAAAATATGTGTATTTCAGCCAAGCCCAGTTGTAGAAAATTGAACAAAGCTGACAGGTAAATTTTAATTCTATGCTTGCCATCTCGTACTCTCGATCGGACTTATCTTTAGCGACTGTTTTCAAAATTTTACCATATCTGTATATTCGGTACATACGTGATTCATTCAACAAAGTCACTGTATTTGACGCAATTCAAAATCGCATTTCTCGTTTCGTAAGTTTTGTATGGACCATCAATTCTATGTGTCATGTCGAGCCGTCGCGCATTCGATCACAATGATCCTCCGCTAATGCCTTGCGCTCGAAGTCGCTGCCTAACTATTTTTGAAGTCTGGCTATGTAACTCATCTCGATACGATTTTCTTTTTTGACATTGCAAATGCATCAACTTTCAGGACTACGCCCGCTAGGTCACTTACCAAGACACCGTGCTTAAATTCTCCCAACGCAACTTTAAATTAACATTGCACAAAGATAACGGTCCTTACAACACAATTGTTTAACAATGCTCAAAGGCAACGATCTTTCAAATCTGAAAGTTTTACTCAAGTCGACAGTGCTCAAAGGCTACAATCGTTCCGACACAAAGGTCTTTACGACGCATTCTTATATTCGATTCCTATCGAGTAGGAATTCACTTGCCAAATTCCAAACTCGTCCGTCTCGTAACTGTTTTCCATAAATAAATTCACTTTATTTATTGTGTATCTGGGAAAATACAACTGTAGGAATCCGATCTAGAAGACGATCGCTTTATCCCTTAGACGATACGAAGAAGAAAAGCTCTCAAGAATTCGACAGCAATTTAGATAGCTATGTATCTCTACAATGAATGAGAAAAGAACTCTATTTATAGAGTCAAAAAAAATAACTGAAAAGATAACTGTCTTCACAACCTGTGCATAGTTGAAAATCATGCAGGATTTAACATACGCAAGGTTATGAACAGTTACTGGACGTGGCCTGTAACTGTTGGACACATGGCAATCGTGCATGAGTCGTGTGCAAGTTACAGGACACGCAGGTGAGAGATCGGTGGCATGGCTGCCACGTACTCCAATTTCATGAAATCCACGCAGGCATATTGAGGACGAAATCCACACAGCCTTGTGGCAGAAAGCTTCAGAATCCATGCAGACTTGGGGCAGAAAGCTTCAGAATCTACGCAGACTTGATGCAGAAAGCTTCAAAATCCACGCAGACTTGGGGCAGAAAGCTTCAGAATACACGCTAACTGGAAGCAGAAAGCTCAGAATTCACGCAAGCTTGAGGAAGGAACATAGAAGTTCAAAATACACGCAGACTTGAGTCAGAACTGCCAGCTGTCTTGATTCGACGTGCCTCGACTGACACAAAATCTCTGACATTGATTGCCTTGTCAGTCGCATTAAATGACAATAAGGTCTTTTGGTACGCCAACTTGATGAAGGCTGAGTCTTGTTGAAGAAGATTTCGAAAGTCACGCAATAGTCGGCTGTAATCTCTCGAGTTCCGTACATACGTGGCATACGAGGAGACATTCTTTGACTGTCGTGCTGTCAGTCATAATGACACTCTGATAAATGATGAGCTATCTCTGCGTATATTTGAGGAAATAGTCTGGTAGAATCCAGCGTAACTTTTAAACATTGTCTTGATCAACTCAGCGTAACTTTTAGACTTTGTCCTGATCAACTCAGCGTGACTTTCATTTTTTAGGCCTACAAAACCCCCTTCAAAGTTTTCGAAAAATGATAAATTATTTTAAAATACTTTGAAATCGAGATGATAAAATGAATTTAGTCACGCTCAGATGACTTTAAAGAGAGATTTACTCCGAAATGATTGGACTGTTGGCATTCAGTGCGGTTAGGATCCCGTGCAAAGCTCCTAAATCGAGGCAAATAATGATGTTGCCGTTTGGAATTCTTCATGAGCCTATAAATAAGCCATAAATCACTTCTTTCCTTCTTTACTTATTTTAGAGAGAGAAAAATCCACAGAAGAGAAACTTATCTTTCCCAACGAACTTCATCTTCCCCGACTTCTTCTTCTCCTTCTCAGCAGCAATGGCTCCTAAGAAAACCGACGCTCAGGCCAAGGGGAAAGCTCCCGCGACTTCCTCGCGTGCCACCACCGACAGACTCCCTCGACGCGAAGTCACGCATCCTCCTATGCAGCGTAAGTGATGGATGGGGATACGAACTGTTGAAGATGACTTGATGAAGATGACTTTGATGAAGATGAACTCCACATAGAAATCTTAGGATCTTAAGACAAATAATGAACTTCCGAAATATATCCCCCCTTCTTAGGGCAAAGGATATTAATAAAGTATGCCTCCTCTTTAGGGTCGGCCATACTTCACATCTTCGTGTTTACGAACCTCTGTGTTTCACGCAAATGAGCATGGCTCTCATGACTCTGCGTGATTTTTCATGTATTGGCAGGGATGTCAATGTTTGAATTATTCACGCAGCTTTCATGACTCTACGTGATTTTTCACATGTTAGCAGAAATGTCCATGTTGAATTATTCACGCAGCTTTCATGACTCTGCGTGATTTTTCATATGTTGGCAGAAATGTCAATGTTGAATTATTCATGCAGCTTCTGAGAGTCATCCTCTTGATAGATTAGTCTTGATCTGTCAGCGTATTTTTGTCATTTCTACTTAAATGTGATTCTGGCAATGATGCGTGACTTTCATTCTAATCTGTCTGGACTTTGCGTGAATTAATCACCTGCGTGAATAAATCATTCAGCGTGTCTTGATAGTATATCTGTCTGAAGTCTGCATGCCTTATGAAATTTCCTTCGAGCACTGCTATACACGCATAAGGCTCGTAGACATAGATTTTACTGAAACACATCTGACCTTGTCTTTTTTTATTTTCTGAAGTGAACATCCGAAGTGAAGAGGCAGATTATGAAGGGCACTTGAGTTTTTCATTTAAACATGATTTATCTCATGTGCAATTTCCTCAGTTTGACCTTCCAGAAGCCAGACTGTCGTTGTTGACAAATCAAGACCATACAACTCTACTCTGTCTGATGAATGGTCAACCCTTTCAGAGTCTTGATTTGGTGTCCTATAAGAAACCAGCATTTCTGTTCGGGGATGCCTATAGCACAGAAGTCACAACCAAAGGGCATCAGAGAGAAGGTCTGCTTCTATTTCGAAGGTGATACAAGACAGCCCATGTACTGGCCGAAGGTTTCTAGGGGCTTATCTATCATGAGATTCATGCATGCCAGTTATCCCAGAAAGATGTCCTGGCACTTAACAGAATATCAGCAGGCAAAGGCAAGCCATATCATTTACAGGAAGGAGGGATTCTTCAGTTCCCCAGAGAATCATGTATCCGTGTTTCGAGGTTTGAAGCCGGAATGTGTACCACCCGAAGACTCATCAATATTGATTGCCATTCAGGATGCCTGTTTTCATAAATGAATTCATGGCAAACGAGAATGCATTCTACCCCACTGATTCCACGCCGAGGATGAACGGCTTAATAAATCAGAAAAACATGAGGTGGAGGACTTTGGTCCATTGGGCTCTGGAGAAGTTTGAGAGTGAGCTGAAGAAGATAAACCTTTATGACGCAATCGTCAATTCATCCTACGGCTTCAGACCCAACCCCTTTCTGTTCCTGGCCTTGGTTGAGAGGTATAACCACAGGACGGGGACATTTATGACTCCCAAAGGGGATATGGGCTTTGCCCTTCATGAGATGGAATACATCTCGCATCTGCCTTCAGGCACACTACCGTATGAAGAGTATGTGCCTAAGACAGAAGAGCTGAACTTTCTGTCGGAGAAGAATCCGGAGATGGTGCACCTAGTTGAAGAGATGATGTACCATTTCGGCATATGTACTCTGTATTACAAGAGTTCTAAAGATGAAGCCGGCTGCCACATCCAGAAGTGGATGTCTTATCTTTTCATGAATCGTGAAAAGGATGAGAAAAAGATAAATGAGAAGAGATGGTACCAAATTAACTCCTTCAAGCCTCTCTCTGAGAGTGAAATCATTTATCTACTAGAGAAGTATGACTGCAATGATTTCACAATCAATGAAGACTGGTATGAGTTTAAAGCTGGAACCACCTTCAGCTCGTATGTAAGACAGAGTAGAAAGACTCTGTCAAAGAATGGTCATTTAGCCGGATTCCTATCTCTTTGGTTAAGAAGATTCGTCGTTCCTGGCTCCAGCTCTCTGAACAGAATACATAGAGGCGTTATTTTGCAGCAGTACGCCTTATGTATGGTTATAAGATAGACTTATTATCAGCGATGACCGGTAGGCTAAACGCAGGTCTTCGGAATTTTGTAACCAATATGCTATCTAATCAGAGGAGGATGACCGATGAATTCCCAAGAATAGAGATGCCCTTCACATATCTATATGGTTGGCTTCTTCTCCATCACGACGGTCTGATACCTCCGGGAGCAGGAGGGAGTGGCAGTCTCTTTTTGGGGAAGTACTCCGGAGAAACTTTCTGGAAGGTTCACACTCTTCCAGAATATAGAAATATTCTGAATCGAGCGTCACATTGGTCCATTCAATGTGTCCCTCCACCACTGGGTTATGAGAGCATGCCCTTGAATATGATAGATGGACAAAACGGGCACAGGCTAGATGATGTAGCCTTTCAGTGGTTGCAGAGAATCCGGCCCTCTCATCTGGTATACCGTCATGAAGAAATGACGTATCTGGAGCCGTATCTACCGAGCCGATTTGCCAGGCAATTCGGATATGACCAACTTTATGTTGGGAATGCCACCACCTGCCTTTCTGCTCGTGGAGGGCTTATTGACGGAGCTCGGGCCTGGAGATACTTCGCGGCTAGAGATACAAAAGCTGTATTCTCTATGCCTAATCCTTTATCCAGCACGGGGACGAATATGCTTTACACATATGCTCGCTTCTATGTTTCGTCGAGCACCTTCATGCCGAGTTTCCATCTGAAGACTTTTGTTGCGGAAGACGACCCAGCCCCATCAAAGAGGTCGAAGAAGAAGATTGTTACTCAACGATTTTCTCCGGAACCTGAAGATGAGACAGCGGAGGTTGAGCCCCTATATGAATTATTTTAAGAGCGAATTCCTGATGAAGTTCTTCCTCCCATATTTGTATCCCTTTCTAAGAGGAAGTGAAGTGATGAATCTGAGACAGTCTCCAAAAAGAGTACTAAGTCTCAGACATCTAAGAAGAAGAAGAAAGGGGTCTCAGCAACTGCCACTTCATCTTTAGGTGGCATCTCAGTTGACGAAGATGACACCGCCGATAAAGACGAAGATACAGATGAAGACGATGCTCCTTTGATAACAAGGAGGTCGAGAGGCAGGTACGTCAAGAAGACCGTCGGCAAAATGAAGGGCAATGAACTCCTGGAAACGATTATGAGTGGAGGGGTCTTGCCAGAGATCAATGAAGCGGCTTCTACTGAGAAAACAGAATCTGATTATGTTCATCTTCCAGCAACTTCAGCTGAACAGACTGAGGTAGAGTCCACTCGAGCTCAGGAAACGACTGCTCCGACAACAAGTGGAGTAGCTACTGAACCCTCAGAGATGAGGATGATCCCTTTTGAACATGGGACTGAGGGCGTCATCCAAGCATTGGATGACCAGATTGAATATTCTGAAGAAGAACCAGCCCCGGCAGAAGTTATGGAACAACCTGAAGTTCCAGAAACTCAGGTTGAAGAAAACATTTCTTTGGCCAGAGGCGATGAAGACGTGCCAACGTCCGAGCTATCAGCTGCTGATGACTTGTTGAAGAATGTTTGTAAAGACATCATTCTTCGAACTGATATTCCAGAAAAGACTGAACCGGCAGTCAATACTGAACTTGCTATCATTACTGTTCCTGAGATTCATTCATCTCAAGGAATAGATGAAGATGTGAATATCATGGACTCCGGATCAGAGACTCATCCTGAAACTGGGGATGAAAAAGAGTCTGAAGAAGAAGAAGAAGCTGAAGAAGGAGAGGATTGGCATGCTGGCACTTCTACTCATTATGATGAAGATAAAGTCAGAAGGAACAGAATGGAACTCAGCTCCGAACCTGCTCAATCTCCGGACAACGCTCCAGCGCCCAGTAATTCTGGAGCTGGAAGCAGTCACATGAAGCAGGTGTCGGACACCATCATGGACCGACTACGAGAAGACGCAAGACTCCCTCAACATATAGAATATGAACCTCAGCCTGGTAGAATTTTATTCCAAATTCTGTTTTTACTGTTTCTTTTTCTTTAGATGCTGATTATTTTTTCCTTAACTAGTAGGAACTGCTGCAGCAATGAGTTCAACTCATGCTTCACTTGTCCAGACTGAGATTGATGAAGGGAGCTCGCATTTGCCAACTTCTCCAGCGGTACATACCTCCGTTCCTAGGATAGAAAACATACAAGCTTCTTCTTCAATAATGACAGCAACCCCTGGGTTTGAGACGAGATTAGCAAGGACTCTAGGGATGTATTCAGATATCATCTATTCATATCTGGATACGTACTCCAAGCGTTTCTTGAAAGACGAAGCTATGCCCTTCTTTGAGCTCCGAACGGTGGTCAATTTCCCGCTCCTGGCATTGCGACATGCTGGCTGCGAATCTCAATGTATCTTCTTCGAACATCTCCTGGATGAACTAGAGATAACTTTTCGAAAATACTGGGAAACTAAGAAGGAAGATATTCAATCTTTAACTGTGGCTGAGATCAGTTAATTGGAGCATGAGGCCCAGGCCCAGCAAGCTGCATTAGAAGAATTTCTTGCTTCTTCATCTGAGATGTTAGTAGAAAAGGGTGCAGAAATATTAGCTACTCGTCAGAGAGTAGAACTTCTGGCAAATGATGAAATATCAAAAGCTGAAGAGCTTAAGAAGTTGAAAGAGGAGCAAGCTCGTCTTCAGGAGCGAATTGCCCTCATGGAAAAGGAGCAAGCTGAGGTCATTACTGCTCGTATATCTGAAACTGAACGCTGTCAACTTCTTCAACAAGAGCGAGAGCAGATACAGACGGAGCAAATTGAAGAAGTTAATCGTCTCCAATCTGCTATTATCACTTTTGATGAACAAAATGTTACAGTCGAAGCAGCAGAAAGAATTCGCAAAGCTCATGATGAGAAAATGAGTATTGTACTTGATCGTATTAAGGAGCTAATAACTCCTAATAAATAGATCTTTTACATTTTCATTTGTAATCAATATTTTGATTTTGAATGAAGACAAATGAGAACTTTTGATCTGATTTTTGACTTTGTTGTTTTGATAATGATATATTTATAGAAAATATGTTCAGAGGTAAATAATACATGACACATTTCTATAGAATAGAATATACAAATGAACTTTGTAATTCTATCAGATGATATTAAACCAGAGATGATCTTAGTTTAATGCTGATTAGAAAAAATAGAATTCAGACATAAAAATATCTTTGAACTCAATTTTTCATGATCTTTGGACTCGAGAATCAAAAGACTAGATATCATTTTCATAAATATGATACTGGCATGGATGATGAACGATGATGAATCGTTAATGTATGTGGGATGAACGGGAAAACCGACAAATGATGGAATGAACGGATAAACCGTCAAAAATGAATGATAATGAACGGATGAACCGTCAGATGATGATGAATGAACGGGTTAACCGTCGGATTATAATGAACGGGCGAACCATCGGATGAATGTGATAAATGAACGGATGAACCGTCAGGCATTAATGAACGGGCGAACCGTCGGATGAATGTGATAAATGAACGGATGAACCGTCAGGCATTAATGAATGGGCGAACCGTCGGATGAATGTGACGTTTCATTATTTGAGAAACTTCTGCCTATAAATATAGCAGAAATCTGACAGGAACGAACACTTCTACCCTTCAACATAAAAATATCGTCTGAAGAAGCATCCAAGAAGGCTAAAATCGCCCTGAAGGTTCAGAAGGGCACTGAAGAACGTCCTGCTGATCCAGTTCAGCCGAAGGGGGTAGAAGCAGGCGAAGGTTCGTCTGCACCCAAGCCACCACGAGACATTCTGGACTTTCTGCTTGATCCAGGAAGGACTGAAGAAGAGGAAGCCATGAGGATGGCTGCTTGCAAGTTCCTCGTGGGTTCCAGCAAGGAAGTTTTCAGCTCCTTTGCTGATCGTGTGTTTGAGAAGGACGCCAGCGATCCGCGTCCAAATGTAGAGAAAGATGATAGTGATCTTCCTTAATATCATGTACTATCATCCATGATGAAATAAAATTTGAATTTTATTCATGAACTTTAACTTTATCTGATGATTTACAAGTATTTATATTTATACATAATACTTTTTAAGGAATTTGCCATTAATAGGCATCATAGCAATTCGACCATCCAGTTCTGAGAGTTGATAAGCTCCATTTGAGAAAACTCTGCTCACAACATAGGGACCTTCCCACTTCGCGTCGAATTTGCCTTTGCTCATATGAGTCATAGTCATAGGACGTCTGACTGTTAGAACAAGTTCTCCTTTTTGATATGCTCGAACTCTGACTTTCTTGTTAAAAGCTCTTGAGATTCTAGCTTGATAGAATTCGATATTCTGTTGAGCAGATAATCGTTTTTCATCCAGAGCTTCTAATTCCTGAAGTCGAAGACGATCATTATTCTCGATGGTAAGTTCATTAGCGATTGCTATCCTTAAAGAAGGAATTTGAATCTCTAATGGAAGAACAGCTTCGCATCCGTACACCAGAGAGAAAGGTGTACATTTAGTAGCATTACGAACTGTAGTACGGTAAGCCCACAAACATTCACCAAGATTCTCACTCCAATTACGTTTGTTAGTAGAAACAAACTTCTTTAAGAGTTTGATGATGGTCTTGTTGAAAGCTTTTGCTAATCCATTAGCTGTCGGATTATATGCGGTAAAAGCCACATTGTTGATCCGATGATCGTCGCAGAATCGAGTAAACTTCTGGCTGACGAACTGTGGTCCATTATCATGAATAATGCGTCGAGGAACACCAAATCTGTAGATGACATGGTGCTTGATAAAGTTGATGACATTGAAAGTTTTGACTTCAGATAAAGGAATAGCTTCGGCCCATTTGGAGAAATAATCGGTTATTGCGAGAATAAACCGATGACCTTTTGATGACGGCGGATTGATCGGACCGATAATGTCCATGCCCCAAGCTTCGAAGGGCCATGATGCTGCCGTTAGATGTAGAAATTCTGAGGGTTGATGAATAAAATCCGTATGGATTTGACAAGCTTTACACTTCCTTGCATATTCGATGGCATCTGATACCATAGTGGGCCAATAATAACCCATACGTCGAATACGGTCTTGAAGTTTTGGTCCAGGCTGATGTGCTCCACAAATTCCATCATGTGCTTCGCGAATAATTTGTTGAGCCTCATCACCGACAATACATCGAAGAAGTAAACCATCATAAGCTGGACGATATAAAGTTTTTGTAGTATGATTGTAATAGAATCTGAGTGATCGTCGTCTGATAAATGCTGCCTCACTCGGATTATCTGGAAGAATATCATACAATACGAAATCTAAGAAAGGAAGTCTCCAATCTTTATCCGTATTCTGAGTCTCAGCTGAATTACTGAAGGTGAATTCCATACTAGAATCAGATGAAGATGATAATGATTTACGACTTAATCCAAATCCTCTTGTTGCATTGACATCATGAGATATTGATTCTTCAATATCAACTGGAATTCCTAAAGTTAGATTGTTTTCGAGATGAAATAATTTTCGATTGCAGACAACAATTATTTATTGACGTCTAATTGGAATAGCTAACACCGCCGCGAGATTAGCAAAAGCATCAACTTCTGTGTTACATGCTCGTCTAACATGCTCGATGAAGAATTCTTCAAATGAAGAAGCCATAGATATAGCCGATCTATGATAAGGAACCAGATCTTGATGGCGAACTTCATAAGTACCCCTTATCTGATTGATAATGAGTTTAGAATCTCCATACGCTTCCAAATGTTGAATATTCAGATGTTTAGCGAGTTGAAGACCAATAAGCAGTGCATTGTACTCAGCTACGTTGTTTGAACATGGTTGATCGAGAGAATAAGCTCTTTGGATAGCAAGACCTTCTGGCGACACAAGAACAATTCCAACTCCAGCAACAATGTCACCATTAGGACCTATTCGTGAAGCTCCGTCAAAGAATAGACGCCAAGTAGAATCTTCTTCATCAATTTGATTTGAGTCTAGGACTTCATCTGGAATTTTATCGTAGAGTTTTGAATTCTCTGGAATTGAATGAGCAGCCAGAAAATCAGCTAAAGCTTGTCCTTTGACTGATTTCTGAGGGATATAATGCATGTCATACTGAGCAAGTAAGATTCCCCAGTTAGCCAAACGAGAATTTAAAACACTTGGTTTCTTCATCATGACTCGTATGGGGTTGATCCTGGAGATGACATGAATAGTCTGGCCAATGATATAATTTTGTGTCTTTTGAACAGCGAACATCAGGGCTAGACATTCTTTTTCGACTGGTGAATATCGAGGTTCAGCTCCGGTCATAGTACGACTGAGATAGTAAATGGCTTGTTCATGACCATTTTTATTCTTTTGAGCGAGCAATGCACCCAATGAATGACTCATTGCTCGGGTATATAGGAGGAACGGTATTCCTGAGACAGGAGGTACCAATACTGGAGGGCTCATCAGATATTGTTTTATATCATCGAATGCTTTCTGACATTCATCATTCTAGACAAAAGAAACACCTTTCTTCATAAGTTTATTGAATAGTCTACAGCGTCCTGAAAGATTAGAGATGAATCTCCTGATATAAGCGATCCTTCCTTGAAATCCTCGTAGCTCTTTTAAGGTGCGTGGAGGACGCATCTCTTGGATGGCTTTGATCTTCTCGGGATCCACGTGTATACCTTTCGAGGTAATGACGAAGCCGAGAAATTTGCCACTAGAGACGCCTAAGAAGGACTTAGTAGGGTTCATCTTTAATTGATGCTTACGCATTAGATCAAAAATAGTCTTCAAATCTTGGATATGATCCTCTTTTTGTCGACTTTTGACTGCGATGACATCAACGTAGCATTCGACTATTTTCTGTAAGTGTTCACGGAATATAGTGCTCATGGCTCGTTGATAAGTTGCTCCTGCATTCTTGAGACCGAATGGCATCACTGTATAACAGTATGTACCGATCGGCGTTCTGAAAGAAGTGTGTTTCTCGTCGTCTGGAAACATTTTAATCTGATTGTACCCAGAATACCCGTCCATGAATGACATCCGTTCAAACCCACAGGTATTATCGATCATAACATCAGTAATTGGTAGAGGGAATTCGTCTTTAGGACATGCCGTATTGAGATCGCGATAGTCTATGCATACTCTGATCTTGCCAGTCTTTTTAAGGACAGGAACTATATTAGCCTCCCAATCGGGATGTTGTTCCTCTCTAATAAACCCAGAAGCCATGAGTTTATTGACTTCAGCTTCGATTGCATCCATAATGTCTGGACGAAATCGTCGCTGTTGTTGTTTGACCGGTTTAGCATT
Source organism: Iris pallida (assembly GCA_029216955.1). Taxonomy (NCBI): domain Eukaryota; kingdom Viridiplantae; phylum Streptophyta; class Magnoliopsida; order Asparagales; family Iridaceae; genus Iris; species Iris pallida. The sequence goes on from JANAVB010028397.1 coordinate 11,606,664, forward strand.
CGGCATGATATTGAGTTTGTGAGTTGCTATCTGTGGATCGAGTCCTGGCATATCTTCATAGCTCCAAGCGAAGACATCGATGTATTTGCGAATAAGTTTGATCATGTCTTGCTTATCAGTTTCTGAAAGACTTTCACTAATGAATATTGGTTTGGGGGATCCCTCTTCACCAACATCTATTTAAACAAGTTTGTCTTCAGTCGGAGGTTCTTTTTGCTCGAATCGGAACTCCCATTGATTATCTAACCTTTGAGCCCATTGTTCTGATTCAGGTAAGATTTCAAACTCGTCTTCGTTTTCATCATTTTCTTCAGAATTGTCAATGGAGACCATGTTGGAAGACAGAATGTTGTAGTGGAAGTCACCGATACTTGTATCAGAATCCCAAGAGGTGGTACTAGAAGAATCAGATCTCTTATCTTCGTCGAATTCGGGATCTTCATGGATAGTATTGATAAAGGGAGTATGAGCAATATAACCTAATCCGCATTTTGTCCTCCCATATTTCAGAGGAGGAATCCGAACAGGCATTTTTCTTCCTTTTCCATTATTGAGGCAAGTTCTGAAGTCATAGTCCATATTTTTAATGATGTCTTTAGATTGCTGACTATAACGACGTAGTTGTAATCTTCCAGTATCATCGTTTTTGTCATCATCTTCTAAATCAGAAGGATTCTGGGGCCCTTTGTAGAAGAATATTGGAATGTCTCCTGGCTTTCTACTAGGAACCAGAAAGTATAAAGTTTGTACTGATTCTAGGGATACATCTGTATGAAAAGTCTGTACAACCCCTATGGTTATTGTTCTCAAGTCATCTAACAAATGCAAATAACTATGAACATGATTACACACATCAATATACTGCAAAGATGAAGACTTTTCATTAAATTTAAAAGCAGTAGTATTTACATTGGGAGAAGGCTGAGCCTTAGAAATCTTAGCCAAATCAATGACTAAAGGGGGAGAAGAAGAACGAAAGAAAGTTTTATTTCGATTAAGATCGATAACAAATGGCTCAGAAGAGGTGAGCTCCCTCGAAGCCTGAGATGGAAGAGTAGTCCGCCCTCCAACAGGGATTACCAGAGTATCCTATTTTATATATGAAAATACAGGAACTGTAGTACGCCCACAGACAGGAATGATCAGTGTATCTTGAATAGACGACTGAGGTAATTGAGAGATCCGTCCGCTCACTGGAATAATGAAAGAACCTTCTCCAGAGGGTTTAGGAGATTGTTGCTGAGTAGTTCGACCTTTAACAGGAATTATCAAGGTCTCACTTTGCGGATCCTCTTTCTCCATAGCTTGTATCACCCTTGTATACTCTTCCTTGTACATCCGGGAATCATTGAAATAAGCTTCAACCCCATGGAAAGGATTTATATCAGCAACTTCTTTTTGTACTCTTCCATTGCTGTCAATGTATTTAAAACACTGATGAAGAGTAGAAGGCACCATATTATTTTCATGAAGAAAGGGCCTCCCCAGAAGAAGATTATAAGATCCCACGATCTCGATCACATAGAAAGTGACTTTGGATCTGAAATCGCCTATCTGAAGTTTCAGATGAATCTTTCCCAAAGGCTCGCTTCGGCTTTGATTGAATCCCAGGATAGTAGTAACCGTCTTGGAAAGCTTGTGAAGAGGGATTTTTAGTTCATCCAACAGACTCTTTGGCATTATACTTATAGCAGACCCTGGATCAATGAGGATATGATCTATCTTCATCGTATCGATATAACCGGTGTAGTAGAGAGACCGATCATGTCGATTATCCTCCAGTAGCATATCGTCTTGTGTAAAGGTGATATTTGGAATAATCTCCAATACACTGTTGTAATATAAGCAAGTGGCAGGTTCTTCATCTGGCTTCTTTAATTGTGCAAGACAAGAGTCAGCCTGAAGAAGTGCCTCACTTAACGTCTCCCGAGTCTCTTTAGAAAGACGTAGAAGTTCAAAGAGGGACATTCTAGCTGGAGTATTAGCAAGTTGAGCTAGAATGTCGAAGTTATAAGGTTTCTGAAGCCCAAGAGGAGGGGACTTCTTGATTGGTTTATCAAATCGAGCATGTTGTTTGCCTTTCTCAAGAGCTGTGGGATTAGAAGGAGTAGATACAACCGGTGCAGTTGAAGGAACAGGTGCAGTGGATGATTCTTCCTCAAGAGGAACATCAGGAGCATCTTTGTCAGCAGGAGGGATATCAAGAGCATCTTTGTCAGCAGGAGGGATATCAGGAGTATCCTCAGGACTCTTGGAATAATCCTTTAGATAAGGTTTCCCTGTTCTAGTAGCACCAGCAAGTGCTTCTTCTTTATCTTTTGGTTCTGTGTCGGGAGTAAATCCGAAAGAAGTCGTATGACATAACTTAGTTTTTCCAACCTTCTTAGATTTTCGGGAAGTAATCTTTTGGAGAGAAGGAGATTCAAAATCTGCTACTAGATCAGGATGAATCCATATGATTTCTCATGTTTCCATAGTGATTGGTAATAATCCTTCAGACTGTGGAGGAGGAATATTCACTATTTCAAGAGTTGCCTTGGGAATAGGAACGATCCCGCTTTCAAGGAGTTGAGGAGGGAAATCTCCGAATTGCATAGAGACGACGTTGGAGGTGACGGTCTTCTCTTTCGGAGTAAGAGTGATAGCTCCAGATTTAATCATTTCCTGGATCTTTCCTTTCAGTACATAACATGTACGAACTGTGTGACCCAACATTCTGTGGTATGGACAGTATTTAGGATGATCTGTCTTACCAGCTTCATCAGGTTTCTTAATTTCAGGTAATTGTATTTTATTACCTTTCAGCAGACATTCAAAGATACCAAGGACATCATCGTCATCAAAAGAGTATTCTTCTTTGGGACGAGGTGCTCTTGGTTGTTGAGTCGTAGAGGCAGGAGGAGTTTGAACAGTTGATGCATCTTTGCTCTGAAGATTAACTTCAAGGGTTTTTTTTCCCTTGCGAGTATTGGATTTAGCACTATTATTAGTAGTACTTTGACCTGTTTCTTTGGGAGTCATCTGCACTCCTAAACCTTTGAAAGTTTCAGCACTAATTTCTGCGGCTTTGGCACTAACTATGAAGGAAGGCCAATCTTGAAATTGAGTAGATCCTGTCCACATGCTGATAATTGGCAACAAATTTGATTTGTATGTGTCGATGGTGACAGCATCAGGAGTTCCAAGAGGCATCTTCAGAGCTTCTCTTCGAAACCGTTCAATAAAATCCTCTGTAGTTTCATTATTTTTCTGCTTGATTCTTATAAGAGCAGACATAGTCATGTCATTGAGCCCTTCATAGAACTGTTCAAGAAACATTTGTTTGAAACCGGCAAATGAGTTAATACACCCATCCGGAAGACTTCTATACCATTCATAAGCCGTTCCTTTGAGACATCCGACAAACACCCGAGTAAGGAGGGCGTCACTTGGTTGCAGCTGGTCAGTCATCACTTCAAAGTGATTAATAAACTGACTCGGAGAAGTGGTTCCATCATAGAATGAGATAGTAGGGGGCTTGTATTTAGGAGGATACGATACTTGCTTCCATTCTATTGGATAAGGTTGCTTGATGCCTAACTTTTGTAAACCATCCTTCTGTTTGAATGCCTCAAATTGAGTTCGGAGATTCCTCAATTCTTCAGTAACAACTCTGAAAGATTGTGGAGTTGTAGCTTTTAAAGAATAGTTGGGAGGAGGAACAGCATTATAAGCACTACCCCCAGCTCCCGAGTGACTAGGAACCGGTTGAGCTTGCCCAGAAGTATTGGATTGTACTGCTGGAGGAACATGTACTGGACTTACACCAGCGTCAATTGGTATGGCATCTGGTACAGTCTGTCGATTTTGCAGCTGGGTTGCCATGAGTTCATACATCGACTTCATAGTATCAGCCATAGATTTCATTTGCTGTTCCAGAGAAGCAATCCTTTGGTCTTGAGGAGTCACCGAAGAAGAAGGTTCATTGTTCAATTCAGTATTCCCATCCACCATATATGTTGTGACTGTACGAGGGATTGTTGATGAATTAGTGGATATTGTATGTTCTGAATTATTGCTTTGTGTATCAAAGTCATTTGTGGGAGAACTACCCCCAGTAGGAAGAGGTGGGAAGTTGGATTCTCCAAGGAATTCAGAATAATCTTCAGAAACAGAAGTTCTTTGACTAGAAGCCAGGACTCTTGCTCTGGTGCCTCTGTATACTCCATCTGGATTATCAATTCTACTCCCAGTATCTCGAGAGGTCATGTTGACAGAAGCAAACAGAGGTTCATCTTCATCAGGCATAGGTTCACACTGAATCCGATTGAAGACAGATTGTCATTTAGTTTGACATCTGCATTGTATTATGACTCACGGTTGGAAGTCACATTCATTATCAGCATGGTCATGATCTATTGATTGACATCTGTATTGAATTATAACTCTTGGCTGGAAGTCACATTCAGCATGGTCATGATCCATTGACACAGAATTATTCCTTCTCTTCTGTTGAAGATGTTCTCGTAAATCTGTCTGTGAATATTGAGGTACATCAGAGAACATTCTTTGTGTATTTTTAGGAATATATTTCCGGTTCTTGGGTCTTGATGGCTCTTGATTATATAGAGAGTGATTAATCTGAGCCACATAATTTCTAGCATACTCTGCATCTGGATCTCTTACTTTTGTTCCCATTTGGTATGGTGTTTTGACACCAGAAGTGCTTCCCAAACGGGTTTGATTAAGTTTTGTTCTTAGATCAGTTGGAGGTAAAACATTGGTTTTTGATACTTGGAGTTTTCCTTCCATTGATCTGGATATTTGTAGAGAAGGAAGAGTTGAACCACCCCCTTGATTAGGAGTTGGTAACAGACCTTCTTTTATAGACAAATTCTGTGCCCAATTCGAAAAAGTCGTAGAAGAAGACATTAAGAAATGTTTCTTCTTAGACTTATTCAAGTTTTGAAACATAGAATGTCCAGAAGGAAGAGTAGTCAAAAGACCATCTCCTTTTCTTTGACTAACAAAACTGTCAGTCAAAGCTATTCCTGAAGTAAATACTACAGGAGCAGAAGAAACAACTAAAGAGTTATTTTTTTTCGAAGAGACTTTGTGAGCCATTTGTGGAAGAGCTTTAGCAAGACCACCCCCAGTTCTAGTAGAAGTTGGCAAGGAAGAAGAGATAGCTAAAGAGCTATTCTTCTTAGATGATGTATACGGAATACACGCTAAAACAGGCTTGGCTAAAGAACCAGTGCTGTTAGCATGACTTTTGAATTTAGAAATACACGCTGGAACAGATTTGGCTAAGGAGCCAGTGCTGTCAGCGTGACTATTGGGATTGAGTTTGCACGCTGGAACAGGCTTGGCTAAGGAGCCAGTACTGCCAGCGTGACTTTTGACTGCTGTCGTCTTCGAGCACACAAGAGCGTGCGTGCTTGCAGTAGAGTCCTTGCCAGTGTTAGGAGTAGACACTGTGGCAGAAACTTCACCATTGGTTGCCAACAGATTCTTAGGGACGTAGACAGATCGTTCCTTCGACTTGGCAGTGGTGATGGAGGCTGAAGTGGGCTTGCCACCCTTAGCCCGCTGCATTTCTTCGTAGGCGAGTTGATCGAATTGGATCGATATCACCTTCTTCGTCGAGCCAACTGACGAAGTGTCATACTGAGTTGTTGCCATCTCAGAAGAGGAGATGGTTTTCCCCAGCAGAGTCGCCAATTTATTTTCCATAAATAAATTCACTTTATTTATTGTGTATCTGGGAAAATACAACTGTAGGAATCCGATCTAGAAGACGATCGCTTTATCCCTTAGACGATGCGAAGAAGAAAAGCTCTCAAGAATTCGACAGCAATTTAGATAGCTATGTATCTCTACAATGAATGAGAAAATAACTCTATTTATAGAGTCAAAAAAAAACTGAAAAGATGACTGTCTTCACAACCTGTGCATAGTTGAAAATCACGCAGGATTTAACATACGCAAGGTTATGAGCAGTTACTGGACGTGGCCTGTAACTGTTGGACACATGGCAATCGTGCATGAGTCGTATGCAAGTTACAGGACACGCAGGTGAGAGATCGGTGGCATGGTTGCCACGTACTCCAATTTGATGAAATCCACACAGGCTTATTGAGGATGAAATCCACACAGCCTTGTGGCAGAAAGCTTCAGAATCCACGCAGATTTGGGGCAGAAAGCTTCAGAATCCATGCAGACTTGGTGCAGAAAGCTTCAAAATCCACGCAGACTTGGGGCAGAAAGCTTCAGAATACACGCTAACTGGAAGCAGAAAGCTCAAATTTCACGCAAGCTTGAGGAAGGAACATAGAAGTTCAAAATACACGCAGACTTGAGTCAGAACTGCCAGCTGTCTTGATTCGACGTACCTCGACTGACACAAAATCTCTGACATTGATTGCCTTGTCAGTCACATTAAATAACAATAAGGTCTTTTGGTACGCTAACTTGATGAAGGCTGAGTCTTGTTGAAGAAGATTTCGAAAGTCACGCAATAGTCGACTGTGATCTCTCGAGATCCGTGTATACGTGGCATACGAGAAGACATTCTTTGACTGTCGTGCTGTCAGTCATAATGACACTCTGACAAATGATGAGCTGTCTCTGCGTATATTTGAGGAAATAGTCTGGTAGAACCCAGCGTAACTTTTAAACATTGTCTTGATCAACTCAGCGTGACTTTTAGACTTTGTCCTGATCAACTTAGCGTGACTTTCATTTTTTAGGCCTACAGTAACATCGAAAATAAGTTCAATTCACGCAAGCTCAATTGTAAGGTGAATCCAAATCTAACGACATAACTCGTAAGTCATTCTCTTACCGCTCGCTCTCGTGCATAACATGATTCTCAAAATCGCCTAGACGTTTCATCAATATGCACCCCATTATATTTGTTACCGACGCAATTCCATATGCGATATTGCATGGGTCATCTTACAGGTCTGTAACATTCATTACGTTTTGGCGATCAAGTCTTCTAGGGTTAGCTGCCCCGAAGCTACGCTCGATAAATATGGATTAATAACGAATGACAGTTACCACGAACCGTGCTATATTATTTCAGAGCCAAATCATGTTCCGACGATTTCTATGCGACTACCCAAATCCGGATAAAATCATTCCTATTTGTGCAACTGAGGCACAACTATCCTCCAAGAAATTTCTGCACTACCATCGATAATTCCGAAATTTATGAAACATCTACTCGTATTGAGTTCGAATCTATCTATCCACAGTCTACACCCGAGATGCTATACGCGTCGAAACAATCGTCGATGACTTTATAGTCTTGTCTTGATCAATCATAATGTTTACAATCAGCCAGTTTGATATTTACGTATTGCTATTTTTGAAATCTCGATATCGCAGGCTCGCCCCATTTTGTATTCTTACGTCGTGCTTACATTTTTTCGTGTATCGATTTCGGTAGGTCATATCAATTTCGATATCACGAGGGTCAACTTTAAACTTGCATCAACGTCGACTTAACTCGTATCGCATACGTACAAGTTCATAATGGACTTTTCTTATACGCATCAAATTGTTTCCCGATTTGTCGCATCCCGCTATATTTCGATCGCGTAACCGAGTTACCAATTATCCAATATCGAACCCTTGAGTTATACAATCACGCCCTCTAAGTTTTACACATTTTAATCGTACTCAAATGGGTTTCGTCGCAACATAACCAACTTATTTTTCTTAGGTACGATTATTCGCATCAACTAACATTTTTCATTGAAGTCGCAAGTCGTGCGATCCGATTACAATTTGCATCACCCAACATTATCGAGATCGCAAGTCGTGTGATCCGATTACCATTCGCATCGATACATGCTCGCAAGTCGTGTGACTCGTTTATAATGTTCAAGTTTCCTATTCCGTCGATTCGATTATTGTCTCAAGGCATAATCGTTTTGTTAGTCTCGGTCGTTCGACCGACTTACAAATTTTCTTTCGAGGTATCATTCATTCATACGACTCCCTGCCCTATCGTTCCAACTGATTATCGAAGAACACTTTCATAAACATACCGTCATACAAATTTCCAATCGAGTCTCATTACTCTTCCGTCCGTTGCGGACAAACCTTCTGTAAATTATGCAATGTATTGATGGAATCCATTGCACAAGTGTTATTGCATATACCACTCAGAATTGAGCCATCCATCGCATACATGGTATATCATATACCACTCAAAAATCAAGTTATTTCCCTCGTATCATACTATGTATGAACCAAAAATCTATTCCGACTTACGATTTCCGCAGTGATCATGCCGATCACAACCGTAACTTTTGATTAATCAAAATAATTTTTGATTAATCAAAATCCGACATAATTCGGCCAATGTATTAATTTGCCAACACAAGTTTGATGCGCAACCGAGCGATTCGTTCTTATCAACTTATGATTTAGTTCCTTCTGTTGTACCTTGTGCAATGATTCTTTTTCGACATCCGAAGCCAATACTCGAATCCATTCAACACATTCATATCAACTTTTATTTTCATTGCAAGGCATTATTCACAACTCGTTGCATTTTTTCACGACCCGCACCCAGTGAAAGGACACGAGAAGTGAAGTACGTCCAGCCTACGCCACAGTGTCGGCGGTAGAACACTGTCTTAGGTTACAGTATCTAACACAGCCTTTGATATGCTCCGAATGGAGAATAAATAATAAGTAACTCAATCACAAACTAAGATGGAATAGAAGAATAATCTCAAGAGAGTCACAGATATAATAAAAGTCTTGGTGTAAAACCACCAGAACAAAATCTCAAAGTACAACTCATAATGTCTCAAATAAATAGACAATAAGATACTAAAGTCTCAGCTAGATTATGGACAAGTCCTCAGCGACTGCTGGATCCTTCTGAGGGTCCACGTCACCAGTGTCACCTAAGCCAGTGCTATTATAAGTAGGGCAGAACTCCTCATCATCATCTGTAAAATTTTCAACAGGTCCAATCAGGACGGAACGAGCATATATCTCTCACAACAGATCATATCAGGATTGGACATATAAAGCAAGCTATAGAAAATTATACATGAAACGCTACAAAGAAATCAACAAGAGAGAATATCGAGACGAGATATAAATATGATAAATAGAGAAATGTAACTATCTACGTGATTTAGAGCATAATTTGGTTATGTAAACAGGTTGGGTTGCACATGGATAAACTATGGAGTTGCACATGAATATCTACTGGGGATAATGATCACATAACCAGCTACACTCATCGTGCCCCCAATCAATACACAAGGATCGAGTCATGATATGTTATTGCACATGAATAACAACTACTTTATACATGGAGTTCATATGGTCATGAGTGTACATGAATAACATATGAGTGTACATGGATAAATATGAATACATGTAGTACATGATGAACACGATAAAGTACATGAACATGATATACTCGATGTATCTGAGGGAATAACATCGCATGAAAGGACCCATAGGTACTAATCCGTGTGAACATCGTGTCAGCATCAAGTATACTAGTCTATAACAAGAGAACTTATCCAAACAAATATGAAAAGGTCAGAGAATGTACTCGTCTGGCAAACCGAACTGCTGATGATAAAGTATAGCTAAACCGGGGCAATATAAACCTATTTAAAGTATACACATGTCACAACCAAGTCTACAATATCAAAAGAAATAGCTACAATGCAAGACCTCATTCTTCTAGGTCCCTTTTGGTCAAAGTCAACCCTTGGTCAACTCTGGTCAAAGCTGGTCAACGCTGGTCAAACATTGGTCAACTAGTCCATTTACTAATTTTTAGGTCACACACAAGTTTCTAGGTCATTCTAAGTTCGTTTGAGTTGAATTGGATCAAGTTTGACTCAAAGTTGACTTTTATCAACTTAGTCAACTTGTCGGTCAACTCGACTAAACTAAGGTCTTTAGGTCGATCCTAATATGTCCCAATACTCTAATGGTTACAGCACTAACATACAAACACACATAAACTACATTCTATCAACCAAAAGCATATATATATATATATATATATATATATATATATATATATATATATATATATATATATATATATATATATATATATATATATATATATATAATATATATATATATATATATATATATATATATACATAACCCATATATGAAAGAAAGAATACGGACTGTTATCAACCCCAGAATTCTGGAAATAAATCAGCCCCAAATCATCTTCCTACCCAAAAATATATTACACAAGTATTTATATATATATATAAACTTACATATATAGGCTATGCAAAGATATATATATATATATATATATATATATATATATATATATATATATATATATTATATACATGTATTGAGAAATGGATCGATTACGTAAATCCGAGAGACTCACAAATCTAGAAAAAACTGAACCTTGCTTCAAAATAGTGCTTACAAACATATATAACCATATTCATTTGAAAGATATATATCTACTACTTATATATATTTAAACCTACAAGTAGAAACTCATATATGCTTGAAAATAGCAATTAAATAGGTAAATATTTCACAGATCTCTTCCCAAAAGTTCTAATTATCATATATGAACTAACAAATCAGAAAACACAGGTTAAAAGTCAAAGAATAAAAAAAAACACATTTCCATTCAAAAACTTGAACCCGAAGAACCCAATTTCAACAAAACGACTCAAAATGCAAAATACATCAAATTAACCCACGAAACTTGGCATTCACGTTGGTCTCAACCTACGTGATGCGCTCGGGTACTCCTGGGTTCGAAATCGTGTCCGTGTTGTGTCCACAGAATGCGTAACGAAAAAATCTGATACCGCGTGTCAACGTGCACGTAGGCGTGCGTTTTCGCTCGATTGAGCGCCACACACACAACAAGAAGCCTCGTGCTCGTGCACGTAGCTAGGGGGTCCTAGGGTAGGTCTAGGACATGACAACATGATGACGTGTCACACCGAGGCGACGTACGCAGCCCCGCACCACGTGCGGCCTGCTGCGCACGCGCGAGCCCGCGCGTGCCCCTCGTGCGCGCGATTCGGTCCTCGTGGCTCGCTCGTCGGGCCACGCTACGACTTGGGGTTGATTCTTCGGGTAGTCCAGGTATAGTTCTACGTGTCCAAGGTCCTGGAACGGATCCTCGTCGCGTCGAGAGCGCATACGAAGTCCGTTTCAGCGACAAATTTTAGCACAATGTACTGTACCGGCTGAACGATGCACGCCGAATTTCTCCGCGCTCGCTCAACGAGAAGCCGTAAAATTTTTGAACATGTGGGCAGAGGTTTCCCCCATGTGCTAAAGAAATTTCAGGCAAAAATATTATCTGTGCATCGAGATACAATACGCTGACGGCAGGACATGCACGGCCTCGTGCACGGGATCGGTGCACGTGCGTCCGATGCCCAAAATGTCGTTGAAATGTCATCGATTTCCGATCCATCTTTACAAAAGTTTCTTAAAATAATATTATCTAAACGTTCGTAAAGACAGAATCGAAAAACAGCAAGTTTCGTTCTTAGCGGCATTTCGTCGAACACGTGTCTTGACGGGCCGACACATGTCCGATACCGCTACCAAACAAACTAGAAACGTAACCAAACTTTATGGGCAAGTCTAGGATACCTATATGGATGCAAATATGAAAGAAAATTCAGAATGACTATGGTAGAAAAGGGTTTACCTATTGAGTGTCAAAAACTCAATAAACGGAGTCCCTCGGTCATCGAGTCGGTCGATTCCCCTCAAGCAAATGCCTCCGCCTCCTTGTTAGTAATACTCCAGCAAATCCTCCTCTTTTAGACAAGTGCAACGGAGTTCATTTGGGGAGAAACGGACTCCGAATGAAGAAACTAGAATTTTTGAAGGAGGAGAACTTTTAGGGTTTCACTTGTGGAGGCTATGCTTCACAAATGAATGAGAGAGGGGGAGGGTACTACTGTGGCCAGCTATATGGGGGGTTTCTATGGTTAGGATTTCACATGGGCCAACTTCCTCAAGTTGTAATAAGGCCCAAGTCACAAAGGCTCAAAAAGGCTTATAATCATCCAAAAGCCATCTAAATTGAACCTGAGCCCTAAATAAATTCTAATAGGAAAAAAAATTCTAAGACATGGTTAGGCTCCTATAGAAAGTCCACTAAGGTTAAACCAGTTGCTAGCACAACACAAGTCAAAATATCTAGAAAAATAACAAAATGGCCAAAATGGCTAAAATAACTAAAATACCCTTTCTATGAAAAAGTGGATGCTACAAGTCTACCCTCCTTAAAAAATAATTTTGTTCTCGAAATTAAAGACAAACTGCATGATTAAGAAGGACAGAATCATACCTCAAGACTGGAAAAGATAGGGTATTGTTCGCGCATCTCATCCTCTCTCTCCCAGGTGGACTCTCCTAGAGAGTGTGCCTCCAAGCTACGTGAACTAAGGGTATCGACTGGTTCCACAACACCTTCTTCCGTCGATCTAGAATATCCACAGGCTGCTCTGGATAATTGAGAGTAGGGCCCACCTCAATCTCAAAATGGTCCAGTACATGGCTAGGATCTGCCACATACCGTCTCAACTGCGATACGTAAAATACATTATGGACTCTCGCTAAGGAAGGGGGAAAGTCCAGTCTGTATGACACGTCACTGACCCTTCCGCTGATAACGAAAGGTCTGACATAGCGTGGGCTAAGCTTCCCTCCTCCACCGAAACAAATAGTGCCTCGAGTCGATGAAATCCTCAAGAATACCATATCTCCAACCTAGCACAAGCATGGTCTCAATTTAACTAAAAACAATCACATGATCAACAAAAATCACAAACAACAAAATCCTAATCCTAATCCTAAGTCTAAGTCGTACCTCAAACTCCAAGGGTCTTCGGTGGCTATCGGCCCAATGCCGCTGTCTGTCCTGCGCCATGCTCAGTCAATCTCTGATAAACTTTACCTTCTCAGCTGCATCAATAACCATCTCAGGTCCCAATAAAGCTCGCTCTCCAACATCATCCCAAGACAAAGGAGTACGACATCTACGCCCGTACAATGCCTCGAATGGTGACATACCAATGCTGGCTTGGTAACTGTTGTTGTATGCAAACTCTACTAGGTGCAAGTGGTCCTCCCAAGAACCTCCAAAATCTAGAACGCAAGTCCACAGCATGTCCTCAAGAGTCTGAATAGTCCTCTCTGACTGTCCGTCCATCTGAGGGTGGTATGTAGTACTAAATTTGAGCTGAGTGCCCAAACTAGTCTGCAGACTCTGCCAAAAATAGAAAGTAAAGCGACTATCCCGATCCGAGACAATGCTTACCAAAACTTCGTGTATCCTGACAATCTGTCGCATATACATCTCCGCTAGCTTCTCAGTAGACGTCCCCACTTTAAATGGCAAAAAGTAGGCCGATTTGGTCAACCTGTCCATGATGACCCAAATTGTATCTTTCCTTCCTGGTGAACGCGACAATCCAGAAAAAAATCCATCGTGATGTGCTCCCATTTTCACTCCGGAATGGACAATGGCTGCAACAGTCCTCCTGGCCTCTGCCTCTCTATCTTAACCACCGCTCTTTAAATTATATGAAGGTCACTAGCTTTCTAAGGCAAAATGGACTTTCTTTCTCAAATCACCTATGTAAGACATGTTCACCATCAAAAATGATGTGACAAAGGTTTTTTGATCAAAACTTTTATATTTCGATTACAAATAGAACCGTATACAATGTAGGACTTGGATGTAGTCTTTGGAGTACACTTTTATTTTTTATCTGGGAACTGTGTCGGTGTAGCGAGTGGTAATGCGTTGACTCCATTGACGATCGATCTTAAATTCTCTGAAGGTATGGGTTGCTCTGGATGCCGGAGGATTTTGAGAGAAAGAAGACGTGAAGTGTCTCTCCTGATCTCTATATATGATCTGTGGATATATCTCCGTATATATCTCTCTGTCTTGAAGGAATGGCCCTTCTATTTATAGGCAGCAGGCTGAGCTGCCTCTGCACGCATATGTAGAATGTACCTGGATGTAGGAATGCCACATGGCTGATACTGGTGGAGGCGCATGGATGATGCGCCTCGAATCTGTTTAAACTGCTGCGTTGGGCTGTGATGGAGCTGACACGTGACAGTTACGAAGATTCGATTGTTGCGTAGTTAGCACCCGTTCTTGAGTAGAACTGAGTCAAAAGACATGTGGCGCATGTATGTGGCTTCAAAGATCTCGAATTTGGGAGAGAGTGATCTATTTTGATGTACCTAGGATCGGGCACATTGAGAGGATTGAGTTGCTGTCTTTAGGGATCAGGAACGAGTCCGGGCGCATAGCTTTTGAGGTGCATGCAGGGCTTCACATCAGGATGCGCCTAGGATCAGGCGCATGAGGTGACTTGGTCTATAACTTCGAGGAGTCATAGGCAAGTCCAGGCGTATGACTTTTGAGGCACATGCAGAGCTTTTGGGCGCATAGCTGTAGAAGCGCACGCAGAAACTTGGCTTCTGTCTTGAGATCAGGAGTAAGTCTGGGGGGTACAGGCTTTTGAGGCGCATGCAGTCTTCTGGGCGCATAGCTGCGAGGCGCATACAAATAAATGATCGGCCACGTGGTAAGGACAGCTATAGCCGACCAAAAGTGTAATGATGGTGCTAATATCATCGGTTCTTCATTTTCTGCAAAGGGGAGTTGATTGGACGGCTCTTTGGAAGATGTGTTTCCGCTTTTGTCACTCAGTATTAAATGCTTGATGATAAAAAGTTTGAAATAAGCGCATCGGTTAATTCTGATCTTGGCGCATAGGTCTAAGTCCCATTTGGTGCATCAGTAGGGGCGCATGATGTCGACGACGCATCTGCCATGTGTTGTATCCTCTTTAGCCCATCTGTTGAGTTCTTCTAGGCGTTAATGGCTGCCTTGATGCTGAATTCGAAGGGGGAAGATTCATCACCATAAATATAAGTTCACTGTACTGACTTTGGAAAAGTTGCCACTTGGCGTATGGGTTTGATTTGCCCTGGCCTATAAGTAGCAGCGTGAAAAGAAGTTCTGTTTCTCGTTTCACTTTTCTTCCCAAACGGAGATGAACTCGACCGGTCCTCCTCTTTGGCGAGATGCTGTACTGTGGATTGCTGATCTCCTTGTTCGAAGAAGCTTTGACGATGAACTCCTTCAAAAGACTGAGATGCGCCAGAAATGGATACGATAGTTTATGTTTGATCCCCTTGTCGGCAGTATTTTTCTATGAGATGGCATTGGGTGTCGAGTTGAATGCATGGTTTGGGTTTGATATGCCTAAGCCTCATTATGATAGAAGAGCTCCAGGCTGGCAGATGTGCCTGTGCGTTGACGAGGAAGTGATTCGCTCTGACGGGGCAGAGTGATGCGCTGGTAGACTAATGCGCTAGGCTGAGACGATGCGCCTAGCTGAGACATCGGAGTAATGCGCCTAGTTGAGAGTAGGCTATTACAAAGTCTTCAATTGGCATCATGTTTCCGAGATAATATCAGATAGGTACAGCAGATTGAAGTCGCTGAAATACAGACTGCCTTGGTGGTGGAGCCACTGTTTTACAACAACAGCAGTTGATGGTGACCATGGCACAAGTGTGCCCCGCTAGGGGCGCATCGTGCTTAATGCTCAGCTCGCCTGATCTGTGTTTGTGAGTGATCACATTACTCAAATCATGAGGGGAGAGTTTCACTTTCAAACCCCCTTCAGGCGCATAGAGAGGCCAAGTGCCGGGATGGTCATGTGAATGCTGTACCCCCTGATCCAGTTCTAGCGTATGAAATGTACCTAGATCATAAGTAGGAGAGCAGCACGTATTGCATGTGGAACCCACTTTATGCGCCCAGCCCACGTAGGCGCTGTAACTGCCTGTTTTAAAAAATAAGGCTAATTTTGAACTTTTGTAAAATTGATTATTTAATAATAGGTTTAAATCATGTTATTGATTTATTGGAGATTTTGATTATTTTAATTAAATTAAATTAGTGTTTTATGATTTTGTTCTTTGGCTAGTGTAACCTTAGAACTGCTTAGCCTTGAGACTAACCATGACTATGGAGGCATAACCCATGTGACTAGATTTGCTAATTACCACTTTTTAGTCTAAGGATATTTTGGTCATTTTGTGACTTTTGAATTATTTAGGATTTTGATTAATTGGTAAAATTTAATATTATTTTCATAATATTTAAATTGATGTATTGTAATTTTGGTCATTTTTTATATTTTAATATTTTTAGGAATTTTTATATTTTAATATTGTATTTTGGGGTTTTATTTGATCGGGTTTGAGTTTGTCTCATTTCGACTTGTGTAGTGACCCGGGTCAGTTTTGGACCCAATTGGACCCGACCAATTTATCATGACCAAACCAAAATATTTATTTTTAACTAATCCTATTTGATTTTAGTGGGATTAGAGTTGAAAATTAGATTTAGAACTTGAAATTAGGAGTTTCTAATTTACCATTTTGACCCCAACTCAAAACCCTTCTTTTCCTCGACTTGGAGGGCATTTGTGACTTTGCACAATGCCCAAACACCCTCCAAGAGTGGCCGGCCAGCAGCTCACCCCCTCTCTTCTTCCCATTTCAAGAAAAAACTCTCTCTCTTCCTTTCTCTCATTCTACAAAGATCCCTTTCTTTCCCCTTTGGATTTTTGGCTCAAAAGTAAGTCAAATCTCTTGCAATCTCATCCAGTTCTCTAGATCTTTCTCTAATCTTTGTGTTAACCTTTGTTTATCTCTCGTTTATGATTTTGATCTAGGTAGATCTAGCTTGGTGGTGGTAGGAGCATAGATCTTGTGCTTAGACTACAAAGGGGTGAATTTAGGGCTTTTCCTTGGGATTCCAACTCCCAAGAGGTAAACCCTCACTCTAACCTTTATAATTAATTTTATTTAGTACCATTTGCACATTAGAGGATATCCGAGACGTAGAAAAACCCATTAGAAGAGGTTTGGAAATCATTGGACTCAATTTGGGACTTTCGGGCTAGGTTTAGTGCCAATTTGGAAAAAAAACCTAAATTGACATGTTTTGAAGGGACAACCATTTTCGGCTGCTCCTTTCGTCTCTTAAAAAAAGTAGGCGATCGAAGTGAGCTGAATAGCCTAATTAGACCTAATTAGGTTAGTTGGGGTATGATGAGGTTAGATACGTGTCCATATTTGGATACGTGGGGTCGTTTCGCATGAAATCATAAAAAATAGGCTTTTTCGGGGTTTTCGGGTTCCAACACACGGGTGACTTTTTGCACCGATACTAGAATCGGCAAGCTAGTACTTAGAATAGGTTCTAATCATTATTTAGAACTCGTGGATAGAGTTTGGGTCGAATCCGGATAGGTTTGGTGTCCGTATCACGCGGTAGCACGAATCGGACACCCAGGAGTCGCCAGAATGGCCATTTGGCCATTCGGGTCTCGTTTCTCGTTTTTGCTCATGTGCGCGAGTTAGATTGCTTGTGTGGGACATGTGTCTATGCCCTAGAGGGTAAAATTGCAAGGATTGGGTATTCGGATAAGGTTTTGGGTCATTTAGGAGTATATGTATATGTGTATGTGTGTATATTTATATGGGGAGTGTGTGTATGGTGGTAGTGGTGGTGTTGGTAGTGTGTGTGTGGGTGTTCATGGATAGATAGATAGATAGATAGATAGATAGATAGATAGATAGATAGATAGATAGATAGATAGGTAGGTAGAGGGATGAATGAATAAATGGATGAATGAATTAGTGAATGGATGAGAGGATGAGTGAATGAATAAATGGATGAATGAATAGAGGATGGAGGAGTAGAAGAAGAAGAGACCACAATAGCAGCAGCTGCAGGAGATGGGGGAGCTGCTACCCCCCCCCCCTCCCCCCCCCCCCCAATTACAGCTGCAGCAGCAACAAATTCAGCAGCAATAGCAGCAGTTTGGCAGCAGCAACAACCCCCATATTGTCCCCTTTTGACCCCCTATACATCCTCCAATAAACCCCCAAGTATACCCCCATATATCCACCATATGTTCTACTATATAACCCCCTAATTTGTGAGTGTTAGAGTGGTATAGGTTAGTTAGAAAACTAGTGGTTAGAGTGGCAGAAATAAGCTAAGTCACATGTTAGTAAGTAACATGTTAAGGTAATACTATGTTAAGGTATTCACATTAAAGGGTAAGATACATGGATATGATACTTGGATTTGAGTTAGGATTAGTGATTAAGATATAGATTGGTCATGGGCTAGAGTGAGGGTTAAATTCGAGTGGTTATCTTGTGATATCAAGATGGAATCACAAGGTAAGTGGGTTTTACCCTATGTAAAGGGTAAGATATCAAGATACCATGATACAGTATCGAGATACTAGAAGAAAGGTTAGAATACCATATTAGAGAGAAGGAGAAATACTTAGAATGAGAGTAGAGAAGTCGAGTGTTGGAGTTAGAGGCTAAGGTAATGGAATTACCTTGGAAAGGTAAGGAAGGGTAAGTTAAGATAATACCTATTTTCTAACATATGAGTTTACTACTTTAAGATATAGTTATAATTAGGATATTATGGTTGGTAATGGTTAGGAATAGTAGACTTAGACTAGTTTTGACCTCGGTTGACCAAAGTTGACTATTTTGACCAAAAGTCAACCGGAAGTCAACCGTCGCCTAGAATTAACTAAAACTTGGCCAGAGTTGACCAGTTGACCCAAAGTCAAATGTTAGTCAAGTTTGACCTAGAGTTGACCTAGAGCTGACCAAGGGTTGACCAGAGTTGACCAGTTGACCAAAAGTCAACTGTAAGTCAACCTTTAACTTAAATAGACCCTGTTTGACTTTGTTTGACTTGCCTTAACCTAGTTTGACTTTGTTAGACCTAGTATGACTTAGATTGACCTAGTGTGACTTAGTTTGGCTTGGTGTGACTTAGTATGACTGAGTTTGACCTAGATTTGCATAACATATACTAAAAATTATGCCATACCCTATTAAACCCTAATTAACTCATGGTATCTCATCATTAGGTTTATAATTTCACTCTGAGCCAGATTACACAGTTGAAATATTTCAATCAGATCTCAGGCGAGTACATTCTCTGATAGTATTTCTGCTTTATGATATCGTCTATGTTTCTTGTATTTAGAGTAGATATCCTTGTTCTCTTGTCACATTGTTCACACGGATTGATATTTGTCTGAATCCCGTCATGAGATGTTATTTCTTGTATTCCTTGATATACCCTATGCAAGTTTTTCCTGTGCATTGTATAAACATGATTCCTGCGAAGGCTCGCTACCTCCTCGGAGAATTATGTGCCATGACATGTCATTACTGGATCCACTTTACTGGTCGGGGATGGGGATACTTAGAGTAGATATGTGATCATTTTTCTCCTGTGATTCATGTTCCCTGAGAGTGTTAGCCATACACTTTACGTATGACTAGTCCGGGCCTTTTTCTCCTGTGCAACCCAAGCCGATCACATGTTGAAACTAATACTAAACTCACATAGATATAGTTCTAGATTATCGTACATGATATATACTATTTTCTTATTCTTACATTCAGTTACAGTCTCGATATGCCTTACCATGATTCATGTACACGTTATTTTACCTCGTATATTCTCTCTATTTACTGCTACATTTTTAATATCGTCTAACTAAAAATGTTATTTGAGATTTGTGCTCGTTCTATCCTGACTGGATATGTTGATAAAATTTTACAGATTATGGCGATGACGAGTGTCCAACCTACTACGGTCCTCATGACGTAGTTGGCCTAGACTTGGAGACCCTAGTTCAGCATGGGTTAGCGCCATCCGATGGAGCTTTAGAGTAGCTTAGCTGGTTTAGTTTGGTACTGGACTTTGTCTCCAGATTATATTTTGGCTTGTTATTATTTTAGTATTATATTGAGATTGTTGACTCTGTGACTCTGGACTTGTATTATTCTGTGTTGGATTTTCAGGATGATATTTCATATCTTATTGTCTTTATCTTTCGGTATCAACTATATTTCTTAGAGTTTGTGATTGAGTATATTATATTGTCATTGTTTGTCCTCCATTCGGAGTTGACCGTTCTCGACAGGTTTTGATATTATAATTGTTGTTAGATAGTAGACCTAGATAGCATTCTACGCCGTTTCTGCGGCATAGGCTGGGATGCTGTCACGCACTCATGCCCTTACTTCGGGTGCGGGTCGTGACACATTTTTAGTGGTGGCCCATGCAGGTCTGAAGTCGCAATTAGTACGATGTCGTAGTGGTGCTTGATTTAGAGTGCTGTAACCAGCCTGTGGTACGTATCTAGGATAGGCTGTAGACTAAGTTTACTTAATCACAAAATAGGAAAAAAACTTCTATTTGCTGATCTTTTAACTGTCCTTTTTTATATTGATTCTTGCATTCTAATTGTCCTCTTTGATATAATCTTTCTTGTGCCATATTGATTTCCTTCTTTCAAGCTATCTTCAGGATGGTGCAGACAAGATCACAGCATCCTGAGGCCATGGATATGGAGAGGTCTGATATATCTCGTAGACCTGATCCAGTCACTTCTATCGCAGTCGGAGCATCGGCATCAGCTTTTGGGGGCACTCCTCCACCAGTTTCGAGGAGTATCCCAGAGGTTGCTACGACTGTTCCTACCGCAGTACCAGTTGTTGACGTGGGCACTCTTCCTCCTCCTGCACAGCAAACTCCTCCGTTAGTTGCAGATGTTCTTCCTCCTCTACCCCCTCTGCCTACAGACATGGAAAAGATGCTTGCTTTCTTCCAGCATATGTTAGAGACCCAGAGGGCCCAGTCTGAGGCACAGCAGAGACAGACCGACGTGATGCATCAGGGCTTGGAGGATGTCCATCAGTTGTCTTTAGCAGCTGTGGAGCAGAGGGCTCCGTATCAGGGAGCGCAGCCGAGGCCGGGCGACATCCAAGCCTTTAGGAAACTGGGGCCTCGTGATTTCGATGGGACTGAGGGCATAGTTTATGCTGACGACTGGCTCGAGGACATCGAGTGGCAGATGAGGGCTTGCCACCTAGCATACGACCTGAAGGTCGAGGCAGTAGGGCTACAGTTGTTGGACATCGCCCGTACCTGGTTCAGGAAAGAGCCCGCTCTTGCTGGGGAGGGCCATACCTGAGCCGAGTTCAAGGTTCTCTTCAAGGAGAAGTTCTTTTCTCCTACGGACAAGATCGACTTGG
Source organism: Iris pallida (assembly GCA_029216955.1). NCBI lineage: Eukaryota > Viridiplantae > Streptophyta > Magnoliopsida > Asparagales > Iridaceae > Iris > Iris pallida. The sequence goes on from JANAVB010028397.1 coordinate 11,627,850, forward strand.
CGAGGCAGTTTCAGAACCTGCACCAGGGTGGCTTGTCTGTTAAGGAGTACGTCGCAGAGTTTGGCCGTCTGAGCCGATATGCAGAGTATATGGTTCACTACCCGGAGATTAGAGCGAGCCGTTTCAGAGAGGGATTGATCTGGGATATCAAGATCCTTATCCCATCTTTTTATGCGACTTACACTGAGATCTTTGCGGAGGCCCGCAAGGTAGAGTGGGAGCATGGCTTGATGCCCAAGAGGGACCGTGATCTGTTCTCGGGGGCTACTAGCAGCGCGGGGGCTGCTAAACGTCCTCATCTACAACATTAATTTTTTTTGCAGCACCAGCAGCAGTTTCAGGCTAGGGCACCAGTTCAGCAAGTACAGTACCATCAGCAGAGGCAGGTGCAGAATGGCCAACATTGCAACTTCTGTAAGAAGCCCGGTCATATCTGGAAGGTTTGCAGGAAGAGGCTGGGGATGTGCCTCTATTGCGGTGAAGCGGGACATCAGATGAGAGATTGTCCCGTGAGCCCTCGTATTACTGGTACAGCTCAGGGAGCGTGGGCTAGGCCACCTGCAGTACCGCATCATGCCCCACACCAACAGCGAGATATACCCTGCCAGGGTAGGGCTTTTGTGATGGCTGCCGAGGAGACCCACCCTACAGGCGATGGATTAGGAGGTTAGGTCTTGTTCTTTCCTTTTACCTGTTTCTTTCCACCTATTGATTGATGATATTTATCTTAGTACTTTTAGTTTGCATATGTGATGATCATGCTAGATAAATAGAATACCACAATGAAGACTGCAATAACATGATACTGTAGAGACTACAACCATGCATGTTTGTTCCTATTTCCTAGAATTGTATGTTACATAACTTTGGATAAAATTTACTAGACTTTTTTTTCTTGGGGGCTTGACCTAGAGAAGAGTACAACCAATTTGAATTTCGAGGACAAAATTTTTCTAAGGGGGGTAGGATTGTAACTGCCTGTTTTCAAAAATAAGGGTAATTTTGAACTTTTGTAAAATTGATTATTTAATAATAGGTTTAAATCATGTTATTGATTTATTGGTGATTTTGATTAATTTAATTTAATTTAATTAGTGTTTTGTGATTTTGTTCTTTGGCTAGTGTAACCTTAGAGCTGCTTAGCCTAGAGACTAACCATGATCATGGAGGCCTAACCCATGTGACTAGATTAGCTAAATACCACTTTTTAGTCTAAGGATATTTTGGTCATTTTGTGACTTTTGAATTATTTAGGATTTGTAAAATTTTATATTATTTTAATAATATTTAAATTAATGTATTATGATTTTGGTCATTTTTCATATTTTAATATTTTTGGGAATTTTTATATTTTAATATTGTATTTTGGGGTTTTATTTGATCGGGTTTGGGTTTTGTCTCATTTCGACTTGTGTAGTGACCCGGGTTAGTTTTGGACCTAATTGGACCCGACCAATTTATCATGACCAAACCAAAATATTTATTTTTAACTAATCCTATTTGATTTTATTGGTATTAGAGTTGGAAATTAGATTTAGAACTTGAAATTAGGAGTTTCCAATTTACCATTTTCCCAACTCAAAACCCTTCTATTCTTTGACTTGGAGGACATTTGTGACTTTGCACAATGCCCAAACACCCACCAAGAGTGGCCGGCCAGCAGATCACCCCCTCTCTTCTTCCCATTTCAAGAAAAACTCTCTCTCTTTTCCTTTCTCTCATTCTACAAAGATCCATTTCTTTCCCCTTTGGATTTTAGGCTCAAAAGTAAGTCAAATCTCTTCCAATCTCTTCCATTTCTCTAAATTTTTCTCTAATCTTGGTACTAACCCTTGTTTATCTCTCATTTGTGATTTTGATCTAGGTAGATCTAGCTTGGTGGTGGTAGGAGCATAGATCTTGTGCTTATACCTACAAAGGGGTGAATTTAGGGCTTTTCCTTGGGATTCCAACTCCCAAGAGGTAAACCCTCACTCTAACCTTTGTAATTACTTTTATTTAGTACTATTTGTATATTAGAGGATACCCGAGGCGTAGGACAACCCATTAAAAGAGGTTTGGAGCCCATTGGACTCAATTTGGGACTTTCGGGCTAGGTTTAGTGCCAATTTTGGGAAAAACCCTAAATTGACATGTTTGGGTGTTACCTCTAGCCTAATTAGACCTAATTAGGTTAGTTGGAGTGAGATGAGGTTAGGTACATGTCCATATTTGGATACGTGGGGTCGTTTCGCGTGAAATCATAAAAAAAGGCTTTTTCAGGGTTTTTGGGTTCCAACACACGGGTGATTTTTTGCACCGATACTAGAATCAGCAAGTTAGTACTTAGAATAGGTTCTAATCATTATTCAGAACTCGTGGATAGAGTTTGGGTCGAATCCGGATAGGTTTGGTGTCCGTATCACGTGGTATCGCGAATGGGACACCCCGGAGTCGCCAGAATGGCCATTTGGCCATTCGGGCCTTATTTCTCGTTTTTGCTCATGTGCGTGAGTTAGATTGCTTGTATGGGGCACGTGTCTAGGCCCTAGATGGTAGAATTGCAAGGATTGGATATTCGGATAAGATTTTGGGTCGTTTAGGAGTATATGTATATGTGTATGTGTATGTGTATGTGTATGTGTATGTGTATGTGTATGTGTATGTGTATGTGTATATGTATGTGTACGTGTGTATATTTATATGGGAAGTGTGTGTGTGGTGGTAGTGGTGGTGTTGGTAGTGTGTGTGTGTGTGGGTGTTCATGGATAGATATATAGATATGTAGATAGATAGATAGATAGATAGATAGATAGATAGATAGATAGATAGATAGATAGATAGATAGATAGATAGATAGATAGATAGATAGATAGATAGATAGATAGATAGATAGATAGATAGAGGGATGAATGAATAAATGGATGAATGAATTAGTGAATGGATGAGAGGATGAGTGAATGAATAAATGGATGAATGAATAGAGGATGGAGGAGTAGAAGAAGAAGAGACCACAGCAGCAGCAGCTGCAGGAGATGGGGGAGCTGCGCCCCCCCCCCCCCCCATTACAGCAGCAGCAGCAGCAACAAATTCAGCAGCAATAGCAGCAGTTTAGCAGCATCAACAGCCCCCATTTTGTCCCCTTTTGACCCCCTATACATCCCCCAATAAAACCCCAAGTATACCCTCCTATATCCACAATATGTTCTACTTTGTAACCCCCTAATTTGTGAGTGTTAGGGTGGTATAGGTTGGTTAGAAAACTAGTGGTTAGAGTGGTAGAAAATAAGCTAAGTCACATGTTAGTAAGTAACATGTTAAGGTAATACTATGTTAAGGTATTCACATTAGAGGGTAAGATACATAGATATGATACTTGGATTTGAGTTAGGATTAGAGGTATAGATATAGATTGGTCATGGGCTAGAGTGGGGGTTAAAATTGAGTGGTTATCTTGTGATATCAAGATGGTATCACAAGGTAAGTGGATTTTACCCTATGTGAAGGATAAGATATCAAAATACCATGATACGGTATCGAGATACTAGGAAAAAGGTTAGAATACCATATTAGAGAGTAGGGAAAATACTTAGAATGAGGGTAGAGAAGTCTAGTGTTGGAGTTAGAGGCTAAGGTAATGGAATTATCATGGAAAGGTAAGGAAGGGTAAGTTAAGATAATATATATTTTCTAACATATGAGTTTATTACTTTAAGATATAGTTATAATTAGGATATTATGGTTGGTAATGGTTATGAATAGTGGACTTAGACTAGTTTTGACCTCGGTTGACCAAAGTTGACTATTTTGACCAAAAGTCAACCAGAAGTCAACCGTAGCCTAGAATTAACTAGAACTTGGCCAGAGTTGACCAGTTGACTCAAAGTCAACTGTTAGTCAACGTTACTCAAGTTTGACCTAGAGTTGACCAAGGGTTGACCAGAGTTGATCAGTTGACCAAAAGTCAACTGTAAGTCAACTTTTGACTTAAATAGACCCAGTTTGACTTTGTTTGACTTGCCTTGACCTAGTTTGACTTTGTTAGGCCTAGTATGACTTAGATTGACCTAGTGTGACTTAGTTTGGCTTGGTGTGACTTAGTATGATTGAGTTTTGCCTAGATTTGCATAACATATAAAAGAAATTATGCCATACCCTGTTAAACCCTAATTAACTCATGGTATCTCATCTTTAGGTTTGTGATTTCACTCTAAGCCAGATTACATAGTTGACATATTTCTATCGGATCTTAGGCGAGTACATTCTCTGATAGTATTTTTATTTTATGATATCGTCTATATTTCTTGTATTTAGAGTAGATATTCTTGTTCTCTTGTCACATTGTTCACACGGATTGGTATTTGTCTGGATCCCGTCATGAGATGTTATTCTATGTATTCCTTGGTATACCCTGTGCAAGTTTTTTATGTGCATTGTATAGACATGATTCCTGCGAAGGCTCGCTACCTCCTCGGAGAATCATGTGCCATGACATGTCATTACTAGATCCACTTTACTGGTCGGGGATGGGGGTACTTAGCGTAGATATGTGATCATTTTTTCTCCTGTGATTCATGTTCCCTGAGAGTGTTAGCCATACACTTCAGGTATGACTAGCCAGGCCCCTTTTCTCCTGTGCAACCCAAGCCGATCACATGTTGAAACTAATACTAAACTCACATAGATATAGTTCCAGATTTTTGTACATGATATATACTATTTTCTTGTTCTTACATTCAGTTACAGTCTTGATATGTCTTACCATGATTCATGTACACATTATTTTACCTCGTATATTCTATCTATTTACTGCTACATTTTCAATATCGTCTAACTAGAACTGTTATTTGAGATTTGTGCTCGTTCCATCCTGACTAAATATGTTGACAAAATTTTACAGATTATGACGAGGACGAGTGTCCTACCTACTATGATCCTCTTGGCATAGTTGGCCTAGACTTGGAGACCCTAGTTCAGCAAGGGTTAGCACCATCCGATGGGGCTTTAGAGTATCTTAGCTGGTTTAGTTTGGTACTAGACTTTGTCTCCAGATTATATTTTAGCTTGTTATTATTTTAGTATTGTATTGTTATTATTTTAGTATTGTATTGAGATTGTTGACTCTGTGACTCTGGACTTGTATTATTCTGGGTTGGATTTTCAGGATGATATTTCATATCTTGTTGTCTTTATCTTTCGGTATCATCTATATTTCTTAGAGTTTGTGATTGAGTATATTATATTGTCATTGCTTGTCCTCCATTCGGAGTTGACCGTTCTTGACAGGTTTTGATATTATAATTGTTGTTAGGTAGTAGACCTAGACAGCATTCTATGCCATTTCTGCGAAGATGCGCCCAAGTAGAAGGGGGACCTTAAGTGTTGACATATTCCGGGTGTAAAAGCACCTGAGTTAACTTCTTTACAGCCTACTATTAGCCGCACGCATGACTTTTAGCATACATTTCTGGCTTGCTGCTGACATAGCACTTTGAGGGAGCATGGCCCATGCCGTCTTAGATTTCTTCGTAATAGCCCAACTTTTCTTGCCAAGATGGCAAGTGAAGAACTTGCAGGCGATCCAGAAGAAGAAGATGCAATGTTGCAACTTTTTGTGGCTTGAATAGGCTCCCTGGAAACGGGCTCCTTTTTCTTCTTCTTTTTTTATTTTGGTGCCCTTTTCAAAGGAGGCAAGGAGGCTCTTTATATAGAGTGAAATGAGACTTCCCCTCTTCTCCTTTTCGATGTGGGATTAAAAGTAATATCTCCTTTTTATGCTTCTACAAGACCCCCTCCAAAGTTTTTAAAAATTTTGGACAAGTTTTGAAATACTTTGAACAAGAAGCATGGACAGTAGAGTTGTTTAGGTGTGACAAACCTATCAGAGGTAGTGTGGACGTGATAGGTTTGGGTACTTCTACTGGGAATTTTATGTAGACTTATTATCCTTGGCGTACCTGGGTTTCTAGGTACAGATAATAAGTTACTCATGGAGGACACCGACATATTCACTCAGAGGTAATATGGACGTAGTGAATATGGGGTAATTCTACTGGAGATTTTATGTAGACTTATCATCCTTGGCATACATTGGTGTTAGGTACGGATAATAAGTTGAGAGAGAGGACCGATATATTTACTCAGAGGTAATGCGGACATGGTACATATAGGGCTAAATGGTGGAGTTTTCCTACTCATAAGTGATATGGACGTGGTAGGAGTGAACTCTGTGGGGATTTATAGAACAACTCAGAGGTGATATGGATGTGGATATTCTATGGTTGATGTGCAACAACTCGGGGATGTTTACTCAGAGGTAATGTTGACATGGTAAACATAGTAACGAGCATGATCTTACGTAGTGTAAAATCCTGCTTAATAGGGTATAGAGAAACAACTCAGAGGTGATATGGACATGGTTGTTCTTCTACTAGGAATACAACGGAACTGCTGGGTTCCAGAAGCACATGATTGTCAAAGAAAGGAGTGTGAACCTGGTTTTGTCAAGTTCACAAAGTTCTCTCTTCTGGGGAGAGGGTAGTACATTTTCGACGGGTGTCAAGAATACTACTTCTTCAGGAACTTGCCATTGATGGGCATCATGAACAAGTCTCCATTAGGTTGAGAGAGACGATAAGAACCATTTGAGTATACCGTCTCTATGACGAATGGTCCTTCCCACTTGGGTTCGAACTTTCCCGGTGTCTTGTGAGTCATTATCATCGGTCATCTGACTGCTAGAACCAAGTCACCTATTTGGAAAGTCATCTGTTTGACCCTTTTGTTGAAACCTGTGAGATGCGGGCTTGGTAGAGTTCGATGCGCTGTTGAGCCAAGAGGCACTTTTCGTCCAACGCTTCCAACTCTTAAAGACGGTGACATTGATTGTCTTCTTCCGTCAGTTGATTCATGATCGCCACGCGGAGTGAGGGTTTCTGGATTTTCAGCGGCAATACTGCTTCGCTCCCATACACCAAGGAGAACGGTGTGTTGCCTGTCGGGGTCCGTACCGTTGTGCGATAGGCCCAAAGGCATTCACCGAGCTTCTCATCCCAGTCGCACTTGTTGGATGACACAACTTTTTTGAGTAGCTTGACGATGGTTTTATTAAAAGCTTTCACCAATCCGTTTGCTTCCGGATTATAGGCAGTTGATGCCACATTCTGAATTCGATTTTTGTGACAGAATCTACTGAATGCATGGCTGATGAATTATGGACCATTTTCGTGGATGATCCTCCGGGGTACCCCAAAATGGTAGATGACGTGATGCTTGATGAAGCTGCTCACCTTTGAACTTTTCACTTTCGTCAGTGGCACTGCTTCTGTCCACTTAGTGAAGTAGTCGATGATTGCAAGGATAAAGCGGTGTCCCCTGATGAAGGAGCGGTGATAGGTCCCACTATATCCATGTCCCATGTTTCAAATGGCCAAGAGGCGGCCGTAGGATGTAGATGCTCTGACGGTCTGTGGATGAAGTCGGCGTGTAGCTGGCAAGCACGACATTTTTTTGCATACTCAATAGCATCAGCATCATGGTGGGCCAGTGATAGCCCATACGTCAGAGTCGGTCCTGTAGCTTAGGACCTGGTTGATGAGCTCCGCATGTTCCGTCATGAGCTTCTCGAAGGGCTTCCGCAGATTCATCGTTTGATAGACATCGGAGGAGAAGTCCATCGTAGGATCGTCGATATAGCATTTTAGTGGCCGTATCGTAATAATACCAGAGGGAACGCCTTCTGACTGAGACTGCCTCCTTCGGGTCTTCTGGAAGGATTTCGTAGATGGCAAAGTCGATGAACGGGAATCTCCAGTCTCTGACATTAATGCTGGTATCTGTAGCCATGGCATGAGTTGTCCGCATACACAGATTGTTTCTGGGGCAAGCCAAATCCCGACCCACCACTGTAATAAAGTATTGAGTCCCGACTGGTGTAGCCAATGAGGCTGCGAGGCCAGCCAGAACGTAATCTTCTAAGTTTTGCAGCCGAGGCACGTGTTCTATGAAGAACTCAGCGAAGGTTGAGATAATATCCAATACTGCTTTGTGATAGGGAACGAGGTCTTCATGGTGGACCTCGTATTGCCATCGGACTTGATTGACAACGAGTTTTGAGTCGCCGTAAGATTTGAGGTAATCTACCCCCAGCTACATTGCCAACTGGAGTCCCATGATGAGGGCGTTGTACTCCATAACATTGTTGGAGCACGGCTCTGAAAGAGAGTAGGTGCGTTGGATGACCAGTTTGTCGGGGAAGATCAGGACCACCCCTACTCTTGCAATAATCTGGCCTTTGGAGCCAGTTCTAGAGGCATCATCGAAGAACATCCGCCAGACGAGGTTCCCTTTGGTGATGTTCTATTCTTGCACTTCATCGGAAATGTCTTCTTAGAGTCTGGACGATTCCATAATTGGGTGCGCTGCTAGGAAATCAGCTAGAGCCTGGCCTTTGACTGCCTTTTGCGGGATAAATACCATGTCATATGGTGTCAATAGTATCATCCAAGTAGCCAAACGGATGTTTAATGCCCCCAGCTTTGTCATGAGAACTCTGAGTGGATTAACTCGGAAGATGACATGAATTGTCTGTCCCGAGACATAATGGCAAGTCTTCTGGATGGCAAACACCAGAGCTAGACATTCTTTTTCGACGGGGTTGTACCGATGTTCAGCCCCGACCATTGTCCTGCTTAGGTAGTAGATTGCCTGCTCATGGCCCGCTTCATTATTTTGGGCCAAAAAAGTGCCAAAGGAATGGTCCATTGCACGAACATAGAGCAGAAATGGTTTGCTTACGACGGGTGCCACTAGAACTGGGGGACTCGTCAGATAAGCTTGATATCGTTGAAAGCTCTGACATTCTTCCATCCAGACATAGGAGACTCCCTTCTTCATGAGCTTGGTGAAGGGTTGGCATATCTCGAAAAGGTTTGCAATAAACCTTCGGATGTATGCGAGACGTCCTTGTAGACCTCGATGTTCTCTAAGGTTCTTCGGAGGATCCATGTCAAGGATGGCTTTGGTCTTCTCAGGATCGACGTGAATGCCCTTTGCAGTGATAATGAAGCCCAAGAATTTTCCACTAGAAACCCCCAGGAAGGATTTAGCAGGGTTCATCTTAAGCTGATGTTCCCGCATGAGATCGAAGACTGTCTTGAGGTCTTGTAGGTGATCACCCCGAAGACGGCTTTTGATGCCGATATCTTCAACGTAGCACTCGACTGTTTTACGGAGATGCTGACGAAAGATAGTGTTCATTGGTCATTGGTATGTGGCACCAGCATTCTTCAAGCCAAAGGGCATTACTGTGTAGCATTCTTCAAGCCAACATGTCCACACTGACGAAAGATGGTGTTCGTTGTCTGGGAACATCTTGATCTAGTTTTATCCTGAGTAGCCGTCCATGAAGGACATACGCTCGAAACCACATGTGTTGTCGATCATTACGTCAGTGATAGGGAGCGAAAACTCGTCCTTTGGACAAGCTGAGTTGAGGTCCCGGAAGTCGATGCAGACCTGGATTATTTCGTTCTTTTTAGTGACGGGAACAACGTTGGCTACCCAGTTCGGGTGTTGTTCTTCGCGAATAAACCCGCTGTCCAGGAGTTTATCCACTTCTTTATCGATAGCGTCCATGATGTTAGGACGAAAATGTCGTTGTTGCTGCTTAATAGGCTTAGCATCAGGTGAGATATTAAGCCTGTGCATCGCGACTTGTGGATCGAAGCCTGGCATGTCTTCGTAGCTCCAAGAGAAGACGTCGATGTATTCTTTGACCATCTGGACCAAGGATTCTCGGTCCTCCCCAGCCAAGCTCTTGTTGATGAAGATAGTTTTGGAGGAAGATCCATCCCCTAGGTCGATTTGCTCGACTTTATCTTCAGTAAGGGGTTCCCGTAGTTCAAAAGCGGGATTCCCATTATGTACCTAGGCGTTGAGCCCAGGGTTCTTCTTCGAAGAACTCTATTGCCTGGTCGTCGTCTTCATCTTCAGAAGGATGTTCGGATGTCATGTTGGCTGACAGCACTTTCCTGAATATTGGGCCGATGCTAGTGTCAGTGTCCCAAGTAGAAGCTTCAGACGAGTGAGAATGTGTGACATCCTCTGCTTCTGAACTCTCCAGGGTTGTCGGAGGCGTGACGTAGCCCACCTTCCGTTGAGTACGGTGGTAATAGTCCTACGACTTTCCTTTCGGCACGAAAAGTCGTAGGGAAGGACGTCGATCTTTGTCATAGTTTAGACCCTGGCCGCTCTTCAGGTTGTAACCCATCTTTTGGATGAGATATTTGGTTCGATCATTGTACTGGTAAATTTACATTCTGCCGGTGTCGAGTTCTGCTCTGCCGGTGGAAGGTCTTGATGACGCTCGACTTTGTCGAAGATGATAGGTCTCTCATCTTGGTTCTGAGGTGGGACCATGTAACAGACTCCTTGGTATGGAACGACTCAATTTACATGATTTATAGTCGTTATTTGTGTTTGCAAGCACTATAGGGCATTATCTAAAGTATACATCGCATTCCAGTGTGGAAGACTATAATAATTGAAAGAAACCCTTTTATTCATAAAATATAAAATTTTGTCCCGAGGGATTACATCATCAAGGGATGGAGCATCAATATTGGCTGATATGTACTCCTCCAGTTCTTCTTCAGTGAGTACTGGAGTAGCTTTGGGCAGTTCAGGAGAGTCCATCAGAAGCTTGACCTGTGCTGGCTCTTGGGTCTGTGCTGAGAAAGACGTTGGGGCCTTTTCCTATGGCCTGACGGTGAGAGGTACCGACGACTGGAGAGATCTGTCTTTAAGCCGTACCTTGAAGGGTGCCTCAATTGTTGTCCCGGCGACTTGTGCCTTTTCCCGTAGTTTGGCTACGAGGGGAGCCACTACTTGGGGAGGTTTCCCCTTAAGTCGTACCTTTAAGGGAGCTTCAGTGGATGCTCCATCCAAGCAAGCAGGTGCCTTTTCGTGAAGTTTAGCCACCATAGGAGGCGGTGTTTGAGGTGGCTTTCCTTTGAGTCGCACTTTCAGGGGAGCCTCAATTATCATTTCTGCCTCCAAATCAACTTCGGCTTCAGCTTCATTGTCGGCATCATTGGCTTCATCTTCGAGATGAATTGACTTGTATAGGTCCGCTTCAGTGAAGAAGGCTTCAATCCCTCTGAAGGAATCGACATCGACGAACTCCGTTCGGACGATGCCGTTGGTGGATACGCACTTCATACATTGATGGAGAGTGGATTTCACCACCATGTACTCGTGTAGCCACAGGCACCCTAATAAAAGTTGTAGTTGACGTTCGCATCCATAACATAACAAGTCACCTCAGTCTGGAGATCATCGATATGACATTTAAGCCGAATCTTCTCCAGCGGCACACTTTTGCTAGCATTGAAGCCACTGATTGTAATATAGGAAGCCGTCAGACGATGCATCAGGATCCCCAGTATCTAGAGCAAAGTTCGAGGGACGATGCTGAGAGAAGATCCAGGGTCGATCTGCATTCGATCCACCTTGATGGCACCGACATGCCCTGTGTAATACAGCGGTCAGTTGTGCCTGTTGTTCTTGAACAGCATGTCCAGTTGAGTGAATATGATGTTGGGGATGATTTCTCCTATACTATGGCAGTTTGGACATGTTGTTGGATCATCTTCAGGCTGCTTGACCTGACTGATGAAAGACTTAGCGTCCTTCAGGGCTTCGCAGAGAGCCTTCCGATTGTCTTTGGATAGACAGAGGAGTTCGAATAGGGACAGCCGAGATGGAGTACTGGCAAGTTGTGCCAGTATATCAAAGTTGTGGGATTTGGTTAACCCCGAAGCGTTGTCTCTTCGTAGAGGCCTGTCGAAGCGAGCCTCTTTCTGCTTCTGTTTGTCAGCTGCTAGAAGTTGGGAAGGACCCTCTCCTAGAACAGCTAAGGAGGTGAAGGGAGGTGCCACTTCGACAGGGGCCTCCTCTGGTTGAGCATTCTACTGTGAACGCTTTTGTACATGAAGTGCCTCCTCAGGGGAGGTAGTCACCATTCGGCAAGACTTGATCTTCTTACCTTTGGCCTTGGAGGTAGAACGTACCCCCGGCTGAGTAAGTTCTGGAGGGAGATCAGGATGAACCCACATGATCTCACCCCGAGGTGTGGTGAGTGGAATCAGTCCACTCGTATTGTCACGAGCTTGTGGAAGGTTAACCACCTCTATTGTCGCCTTCGGGATGGGGACAACACCACCTCGAGCTATGGTAGGCGGCAAGGTGCCAAACTGGAGCGACACCATATTGGCCGAGACTGTCTTCTCCTCGTAATCGACTGAGATGACATTCGTATTGATCATGTATTGTATGTAGTCTTTGAGGATGTAGCAGTCTTAAGTTGGATGTCCAACGAATCGATGGTAGTGACAGTACCTCGGGTCGCCGACTCTGCCTACCTCATCAGGACGCTTTGGATCAGGCAACTTGATTTTGTCGCTCTGCTTCAGCATCTCGAAGAGTTGTAAGATATCCTTATCATTGAAGGAGTAGACCATCTTTGGTCTCGGTACAGGTAGAGGCTTCTGAGAGGGGCCCTGCGTACTTTTTGAAGCATTAACAGTCAATATCTGCTTCCCTTTCGCCTCATGTCCACTGTTGCTGGTAGCATGCCGCTTCCCTTTGTCGTCGAAGGCAGGGAAGTTAACCCCCAGAAGGTGAGCATTATGTGCCTTATTTTCAGCGGCCTCGGCTTCATTAATCAATAAACTCCAATCGCGAGGCGGAGCGGAGTTGAGCCAGAGTTTGATCGCAGGGATCATGTTCATGCTGCAGGAGTCAATGAATGCATGTTCTGGCATACCCAGAGGTAACCTTAGGCATGCTTGTCGAAAACGCTCGATGAAGGTTCGAATAGTTTCCTTCTCCATCTGACGGACTTCTATGAGAGACGACATGGTCATGTCTTTTACACCGTCGTAGAACCGATCGAGGAAGAGGCGTGTCAAGTCATCGAAGGATGATATGGAATTGTCAGGAAGACTGCAGTACCAGTCGTAGGCGACTCCTTTTAATGCTCCAACAAACAGGCTTGTGAGTAGGGCATCGTCCTTCGGGAGATGCCCCATCTGAGACTGGAAGTATTTCAGGTACCGGTGAGGAGAATACTTTTCGTCATATGGCGTCAGTGTTTTTGGTTTATACATGGGAGGATAGACCACCTTGTTCCACTCGAGGGGGTAAGGTTGCGGGATTCCCATCTTCTGGCGCTCTTCCTGTCTATTTCGAGCCTCGAAGAGCTCACGCAGGTCTCTAATTATCTGGACCAGATCTTCTGTAGAGCTGGGAGCTGGTGAATATAGTAGAGCCTGAAGTTGGATATTGGAAGGAGCCGATGTCCGGGGTGCAGTGTGATGATCTGCACACGAAGATATCAGTTGAGGGGGTATACTTGATTCCCCATTGGCCCTTGGATCATGACTGGTGAAGACAGGTGCCCTTGCTAGAGTGGTCCAAATCTCGAACACTGCTTGAGTCAAGGTTTGCATAGGTAAAGAGGGTTTTGAGGCCCCCTTCCAAAGTGTCTATGCGTTGCACGATGTCCAAAGCTAGAGTATCTGATTCTCCTTCATCACCACCCCCTGCTATGTAAGCTGTCATGACATGGGTGGAAGTGGATGGATCGGTTGAAGCCTCACTCTCGACCTCACTTTCCTGTGGAAAGGCCTTTTCTTCCGAGGCCTCGTACTGGCTACTCCCAACTACGTCGAGGTTTGTTCCTTGGATGACTTCCCCATCTTCAAGAGGAGGATTGTTAGGAATTTGACTACCCCCAGCCACTGCTTCATCCAGAGACTTCTTCCTTGCCCGGGTGCTTTGGAACACCCCTGAGGACGGGATTAACGTCTTGTTCTTCCTCGGCTGACTCTTGGATGACATTGCAGAGGTCGAGGAGTTGGCAGTTTTCTTTCTCTGGGATGAGTGAGAGTTGGTGACAATATGGTAAGGAACGATCTTAGGCTCCTCTTCGTCTTCAATTGGCACTCTCTTACCGAGGCGACGTCGGATGGGTGCCGTAGATTGCAGTCGCTGAAACACGGACTGCCTTTGTGGTGGAGCTGCTGTCTTGCAACAACAGCAGTTGATGGTGACCATGGCACAAGTGTGCCCTATGAGGGGCACATCATGCTTATTGGTCAGCTCTCCTGATCTGCGTTTGTGAGTGATCATATTACGCAAATCATGATGGGAGAGTTCCAGTTTTACACCCCTTTCAGGCGCATGGCAAGGCCAAGCAACGGGGTGGTCATGTGAATGTTGTGCCCCTGATCTAGTTCACGCATATAAGATACGTCCAGATTATTGGTGGGGGAAGAATATTTATTGCAACTTGAACCCACTTCATGCGCACCACCCAAGTAGGCGCATGGGTTCAACGTCGCAGATTTTGCCCTGCCTGACTTGGTTCGAAATGCAGTAGATGCACTCAAGTAGGAGAGGGACTTTGAAGGTCAGCTAGCAAATGCGCCCGAGTCAACCCTGTATAGCTTTCCATCAGCAGCATGCATGATTTTGAGCGCATGCTTCTGGTTCGCTGTTGGCGTAGCACGTTTGGGGCGTATGGCCTGTGCTGTCTTAGATCTCTTTGTACTAGCCCGTGAAGGCACATAGTAATCAGAATCTAATTCTGTCTCGCCATAACAGCGAGTGAGACTATCAAAGATAGATGTTTTCTCCTGCGCACCAGAGTTCATGTACGGGAGAATAGCTGTGTCTCTGCTGCATTGGCATATCTTCTTTGACTGGAAAGAAGATAGTTAGGGAATGCAGTCAACACCGTATTTCCCTGACAGATGCGCTGCACCAATGGATTGATGAGGATGTCAGCAGAAAGGGTCAGCTGTGGTGGCACATCCTCTTCAGCGATGGTACTAAGCGCATCGTCCTTGCGCACCCAGATTTGGCGAGACTTCTTCGGCTTTAGCAGCCACTTCGAAGGACTTTTACTGCCTTCGGAGATGAACTCCTCATACGCCTGTTGATCAAGGTGTCCCACAAGTGTTTTGTGGGGAGAGCCTAGCTTGATGTCGTCAGATTGCAACATAACCTTCTCATTGGAGGAGAAAGTAGTTCCCAGCAGAGTCGCCAGCTTGTTCGCCGTCGAAAATGATGTGACAAAGGTTTTTTTCTTAAAACTTTTGTATTTCGATTACAAACAGAACAGTATACAATGTAGGACTTGGATGTAGTCCTTGGAGTACACTTTTATTTTTTATCTGGAAACTGTGTCGGTGTAGCGAGTGGTAATGCATTGACTCCGTTGACGATCTGACGACGATCTTGAATTCTCTGAAGGTCTGGGTTGCTCTGAATGCCGGAGCATTTTAAGAGGAAGAAGACGTGAAGTGCCTCTCCTGATCTCTGGATATGATCTATGGATATATCTTCGTATATATCTCTCTGTCTTGAAGGAATGGTCCTTCTATTTATAGGCAGCAGGCTGAGTTGCCTCTGTGCGCATATATAGGATGCGCCTGGATGTGGGAATACCACGTTGCTGATGCTGGCGGAGGCGCATGGATGATGCGCCTCGAATCTGTTTGAACTTCTGCGTTGGGCTGCGATGGAGCTGACACGTGGCAGTTGCAAAGATTCGATTGTTGCTGAGATCTTGGGTGGTTAGCACCCATTCTTGAGCGGAACTGAGTCAAAAGACACGTGGCGCATGTCTGTGGCTTCAAATATCTTGGATTTGGGTGAGAGTGATCTGTCTTGATGCACCTAGGATCGGGCGCCTGGAGAGGACTGAGCTGCTGTCTTTAGGGACCAGGAGCGAGTCTGGGCACATGGATTTTGAGGCGCATGCAGGGCTTCACATCAGGATGTGCCTAGGATCAGGCGCATGGTGTGACTTGGTCTATGACTTCGAGGAGTCATAGGCAAGTCCAGGCATATGGCTTTTGAGGCACATGTAGAGCTTTTGGGCGCATGGTTGTGGAAGCGCATGCAGAGACTTGGCTTTTGTCTTGAGATCAGGAGTAAGTCTAGGGGCGCATAGCTTTTGAGGCACATGCAATCTTCTGGGCGCATGGTTGCGAGGCGCATGAGAATGAACAATCGGCCACGTGGCAATGATAGCTATAGCCGACCAAAAGTGTAATAATGGTGCTAAAATCAGCAGCTCTTTATTTTCTACAAAGGACGGCTGATTGGACGGCTCTTTGGAAGATGTGTTGCCACTTTTGTCACTCAACATTAAATGCTTGATGGTGACAAGTTTAAAAGGGGTGCATCGGTTAATTCTGATCTGGGCGCATGGGTCTAAGTCCGACTAGGCATATCAGTAGGGGCGCATTATATCGACGGCACATATGCCATGTGTCGCATCCTCTTTGGCCCATCTGTTGAGTTCTTCTAGGCGTTAATAGCTGCCTTTATGCTGAATTCGAAGGGGGCTGATTCATCACCATAAATGCAATTTTATTGCACTGACTTCGAAAAAGTTGTCACTTAGCGTATGGGTTTGATTTGTCCTGGTCTATAAGTAGCAGCGTAAAGAGAAGTTTTGTTTCTCGTTTCACTTTTCTTTCCAAACGGAGATAAACTCGACCGGTCCTCCTCTTTAGCAAGACAATGCACCATGGATTGCTGATCTCCTTGTTCGAAGAAGCTTTGACGATGAACTCCTTCAGAAGACTGAGATGCGCCAGAAATGGACACGATAGTTCATGTTCGATCCCCTTGACGGCAGTATTCTTCTATAAGATGGCATTGGGTGCCGAGTTGAATGAATGGTTTGGGTTTGATGTGCTTAAGCCTCATTATGATAGAAGACCCCAGGCTAGAAGATGCGCCTGTGCGTTGACAAGGAAGTGATTCACTATGACAGGATAGAGTGATGCACTGGTAGACTAATACGTTAGGCTGAGACGATGCGCCTAGCTGAGACATTAGAGTGGTGTGCCTAGTTGAGAGTAGGCTGTTACAAAGTCTTCAATTGGCATCATATTCCTGAGATAATATCGGACAGGTATAACAGATTAAAGTCGCTGGAACACAGACTGCCTTGGTGGTGGAGCCACTGTCTTGCAACAACAGCAGTTGATGGTGACCATGGCACAAGTGTGCCCCGTGAGGGGCGCATCATGCTTAATGGTCAGCTCTCCTGATCTACGTTTGTGAGTGACCACATTACGTAAATCATGAGGGGAGAGTTTCACTTTCACACCCCCTTCAGGCGCATGGCGAGGCTAAGTATCGGGGTGGTCATGTGAATGCTGTACCCCCTGATCCAGTTCTAGCACATGAAATGCACCCAGATCATAAATAGGAGAGCAGCACGTATTACAAGTGGAACCCACTTCATGCGCACTGCCCACGTAGGCGCATGGGTTTGACACCACAAGGTTTGCCCCTGACTTGGTTCAAAATGCAGAAGATGTGCCCAAGTAGAAGGGGGACTTAAGTGTTGACCCATTTCGGGTGCGAAAGCACTTGAGTCAACTTCTGTACAGCCTGCTATAAGCCGCGTGCATGACTTTTAGCACACATTTCTAGCTTGTTGCTGACATAGCACTTTGAGGACGCATGGCTCATGCCGTCTTAAATTTTTTCGTAATCGCCCAACTTTTTTTTCCAAGATGGCAAGTGAAGAACTTGCTGCCGATCCAGAAGAAGATGCACTGTTGCAACTTTTTGTGGCTCGAACGTGCTCCCTGGAAACGGGCTCCCTTTTTTTCTTTTTTTTTATTTTGGTGACCTTTTCAAAGGAAGCAAGGGGGCTCTTTATATAGAGTGGAATGAGACTTCCCTTCTTCTCCTTTCCGATGTGGGATTAAAAGTATATCCCCTTTTTATGCTTATACAAGACGGTGATCCTTTGTGTGGTTGCTAACCTAAACATCAAAGGAACCCAAATTACTCCCGTAGTGGCTTATCACATCAATAGCAGATCATAAACCGTCATAATGAAGTGCACCAAACCGATTTTAATCAAATGCATCCCTCATAGGCCGAACGGTCTCAGCGCCCTGGTATACCACGTTCGAGGGAGCTATCAAATACCCGTGCAAGGGCGATATATCTTTAAACCCATATGACCATGCAACGCATCTTATTTTCATACAACCAAGCAATTCGCCTATCTCTATTTGTATTGGCACAATGCCCCAAGTCAATGTTTATCAACGAACGCCCCGAAGGCCATAAACATTTCGAAGGTACCATGCCACATTCGATAGTTCTGCCACATTCGTGCCACAACTGTCTACTTCGCAACGAAGCCATCGTTTTTAAGTCTCGTGTACATAAACACGCTTTGATATAGTTATTCTCCATTCCTTGTTTCGTGCATTCAATGCACGTCTCGATTCAGTATTTCTATATTCTACATCTTAGTGTTCAATACGTTAGACATATGTTCTTTCCCTCCGACACGTGCAACTGAGGCATGTCCCAATAGGGTATTTAATGTTCTATAGCTCGTATACTGAGGCACTCGAGCCGGTATAGTCTTTCAATGTTCTAGCATACTAACTCGTGCATGGGGGCACGAATGACTTGTGCGCTGAGGCACTCATCGATACAGTTATCCAATGTTCTTATGGCTTGCGCACCGAGGCGTTCGCCTTTACGATATTCAATGTTCAATAGCGACTCGTACATTTGATGTACGTTTCATTTCAATTGTTCTATCTAGTGTTCGACACGCACTATGTTCATCTCTCGATTGAGCCACACCCGTAGTCTCGACAGGTTAACTTAGCATACAACGATATATTTTACTTAGGCATGAAGGAGTAGAAAAGAAGAGTCAAAGTCCTCCTACGTTAAGCTAATACGTCTTGTCATTTCGTCGAGCCGATGCAGCTCGATTTTATAACTTTGTTGCATAGCCAACTCTTCTGACTTAGCCCTTCGAGCACTTCGTGCTTCATTGAATTATACGATCGATTTGGCTTACCGTGCCTATGCTTTAGTCCATGGCAAGGCAACGATTTGGTTTTACGGACCCCGTTGTAAATAAGGCAAAATGTCGACCTCTTATATTTCAGCATAAATGTATAGCCTGCATACGAAACCAACTAAAATCAATATTCGTTCGAATCGGACTTGTGTGTTGCATCGATTTAATTTCTTAGAATCTTCGAACCGATTCAATGTTTTCTCTCGGGCCAACTTAACACTTGCATCGATCTTACTCGATGCGTTCCTCGGGTCAACATAACTCTTTGCATCGATCTGACTCGATGCATTTCTTGGGTCAACATACTCTTGTATCGATTAGCATCGATACTTAATCGGGTCAACGCAACTCTTCGAGTCAACGACTCAGCATAATGCACCATGCAGAGCAGGGCATTATAAAACATGTCGTATATTTGTTCTTTAGCGACGTCAAATAATTACATCGGTAAACGTGCTAAGGTTTTCATTAATTGCGACTATATAAGCAAGATATTGCAAAACGTCGCTAATTTGAAAATATTAGTGATGTTTTGTGATGCGTTGGTAGATTATAGCGACCATGCTTATATATAAACTATAATCAGTCACTACGAGTCGTTATTCGTCGCCAAAACTGAGGTAAAGCGATGTTGATTTATGGTGCCACTAAATTTCCTTATTTTAGTGGCATTTTTACTGGACGTCGCTAAAAACGTTGCTAAATCATCATATTTTGGTAGTGAACTCCAACATAAAGCAACTAATTTCTAGCATGACAGTTGCGACTACATAAGTTTCTAGTACTAATAGCTAAATAAATTAAAATAGACATTTCGTCCAGATACAAATTCCGTTGAGATCCATCCTCCATTCCCATATAGTCTTTTCTTTACTCAAGAGGGTAGATACTAGCTATAATGATCTACCGAATCGATCGTCCTCTCTGGGGAACGATGTCGTACGAGTCTGGAGTTGCACTCATGCAAGGCAGGATAATAAAATCATAAATGGTTGTTTCAAATTCAAAACGTTTGCAGCAGAAAAGGATGAGACAAATCAGAGTATACAGAAGAATTACTTTATTGATAATAAAACATATTATAAAGGCTCTTGATAGCTCAAATGAATATGCCAGGTTGGCTTACAACACTCATGACCTCTCTGGCTCATAAAGGATTTCGTCGTTCCATGCATCATGTCTCTTGTAGCAAAAGACACTGTCTTGTAACAAGAGCTTATTTACGTCTATCTGATTCATTATCGCTGTGGCACTGATCAAATGACTTCCAAGCACAAGCACTTGAAATGATGCCCACAACGTGGGTCAGTACATTATCATGTACTGAAGAGTGAGGTAACCCACTCCCATAAATCGACACTAAGTAATTGGTGAAGCATGTTGTTTAGTTGGTGATCATTCTATTTCTTTGCCATAGGATCAGTTTTATGGCATACTGAAAGCAGTAGAGCATATGAGCATGTTAAACTTGAATCATAAACAAAGCAATAGAATATCAAAACACGTCGCACCAAAGCAACTTCTTACCAATGTCGTGGCACTCACCCTTGTACTGAATGCAAGGTGAATTCTTAGAGTCCTTCCCTGTCATGTTAAGATAGCATACTAAAAACAAATATACGAATCAAGTCTAATATAACTAATGTACTCACCCTTGCTATGATGCAAGGTAAACATGTACCGCCTCTGCATAAGCCATAAGTTAGCATGCCAATCATTTATATGAAGGTCACTGGCATTCGAGCTATAATGGACTATAATTTGTGATATGACGGTAAATATTTTGCGCTCGGGTTGCTAGCCCTTACGATGGTCCCAAATTATCCAGTATTGTGACACATAATTTCAATAGTAGGTCGCAAGCCTTATGAATGAAATATCCCAAAATATCATTGTACTTTGAAGTACCATAATTTTCTCCTAGGTCGAACGGTCATGGAGCCCCGGTTAACACGTTCGGGGAAAGCAAATCCGTGCACATGTTATATATCCGAGTATGAGACCATGCCAATGCATAAACATCTCGAAACGAAGTAAAGTAAGAAACATATCTACTGGAAATAGACTATCATCTCGTGTTATTACTACTTATCTGACCAGTGTTCCGAATGGAGACTCGTAGGCCCCAACATACCGAGGCACTATGCCATATTCGATAAATTCGTGCGCACCATACCCCTTCCGATGGTTCCGTGGGTACCGTGTCCCTTCCAACAGTTTCGTGGCATTTATGACACGACTGCCCACTTCCTGTACAAGACATAGTGTTTAAATGTTCTCCAATTCGTACACTTAATGCACACCTCGATAAGGTACTTTAATATTCTAACACGATGCGTGCCCTTGATGCATGCTTCGATACGACTATTCAATAGTCTGCGACTTAGTATTCAATGTTCTATGAGTCATGCAGTCTACATGCCTTAATATAGTCCTTTGATGTTCTACGATCAATGTTCTATTAGGATTCGTGCACTTGTGCATATTTTGCTTCAATTGCTCAATGTTCTATCTTAGTCTACGAACATGCTATAAATTATTTCTACTTGAGCTACGCACATGAAATCGGTGAAGTCACAAGCATAATATGGTATTTTTTATCAGGGCATAAAGGAGTAGGAAAGAAGGACAAAGCCCACTCAACTTAAGTCAATTTGCTTATCGCTTCGTTGAGCCGATGCAGCCCGACTCCTAACTTTATTGCACAATCTTCTCGTTCAATCTAACGGTACAAGCACTCGGTGCTCCATTGAATGATTAAACTGATATGACCTACCCTGCCCACACCTCAACCCGTTGCGAGGCGATACTCTGATCGCAAGGAACTTCACATGCTACCTACACATGAAACCAAACCAAATCAATACCTCCTCAAATTGATTGAATACTTCATCGAATCCAATTCATACCTTTTCGAATCCATTGACTCAGCGTAATGCACCGTGCGGTGCGAGACATTACACTAGATGCCTATATAGTGTTCCCATGCCATTCTTAGGTACCTATTTGAATTTTTTTTCTACAATTAATGCATTTAACATGATTTGCATCCGAGTCCTAATATTTGGCCTTACAACATTCTCATTATAAATCCCACTAAATTATTTAGATATTTTGGCCTATTACGATGATAAGGCCCTCCTTCGTTGCCTTGTTAGTCTAGGGTTACACTGGTTGAGGTTGCGGACCTTGTAGTGATTGTTGTTTATTATCTATGATCTATATAGATTATGTAGTGAAAATGTAGCTAATTCAAATAAAAGAAGACAAAAATTGATTAAAAGTGTTAGAAGAGAGTAAAGATATCTTGTTATGGTAAATTTTGATAAATTAATCTATATTTGTAAACAAATTTTGGGCACAAATGACAACAAATATCCTTGTAATATAGTTGTTATAAGGGTGTTTTGGTCATTTTTAACAAAATAACCAAAATACCTATAATTAAATTTTATCAGCAGCCAACTTATGGGAGTATTTTTGTAAAACAAAAAAAATCCAAAAAGACCAAATTGTTCTTATATTATGGTTGTTTTGGGGTATCTGACCAAATTCTCTCAAACGACTAAATAACAGTTATATATATGATGGATGAGGGTAAAATGGTAAAGCTCCCCTTCCAATAGATATGTTATAAAGGATAGTGAGACCTATAGGAGAGGACTGGGCCTTGAATGGTTCACTCACTAAGCTTCGAGCGGGCCGGTCCGGGCCTCCAGACTTGGAGGAAGAAACTGGGCCCGACCCGGTTGGCTGAGTGGGCCTGTCTGTATTGGGCCCAGATTTGGTGTATGAAACCCAGTCTAACCCGAGAAAATGATAGACCAGGCCGGTTCAAACTTTGAACGGACATAGGTTTACCTAACATGGATTTGATCATCAAGGTCGATTTGCGGGCCATCCGGCCTATAGTAGACCTTGACTCATGGTATATTGAGCACACATAAACTTAAGTAATTACTATGATTAGCTAGGAGAGATTTAAAATGGGATATGTATTCAAAGTTAGCATATCAAAAAAGTACTTTAGATTATGAGACATGAGGTGAACTAAAAGTGGTGCCCCAAAGTTTAATTTTCATATATATTTTTTCATCGACAATGCTACAATAGTACTATGAACACAAAATTAAAGAAATAAAATAATAAATATAATATAATATCAATTAATATATGTCATAATGAAATACAAATAAAAATAAAGATGTTACAAACCAAAAAATAAAATAAACCTGATATTCTAGACGAATAAATTAAAAGAAAGCTAACATGTTTGGGCCGAGTAGTTCATAATGGTAATGATAAAAAAAGAAAAAAAAAATCCTTAGCACATCAAACGCTTTCTCAAATGCACCACATAGTCACTTAAATACTATTCGTCTTATTATTTTGGAGGTAAAAGTAACGATTAAGTTTGTATAATCAACTTTTCCAACCACTTTTTTCAGGATGGGTAACATAGCCAAGCCATTCAATCTCTGTGACATAGTTGATCCAAGATAAATTTTAGATCAACTTCAGCTTAGAATTTTTTTTCTCTGCAAATGCCACTGTAACTGGTATAGTCATCAAATTTATGTAAGCAACATAGGCATTTGGATAATAATCATATATTTTCTTTAGCTAATTCAGCGCATTAAATGCTCTTTTTTTGCTTCTCCTAGTAACGAGGGTATTAAAAACGAAAAATTTATTGTAACAAAATAAATTTTGTATAAATTAGCACAAATGAATCAACTTTGAAGAAATTTGCAACGAAACTTGCCGCCAACTGAGATGGTGGAAAACGAAAGTGAGCAAAAAAAAAATTCCGCCAACTGAGTTGGCCGAATTTTAGCAATGTTAAAACTCCGCCAACAGAGATGGCTGAATTTGGGCGGACTTGGTCGATTTTTCCATGGGTTGGTTTGTTTTAATTTTTTTTTTTTTTTGTTTTAGTTGGTTTGTTTGATTGGTTTAATTTGGTTTGTAATGTTTATAGTTTTTCAACGTCTAGCTATTGTGGTTTGATGGTTATAATTTTACAAGGTTTGATTTGATTTGCAACTGTCGTTTCTCTGCCCTCTCCAACTCCACCTCTTTGTCATCTTCTGCCATCTCCAACCCGTGAACCACCATCCCCAACCCGTGAACCAAGAGCAGGGCTGGTCCTGAGATTTAGATGGCCCTATTCAACAACAAAAAATAAGGCCCTATTTTATGTAAACGTTATTATTTTTATTTTTTTGCCGATAACATATGTTAATGATACAAATTTAATTTATTTTTTTAAAGACAAATGACGCATGTATGTAAGATAAAAATTAATAAGGTAACTTTCATATACAATAAGATATGTATTTATCGAACGACTCTATATTCTAAATATTAGAAAAAAGTAATACTCAAATTTGTAAAATCTCCATTTATCTCTCTTACGTCCCCAAAATCACCAACACCTTCTAACAATTATATGCGTGCAAACATGAAAACATAAATAAAAACAGATACATCAGCAAAATCAAGATATAATAGATGGGAACAAAAATGAAGACCTGAGTAGAAACAAAATATCCAACAAAACTAGTATATAATTAAAATGTATGTACCATTAAAATAAATGAATCAAGCATTAACTAGCTAAACTAATGAACAACAACAATAAAAGAACCATCACTTAAAAACTGTCCTTCTTGCAATTTTTAGACAAAAATCATTGATTAGGTTTTGAATATCAACTTTATCAAGAAAACCATTCTCAGTATATAACAAAGCTAATCCTTTTAAAAATAATAGTCCATAAAAATAATAATCTTAATATATAGGAAACTTTTCATAAAAAAGTTAGTACAAAATCATGCATATAAAATATATAAAGAAGAAAAGAATGTAGTGAACACACAAGTCTAAGTAATGATACCAATAATTAATAATTAAAAAAGTATTAATATCTAATAATATTTTATTCTCATAAAATTTATTATTAGACATTTACAAAAAGAAAGACTAATGTGCAAACATATGAATTAACCATATCAATAATCAACTATTAAAACAAAAGTGTTAGACTTAGTAACTTATTTTATTCTACAATAAAATAGTGCTTCTTTCATAATCAATTTTAGACAAAAATTAATTAAAATGGAAAAAAAAAAAAAGAAGCTATAACATACCACCTTTGAGATAAACTAGGAACTACAATGAAAAAACATATAAAATAAAATGAAAAAACATATAAAACCAACAATAACACAATGGGGATTTGAACTGTATCCTTACACAAATAACAAACTATACATTCCACTCTACCAACTGAGCTAAGATTGAACACTATCCAATGGATATTACAAGAAGTTTTATACTTACCGCCTATAGACAAATATTTAAGTTTAAATAAGAAAAAGATTATGGACCCTCTACATTTAGAGGGCCCTGTTCGGTCGCACCAGTTGCACTGGTTCAGGGTCGGGCTTGCACGTGAGACAAGTGAACAACGCATGTGTGGAGAACTGCGAACCGGAGCCCCATCCAAATTCAGCCAACGCAGTTGGCAGAATTATTATTATTAAAAAAAATTGCGTGCTTTTGTTTTTCCGTCATCTCAGTTGGTGGCAAGTTTCATTATTGCAAATTTCTTCGAACTTGTTTTGTTTGTGCTAATTTATACAAAATTTATTTCGTTACAGTAAATTTTCAGTATTAAAATCTTCAGTTCTATAAACAAATCCGATAGATCAATATCAAACGAAAGGGTAGAGAAGATTGAGGACGTCAAAAATGGCACAAAATATATATCATCTTCAAAACCTCTCCACTCTTTCTTCCTCCCCAAATTAAAAAAGTGGGTTGTCCTAGGAGAGGGGAGTGGGTAAAGTAAAATTAGGACTATCCTAAATAAAAAAATTATATTAAATTGAGAAGTAAAATATGGAGTGCCTATAGAATTTGTCTAATTTCTCGGAAGGTATAATCATATGCTAATATTGACTTACCAATGCTACAACGAGAGTCCCTCAACATAGCCATAGTAGACTCCATGGGACGCCCTTTTTCAGCCTCCACTCCGCTGCCCTCCCTTTCTCGAGCATTCGTTTGTTCCTCCGACAATAGCACGTCCCCACACAGCTGCACCCCGCCGCCACCAAGCTCGGCCTGTTGGAATTATTCAATAATTAAGGGGCCACACATGTAAAATTAATTGTGTTTAGGCTATTTAAATAATTAAGCCAAATTAAAGTGGTCTATTTGGAAATTGGCTTAAGGGTATAATTGTCATGGAGTTAATTTGTAGATACCGGAGATAATTCTAATTTGATGAGGGGCCAAATTAGAAATATCAAAACACACACACACACATATATATATATATATATATATATATATATATATATATATATATATATATATATATATATATATATATATATATATATATATATATATGTGTGTGTGTGTGTATTCATTAGTGTTATGGTCCCCAACTCATACGGCCACCAAGAGAGGATTTTCTCTATTCTCTTCTATATCCCCATCAACAAAGAGAGGAACAAAGATTTCATCTTTGTTATTAAGGGCCGTAGCGGGTCGGAAGATCAAATCCCATCAAGAGAGACGTCTGCTTCAAGATCCGTCAAGCAAAGACAATGGATTCAGGTACGCTTCCGTAATTTAATTTATGTTCTTCATCTCATGAATCGACATGGTGCAATAAATATTTTACAAGTGGTATCAGAGCCACCCTTGTTTGATTCATAAGTTTGAAATTTTCAGATTCAATTTTTGTTGGTGTTCAGAAACCCTAGATCGTTAGATCTAATTTTATTTAGGATTCTGATTGTTCTATGGAAGCTTTTATTATCCGTCAAGCATTTTTTATATATATAATCCGGTCTCAATTGCTTCCAGATGTCCATGCATTTTTTAAAATAATTGCTTAAAATTTCAAACCCAAAAGAGTAACGTGCTAGCATGCTTCACGTTTCTTGCTACTGCTACTTGAGGTTTCCATGAATTTTTCTTTTCCGAACGCTTTCGTTCATGAATTTTTCATCTTTGAAAAATACGAATTCAATGAAGCATTATTGGTGCAAACTTACTACATAATAAGCAACAACAGTTTGCTGCCAATTTGGTAGGCACG
The DNA here is from genome assembly GCA_029216955.1 of Iris pallida. NCBI lineage: Eukaryota > Viridiplantae > Streptophyta > Magnoliopsida > Asparagales > Iridaceae > Iris > Iris pallida. Next base: position 11,654,876 of record JANAVB010028397.1, read on the forward strand.
GCCATAATAAATGTTAACATTGGTTTGTATGCATCTTAAATGAATTCATATTTTAGCCACAGGAGTAATTTTGTATCTTAAATGTTAACATTGGTTTGCTGCCAATTTTCTATTGATTTGATTGGCATACTTACGGGAATCTTGATAGAAATTTTAATTTATGTACAATAATGACCTCTCTATTCATGCTTAAATATTATATATGGACGCATGTGATAATGACCGTAGAAATTCTCTATTATATTAAATATGCATGAATATGCTTATTGCTGGACATGTGATAATATGGAATGTCGGTTAGATTCTAATTACTCATGCTGATAGATATATGGTATTACTCAATTTAGAGTATTTTTTAATCTAAGTTGATCATTGAAGCACAAATTGGAATCAAATATAGACAATTTTATGTTTGACATAAATTTAGTTTCCAATAAATTTATGTTCTAAATCATATATTTGATGTAATCTATTGACGTACATATCTTCAGCAGATTATTTTAATATAATCTTTATGGGTTATTTAAAGCAATCTATTGGTCCATATCTTCAGTAAAATATTACGTAAATTTTATTATGTTAACAATGCTCAGTTTAGTCAAATTAAGAATATTTATTTGAATCATGTAAAGAGATTCACATGCTTATGATTATCTTTTTTTGAGTTGTAATATTTTAATTATGCATGTACATAAAGTTTTGGACATGATTCGGTTTTGTAAAATTTATTCAACATTCAAAAAAAAATTTGGTGCCTTTTGTGACTAGCAATAGTCGTCCAATATTCTAAATAGACCCATTGAAACAAGATGTCGCCAAAGTGACCTCTCTTGCGTAGATAGTCTATGAGGGATGTTAGATGTTTATGTGTGTAAATTCATGCGAGTATTAACCGACCCAAAGGAAGGTTAATACTTGGCCGAATTGCACACATACTTGTGGTGATAAATGTGTGACAATTATATGGTTTACATGTGAATAATAACCCAATCCAAAGATAGACTTATTATTTGACATGACTTATTGTCAACGTTTGATTATTACACCAAGAATACCACTTGCAGTTAATATCACTGTCCAAAGACTTGATATTAATGATGTACTAGGTATCTTTAGATGGGTTTCACCATTATTTGAATTTGTTTGACTATATTTTACGCTTTGGTTATTTGTTAGAGCATGCTTGCTTTTTTGTTGCTTTGTTCTCTTTACAGTTAATATTGTTAAAATATCTGCCAATAAAATTTTAATTTTCATGTTTAATGGGATAAACTTTAAAGGCAAAAATAAATGAATACAGTAGCTGCTAAGGGTCCAGATCAAAAGAAACAATAATATAAAACTAAGGGTTGTTCTTTTGTGATAAGACAGGACACATAAGGAAGAAATGTACAAAGTACCACGCATGGTGTATAAAGAAAAGTACATTTTTAAATTTGATCTGTTATGGGATTAATTTAAATTTAGTACCAAGAAACTCATGGTAGTTAGATTCTGGTGGGACTACCCACATTAATGTTCTAGGCAAGGTTGCCTGAGTTACCAAAAGTCAATTGATGGTGAAAGGTACATCAATGTGGGTGACGGCAATTTGGTAGAAGTTAAAGCAATATGACATTTTAGGTTATTTTTACGAACCGATTATTATTTGGATTTGATAGACACTTTTATTGTACCGTCTTTTAGACGAAGTTCAGTTTCAGTTTCCTTAATAGACAAATCTGGTTATCATTGTTCATTTGGAAATAATAAGTTTAGTCTATCTTTAAATTCAAATATTATTGGTAACGATTCCCTTAAGGTTTATGATAACCTATATTCAGTTGAAACTATTGCATCTTATAATAAAATCTTGCAAGTAAAGTCATGTGGTACTAAACACAAAATTAACAATATATTTTTTTAGCCTCATTATGACATAAGCATTAGGTCACTTCTCTAGAAACAGAGTTGAACGATTTGTGTCTGATGGGATTTAGATTCCATTGACTTTATAGACTTTAATGTTTATATTGAATGTGTAATGGGAAGACAGACCAAAGTTAAATTATAAGCAGCTACTTTATTGGTTATGCTACAAATCAAGGGGTTGATAATTATACAATCCCACACTAAATTTTTTTTGAGACGAGAAGTGTAATATTTTTTGAGGATGTTAAGTTTGGAAGAGAAATAAAGTCAGGGTCATTGTCTTTAAGAAGGAATCAATTACGATTCATACTATTACTTTTGACGATGTACAGGATTCTATACCTGTCATGATCAAGAAGTGAATTCGGAGTCTCAATAAGACAATATCGAATTACTTCTATAAGTCGTTGTTGAGATACATTAACAACGACAACGTAGCGGTACCGCATTCAAGATAAGGTAATTATTCCTAAGGAACAAACTCAACAACCTCAAGAACCGGTAATATTAAGATGGTCCACCAGAGAAAGGAGAAATATAATTTCGGATAATATTGTCATATTTCTCTAAGAACGTGAGGAAGACTGTGGATACTGGAAGATTATCTAATCAACTTCCGTCAGGCCACAGAAAGTTTCTGTTCTCAAAGTGGATTGATACAATAAATAAGGAGTATAAGTTCATGCAAGACAATAAAGTTTAAGAACTTGTCCCATTACCAAAATATGTGAAGTCCATTGGTTGTAAATGTATTTAAAACCAAGAAGGATTCGAAGGATAATGTGGAGAGGTATAAAACACGTCTTGTAGCTAAAGGCTTTACTCAAAAGGAAGAGATTGATTTTAAAGAGACTTTCTCTCCGGTTTCTTCGAAAGACTCTTTTAGAACAATCATGGCACTTGTTGCACATTTTGATCTTGAGTTACATCAAATAGATTTCAAAAAGGTGTTTCTCAATGGTAACATTGACGAAACTATTTATATGGTGCAGCCAAAAAACTTTGTATCGAAAGATCCAAAGAATATGGTTTGCAAATTGAAAAAATGCATTTATGGACTCAAGCAAGCTTCTCGTCAGTGGTACTATAAAATTCACCAAGTTGTTACCTCGTTTGGTTTTGAGGTTAACGTTAGATTGTGTGTATCACAAATTCATTGGGAGTAAAATTATTTTTCTGGTTTTGTATGTTGATGACATACTGCTTGCCACAAATGATATAGGCATATTACATGACACTAAGAAATTTCTATCAAATAATTTTGAGATGAAAGATCTTGGTGACGCCTCTTTTGTATTAGGAATTCAAATACACCGAGATCATTCTCGAGGTATTCTTGGATTATCACAAAAGAGCTATATCGATAAAGTGCTCAAAAGATTTGGCATACAGGAATGCAAACCAGGTGACACCCCAGTCGCTAAAGAAGACAAGTTCAGTCTCAATCAGTGCCCCAAGAATAGCCTTGAAATTAAGAAAATACAATAGATTTTTCCTTCATGACCAGTTGTAGGAAGTCTAATGTATGCTCAAGTATGTACGGGTCAGAATATTGCGTACATATTAGGATGTTAGGCAAATATTTAAGCAAATATAGATGGATCATTGGGTAGCAGCCAAACTACTTAAGTAATTAATAGAGAACAAGAAATTATATGCTCTTTGTAAGAGATCGGATAAATATGGAGATCATAAGGTATTTCGACTCCGATTTTGTTGGATGCCAACACAGTAGGAGATCCACATCAGGTTATGCCGACTAATGGAGATATATTTTGGATGAGTGTCAAACATGCACTCATAATTTCTTCCACCATGACAACATAGTTTATAACATGTTGTGGGGCATCTACTCAGGGAATATGGTTGCAAATTTTTGTCACAAGGCTGCGCCTACAGTACGGTGTTGAAAGACCACTTAAATTATGGTGTGACAATAAATCAACAGTAATGTATTCTAATAACAACAGAAACTTTTATAAGTCAAGGATATTGACATAAAGTTTCTAGTTGTGAAGGAAAGAATTCAGAATGGTTAAAGTGTCCATATAGCACATTATGACAAACTCCATTTTAGCGGATCCGCTCACAAAAGCATTATCACCCAGGGGGTTTCATGAGCATAATGCTCATATGGGTGTTATGTCAATTAAGTATATGTCAATATAGTGGAAGTTTGTATTTTATGTATTTGGGTGCTATTTGGTTTTGGACACATTTATGTATTAAAGTATTTTGGATATTTATCTGATCAGATATATGGAAATTCAGTTCATTTCGTTTTCATTATGTTAAAGTATTGATCTCATTAAAGTTAAGGAGGACCAATTGGAAATAGACATGTATTGATCACATTGCGTATAATTTCTATGTTACGCATCCATGATTGATCTATGTCGTTTAGCTATATTGGTATATGTGACCATTGATGGTTTAGTTACGCTATATGTGACGAAGGCCGCTTTGATTCTATGTTGATATGGTTAATGGACGAGATTGTCCGGATATACCCTAAGAATTAAGATAGCAATTTATGAGCTCACTAAGGTTAACACAATTATAAGGTTACATATGTGGCCCAGTAGAAGATTGTTAGAATTATTCAATAATTAAGGGGCCACACATGTAAAATTAATTATGTTTAGGCTATCTAAATAATTAAGCCAAATTAAAGTGGTCTATTTGGAAATTGGCTTAAGGGTATAATTGTCATGGAATTAATGTATAGATACCGAAGATAATCTAATTTGATGAGGGGCCAAATTAGAAATATCAAAACACACATATATATATATATGTGTATTTATTAGGGTTATGGTCCCTAACTCAAACGGCCATCAAGAGAGAGTTTTCTCTATTCTCTTCTGTATCCCCATCAACAAAGAGAGGAACAAAGATTTTATCTTTGTTATTAAGGGCCGTAGCGGGTTGGAAGATCAAATCCCATCAAGAGAGACGTCTACTTCAAGATCCGTCAAGCAAAACAATGGATTCAGGTACGCTTCTGCAATTTAATTTATGTTCTTCATCTCATGAATCGACATGGTGCAATAAATATCTTACACGGCCTGCATCAGCACATCCATCAGCCCTCCTCCCGACACGTCGTCGAAGAATTGGCTTGAAGGGAGCTCCGCCTGTATGATCCAGCTCGGCATTACAGCCGGCGGCAGCAGCAGCGGCAGCATCGGCATTAGCCCGCACCCGGTCATCACCGAACTCCCCGCGAGCGATGGCACGAGCTGCTGCTGCTGCCGCTGAGGGTGCTGGAACATCTTCAGGGGGTAGAGCGGTAGGCCGGCGTGCTGGCGGCGCTTGGCCCTCGTGTTCCAGTAGTTTTTGATCTCGTTGTCGGTGCGTCCGAGGAGGTAGGATGCCATGCGCGCCCACCTGTTGCCCATCTCGAAATGCATCCTCAAGACCATCTCCTCCTCCTCGGCGGTGAACCACCCCTTCTTCAGGTCGGGGCGCAGGTGGTTGGCCCACCGGAGGCGGCAGCTCTTCCCGGACCGCTCCAGCCCGGTGCGCCTCTGCACCGAGTTCCAGTTCCCCTCGTCGTTCCCGCTCACGTGCTCGATCAGGATCCGGTCCTCCTCGGCCGACCACGGCCCTTCTTCGTCCCCGCCCTCCCTCTTCTTCCTCCTCTCATCGTACACTATACATTCACTTACAATGTATATGTATACATCTCAGAAATAGGCTATGGAGATGATGAGTAAATGGCACAGAGAAGGAGAAGAGGGGGTGGTAGTGGAGAAATAGAGGGATGAGGATCCTCTTTGGAGTTAGCAATTGCATATTTATTATTTTCTTTTGTTTCTCCTTTGGGGAATAGGGGTGCAACTTGGGCGGGCTAAACCTGAGTCCGATCGGGTAAACCCGTTAATGGGTTGGATTAGGGTTGAAGATACTCGGGTTCGAGCTCAGATTTGGGTTCGAATATTTGAACCCGATCATAAATTGGGTTTGGCTCGGTTCATATGCCAGAATACCCGAAGAACCCGAAACCCGACTTATATATATATATATATATATATATATATATATAAAGTCATATATATATATATATATATATATATATATATATATATATATATATATATATATATATATATATATATATATATATATATATATATATATATGACTTTATATATATATATATATATATATATACTTCTTAAATAAAAAGTTTAAATTCTAAACTTTTCAACTCCTTATCCTAAATCTTATTTCAGTTTGTATTTTATAATGATCAAGACTTGATTGCTATTTAATTATGTGTTTAATATTACTTTGTTTAAAATTATTTCAGTTAGTATATTAGAGCCCGATAAACCCGATGGACCCGACCCAACCCGAGTTCAATTCGAGCCAAACCCGATCCTCTGGGCTTGCTCTTGGACTTCATATGTTGAATTCGAGGTCGGACCGGGCTTGGGCTCGGGTTAGACTTATGATTCATCGGATTGGACTCGGTTTGACCTTAAGTCCGACCCAACCCGCCCGAGTTGCACCCCTATTGGGGAAGTCGGGAGGGGGGGGGGGGGGGGGGGGGAGTTTGCAAATAAGAGAATTTGAGGAGGGGGCAAAATAGTGAAGTGGTTGCGGCTATTTTGTACTGGGAATGGGAGTGTTTTGTGCGTGGCGTGCCATTTTATTATTTTTGGAGGGCAGGGCGCTAGTTTCGGTCCGGACTATTCTTTGCATGTCCCCTTACGTGGTCCCCATGCACAGGGGCGGATCCAAGAGGTAGCCGGGGTGGCTGGAGCCCACCCCAAATTTTTTTTTTTTACATATTTTTTCTATATAAATTTTTTTTGATTTTTTTTTTGTATAGATTTATCTACTTCTAGCCCACCCAAAAATTTGGTAGCCCACCCTAGTTATAGTTTCTGGATCCGCCTCTGCATGCAAATGGTGCCAGAAACATATAATATTTGTGTACTTTGTACGTAAACTTTAGTCATGTAAAATTTTAAACATATTCTATATAAATTATTGAAAATTTTGACAAAAAATACTTGTTAAAACTGATTTAATTAACCAAATCAATATTTAATAATATAAAATTTTTAACCTCAATATATTTTTTTAATATTTGATCAAATTTTTGAACGACTATAATTTTAGTCCGGACCAATTTTTTTAATATTTGATCAAATTTTAATATTTTTGCCGTCCCGTATTTTTTTCTTTTGCCAAATTTGCTAATAATTAAGGCTCCTCCCTACCTCTCTCACACCGTAAATATACAAGCTTCACCTTCCACTTGTGTACTCGATGCTATGGCTATGAAGAGGCCAGCAAGCGCGATAACGATGGAGTATGGGCTAATGTCGATGCTGCCTGTGCCGCCATCTGTAATGTGGATGCTGTTTTGTGCAGACAAGTGACGGAGCATAAGCTGAATTGGTCCGAACTAGCTCGGACTAAAAAATAATAAAAATTATTAGTAAAAAAAACATTCGTCTTGTGGCATGTTTTGCTCTCAGCCTTAGCTATTTTTTTTCCTGACGTGTTCTCAGCCTCTGCTAAAAAAAATTTCTGCCTACATCCTTCGTGCGGACGGGGCTCCCTTCGAGCCAATTCTTCGACGAGGTGTCAGGAGGAGGGGGCGGTGGGCTCATGGATGTGCTGATGGAGGAGCTTGGTGAAGCTCCTCCAACAGCTGCTGAAGAAGGGAAAAACAAATTGGGGGTGAGAATGAGAAGAAAAATCAGAAGAAAAAAAATTGGATGAGAACTTTAGGACAATTAACAGTGAAGAAAGAGCCTCAAAATTTTGCAGTGGGGAGGTCGAGGGTGCCAACTCCACTGACTCTGGAAAGTGGGACGCCACCTCCACTAACGCCTGAAAATGGAGAAAAATAGGATGCCAACTCTAATGATTCTTGAGACGGATCTACCATTGGATTTTAAGTCCCACCCAAGGGCAGATCTAAGTGAGGGGCTAGGGCGGGCTTCAGCCCACCCCAAATAAAATTTTGATATTTTTTTAATATATAATTTTTTTTAAGGTAATTTTTTGTGAGTCAAGTTATACCTAGTCCACCATAATCCACTTCAGTCCACCGCAGCTCAGTTTTCTGGTTCCGCCTTTGGACCTATGTAGGTGTCCGGGCGCTGGGATCCCATCCGCTGAAGTCGAACAATAGGGTACTCGCTCGGGGAGAAGCATGTCCCTATGAATGTCTGGGGTACGATGATTCAAGATGGAGAACTGTCCGAAATTATACAGCGAGTTGGACTTATCGTACATCTTGATTCTCCTCCATTTGATTACACGAGGATAAGCGCATGCAATGACAATTTGGAATAATGGTTCTCATTCTCATGTTATAAGTGGAGTCAGGGACGGATCCAAGTAGAGGGTGGGGTGGACTGGAGCCACCCAAAAATATTTTTTCCTTCTTTTTTCTATATATATATTTTTTTTTTGATTTTTTTTTGTGGGAGTTAGCCTACACCCAGCCCACCCCAAGCTGTTCTAGTCCACCCTAGTATACATTTCTGGATCTGCCCCTGAGTGGAGTAGAATCAAGATGTACAACAAGCCATTTCACTGGATAATTTCTCGTCTGTGTTTGGGTGTGTTCCTTTTAACTTTAATAAGACACCAAATAGTGACAATTATCAGATAATATGGTTATAAGAGTACTTCTTTGTGTTTCACTTTGATATCATGTTGCTTGTCAATGTCATTTATGTTGCTTTCTTCAAATATTATACTCGCGACAATCTGTAGTACAACTTTGTAGGAGGGCTCGCAATATCGGAATCTGTATCGATCTTTTTCTGTGAGTATCAGGATCGACAATATTGACGATTCCATGTAGGAATATTAAACTTTTTGGTATCAAAAAAAAATATTAAAATTTTAAAAAAATATATTTTATACATTTTGTTAATTTTAAGTATTTAATGTGTTGTTTCTTAGTAATTGTGAAATTAAATGAAATACTAATCATCCTTGCAGATTGGTTTATCGTACATAAAAGTCGTTCATTTATATGCTTTTACAAGTTTATTATATTTTTACATCCTTACTAATTGATCTTTTCTTGTTCATTTTTTTTTCGCCGAATTGTATGAAAAATATACCCTTGATGTTTGTATCAATCAAATCGAGGTCAGATCGGGACGTGTCAAATCGTATCGATATCGACTGTATCGAATCGGTATCGTCAATACTACAAACTGTGCTTTGTCGTCGACCATTTGAGTGATATGCATCCAATCTTTTTTTTAAGTCTACAATAGAACTGTCAAATGGGTCGGGCTGGTCTAGCCCAGCACGAGCCCGGCCCGAAAAAATGACCCATGTGCCAGCCCTATCCGATTAGTTGTGGGCTTGGTCCGGCTCGATCCAGTATATCGAGATGTATGCCTCATATTTTGGCCCATGAAAGAGGGCCGACCCTATATAGCTATATACGAAATTATATGCCTTTAAACAGGTGTGTATCCAGAAATTATAGCTGTAGGCTACCAAAATTTTGAATGGGATAGAAGTGAATTAATCCATATTAAAAAAATCAAAAAAAAAAAAAATTGGTGGGCAACCCACCCCAAGCAAACCTTGGATCCGCACATGCCTTTAATTGTGTTGAAAAAAATTATGTATATGAAGATGGGTATAGAATGTAGACACCTCTTTTTAGAAGTTGGATATAGAAAGATGTTTTGTGTTTGGTGAGCCAAACCAATGGAAGAAATGAAATATGAATTCATTTTAAGTATTGACATTAATGTTATTTAGTTCGATTTTAAAGAGGAGTTGAAGTAAAATTTGAAGATTTTTACCTACTTAGAATATACTACTTAGAATATACTGCGGTCCGACCCGGCCCAGTACGGCCCGGTTCGAAACTCGTTGTGTCATGGGCCTCATGTCGAACCGGGCTCATTTTTTCACATTGGCTCATATTTTCACCCTTTTGGCCATGTCCGGTTCGACCCGCTATAGTATATGGGCTTGAGCGGTCCAAGTCCGATCCGACCCACCAAAATTTGGGCCAGACCGGCCGGCCCACTTAACAGTTCTAGTCTACTACAACAACAAGGGTTGACTGTTTGTATCCTTTCCTAACAATCACTTGTATGAAAATGAAATGACCATCCAGGTTTTCTGTACTCCACAGGCGGAAGACCAAGGGCAGACACTCGTTGGGTCCTTTGTAACACTAACGTAGAATGAAAAATCCTAAATATTTCGTGTTGTCGAAAATCCTTTTTTCTTTGAATTCTACAAACTTGAAATAATAAAATAAAATAAATTAGAACAAAGTTACTAGCCTATGGGGAAGTCGTACTGAACGCACTGCCCTAAGAGTTGATCCGAGGTCTTATGTGCAGACTTTTCTCAGATTCTCCTAGTGGTAAAACCCCCGGTATCATCGGCTTCTCGTTGTCGCACACAATGTCGTGAGATCGACCCGAACTTAGCCTTGCCCAGACCGAAACACTGAAAAGAATGGAAGTAGAAAGGTGGCTTGTTTGGAAATTGAGAATGAGCTTGAGTATATCAAAAACACAACTTGTTCTTACGAGTAGAGAAAGGAGATCTATATATATAGCAACTTCAAACACTCAAGGAGCTTCTAACGTTGCCTATTTGGAAGCCAAAGAACCGAACACATTCTCAAACGTTAGAGAAAAGTCCTATGAATGTGCAAAGATGCACTAAAATAGGAAAAAGAAATGGTCAAAGTGGAATGGCTCCAACATGCAGCCCATGTGACCGGATATGTGAGGAGTTGGTTTTTTCCACTGTGTGGACACACAGCCAACAATCCCCCCCCCCCCCAAAAAAAAACCAAGATTCGGAGACAAAGATAACAAAAAGGAATAATGATAGAGAAGTCCTGGGCAAGAGTATACTATGCATAAATGAGATGGACCGCAGCCTTGAATGTCACGTAGTGATTATTCCTTTGTCTGAATAAGTGCTTGATGGACTATGCCTTGAATCAGACTTCTTGAACCAGAATCAAAAATTAGCACACATAGTACGCTAGAGGTTCTTGGGTCTATCGGGTGGCGCTTTTGAATGGCCATACGCACTTATTCCATATTCATGAGAGTTGTCCGAGATCGCCCTGTCCCATAGTCGCTGTCTTTACGACCTCTCATATAGGTAAGTCCTCCAAGGGTTGGTGATCGGAGTCAACCCTGCAAAATAATGCTTGGACCTATTAAGAGTTTTAAAACTCATCCTAACCAGATCACACCGGAACACTGTCACCATAGGGATGGGGTATCAATGTACACATGTACAGCCTCCTGGGCTTTTATTTTAAAGAGAATTTAATCTCAAGTCAGTATTCCATAATAGTCACCTAGTCCAGTTTGTTCCTACCCATTGAACCGGCTTCTTGGGATCTCCAGTCAGACTCGGTTGGGTTGGCACTGCTGGTGACAAAATTATGGGCTTAACCCCATCCCCTTCGATGATTCTAGGATCAATGTCCTAGACAGACCCTTCGTCAAGTGGTCTGCAACAGACTTTATATAGTCAAGAACCACATATTTGCCCAATAGGATTTTTATAGACTTGAAGCGCAGCTGCAGGTGCCTGTTCATCTTTGCATTCACAGAATCATACTTTAGTAGTTCAATAACAGATTTATTATCACAATTGATAGAAATTGTAGGAACAGGAATATGATAAACAGGTATATGCATAATTAGATTTCTAAGTCATTCGGCTTCTGTACAAGTAGTGTCAAGAGCTATCATTTCAGAGTCCATTGTACTCCTAGCTATGATAGTTTGTTTACATGAACTCCAGGAGATTGCATCTCCTCATAGAGTAAAAACATATCCAGTAGTGAATTTCACATCATGTGAATCAGTTATCCAGTTTGTATCTGAATAACCTTCTATAACATCGGGATGTCTAGTGTAATGAAGTTTATAATCTAGAGTACCTCTAAGATATCTAAATACTCTATCCAAAGCAGTCCAATGTGACTGATTTGGGTTACTGGTATATCTACTAAGTCTCCCAATAGAAAATACAATATCGGGTCTGGTTCTATTTGATATGTACATAAGGGACCCTATCATCTATGAATATCTATGTTGTTCTATAGGTGATCCTTCATTTTTCTTGAGACCAACATTACTGTCATAAGGAGTAAGGGCAGGTTTTTTGTCAAAATACTCAAACTTTCTTAGCATTTTCCCAATTGAATGTGCTAAAGATAGAGTATAGCCCTCTTTGCATTTGGACACTTGCATTCATAGGATCAAGTTGGCTTCGCCTAGATTTTTCATATCAAAATGGTTAGATAAATAATTGTTAGTGTTATTTATCAGTTCCAGTGAAGATCCTAGAATAAGGATATCATCAACATACAAGCATAAAATGATACAACTTCCACCAGTGTTTTTAGAGTATATATATTTGTCATACCCATTTGGCAAGAAACCATATTCTATAATCACTTTATCAAATTTGTTGTAACATTGCTTGGGAGCTTGCTTTAGGCCATAAAGTGATTTTACTAATCTGTAAACTTTCTTTTCTTGACCTTTAGCAATAAAACCTTCAGGTTGCTCCATGTAGATCTCTTCTTCTAGATCTCCATTCAAAAATGTTGTCTTTACATCCATTTGATGGATCAGCATGTTATGAATGGATGCTAAGGCTAGAAGGGTTCTTATAGAAGTAATCCTAGCTACAGGAGAATAAGTATCAAAATAATCTAATCCCTTTTTCTGAGTAAAACTATTGGCTACTAATCTAGCTTTGTATTTCTCTATAGTACCGTCAGCTCTGAGTTTCTTTTTGAAGATCCACTTACAACCTATAGGTTTACTACCTAAAGGTAGGTCTGCTAAATACCAGGTACTGTTCTCCATAATGGAGTTGTACTCATTGTTTATGGCTTCTTTCCAGAAAGGAGCATCAGAAGAAGATATTGCTTCTTCGTAAGTTGAGGGATCACCCTCTATCAAATAAGTGAAGAAGCCTTCCCCTAAATTCCTTTCAATCCTTCCTCTTTTACTTCTTTTAGGTTCTAAGTCTTGTTCAAGTTGTGAGCTTATCTATCAGGCAAGCTATCTTATGTTCAGCTGAAAAGGTTGTACCTTTAGCTTGAATGTGCCTCACATATTTTTGGAATTCATGGATTTGTTCATTCATAGGTTTGTCATCTACCATAAAATACTTATTAAATGCTGAAGAAGTGAATCTTTCAACTCCAGCATCATCACAACCATATTCATCTTCTAAAGCATCCCAAAGTTCTTTGGCGCTTTTATATTCAAAGAATATATCATAAAGTGAATCAGATAAAGCGCTTAGAATTCGATGGAAGCAGTGAAAGTCTATTTCCTTAGGGGTTTTAGGTTTGGAGGAACTGGAGGGTTTGGACATTCCTATGTCAGACTCAGTGTTGTCAGAATCATTTATGATGGGTGTGGAACCATCAATGGCTAAAATCAGTCATAAAGTGGTGAGCCAGAACTTTATTTGACTCTGCCACCTCTTGAAGTGAGTGCCATCAAACTTGGCTGGCTTAGCAGTCGAAGTCTCGTCTTTGATAGACATGATTTCTAAGGTCTGAAAATAAAAATAAAATATTTACTCAATAAGATGGATTAAGCTAAAACTTAACAATTTAAATGATTTTAGTAGACCTTTAAAAATTAAGTTGTTCAAGTTTTGATAAGGTTGGGTTAGCTGTAGGGGCCGGATCCCAGCAAGCGGAGGTTCACTAGGAATACTTAAGAGCCGGTCGCTTAGACGATTTACGTCTTTTTGACAGAAGGGCCCTTTCGGCTTGTTCCCAAACAAATCTCTACTTTAGAACTTTAAAATTAATTTTTTTACTAAATCAATTAATTGTTTACTTTAGCCTAAATTTAAATATTGAGTAAAGAAAACTAGAATTGACAAGTATAGCAGTCTAAAGTTTGCAAGAATAATGATGCAACTACTCAAAAAATGTAACAGAGGCTCTAGAGTAATGGTTAAATGAACTATCCCTTGAACTTAGAAGATTTAAAGATACCAACTTTGTAGTTGTAAGTAGCACCAATCTTAACACAAGCTTACAAAACTAGTTTGTAGCACAAATCTAAGTTTTGAACTAAGCAAATGTTGCCAGTAGTTAAACTAACAACAAACAAAAGTATTTGCTAATAGTTTTCTAATTAATGTCTAATCAATAATGGTTTGTTTAAGAAACAAATAGTCAATATGACAAAGAATATGAAAGTGTAGGAAGAAATGTTCCAACGTTTTAGTGCCTAATATTAACAAAGTATATGTTTCTACAGAAGGTTTAGCCAAAGCATATGAACTCAGATATGTTTGTAAAAAGTGAACGACCAACTATAGATAATAATTAATAAAAGTATGTGACAGTGCTGGCATAAGTAGACTGTAATGTGATTAACAATATTAATTCACAATATTAACAAAATTATTAAATTTAAATTTTCAACTCTTAGATTGTTGTCGAAAATCCTTTTTCCTTTGAATTCTATAAACTTGAAATAATAAAATAAATAAAATAGAACAAAGTTACCGGCTGTCACGCCCCAGTACCGGAATACAGGGACGGACGTAGGCCAGCTACACCGTATAAGGTACGAATACGCTATACGGCGATGACGGCTGTCAAGTCTTGCTGGATATCCTAGCATGCAATCAATCTATGGCCTAAATCCGACCTCATGTCCACAGACAAATCACAATGAGACAATATCAAGAGAGATAATCATATGGAGAGCAGAAAATACACATATGAAAATCAGGAATCTACGGTACGGAATAATAATGTAGACGAATATACCTTTCCACAGTTCCTAGCATGGTCAGAAACTGAAGCACATCCTCCAAGTCGAGTCTGGAAGATCCACAGGGTCGGTCTCAGGCAATCTGGGAACAATCCAGGTTTGGTCAGGCCAACCGTAGCAAGTACCAGAAAGGAAGGCTCAAGGACGGGCGAAGAAAAACCAGCAGGATAAAATATGACAGGAATAGCACATAAGAATAGTAAATGAGGGTAGGGATCGTGCGGTACCAACGCACGATAACAAACCACAACTAATGTAGCTACATAACCAACAATCATCACAATCTCCCTAACATCCAATAATACCTGCATCGCCAACTGGAACTCGATATCAGTCGACTGGGCAAGCAACAAGCTAAACAATTATATAAATAAGCGGCCACTCAATGCCTACGGCTCTCTATATAGACGTTGGGTTACCCCAACAATGCAATATAGGAATCCTCAGATCGTGCCGTCCCAGCAGGGCTAGCGGGGCCAAGTATATCAAGACTAGATGAGCGCCGGTCCCTCGCAAGACCACCGGGCTCTGCATGTCACCACCGGTCCCTCGTAAGGCCACCGTGCCGAGCATGTCATGTATATAATATATAGTACATAAAGTAGCCGGATATTGCCATCCACTGGTGCGAATGGTAACAATATCCGTGGCGGCCAGCCTGCAGGTCATGACTAGTGTCTGGGATAGGGCTGGTAATGCATGATCTCGGGATTCCGTTTCCCCTCCAATGCTTCTACCAGTTTAAGTTACCTAGATTATCCATACATTTATCCGGAATCACATGCCGTGGTCACATGATCATCCTCCTAGATGTCCTACCTCAGTACGAGAACGCTAAGTAAGAATCAACCTCGGCACCTATAGTCCCAGTTGTGATCCATCCTTAGTGTTATGCAACAAGCAAGCAAGCAATCCTGACCACGCTAAGACTATAGGCCAACTACCAGATACCCGTGCAGGTAATCATATAATATAGCTAGAATATCAAGATGGCATCGCAATGCCATATAATCATAGAAGTAGCACCTCAAAGTGCCAGTAGACAAGGAGCACCGCAGTGCAAAATCAGGGCCAGTACCTCAAAGGGTAAGCTGGACTTATAGCACGGATACAAGTAGTCAGGTCAGGAACAAGGATAAATCTGTCAGTCACATGAAATCATCTGCCCACATCGTGGCATGGATATCAGGTCAAGTACAAGATCAGAATCTCTACCACAATATCATCTCAAACATATATGGCAGCCTACCGCTCCAATCATCAAGTCGGTCCATCCACCAGATCAATCTAGCAAGAGTCACCCCTCTACGATGGAATCAATATCATGTTAGGAAGATCAATAACCAAATACCAAGCTAATCACTATAAGCAATGCTAGACCCTCTAGCTCATAAGAATCCTCCTAGTCAATGATCACAAGCCACTAGAAAACAAGCCCCTCAACTACCAAGACATAGCAATCAAACCAGGTTCCCCAACTACCGAAATACACAAAGGTACCAGGTTTTGGGCGTTTAGGAAGTCGAGTAAAAATCATATAATAATACCCTCGATATTCTCCTCGTTCCGTAAAATATTCGTGATCATCAAAATCCAAGAATTCACAGTCATGCCCGGTCGAATTAGAACATCCTCAAAAGGAATAGCAATACTATCCAAGAGTCCACGTGAGTCTACCAACTGAACATCCCGAGATCTTACTCCATATAATACTCAATCCTCATACATCCAAGGTCACAATCCCGATACATAGGACAACTGTTCGCCCTATCTCGCTAGACTAGGACAACTCCTAGAATGAATGGTCCGGGTACAAGTGTTTATTAATTAATGCCGCCGGAAATGACAAGGATTGCATGAACCACTCTGGAGCAGATCCACAACCCTTAAACCAAACAAGGACCAGGGTTGCAGACCGTCTCCCGAGTAGAACCGCTTTGCTTACGCTATCCGACGGACAAGATATGTCAAGACGCTAGGCGACTAATCTAGTCGGGAGTCTACCTGGCATACAATGGGATCAGGTATACTATACCAAGATGAACATGTACGAGCCCAGTCCAGCAAACCAAAGGAATGGTTCTGCCTAATCCTTCGAACCGAATTCCCGACCGGGAATTCTGGAAAAATTCGGCAGAGTCTCCTTTGTATTCTGGACGGGAGCACCCTACAAATTGGGGCTAAAATCCACTCGGCGCAACCCGCCGCAGAATCGCAGGCTGAGAACACTAAGTCTCAGCTTCCAGCAGCGCTACCATGCGTACTGGAAACCTAACCACAGCCGAGAACACTAAGTCTCGGCCTCCAGCAGCACTACGATGCGTACTGGGCGCCAAGCCAACACATGCAACAAGAATTGCCATGCAGGGCGCACCAAGACCCACAGTCATGTCCAAGCCACAAACACAGTCACCGAAACAGTTAGCCAAGTCGTTACCCGACCGCGAGTCGGACACGGGGCATACGGGGACAATCCGTACAAGTGAGTCGTGCTCGTGTCCTCGGAGGTGTGGATGACCCATCCGAGTTGTCCGATACGGTCTATCCCGGTATCGGACTAAGCTATCCTAAGTTATCATCATGGCAGTTCTACTACTAGGCTACACTAATCATGGTTATACAGTTTATAAGTACAAATTAATTAAATGCAATAAAATCCAGGAGAGAGGGCAAGAGCCGTCGATGAGCAAGGGATACTTGCCTAGAGGGCTCGGCTAGGTAAGCAAGTCTTCGGCAGTCGCGATCCAAGCTAGCACGCCAATCGAGATCCTCAGAACACACAATAAATAATCATCATCACCAAATAATAAAATAATAGAATAATCACAAGAGATGGCAGAAGGCTATACCGTACGGGTCCCGCAAGCAGTGCAGGGATCGGGCACGGAAACCGAGGTACGCGGATCGATACGGACACGAAAACCGAGACGTGCACGTATATCGAGACGCGCACTAGAATCGAGATGGCACGAATATCGGGATGAACGGGAAACACGTGTACGTAAATCGAGACGGGCACGTAGATCAAGGAAATCATGAATATCGGGATGGCACACGAATCAATACGACACGCAAATTGAGGCGTGCACGCGAATCAAGACGGAGCGAGATTCAAGGAAGCACGCAAATCAATGCGGCATACAAGTCGACGTATGCACGCAAATCGATGCGGTGCGGAGTCCAAGGTGATACGCAAACCAAGGGGGCACGTTAATCCGTACGTGCACGCAAACCGAGATGGCACACAAATCGGTACGGGTACGTGAATCGGTGCGACACGAAAATCAAGAAAGACACAAAGGCCGAGACACGAAAATCGAGAAGATGCACCAATCGATATGGCACGGTGCCCGAGGCAGCACGGGGCTCGAGGCGACCCGCTAAAGGCAGCACGTGAATCGGGGTGCACGAAAACTGGGACATCACGTACACCAAGGTATGCGCAACCCGAGACGATACAAAATTAAGAAGGCACGGAGTACGAGGCGACACGTACACCGAGGTCACGCATCCCAAGGGGTTCGCACCCCAAGGCAGCACACAAACCGAAGAAGCGACGCTGCACGAGTGCATACTATGCGAGGCAGCACACTGCACAAAGCAGCGCGCTGCTCGAGACAACACGTGCCCCGAGGCACGCAGATCGAGAAAGAGAGAGGCAGGCGGAGGGGCTCACCGGGGATGCTCGGCCAAACGGGGCTGGTCGCCGCCGGCGGAGAAGTCAGGGAGAGAGGGAGATCGTCGGGAGTCCGGCCAGGTCGCGGCGGCTCCGCGACAGAGGAAGGGCGGCAGCAGCAGCGCTGCACCACGAAGGGGAGGCGGAGGAGATGGAGACGGCGGCGTCGGCGGAGGGGGCCGGAGGCCGCGGAGATGATGGTGAGGGCGGTGCTGGCGGGTGGCGGCCGCAGCGGAGGCCGGAGGGGGCGACGATGATGATGAAGGCGGTGGTGGTGGTCGCGGAAGGGGTGGTGGAGACGGTGGCTGGCGGTGGCGGCTCCGGGAAGAGGGAGCTCAGGGAGGAGGCGGCGAAGGCGGTGGCGGTGCTGGTGGGTGATGGTGGTGGAGGGATGAAGATGCCGACGATGGTGGTGGCGGTCGCGGGGGGTGACGGGCGGCCGGAAGTCGGGGGTGTGGCCGGGAGAAGAGAGTGAGGGAGAGGAGAGCTGAGAGAAAGAGAAAGGAATTGGGGGTGGGGGGTGTTCTCCTGTAAGGAGAAAGTGAGGGGGGGGAAGGTGAGAGTGGGAATGGTGAGGGAGGAGAGAGGGATGATGTGAGGGAGTGAAATGACAAGAGAGAGGGGGAGTAGATATTTTGGAGGGTAGATTAGGATCAAGAAATTAATTAATAACAAATAATTAATGAGGGCAAAATCACCGCCAATAAAATAATAAAAATTTCAAATACACCCCAAAAATTAAAATCCTCCTAAATACGAAATACAGTCGAAATACCGTCATATACCTATTTCCAAAAAAATAGGGATCTGACACCGGCCTATGGGGAAGTCGCGCTGAACGCACTGCCCTAAGAGTTGATCCGAGGTCTTATGTGCAGACTTTTCTCAGATTCTCCTAGTGGTAAAACCCCCGGTATCAACAGCTTCTCGCTGTCGCACACAACGTCGAGAGATCGACCCGAACTTAGCCTTGCCCAGACCGAAACACTGAAGAGAATGGAAGTAGAAAGGTGGCTTGTTTGGAAATTGAGAATGAGCTTGAGTATATCAAAAACACAACTTGTTCTTACGAGTAGAGAAAGGAGATCTATATATATATATTAACTTCAAACACTCAAGGAGCTTCTAACGTTGCCTATTTGGAAGCCAAAGAACCGGACACATTCTCCAACGTTAGAGAAAAGTTCTATGAATGTGCAAAGATGCACCAAAATAGGAAAAAGAAATGGTCAAGGTGGAATGGCTCCAACATGCAGCCCATGTGACCGGATATGTGAGGACTTGGTTTTGTCCACTGTGTGGACACACACATCCAACATTTCGGTGGAAAAATCTCGTCGGCAACTATTCGGCTAATCCTTTCCTATGATTGTGAAACTGAAAGAAATTATCCTTTTGCATGGAAAAGGGTTATGAATTCAACATAAACCAAACCCAAGCCTTTGACTCGTGCAAAAATAATGTCTTTGATGGTATTAAGTTATAATTTATCCTAAAATTTGGAAAACTATTACAATATTTGTGAACAAAATTTGTTATTTACATGCAGTAATTATATGTCAATTAACATAAACAATAATTATTTTATAAAACTTATACGACAATATTTAGGTTTAAATGACAGTTAAAAAAAATTTGAGGGTAAACAATATCCACTTTCAACAACCATCCAAACAATGAAACTCATTTTTCTCCACCATCAGCCATCCAAATAACCGAACTTTTTTTTTCTCCACTTCAAATTCGACCATCCAAACTACATTTTAAAATTCAAAATTAGACGCGTATTGAAATTCAAAACTTATGCGCATGAGCCTTTTTTTTCACTTTTATATTTTTCTTACACTTTCGTGTAACCAAACACACCCTATGAACAATTTGGTTGATTGGAAGTAAAACTTGTGCAATATTAAATATCTACAATTTTATGTATATGTTATGATTAATTATATTTTTTGTGTGTATATTTTCAAAATAGTAATTCTATGTATGTATTTTAAATTAAAGTACAACTTTGTAATATATATATATATATATATATAGGATGAGGGAGGTGAGGTGGCACCCTATGGAGGGTGTCTACTTGTCACCTCCCTATGCTATC